>CM033742.1:6322937-7522937 GCA_019671005.1 Hibiscus mutabilis
AGGCATTTGACCACACTTAAAAGTACTTACTATATGAAAATATTAGAATTATATCAATGTTTTTCAAAGGAAATATTAAAATTGACCTCACTTAATTTGTTGGGATATGGGGTCAACAATACTTATCGGAGTAGTATAGAAATTTCCATAACCCATACCTCACTCTGACATCACTATATGAAAATCCTGGCTCCGTTACTGCTCTCAGCGGGAATTTTCTGCATACACAAAGTTTCAAGCTCGAGACCTACTTAAACGATACCTGCAAATTGTTTAAAATGAGAATGAGATATAATACTTTTATCCTGTGGCTTCAATAATTACATGTGAACGGAATCAAATGCCTAAAAATTTACTGTTAAACAATTAACTTAAAACATTTTAAGTATTTCAAGAAGACATTAATTCCCTAGGGTTTCCTTGTTTCTCTCATTTTGTTGGATTCTCCTTCCCTAGAAAAGTGTTAACACCATAACAATATTATATTGTTTTAATGCCGAATTTTTTATTTTTTTTCCTACTAATTTCAAGTATTCCAATAAAAGATATCTCGCTTTTGTCATCTAAAGCTTTTAGAGTCTAGAAAGTTGTTTATCTTGACGACTTTTTTTTATCTCTATTATAATATAACTTTTGCTTGAGTTGGCGTGATAAGTTATTTAAATAGGATAGAGTGAGTGTTAATTTAGTTGGGAAAAAATGACATTTTGAATGACAACTAATCTTATTATAAGGATTTTTTTTATATTTTTTCATATTTTTTTATTAAAGCGTATGACTTAAATTTTGTATTGTTTCGATCCAAAAAGTTCACAGTACGACCTGCTTAGTGAATAAGTAATATTGAAAGAGAAGAAGTGTGGGTTTGTGGTAGATGCAGGGACGAAACTCCCACAGTGAACTTTTGTAATCAAATAACTAATTATATAAATAGATATTACGATTTAGAGTTTTACGTGTGGCGTTTAGAGTGAACGGATTAGAGAGCACAATCAGTGAGCTGCATGTTAACAATCATGTTGTATTATTTTGACATTAAAGTGAACTTTTTCTTTTCTACCCGTAATTTTCTCATTAAGAGTTTTCTATGTAAATATTGATATTATTATTTTATTGTGCGATCGTTACACTTTTTGTTGTCATATAACACTTTTAAATAAAATTACTTAAAAAACATTGCAGTGTGACAAAATAATTTTGACATAAATATATCTTACATCGTAAATATGGTAAAATGCGATAAAATATATTAATATCTAAAATAAATAAAATATGTAATGATACGTTAACTCATTTGTAAGGGTTAGGATCCAATGTCATGAGAAATTCTAGAAACTTGATACATTGAAGAACTGAGAGAAACGATATTATCAGATAGGCTTTGCACACTCAACAACAGCCGTACATCATCTTGTGCCGAAACGACTGAAAATAAGATTTGGACAAGGGCTTAGTTAATCCATCAACAGCTTCTTCTTCAGCTGGAACGTAGTAACTTGGATTCGCTCTTGAGCTATTTTTTCTCGTACAAAATGAATGTCTAACTCCATGTGCTTAGTCCAGGCATGAAGGACAAGGTATTTTAATATTTTCTTTACAGCCACAAGATGACCCTCACAAGGCTTATGCATGAACTGTGCGATTTTGTTTACGCTAAACGAGATATCTGGTCGAGTGTGACAGATATATGGTAATGCTCCAACAATGCTTCTGTACTCAAGCGGGTCTACCAGAGGATGTTAGAACCAAATCATAATAGATATAAAATCTAAACCCATGATCTATCATGTCAAATCATCAAGAACAATAAACTGAAAGCGGAAGCGTACCTGAATTAATCGATAGATGAAAACCTTGAATCCTTTGATGGAGATCGCCTAGAAGTTGGTTGTGATCTTCCAAGAAGATAGGTTAGCCCTTGCCGTAAAAACTCTCTGACGGGGACAAGAGTAATACAAGTTAACCGATTTCTTGGGGACCACTACCTCTTTATATAGTTGATTATTAAATCAACTATTAAATATTTATAACTCTGCCCCTTATTGAATTATAAATATATCTTACGGTATCTACACTTTTATTTCCATGACACTTTAATACCTATGACACACCTAACATAATTGGTCACTTGATTTTGTGTCATACTTTATAATAGCATCATACATTTTACATATGTGCCCACATTTGCGGATTTTAATCCAATAATCTCCCACTTGGGCAACATATGTTTCCCCTGATAAATGTACAACCTTATGAGCTCAAAAATTTGGTCCATCAACTATATCCATATAGGATCAAAGCAGCCTTTGTCATATCAATCATGACTAGACCCATCAATGGTCACGTATACAAATATAGTCAAATGACATAGATCAATCATGGATGCGTAGCATGAAAAATTACATGAAATGTGAACCGAACATGTCTATTTCCAACTGGTCCTCCTAAACTTTAGTGAGATCAAACTTTACTGAATTTAGAGTGTGCATAAACCAAAAGAAATTTATTTATGTAGAAAATAAACTTAAAATATCCTTAGATTGAAGTAACCAAAATTTTTCTAAAACGAATGAGCATTTTTTTAAATTACAGACTCCCACTAAAATCGAATATCCTTAAATAACATTACACCCATATGAGTAGTGTGCTTATGAAAGATCTAGGGTGATAATTTCTTAATAAGCGCACAATTATGGAGTTTGTACCAGCATGCTCTATAGACACAACCACTCTGAATTTTCTTTAACAACTAGGAACTTAATATTTATGTGTTTCAAATTTGAAGTGTTCCTATTGTTTATGGAATAAATGAATGCATATTTATTGTCACAAAATAACCGAAGTGGTCTTTCTATTCAATCCATAATTAGCAGCCCATGTGACAAAATTCGTTTGCATCAATATTCTAATAGAATCGAAGTCTGTAAACCTGATAATCTCTAACTTACTAGAACTCCGATATGTGAGCATGTAATTTTGTTCTCTAAAGATATCCTCTAACCCTACTGGCTTCTATCCAATAGTCCATACTAGATTTTCTTAAATATTTGTCTAACATTCCAACAATGTACGCAATATCCAAACACATACATGCTTGAACATAAATTAGATTCTCAATAGCTTATGCATAAGGAATCATTTGTATTTTCTAAATTTCAAGGTTACTTTTAGGGCATTGAGTAAGACAACATTTGTCTTCTTTAGCAATATGAGTATCACTTGGTTTACTCCCACTGAACTTGTAGTACATACAATTGTCAACCAAATTTATATCAAAACCAAATGAGATAATCAATATGAAATTTATAATTTCATTAATGAGAGTCCTACTTAAGCTCATAGATGGATTTCTTTAATTTACATATCATTGATATTGTATCATAAGACACAACTCTATGATTGTACCATATAAATAGTTTCTTTAATGTTGCCATTGAAAAAACACAAGCTTAACATCCATCTTATGTAGCTTAAGACTAAAACGAGCAACAAGTGTAATAATTATCTTGAAAGAGTCTTTCAATGAAACATGAGAGAAAGTCTCCACAAAATCAATGTCTTCTTTTAGAGTATATCCTTTAGATACATGATGTGCTTTACACTTATCTACATTACCATTTCCATCCCTATTGGTTTTAAATATCCATTTACAACCAATTGGTTTTCACTTTAAGGTAATGAGACAAGTTCCTAACTTTATTGTCTTACATAAAATTATACTCATCTTGAATGACATCAATCCACTTTTGAGAGTTAGAACTTTTATGGCCTGATAAAAAATAATTGAGTCACTTTCTATCATTCCATTGTTATCCTTATTTTCTTGAGGAAATACAACATAATAATCTCGAATAGTATTTCTCCTTCCTCTCGTGGACCTCTTTAATGACACTTGTTTTTTTTTCTTCTTTCTTTTGAGTTTGTTCTTTTAAAACAATTATCTTATCTTGAATTAGAGTTGTTCAACATTGTTTTGCTGAGGTACTTGATTCACTTCTTGATTATGATAGGTGTGAAAACCTAAACATTGTCAAAAGTAATAGTAGGAATTAAATTATAATCCAATTCCTCCTCAATAGCAATGCATCTAACCTTATTTCTCCCC
Organism: Hibiscus mutabilis; assembly: GCA_019671005.1. Taxonomy (NCBI): domain Eukaryota; kingdom Viridiplantae; phylum Streptophyta; class Magnoliopsida; order Malvales; family Malvaceae; genus Hibiscus; species Hibiscus mutabilis. The sequence goes on from CM033742.1 coordinate 6,327,043, forward strand.
CCAAACTCAACATCCTAAAAAAGTTATAAATCTCTCCTTAAAATTATCTTAATTGTGGGATCATAAAATTTACAACTCATGGATCACTCAAAATAACCGAAGTAGTTGCTCACTTTTGAAGTTTAATTACTTCACATGTGTCCTAACTTGTTACAAAAGAAATCAACCATTTGTAACTTATTGTTATTTCTTTTGAGTTGGACCTTAGCAACTTTATTATAATATTTTTATTGCCCTTATTCTTAAAGACACTAACTAAATAAGCACTGACCAAATGATTATTTTGCACTTATAATGCTTCAACCTTTCTCCCTCTTGAATGCAATGAGAAATGAGTCCAAATAGAGTTTATTTCTCCCTTTGACAATTGTAACTTGAATTGGTTAAATTGCATAGGAAGCGATGCCAAAACCATAAGAACAAACAATTGTTAGAAAGTTCGATCTTATGTGTTAAATTTTGAAGCAATATTAAACATTTTCATAATATACTCCCTCACATTTCCTTGACCCTTATACTTCATAGACATCAAAGAATGCATAAATGATGTCATCTTAACCTTAATGTTTTGGGTAAAACATTTATTAATTTCGTCAAGGAAACCCTTAATATGAGTAATCTCTTTAGATTTTGTTTTACTCCTAACGACTTATAGAATGTTATTCATTATAATCATTAGACTCGTGCAATTTGAACAATCTCACCTCTCAAAATCCCTTTTATGGGTGCTTACCGCAGTGAGAGGTGCAAATTATTATTCCCTTAGTGTGATGGCTGTGTTCATACAACCAAATACTATATGTAAGTGTCTTTTCTATTCCTTGAAACTAGTTTCACTAAATATGAGTGTAGAATGTATTTAACAGATATTGTGACAGCAAAGATAAATTACCTAAATATAGAACAAAAAATAAGTAAATAAAATAAAAACAAGCTCACATAAATATTCATAAGTAAACAAATAAATTCAAAATAATGACTAGTTCCCCTCAAGATACCAAGCACAACATTAATATCAAGTTTTTGGACAGTAATATTAACTCTAAGAGGTACTCTTGTTGTAGCAATCAAACATTGATAATAAACTATGTCAAACAATAAATTAATCTTTGGACTAACGTATTGCTTACATAAAATACCTTATAATTGTCACACATTTATCGCCACAGTTGTCATTGTAATTCTGTCAAATATTAACTTTCCTTTGGGCCAATTAATAAACGCATGAATTACAAAAACCCATAATTATCTTAATATTTTAAATAAACTAATCTACACAAAAGCGATCACTTTGGTGACATTATGTTTCAATTAATCTATTAAAATATTAGACATCCGAAGCCAAAATATGAATTTAATTGTTTCAAAATATTTGTCTTAATTTTATCTTTCAATCAAATTAAAAGATAACCAAAATAATAATAAATTTGAATAAAGGTAAACCTCATGTCAAGATACCGTACACTCCATTAATATTTCATCTTTGGACAAAACATTAACTTGCAAGTGATATCTTGACACAATAATCAAACATTGATAATAAGAACACGTCAAACAGAAATCTTCCTTTGGGCCGATTTATTGCTCACATATAAAACTGAATAATTATCACATGTTTATTACCATAGTTGCACATGTAATAATGTTAATTATTAACCTTCCTTTGGGTTGATTAATACTAACATAATCCGACTTACATGCATAAAACATTCTATATATTAAAATAAAATAATTTCTACAATAGAGGTCACTTTGGTGACTTAATGCTTTAATTAATTTATCTTAAAATATATAATGTAAATATAACTATATTCAAATTTAAAATTATGTATCTGTCAAAACTGAAATTTCTAATAACACTTAAGTTTATGAAATAACCCGAAATAAGGTTGTCTGAATGAGGCTATTAGAAATCGAAAAAACGAAATCTTTGATCGTTTCTCAAAAAAAATTCCTTAAACCTTAGACATGCATTTACCAAAATTAAAGTCAAATTCAAAACATCCAATCTTTAACTAAAAGCCAAAATCAGAAGTATAATACAAATGCGTAATTCAAATAATGATCATAAGAAATTTTAATATATCCATAATAACCTAACGATCAAAATTAAAAATTTGATCAATCCGAATTAATATATATATATATATATCAATTCCAAATATATGTTATATATTTCATAACATTAGCTATATATAGACTTATATATTCGATAAGTGATATAAAGACAAATAATACTCAATATGAAATTGCAAAATAATATGCAACCAATAATCTGAACCTTAGTCCAGTAGCAAGCCATAATCCACAGTTTATAATCAAAATTGATTATAAAATTTGCAAGCAATGTGCCATATTGAATTAAAAACTTTTTTGTAACCTTGTGTCATTATACCAAAGCAACCAAAACCAAAAGAATAATAATTAAAACTAACTTTGTTATAAAGTTCCGAATCATAACAATTTAACAAGAAATAAGCTGGATGTTCTGTCCAACGAAACTATAAATTTTGTTTTTTTTTTAAGCTGAAAAATATGCTCATGATTATACCTTAAAACAAACAAAAGAATCGATTGCAATTATACAATCGATCACTGTTTTTATAAAACCAAATAATTACAATGAAACTAAAATTCCTTACATTTGTGGCTCATAATCAGTACAGCAATTCATTGTCGCATAAAGAACGAGCATGAAAACCACTATTCAACTATCGAAGTTGAAACAATAATCAAGAATAAGGATTAACGATATTTTAGAACTTTTAATCGTACAAAATCCATCCGAATAATAAACCCTAAATCTGATTTCATAAAAAATCATAATCCAAATACCATATCAAAACTGAAACCTTTAAAAAAATTCAGAACGAATCAATCTAAAAAATAAACCAGTTGGCTCTCAATGATTTAATATGACGAGGCCCTAATGTCACTTGTTAGAACCAAATTATAATAGATATAAAATCTAAACCCCGGATCTATCATGTCAAATCATCAAGAACAATAAACCGAAAGTGGAAGCGTATCTGAATTAATCGATAGATGAAAACCTTGAATCATTTGATGGAGATCGCCTAGAAGTTGGTTGTGATCTTCCAAGAAGATAGGTTAGCCCTTGCCGTAAAAGCTCTCTGACGGGGACAAGAGTAATACAAGTTAACATATTTCTTGGGGACCACTACCTCTTTATATAGTTGATTATTAAATCAACTATTAAATATTTATAACTCTGCCCCTTATTGAATTATAAATATATCTTACGGTATCTACACTTTTATTTCCATGACACTTTAATACCTATGAAACACTTAACATAATTGGTTACTTAATTTTGTGTCATACTTTATAATAGTGTCATACATTTTACATATGTACCCACAATTGCGGATTTTAATGACTGCCAGCATCTTGGCACAACCTAGTTGAGGGTAAGTGGGTAATATAGGTGTAGGTGTAGGCTTTGCTTGAGACATTTTAGTTTTCTGAAGGAATTAAAGAACGAACTTTCGTTGACATAAGTGTATTGAGTTGTCATCACGTTGAACTCCGATTCCAAGAAAATACTGAAGGTCTCCTAAATCTTTAAGTGCGAACTTCGTACTTAAGCTGCTTATAACCTTTTCCACAATAGCTGAGGATTACACCTGGTAAATTTGACCCGAGAACCGAATTAATTTACTTGAATTGAGACCCGAAATTGACCTGAATATGATAGCCCGAATTTCGATTCGAAACCCAAAATAAACTGAATCGAACCGAAACCAAATCGAAGTTCAGTTGAACCGAAAATTGACCCGAACCGATTTTCAACCAAACCGAATGGAACCAAATCGATTTCACCCGAACCGAAAGCAACCGAACCTAAGGCAACCCAAAATTAAGAAAATATATTAAAATAAATAAATAAAGATGAGATGTGAACTGTCGTACAACTTACCAAAAAGTCAAATATACATACTATATAAAGTCATATATAGGGTGAAAAAACCTAACTCGGTCTAAAACCCGACTAAAACCGATCGATCTCCTATTAACCCGATATTGACCCAACCCAAAATCAACCGATCCGAAAATAACTGACCCGAAATCAACCGAACCGAAAATCAACTGACTCGACGTCCTGACATGATACCCGAACCAAAATCACCATAGACCCGAACTAAAACCAAACCAGACCCGAACTGAACCAGATTTAAACCGAATACAGTAAGAACCGAAATGACCCGTTTGCCACCTGAGGACTGGCCAGTGACAATTATATTGTCAACAAAAAGACGAGATCTGGAACGTATGAGGGTCTACTACACCACCGACGGAGAGATGAGATTCAAAGGAAAATTTGATCCTGCATCACCCCTGATGGAGAGACAAGATCAGGAAAAAGTGGGATCCGCTACATCACTGGCGAAGAGACGAAATTTAGATGATAATTTTGATATGTTGTACCATCAATAGATAAATAAGATCCTTAAAAATTTGATCCGCCACACCATCGACGGAGGGGTAAGATATGAAAATATAGGATCTGCTACATCACTGATGAAGAGACTAGATCCAGATGAAAATTTTGATCGCAACTAACGGAGGTAAATCGAGAAAAATGGTTCTTTTACTCTATGGTGAGAGTCATGACCTAAAAATAAAACAAAATATTAGTTAGTATTTGTTCAAAAAGTTTTACCATTGATATCTGGATGTTTAAGCTTTTTACCTATTCAGCCTTCTTCAGGGCTAAAGGTTGATCATCACGTTGTTGCCCACTTAGTTGAAGTCTTTCGATCTTTTCCTTGGACATGTTTATATGTTCAAGCCAAAAAATAAATGCATGATGAATGAATTCATCTTCATGCCTAAATGTATGTGTTTAGTCTAAATGCATGATAAACTTTAGGTGTATGTATGATGCATGTGCCTAATGTAACATGATGAATGTGACATGATTTTCCTCAGTCATAAAAGGGATGCCCCTGACTCTGCTGGTTATGATGGGTCCATCGTCTCTTGTATGCGATGATGCCCCAACCTCATTCGGCTTTGATCACTTTTTTTTGATTCAGCTCACCTTTGGATACATGCCCCAAAATTGTGTTCAATTATCTTGGTCTAAGAATGCTCTTGAAGCAAATTCGAAGCTTGTAGTATTTTTTGCCTTTTCTCGAAGGACTTTCATGGTTCTCATGAACGTGTTATGTTGTCCCCCAGTTGGGTCTATGAATTTGTTGTGTTGGTTCATGACAACCTATCACTTTCGACTCTGGCTAAATGCTACAGGTGATAATTAATGTAGTCATCTAGGGTACAAAAGTCTGACTCGGCACCGGAGGCTCGCTTTTAGAACTCGTCGAGAAATGCTCCCTAGACGTGGGGCCTTGCAGAGGCATGTTATACGTATAAACGCGAAGGTCATTCTCAAAAAGGCCCCTATACTGAGCTTTTGCATAGATTCAGTAAAGTGCTAGATCGATCGACTTTTGCTTTATCTGGTATTGCTGGAACGGGGCATCCCTGAGACTGATTTTAAAATTTTGAATGTATGCATGTAAATGTAAGGTGCATGTCCTAGATGGGGAGGTACTGATTCAAAAATAGTTTTCTTGGCTCAACTTCTGAACTCACAGGATTTATTCGCAACTTTGAATATTGCATTGATATCTAAGGTACTAGATTTTCTCCCGATAATAATTTTTTTTTCAAATTGAGAACCAGTCGTAAATCAGTACTTCATGTTGGTGAAATGCAAAAATTAAAATGTTACGATATGTCATGTAGTTAAAGCAAAATGAGTGAACTTAATGCAGTGCGATTAGAAAAAATGGGTCAGTTCAGAGTTAAAATAATCAAATAAATGAACTAAGTGGAAAATAAAGTAAAAACAGATAAAAACTTTACATAAAAAACAAAGGCATCAAAGCCTAAAAAGGGTGACCGCTAAACAGGCAGAGTTTTATATAACTCTAAAAAGGTTGGCTCCTACGACTTACTATATGCGGTTTGGATCTAAAGTAAAGGGTACCTGAACTTTTACGAGGACATCGATTCGGTGGAATACGACCCTTATACCATACAGGGTGAAGAGCCCACAAAATATAAGGACCGAATTTTAGAACCAAATTACAACATTATACGATGGTGAAAACCCCACAAAACGAAGTAATCCCTCCAACTTAACAAGGTAAAGAGCCCGGGTAGAAAGCTCATGCATGGATGTCGAAGGATTAAAAAATAAATTAAATCAAAATTTTGAATTTCTTGCAAGACGACATAAAATCAACATTGACCTAACTCTCCAAAAACATCCCCAACGGAGTCGCCATCCGTAATAAAGGTTTTTTGAAAAAGAAAATTAAAAGTATAGAAATATTTGGAAATGGCATCAAAGGAGATGTCACCCGAAGATCGAGATGACACTCCAGTAGAATACCGGGAAAATTGAAAAAATGGAAGATGAAGTCGCCACCGGACACTTTGGTAAGCCGAACACCGTTAAAAATTAACCAATGATTCAAAATGTTTGGGTTCGGGAGTCGATTACGCTTGGGGAAGGATTAGCACCCCTACAGCGCCCAAAATTGGTATCGCGTTGATTAAGTGTTGTCGTTGCAAGAAAATAAAATTCAAATTTTAATTTAAAATTTAATCCCTAAAATCAGTCTAAGGAGAACATTTCCTTATTTTCAAAAGCTGAGGAAGATGACACCTGAATGAGTCAAGACACCACTTCCTAGTCGGTTCCCGAAATAAATTAGAAAATATTCCCTTAATATATTAAAATGAGTTTAATATCCTTAATAAAAAATATATTCAAATTGAAATAAAAATATTATAATTCATATATATAATAATAATGGTAATAATATATCTATATTTATATATATATATATATAATATACATAGAAAAATAGGAAAACTTTACAAATAAAATATACTATATGTTAGACACATAATATATATATATAATATATATACATAGATATGATGATGATAATAATAATAATACCATGAATAATAATAATAATAATAATAATAATAATAATAATAATAACAAAAAAGGGTGATCAAATTGTAAAAGAAGAAAAAATTTAAAAGCTAAAATAAGGGACGAAAATGAAAGCAAACAAAAGCTGAGCAGCGCAAATGTAAATGATACGGAAATGGAGGGGCTGTGAGCGTAATTTCCCCCTTCTTTCAAAAATGCGCGAATCTTAGGCCGGGTCGGGTCTTATGCGAGGGTCACCCAGTGCATGACACAACATCGTTTTAATTTCAATATAAAAACTCATATCTGACGAAAAATTGCTCATTTGAGCTTGATAAAAATTTAAAGCTTCACAAAATGCTCTCTTTTTCACTCTGCCCCAACCCCTCGTCGGTCGTCTTCATCTACAGTGGACCGCCACGAGCTGCCTCTCGCCGAAAACAACTATCGCCATACACTGTGGCCGAAAACTTGAAAGGGACTACTTTTCAGCTCTTATCGATGCACTCAGTTCGAACCGAGGTCAATTTTTTGATTAAACGCTCCAGGTAAGTGAGAACAGAAAAAACCATTTCAGTTTCTTTTGTTTTTTGTTTTTTATTGTTATTTTTTCTATTGATTTTGGATCATATGATACACAATGAATTTTTTTAATCTCTTTTTTTATTATTCGAAAATCCCCCCTTACAAATGGTTTACATAGATTTTTATAACCGATTAGAATATCTAAAAAAATTGCAACTTGCTTGCAACTTGACCTTTTTAAGATTTGAAAAAAAAAACACTTTCTTTCATATATAATTTGCTTCTTTATGCTTTTGCAGATCTGCTATAGGCGGCGCACGTGATGGGCGATGGAGTGTCAGGGAGCGCGGCGGTGGCTAGTCAAGTGGTCAGTGTCAGGGTTAGTGGTGGCGTGCGTAGCCAATGGTGTCGCACGTGGCGACCACGGGCGGGAAGTGGGACAGATTGGGGCGGCGGCGGAAGAGGGATATTAGGTCATTATTTTTTAGGGTTTATTTGTTTGGGTACATGGGTTTGGGTCATGGGTTTATGGGTTGATAGATTTGGTGTTGGGTATTTGGGGTATGGGCTTGTAAGGGTTAAATTGGACTTTTTTAATTAAACATGTTATTCTATTATAATGGATCTCGTTATTTATTTTGGATTGGTTTAGTTTTGGGTTCAGGCTAGGAAAAAATGAGTTATGACAACCATGTAACACCTGAAGGAGAAAACATCTTGACAGGTTCAGAATATACAGGCCCTAATAAGCTTACTGTTGGTAATGGCTCTAATTTGCATATTTCTAAAATAAGGCAGTCAGTTTTACGTGTGTTGTCTGAATCAAAATCCTTGGTGTTGAATAATTTGATGCATGTTCCCCAAATTACTAAGAATTTGATTTTAGTTTCAAAGCTTGCTAGAGACAACCATGTCTACCTTGAATTTCATGCCTATGAGTGTGTGGTGAAGATGAAGAGATTGGTGTTGTGTTGCTTCAAGGCAGAGAATATGATAGCCTGTACAAGTTTGACCCAACCATTGTTCAGAACAATAAGAAGGAAGATATGAATAATAATATAGAAGTTAATGTAGCCACTAATGTGTATGACTTGTGGCATAAGAGGTTAGGTCACACTGCACAAGATACACTGTTGAAAGTATACAGAGAGTGTAATGTTGTAATTCCCACAAAGTTGAATAAAAATGTTTGTGTTGCATTGTCAGATGGGAAAGAGCCACATGCTTCCTTTCAGCAATTCAGATTCAAAATATTTTGTACCTTTCCAGTTAGTTTTCACAGATTTATAGGGTCCTGCACATGTTGCTTCTAGTGGTTATTATTATTCTGTGTCATTTGTTGATGCCTGCACAAAGCATTGCTGGCTATATTTACTGAAAAAGTCGGGCTGTTGTGGCATTCTAACAGTTTCATCAGTATGTCTCTACTCATTTCAATGCACAAATAAAAAAACTACAGAGTAATTAGGGAGAAGAATTTCAAAGTCTTACCCCTATTTTGGTAAAAGGAAAAATTAAACATAGGTCGACCTGTCCTCGTACATCCCAACAGAATAAGGTTGTAGAGAGAAAACACAGGCTTATCATTGAACTTGCCTTAACTCTGCTTGCTCAGGCTGCTCTGCCTCTCAAATTTTGGTCACAAGCTTTCATCACTGCAATATACATTATCAATAGATTGCCTAGTGTTCTTGAGGGAATTTTACCATATGAGAAGCTGTTCAAGAAAAAATCTCAATATGACTAGATGAAGGTTTTTGGCTGTAGGTGTTTTCCACATCCCAGGTCCTATAATGCACACAAGCTAGATTTTAGATCACAACCATGTACTTTCTTAGGTTACAGCTTGCAGCACAGAGGATATCAATGTTTGGCCCTAAATGGTAGGTTATATATCCAGACGTGGTATTTGATGAGGATGTTTTTCCTTTTGCAGATGATAAAACAAGCAGTGGTCAGTCCAACAATAAGGCTGCACAGTCTATTTTAGCTCCATTATACTTGGTGACTGGAATTGACAAATTACAAGGAGTATTTGCCCTAGCCAGAATTGGTTCTGAATCATTACCCTCAGCATCATCAAATGGTTCACAAGGGTCAAGTCCTGTAGTTGAAATTAGAGAATCTCAAGAAAGAGTAGCATCAGAATCTGGTTCTGGAGGGCATGCCACTCAAGCTGAGGATGAAAGAATAGAAGCTGTGATGTCTATTGATGATGAACCAAGTGCAGATCATGATCGTATGAGTGCTGAATATGAGGCCGACACTGGTTTATATTTTGGACAGTAAAATAGTGAGGATGAAACTGAGAATGTACTCTCAATTGGTGCTACTGAAGGTGCTGGTACAAGTAGTACTTCTGGTGTTGAAGCAGTTGCAACTATAGAAAGTGTGCCTAATGCTTCCATGAATCAACATCCCATGGTGACAAGACGCAAATTGGGTATTTTCAAACCCAAGGTATATTTTGCTGATGCGGTGTGGACTAATAAAGAGCCAACAACTGTGCAACAGGCCTTAGCTGTACCAGAATGGAAGAATACTGTGTTAGCTGAGCTTGATGCCCTCAAGAAGAATAAAACATGGTCATTGGTGCCTTTGCCTGAAGGAAAAAATAGTGGGGGTGCAAGTGGATGTTTAAAATCAAGCGTAATGATGATGGTTCAATTACGAGGTAGTGGCTAAAGGTTTCTTGCAAGTTCCAGGTCTGGATTTTCATGATACTTTCATCCCTGTGGTGAAGAATGCAATAGTCAATGTTATACTAGCATTGGCAGTATTAAATGGATAGAAGCTACGTCAAGTAGATGTGAACAATGTATTCCTTAATGGGGACCTTGATGAAGATGTGTTCATGTAGCAACCTCATGGGTTTGAGGAAGTATCTGTAAATGGAGAAAGTCCCCTGGAAGATGCACAGGGTTATAAAAGTGTTGTGGGAGCTTTGTTATATCTGAGTCATACTCAACCTGATATAACATTTAGTGTTAATAAGGTTTGCTCAATTCATGCATGTACCTTGTGAAGAACATTGGGAAACAGTGAAGAAGATACTTAGGTATTTGAATGGGACACTTGATTTTGGGTTAGTCTTTACAGACACAAAAGAAAAACCTGAGTTTAAAGCCTTTGTAGATGCGGATTGGGGAGGTAGCTTGGATGATAGAAGGTCCATTACAGGTTATTGTGTGTACTTAAACAATTGTGTTGTAGCTTGGTGCGCGAAGAAATAGAAGTTTGTGTCTAGATCTACCACAGAGGCAGGATATTGGAGTATAGCTGATGTTGTTGCAGAAATCACATGGCTTGGGGCATTACTTATTGATATGGGCATATCACAGCACACTAGACCCACTATGTCGAGTAATAACACAAGTGCAGTGGCAATGAGTGCAATCCGGTGTTCCATGCTAGATCTAAGCATGTGAAACTTGACATTCACTTTGTGAGAGAGAATATGGCTGACAACAGTTTGAAGGTTTGTTATGTACCAACACTACACCAGACAGCTGATGGGTTAACCAAGCCTCTAACCTCGTCTTATTTCAATTTGTTTAGACAAAAAGTTAATGTAATGTCTACTACAGAATCCAAATAAGGAAAGGACTAGAAGAAGCCAGGTTCTATTAAGAATTGTATTAACAGATTAACCGAGTTAGTTGTTAAAAGGAGTTAGTCTATTGATTTTTTGAGTTTCATATTCTTTCTCAAATAACTGTTTTTTACTTTTGCTAATCTGTTTCAAGATTCTGATCACCAGAATCTCATCAAGTTCCCCTTAACATCCAAAAATCCAATGTATACGTTGCTTCATGCCAATGAAATCCCTTCACCGGTTGTGAAGCCCTTTGATAGTTTACGTCAAAGAACACGACATTCTGATTTGATAGTTTAAAAGCTTTTACCTTTGAGAGAGAAGGTGATGAAGCTTTTAGTGAACTGAAAACTTATCAAGGAAGGGCAGCAACAACGCTAATGAATAACGGAGGATACAATAGTTTAAAAGTTGAAAAATGAAAGGTATTTCAGGGATGGGATAATGAAGAAGGAGTGTATTGGAAAAAATGAACAATAGAACTGAAGCTCTCATCCGCTAGAAGAGAATGGTGGGGGCGATGAATATATGATATATAAGAAAAAAGAAGGGTGTGTTGAGTGTGATAAGGAATGAAGTTGCAGAGATTTGAAGAAGAAGAAGAAAGAGAAGGTTCAAATGATTTAATTAGCAGTGGAACCCACACAATATATTATTTTATTGAGGAAGAAAGTTCAGGATTTTTTAACGGGAGGGACCAAATAAAGACAAATTAAAAGTTGGATGACTCCAATAAAAATTTTAAAAATTCGATGATTAAAATGAATACGTCCTAAAAATTCGGTAACGACTGATGTACTTTACGCTTATTTTTTTATGAAAAGAGAGCGAGCAACACCCTAGTAACTAGACAACTAACTAACTGGACACATTCTCATGTAGCAGACGACGCAGAACCTCTAGAGGTGGTGCAGGAAAACAACGCACCTCATTGATATGCAAAACTTGTTGCCATCTCGTAACACACATTGCAATCGGACACTCCGCTCTTGATGACGCACCTCATTGATATGCAAAAGTAAGGAACAAGACCCTTGCCGAGCTAAACCACCCTTCAACAATTAAAGAACATCTAAGATGTCTACTTCCAAAATTATCTGACGATAGTCGAACTCCCAAGCACGTAATAAAATGTATTAGAAATTAAGCAACTAAATTTGTTCTCTGTAATTTTGTTTTAAAAAAAATCAATCAAATAGTTTTTTTATCAGCAAAGTATGATGTTATTAATGAAGGAACATACATACTGGGACATGTAATAGCCATAAGCCTCGTTAAAAAAAAAATTAAACTTAAATGAAAGAAAATAGTACCATATGACCACGTGGGAAACAAAGAAAAAAAACTCTAGTTCGAAACTGAACAACCAAGGCTCCACACCACCCTTGACCAACACCATTCCACACCCAGGACCAAACAAAGCAAAGCCACGCCTACAACCCCTAGATCAAATAGTCATTAATATTTGTTAAAAAAAATGTACAAAGCAACTAATTTTTTTAATTTTCAATAGAATTGACCCTGTCAAATTAGGTGATAATTAAGTAAGCCCTTATATGAAATGCCATATCAATTGAACAATTATTTAAATATTTACGATCAAATAAACCCCTAAAACTGAAAAGCCATCTTAATTGAGTCATTATTTAAAAATTCTACAATCAAATTTCAAAAGCTTATTTGATTGTGAATTTTTAAATAAGATTTAAGTTGAGACAACATTTCAATTCGGGTTAATTTATTATATAAACTGTAGAATTTTTACATTGAGTTATCATATAAGGAAAGTATGAATTTTTAATATTATGATAGGACCGTAAAGAACGATTTTTTTACAAGGTTCATTGAATCGATTTCGAGCAATATAATTATATATTAGGTAAACTATTGCAATGATCACTTACATTTAATCAGTATACACTTTTGATCACTGATTTTAAAAATTAAAAATTTTAATCACTTACGTTTTCGTTGTGTAAACATATGGTCACTCGAACGTTAGTTTTTGTTATCCTGATGACGTGTACGTTAATAAAAAAGTTTATTTCTAATTTCAGCCTTGAATTTTTAAAAATTTATTCTTTTACCCAAAAAAATTTTAACCCCTTTCCAACCACCAACTTCCGGCCACCCATCGTCAGTCCTACCTAGCCTCCGATGAACCCACACCCGGCTTTCCCACTTTCATGTGACCACTTTAAACAAACTTTTCTTCCAGATTTAAGCTCCCAAATATACCAATTACCAATCTTGGGCGTTGTTCTTTTGGCCATTTACTAAAAAAGCTCTTTATACAAAGTGATAAATCTATCTAAAATCTTAATATGGGTTTTTAAACCTTTGTTTTCTCCCTCTGATTTGAACTTTATCCGTTCCCCAATTCCCTATTTGCCAGCAAAAAAAAATTAAGAGAAAATAAAAATGAAGGTTTAAATCTCTGATTCACATTTGGTTTCTTTATGTTCCTAATTGGATTTCTTAAACTACATTCTCTTCACTGTGAGCTTAGATTATTTTACCAGGTAACACAGAGAGTTTCTTTATTTTATTTATTTTACTTTAATTTGTTTCTAATGAGATTTTGGTTTTGAATTTTTGATATCTGCATTTTTTAGTGTAGGGAGAATTGGGTGTTAAATTCAACATCCAAAAACTAATTATTTTGATCGATGAACTAAGATGACGTTCAAATCTAAGATAAAATAGATTGCATTTTAGGGGTTGGGTGTTTAATGTTGTTCTTTGGGGGAAAATGAACTTTTAAAAATTTAGGGGTAAAATTAGAAATAAATCTTTTTTATTAACGTGCACGTCATCAAGGTAACGCAAACTAACATTCGAGTGACCAGAAGTTTATATAACGAAAATGTAAGTGACCAAAACGTTCAATTTTTAAAATCAGTGACTAAAAATGTACACTGACTAAACGTAATGACCATTGCAGTGGTTTACCGTTATATATATTAAAAATGTAGATTTAATATTTTGGAAATTTTATACATTTTATATTTTTATGATTTTAAAATCTTCAATTAATCATATGTGGATGTGCCACATTATAAGTGATTATCATTAGTCAACAAATGATTTCCATCCAAAAGGACCTTTTTAACCAAAGTTAAAACGTTTAGAACTAAAGTGCTTCAAAAAAAATATCAAATTGATTATTCAATCAAACATTAAGGGGGAATTTTAGTATTATACTAATAAAAACGTTAATCCGATAAACATTAAAAGAAAATTATTGTATTGAAGCATACAATCAAAACAGAATAATAAAGAAATATGAATGAAATTGGAAAACGGAAAATCAAAAATAAATTTGAATACAGTACTTGAAAGCAAATTGGAATTCGACTGAGAAGGAACGTTGAGACATGTTTTCATAGTTTTTTTAAGATAGATTCGGCTACTACTGTGGTGCTTGAGAACGTTGGTTGACTGTCTCCTATGATACAACAATGACATGGGCACGTCAGTATGTGAGAATGGTGCCATCAATGACCAGGGTTATTGAACGACGATGAACGGTAAATGTGAAAGGTTAACGGTATAGCCAAAATAGAGATGAAGGAAATTCTAATTTTCTTTATTAAAGTAATATACTTCTTCCATCCCAAAAATAATGTCCTTTATTGACTTTTTACGTAGTTTTAGGAAGAAAAAATTTGTATAAGAAGTGTGTTGTAAAGTATATAGGGGTTTGTTTTGTTTGAATGTGAAGAGATCGAGAGGAAGCAATATTTAAAAAGGGTTATGCGAATGGTTTGATGATGTCTAGCCAATTCGTTCGTGGTATTTCAATTCAAGTATTAGATCACATACTTCAAAAGATAACCTGCATAATTCTTAAAGTAGCTTGGTTCTTAAGTTATATGATAATCCACAAATAACCTAAGAGTTCTTTTTTTTTAATTAGTTAACAACTTAATAATCCATAAGTTGTTAACACTTATTATCTAGGTTAAATCCTTAGATAATCCACTTTAGATAAAACCTATCAAATAACATTAAGTGATTAAGAGACCAAAGCACATATATTCAAAAAGCGATAATCCACACAAGTTAAATATACGATTTTATACCTTCAAAAACCATAGTTTATGTTTTCTTATCGCTTGTATTAATAATCTATGATCGGTTGATTGTGCACGTATAATCCAACACACACAATTGAATAAGCCCGAAAGTATAAAAATACTTTGAATTATGAAGAATATTTAAAAACAAAAACTCTCACTAATAAATGTATTGAAAACCTATAAACAAATTTGACTAGAATTAAGGGTTTAGCTACTCATAGAGTAGATGGAAGCAAGAAGAGTTTTCTATGATAAATTGGTCTGATGTTGTGATTTCCTTCTCTTATGATCCTATTTATAGGCAAAGTATTCTAGATCAATAAGGAAAGATAGTTTACATTAAAGAGCAAAACTCTAATCCTACATTAAATGCATTAAATGTGATAAAGTAAAAGTCTTGTTCAAGTAGGATTTTTGTTTTCCAAGGAATTCTGTCTGCACGCGCGCGTATGTTGTTCAGCAAACGCTCCTGCCTTGCGTACGTAAGTCTTCATCATTTGCGCGTTCGCACAGGCTATTGGCATTCGTTCGTTCGCATGTATAGTCTACCTCAGCATTCGCGTCAGGCATTAGCATCAGTATTGATCGTTCGCTGCGGCCTGCGTCGAGTTTGTACTCGTGCACTGGTCTACAACACTACTCTTTAACTGGGTGTTCGCCTCTTAGAACCTGCATCCGTAACCTTTGTTCACTTCTTTATCCGTGTCCGTGATCACATGGTTCCTTCGCGTTGCGTCTGTTGAGACGTTCATACCAGTGGACATGTCAGTGTTCGCAGTTCGCATTCAACTTCCGTAGTTGTACCTTAGCAGTTCACGTTTATTGGTCTGCATAAAGAGTTTTTTCAGCATACGCTCCCTGTGCCACGTCTGCTCGTAATTTTTCCAATGTTCGCAGCCAACACTCTCGTCTCATTGTATGTCAGCGTTCGCATATACTGGTCCGCAACTCTGTTTCCGTGTCTATTCGCTTAGTCTTCATTGGTACGTTTGCACTTGTGTGTTCGCATCTCCGCATCGCTTTTGGATGTTCGCAGGTTAATTTCCCAACGTGTAAAATGTGTGCTAATATCCTCTTGTTATGCATGGAATGTTCATTAGCCATTAAAACACATTGAAAATCAAATATAAACCAAAACAAGGACTTGGGGACAGATTAGTGTGCTAAATCATAGAGAATTATATAAGAAAAACATGCAAATATACGACTTATCAATTCCAAATGGAACGTCTCAATAATTTTCAACTTTAGTATGAACAACCAGCAGCTGAGCGTCACAAATTTCCAGCAAGAACCATACAATCCTGTAAATTCAATGCTAATACAAGCAGCAACAACAACTCCAAACTTAGTGTATCACAGTGGCTCATCACAAGGTTGAAGCATGAAAAACCGGAAGTACATCAAGAACTTAACACTATCCTTAGGAACGAATAGATCCAATTAAATGAAGCATTTGTGAAGACAGAACAAATCCTAAATCTTCCACCATTACATCCATAATGTTCCAATCAAGAATGAACCAGAATTATCAACACAAAAAATTGAACAAGACTGAGAAAAGCAATATATCTCACCCGAGCAATAGCGAAATCTTTATTAATCACTAGCAATTACCATGTCACAAACACCTGACGGAGACAAATCGATTCAAATCTAGTTCGAAAGGATACAAATTAATTGAAATTTAAAGAGACAACAAATAAGGATAGATGCGATTCTTGGATCATCACATGATGAAGCAATGGTAACTGACGACTATCAGCAATGAACCTCACGATTAGGATGAAAGAATAGAGTGATTCGCACATGCAGCAACAATAGGTGAACAACCGATAGCGCATATAAAACTCGCGACTGAGGAAGCTGATCGCTAACGGAGGAAGCAGTGTCAGGAACGTCGGTAATGAGCCGGAATTGCTCTGAAAAAAAACAAGAAGATGAACCGAAACAGAGAAGCAACGTCGGATACAAATAGAAGTAGCGGAAGAATGACGATATCAGGATCGATGGCGAATGATACCATGTGAGAATGGTGCCATCAATGACCGGAGTTGTTGAACGACGATGAACGATAAATGTGAAAGGCTAGGGTTAACGATATAGCCAAAAATAGAGATGAAGTAAATTCTGATTTTTTTTAGGCTTAAATAAAAAATATGTGCCTAAAGTATACATTTTTTAAACTTTATATGCTTAAAATATTTTTTGTAAAAATAGGTGCTTAAAGTTTCCAAAGTTATAATTTTAGGTGCCTCGGTGTTAATTACCACTAATTTTTTTAAAATATTTTTTATTTTATTTTTAATTTCTTTTATTTTTTAAAATTATTTAAAAACCCTAAATTTTCAAAATTCACAAAATAACCCCAAATTCAAAATCTCTAACTCACCAAAACTCAAATTGCAGTTTGGGTCGATTATATCGCCGATGGCCACGTTATCGCCTACCACATCTATTGTCAGACCATTACAATCGTTTACCCTACTACCTCGTCGTCAAGAATCGACCAAAGTCGTGTAAAACGTCGGACGAAAGTCAAAATATTCGAAAAAATCACTTGAATAATTCGCAACGAGCAACGTTTGAATGACGACGAATGATGTATGAGTGATTGGGCGAGAGAAGGACGCTCCATTCCGTCGCCAGCAACGTGACCAACGCCGATAGGAGTGGCAAGATTGGGTTATTTAGGGATTTATAAATTTGGGGCTTTTTGAAATTTCAGGTATTTGAGGGCTTTTTTAAATTTTTAATTTTTAAAAAATAATTAAAAGAAATAAAAAATTAAAACATGCAAAGTGTCACATTATAATTGGCTAGCAATTTTTTTAACAATAATTAACGTCGAGGCGCCTAAAATTGTAGCGGTTGAAACTTTAAACACCTATTTTCAAAAAAAAAATTTATGCATCTAAAGTTCAAAAAATGTAGTTTAAGAACTTATTTTTCATTTAAAAATATCCTGAATTATAGATGATAATTTAATTTGTGTTAAAGGTCCCATTACAAATGTATGATTTATATAAACAAAATTAACTTTTTCAAACAAACCTTAACAAACTAATATGGAATTGAAAAATGTATTAACTAATATGTTGGTTTTTTTAACTAACTACAGTATAATTTATTTTCTAACATAGTCAGCATGTATTGGAATGAAATTAAATATATTAAAAAACTTGTTTTTTTCATCACTTGAAACTATGTTTGAATAGGGAGAAAGTTTTTATGTTTAAAAATCTTGCTAGGAGATTTACCCATCAAAAAATAGTTAGATTTACCTTGAAGAATTATTGGAAAGTTCGAATAATGGAGCAGTAAATATTCGGGAATCCATAAGCCATTAATATCGTATATTTTCGAATGTATTAAATTAAATATTTAAAAGAGAGAACAAAACATTTTAGTTTAATAAATGACAAGAAAAAAATTAAAAAAAAACTTTAAAGAGGGCCCATAATATATTTTTTAGTAAGATAAATATTTTTAATAAAACCTTATATATTTTTGGATTATAAATTTAGTTTATAGAATTAATTAGGACAAAACCTTGAGAACCTAGAGAACAACCAAAAATTTAGTTTAATTAATTAAAATAATCATATAAGATTTTATATAGGGTTATTACCCTATACACATGGGGAGGAATTTTTTTGTTTTCACATGCACCTAATTTTAAGGTTTTAAACTTAGGTTTTACTTTTTAATTTTTAAACCGTTTATAATTTAAGGTAAATGGTTAAGATTATTTTTATCTGTTTTTTTTTGGGGTAATCTTCACATTTCATACTATTAATCTTTTCATCCATTTACCTTCATCTAACAAACCTTAAAAAAAGTACAACTTTCAAACTTTACATTCTATTAACAATCCCCCATAAATCCATGTAAATTCATTTAACTTTACTAAAACTAAAACATTTATGTAAAAATGAATGGACAAGATTATAGAATAATAGCTTTTTTTCTTTCAGAAAATCTCAAAATTTTAAACATTTAATGCATCCATTCATTTACACCATCCAATGGCAAATGAATCCATTCATTCATATATATATATATATATATATATATATATATATGTTATGTATGTATGTATGTATAGTTTCACTTCATTGCCTTTATCTTTTATTATTTATTTTTTATTAGTTAACCAATTAGGATTTGGGTTTTATAAGTGTAAATATGCATGTTTGTGTAAAATTAGTTTTAACACTGACTTGGGGACCAAAACTCGCCCATGCTTTTTTGACTCGAACACATAGAATATAAAAAAACTCAAATTATCTTGTCCCAACTCCACATTATCATTTCTTTTAGAATTTAAAAAAAAATAAAGTTTAACTAAAAATACAATTTTGAATAACTAGAATTTTTTTGTAATTAAAATTGATTTTTAAAGACTGAAATAAAAAAGCGGTATACATTTTTTTCTCACTTATATATATATCTTTGGATATAAAAAATGAAGAAATATATACCATTTTTCTAATGATTTTCAGAAATATATATTTTCATGTGTTAAATCTATGTTTGATTTTGACAAAACAAATTGTTTAAGGACTAAATTGTAAAAACAAATAAATTTTTAAATACTTTTTCAAATGTCTTGCCTTAAATTTTTTTTTTTTAATATCATTTTTTCTAATGATTTTCACACTAATCATGTTTCCATGGTTTTTCCCCCCTTTTTATCTTTTTCAATTCTGATGACAGATGGTAAAATACGAAGATCTAATCATTTTCGAATACATTTTAGGGATAAGAAGGTTTTGCAAAACGTTCAAAACGGTCTTTCAGCATGAAGCTCAACCAGTTGGCAAGTTTTTAAGCAAGGCGTTTGAATCACTCCTTGTCCGTTTACATCCACTGGATGACCGTAGGGTTAAGATATTCTTAATCGCCCTCTTACAAGTCCTATCCATTCTCAAACGATTTGTCAAGATTTTTGAGATCTTTGCATTAAATTTTACCGTTGCTGCATTGTTAGTTATTGGAATCAACTGAACTTTTAATTTTGTTTCTTCGTCACGGAGCTCGGCATGGACATGCAATTTTTCAACTCAGTTCCTCTAGAAATATCGCATTGGCCACATTAGTTATTGGTTTGGAACATTTTCCTACTTGATGAATGTTATGCCTATACAGATTGCTCAAACTATGTTCGTTTCTTGTGTAGCTACCTATGTGAATTTGACCGTGGTTGGTCTGCAAGGCATTCTATCTACTTGATGATTGTTTTTATCTGGGACCCCAACGATTATATTAATGACTTCAACCACCCAAACGGATAGAAATCAATAAGAGGTATAAATACAAGTCTCCAATGTTTGTGCAACAACTATTGAACCTCCATTGAACAACATTCAAGCATTGCTTTTTCCAACCATTTGAGTTTTTGAGAAAGTCAAACCCTTTAAACCCAACTTGTGTATTTCATTGTAATAGCTTAGTTTTAAGTTTGGGGTTGTGAGAAATTGTATTTGGGCAAACATATTCACCTTTGAAAGGTTATTTTTCTGTTTGATCCTGCCTTTCCCTTGTAAAAGAGGGATCAATCAAAGCTTTGGGTGGAAATGGCTTTGAAGTTGTAAAATTAGTTTCAACCTAGAAAATGGGAAGATTTCATAGTGAAAATGTTAAAATCCTTAGTAGAAAGCTAAGGTAGTGGATGATTGACCTTGTTAAAGGTTGAACCACTAAAATCCTTGTGTCCCATTGTTCATACTTTCTAAAGTATGCTATCTGCAATTTTAAATTGCCAATTCACCCCCTGGCCACTTGTTTAAATTGATTGATCATCCTAACAATTGGTATCACAGCCAGTCTTTTCCGAAATTTTAACAACCGCTGAGAGATCCTAAAAGGTGATTCAATCAATAGGTTAAAGCCATTGCATCCACCTAAATAACAACTTGTATAAGTCTTAAATCACCAAACCTCCATATTTCAATGATGATAACTGCTCCCATTGGAAAATCTAAAGTTCTTCATCAAATCACATGACTACCTTGATGGGATGTGAGTGGAAGATGGACCAACAATGATGGATCAAGAGATAATATGATCGTTAGTACCAAAGTCCAAGCTTTTAGGAAATATTTGATAAAGATCGAATTTGTCGCTCAAATCAATGATAAAGCCATGCACCATATTTTACTCTGTTGAATGGTATTTATGCTCAAAGATGTCATATTGCAAACAACAAAAGAAATTTGGGATAAGCTAATGGAAAACATAAGTATTTTGTTGACAAATGAAGTTAAGGAGACCAAGATTGGGCTTATTTATTTGAGCAGAAAAAATTTAAGATTATGTGCTTTGGATGAAGATATCTCAAAGATGTTTTCTCGATTCTTCAATCAGCCAATGGCCTTTTGGTCTATTCCAAATCATCCTGAGGAGATGCTAACGGTTCTAATCTACTCACTTCCCGAGTCTTGGGATGGTAAAAGAACGACCATCATAGATGTGAAGGATCTCAAGACGCTAAAGCTCGACGCTCTCATGGGTTCTCTTCTCACCCATAAGATAATAAAGAAAGGAAGAGATGAAGAAAAGAAAAAGAATGAATTGAAAGTCGAGAAGAAGGAAGTGGAGAAGAAGAAAAGTGAAATTACTCTCAAAGCATCTTATGATGAGAGTAATTCTAGCGAGGAGGAAGACGAGGAGTTGGCTATGTTAGCCAAGTGATTCACTTGGTTCATGAAATCCAACTAGGGAAGAAAATTCAACCGAAGAAGGGATTTCAAGAACAAGAACAAAGAGGAAGAGAATGATCAACTCATATACTTTGAGTTAAGAAGCTAGGGCATATAAGGACCGAATGTCCTCAACTCAAAAAGAAGAGCTTCGGGAAGAAGAAGAAGAAGCTCAAGGCTCACTTGGAGCAATGAGGAATCATCATCTGATGAAGAGGAGCAAGAAGTGGCAAATCTTTGCCTCATGGCTTTTGAAGAGGATCCAAAGGTAACCTCTAACTCATTCACTTTCAATTTCACATTTGATGAGCTTCAAGAAGCTTATGATGAGTTGCAAGAGGTGTATGACGAATTGGTTGAAAATATAAAGAATCTATTTTGAAAAATAAGAAAATTATTCTTGATTTGAAAAACCAAAACAATTCCTTATCTAAAACCAATTCGGAACTTGAAAAGAAAGTTTGTGATTTATTAGACAATCAAAAATATTTTGAAAAAGAAAATGTTTATTTAAATAACCTTCTTTCCGAGTTGAATGATCATTACCACAATAAGGTAAATGATCTCAAAGCTTCATTGAACAAGGTTGGGAAACCAAGTTTTGAAAAGGGCAATCTTCAAAACCCAACAATGTAAAAAAGAACTTTGGTGGATACAAACATGGAGGGTATTCAAAGCCCTATTATGGTAAGAAAGTTAGAAGTGTATGGATTTCTAGGGATGTTGTTGCTTCTAACAATGTTAATGAGATTGCTTCTTGGATTCCTAAGGGAACCAAGATTTTGAAAACTAATGTACATGGGCCCAAAAAGATTTGGGTACCAAAAATCAAAAATTAATTCCATGTTTGTATGAGGGCATTGCTACAAGGCTAAAGCTTCAAGTGCAAATATGTTGTTCCTTGATAGTGGATTCTCAAGACATATGATCGGAGACAATAGTAGATTCTTGGAACTTTTAATTCCATGTTTGGATGAGGGTATTGCTACAAGGCTAAAGCTTCAAGTGCAAATATGTTGTTCCTTGATGGTGCAAATATATTTTGTGATAAATTCAATAGCACTTTTAATTTAAATTTCATTAATTTTGTTAGCTTAATTATCTTTATCTTCTTTTTATTAATTATTCCTAAAAGAAAATTAAATAAAAAAATTATATCGGGGCTCAAAGCACACTTTTTATCATAATTAGTGGTCAATGCATATTTCTTTCCTTTATTTAAGTTAATACTTCATTAAATAATATAAAAAAACTAAAGCTAAAGATTTGAAATGTTTATTTAAACATTAAAAAATTAACTAATATTAGAATTTTAAAATAAAACGTTAATAATGATATTTAAATATAGAATTTATATTATTTGCAATATTAGTCAAAAAAATTATTTAAATTTAAAATATTTTTAAATTAATTTATTTTTGTTGGATAAGTCAAACTTTTTTTGAACAATTTCTACCTAGGGGAGGAAAAAGGGAAATTTACTCCTAATGGATTGCCCACAACCTAGGGGAAAAGGGGGTGTCAACTGAGAGCTTCAATCACTTGCTCTAGAGATTGTTGACTTAGATAAGTCAAACTTGAATGGTCAAATCTCGATATAGTCACCAACCCACAAGGCCTTCGTAATTTTTTAATATTAATAAATTATTTTATATTTTTAAGTTATTATTATTATTATTGATTGCCCTCTCGGTTCTCCAGGGCATTGCTCTGACTAATACGGATTGACTCTCATCGTACACGTGACTTTGATGGGTGAGTCTTTCAGCGAGAACTTTTTGCATGCACAAGGCTTCAAACTCGAGACATGCTTAAGCAATATCAAGCTGCTTACCCATTGGACCAACCCCGTTGGTTTATATTTATGATTATTAAAACTAAATAAAATACACTTTAAAAGTTTCATGTAATAATTTTAAGAAAAATATTTCATGCACTGATGGTAAAAAAGCTTGTTTTCTACAAATAGGTCCAATTTAGAGTTTTAGGGGTTTATTGTAGTTTTTAGGGTTTATGTGATGGTGTTTAAAATTTATTATTTGTGGTTACAATTTAAGTTTCAGGGGTTAAGAATTAGAGTTTAAACTTTAAAATTTTAAGATTAAAAACTAAAATTTTAATTTTTAGAGTGAATTCAACCATACTTGTGGAAAACAAATTTTCCACTATCTACGGTGTATAATATAATTACCCATAATTTTATACTTTATATATGTGTACCCTTCCGTCCTCTTAATCATCTTTCTTCTCCTCTGCTATTTGAATTATCAAATTAGATTTGTGAATATTGAAGTTTTGAATTTGTTTGGGTAAAATCTTACAATTAGACAAAGGATGAAATACAAATTTTATCACTCAACTTTCTTTTCATTTTTATTTTGGTTATTAAAATTTAAAAAAACTATTTAATCACTATACTATTGATTTACTCCTATTTAGGCCATTAAAATTTAAAAAAATTCAATTTAATCACTAAACTTTTAATTTACTCCTATTTTGGCCACTTTGCTGTTAAATATTTAATGACGTTATGATTGGACCCTTATCTTTTAAAAAAAATGAAACGGCCCCAAATCTTTCTTCATTTTGTGAAAAAAAACTCATGGTCTTGTATTATCTTTGATTTCTCAACGATGAAAAAATTTCTTCCAAAACCATGCAGTGGGGAGGTGGAGAAGAAGGAAGCGAGGTGTATATATTGATGTCACGCTGATTGGACATTAGATATTATAGATTAAAGTGATTTGGGTTTTTGTGAGTTTTAGATTTTAGGTTGAGTTTCACAAATTTTAAAAATGATTTTGAGAAAATCTAAAATAATAAAGGGTAGAAGATGATGAGGTGGGTTCGTCGGTGTCTCAAACAGTCGAAAAAGACATCATAGAATGTTGATTCCAATGTTGACGTGAAATAGGGATGAAAGTATAAAACTCTCATCTTTGAGGGGGGAGAAGATAAAAAAAAGAAAATGAAGTGAGTGACATGTAACTGCCATGTCATAAAAAGGTTCATATCAGCACAAGTGGCTGCTATGTAACCCTTTCATTTCTGATTTAACATCTGAGTGAACAAATAGGAACAAATCAAAAGTTCAATGATTTAATTAAAACAATTTAAGATTCAGTATCCTAAATAGAAGTGAAAAGAAAGTTTACCGATAAAATTTGTAATTTAAAAAAAATCTCATTGTTTACGTGTCAGTTGTCTATTAGCTTACACTTTCACCGGCCCTCTCCTTCTCCGCAGAAATTTTGTTCCTTTCTTGGAATAATATTAGACGATATTCGTCTTACATTCATTAATATTTTTGTTTTTTTTAGTTTAATTAAAAATAATTGTCAAATTATATTTTTATTTAACTATTTATTTTTTATCACAAAATATCTGTATAATATTTAATTACGTTACTATTTTAAAACTGAACCATTAATATTCATTAAAAATTATCACCCAATAAAATACATGACACATAACAGGATTTTTATTAAATTTTTTTAAAAATATAAAATATTTAATTTATAAAAAACAGTAAAATGTCTGCATTCCCCAAAACCCTAAATTCATTCTCATACCATCTCGTATCAACCACCAATATTCATCTTTTTAACCGTTAAATCTCTATTATAAATTATTTATATTTTTGTCGCAAGAAATCGACGAACGAAACACTGTGAACTAACGACGAACCACTTGCATCTATACAAGTCAACGAATGACTTGCGATGGGGCGAGAGGAAACTCATGGTTGTTCATTGCTACAGTGGTGGGGTGGTATTTGGCGACGACATGTAGTAAGAGGAGGAAAATGTTTTAGGGAATGACGGGAATCATTAAAATAACAACGAAATAAAATATTAAATACATATTTTAATAAAAATATAATTTAAGCACTTATTTTTTAATTAAATCTTTGTTTTTAATTTTTTTATATAATTAGAGGACAAAAATCAAACCCTAAACAAAATATATTAATATTTTTAACCACTCAGATAATGAGCTATCGATTATTTTTATTGCATTTTTATATTTAAATTTTATTTATTTAAAATTCAAAGGTCAAATTTTATCATCTTTATATTATGCATACGATACATATTTAGACCTTAGCTCTAATTTAGTTAAATTTAATCTTAAATACTTTTAAAATTTTCATCTTAAATTAAACAATAAAAAATAATATGACTAAATTATATAATTAAATATGATAAAATTTTAAAACATGAACTAAATCTTACACAAAATACAATAGTCAATGATCAGGATTTGATTTATAATTAAAAAATTTAAAATATTAAATTAAAATTATTAAAATAGAATCTGATGACTAAATTCATAATATAATATAATATAATATAATATAATATAAAGACGGATAAGCAAACTTTTGAACTAAAACTTGAAGAACTTAGTTAAAATCAAAAGTCAATCCACCATTAAACATCATACCGCTTTAGTTTTGTCTTAAGGAACAGGTATCCCTTTATTTTAAATCAGACGCGCAACTCATCGCGTGTGGAGTAACGAGTCTCTTCTCCCTTTAATATCCTAAACCGCCGGCTACATAATAAGATACCGTACTTTCTCTTTCTTCTTCTTCCTCAATTTCATGTATTAGCGAAAATCATTAAAATCATAGCTAAAAAATCTCACAACTGTTTCATACAACTCATGAGCAGCAATATCAACGGTCCACCTGCTCCAGATGAATCGAAAAGATCGTAGCCCTTCATTTCGTCGACTTTCCAGGCAGAACCATGGCAGTGGAAACTGCAAATCAAAGGCGAAGGCAAATTCACTTCTTTTCTTCCTCTGTTTTGTCTTCTCTATGTCAACGGCGCAAAGCCAAACTCCCCCAGCTCCGCCGCCACAAACGACCAATCCCTTTGGGCCGGCCGGACACAATTTCAACTCATCGATGGCGATCGTCATGGTGGCTTTGGTGACGGCGTTTTTCTTCATGGGATTCTTTTCCGTTTACATCAGACAGTGTGTCGAGAGGAGAACTCGTGGCGGGAACAGAGACTTGGACGGCGCCGTGAATTTTGGGCAGCGGTCGAGAAGGTTGACGCGTGGACTCGACCCCTCGGTGATCGAGTCTTTCCCGACGTTCGTTTACTCGACGGTCAAAGGATTCAAGATCGGGAAAGACACGCTTGAGTGCGCCGTTTGCTTAAACGAGTTCGAGGACGACGAAACGCTGCGTATGATTCCCACGTGTAGCCACGTGTTCCATCCTGATTGCATCGGCGCTTGGCTCTCTTCTCAGTCCACGTGTCCCGTTTGCCGCGCAAATTTGGTTCCAAACCCCGACGAGACCATCCCCTGCCCCGCCACGGTCCAAATAAACGATTCGGACTCCGAGCACGAAATCCGATCTGAAAACAATAATCCAACGGAACAACCATGTCATATCGATGTTGTTAATCAGACAAGGGACGTGGAGTCGCCGGATGTTAACTTGGTCAATTCAAACAACAAGGCAAATAATCAGAACAGGCAGCAAAGGTCACGGTCGACGGGGTGGAGGTTAACCCGGTTGTTTCCCCGATCTCACTCGACAGGTCACTCGTTGGTTCAACCGGCCGAGAACTGCGAGCGGTTTACGCTAAGGTTGCCGGAGGATGTACGGAGCCAGCTGATGAACTCGAGTTTGAGCCGTACTAAAAGTTGTGCGTCACTCCCCCGAGCGAGGAGTTCGAAGAGGGGTTATAGGAGCAGGAGTTTAGGGAGTCATTACTATAATTACGAGAGGTTTGATCGGTCGGACCGGTTGAGATTCACTATGACTCCTCCGTTTTTCTCAAGGACCGGATCGAGCCAATCACCAAAACCCGTGGTTGGTGGCGGCGATGAGGGGTTGGCTCCTCCGTCCAAGGGTTTCCCTAAATCAATTAAATCGCCGTTTAATCGTTTGTTCATGGGAGGGTCAGAGGAGGAGAACATAGGTGAACGATCGTCGGACCGGTTACGGTCTGATAGTCAGGTTTAGAAGTTGGTGATTCACCGGATTTTTGTTCTTTTGGATTTGGGGTTTGAGCAACTGAATTTCTGTGTACACTGGGCTTTATCATTTTTACAGATGAAAAAGATAAGAAAAAGGAATTATATTTGATGGATTTATACATACACAAGTGATGAGATTATATCATTTTAATATTTTATTATAAAGCCGAATTTAAATTGAGATCATGTATCATTTTTTCCATGTAAATAAATAAATAAACATATTTATTCATAACTTTATTGATTGAATTTTTTGATAAATATTAGATTTTATTTATTCGAAAAAGCAGAAACAAATATACACTACCTATTGGGTAGCCAAGCTAACATGATTAATTTATAAATATATAAGTATGTGTGATGTCACGCTCACATAATTTTATTTATGAATTTTTATTTTTACATTTTTAGAATATAAATTTTATTTTATATTTGCCGTACCCGTACCCTAACTTAATTCTATAGAATTAATTCTATCGAATGCCCACCCTTAACTGCCTTTGCCAATGTGTACATGTACATATATGTAGGGGTAGGATATACTTACATAGTGTAAAATTTTAATACATACATACTAATTTTGGTGTAAATTTTAAGGGTTCCTTTAAAAGTTTTATTATTTTCAAATTTTAATCTTAATCATGTAATGATTTAAAACCAATATGCAGACATCAGCTACTCTATCTCCCATGTATCTGTATAATATAAAAGTCTTATTTCAAGTGATTTAGAAAATTTGGTTTGGCCCAAAATTAATGCCAAGAAAGTGATAATCAAAGAAAGGGTAGATGAATCAAATCTAGTTTCGTTTGGGGAAACTATTTATTTATGTATTGTAGATTCCACCAAGGCAGCCTAACTTTCTAACAAATTAGGTGATGGTTAAATTTTCTGCCAAATCACGAAAAGTATCTAATTAAAAACAATGTATAGATGTAAACAAAAAACAATTCAATAATTATCATCGATTTAACAAAAATGTAAAAGAATAACTATTTGACTCGTTTTAATAAATATTTTTTTAAAAATATCACGAAACTATTTTAAGATGTTTATTTAATCATTCAACTTTCAATACAAAATGGAAATTAAACTTTGAATTTTATTATAAAATGGACAATTTGCTTTTCACTATTGTTAAGAGGGTGATGTGGCATGCTAAAACTAATAAAATATCTTATGTAACCTTTGTGCTTTAGATAAAATTTTATTTTGATATTTTTAATATTTTAAGTAATAATTCTAAAAAATAAGAAAAAATAAAAATATATAAAAAGTAAACAATTTATTTTTAAAGTTATGAGAATATTTTTTAAAATTATAATTTTACAAAAAAATTAAAATAAAATTAACAATGAAAAATAAAATAATTATTTTTTGAAAAACACAACAAAATTATAAATTTATGAAAATTTCAAAATATTTTTTTTTTTGTAATATGTTTTTTGCTTTGTTTCGAAGGAAACAAAACATTTTTCATCGTGGCCCGGAATGTTGGCAGTCGACGGTGGAAGGGTGGATCAAGCTTAATATCGATAGTGCGCGTAACAGTTCAAAGGGTTTATCGTCCTGTGGTGGGGCGTTGCGGGACCATACTGGCACTTGGCTAGGTGGGTTTACCAAATTTATTAGTGTTTGTTTAGTGTTGGAATTTGAATTATGGGGTACGTATGTCGGTCTTCTTGGTGCATCGGATGTAGGGCATCAAAAGATTATGTTGGAGTTGGATAGTTTGGAGGCTCTTCGTTTACTCAAAATCAATTCCGCTTAGAATGGATAGTTTGGAGGCTCTTCGTTTACCTTGCATTCACCCTTTGATCACCGAAACACGGTTTGCAGATCATTGGAACCCCTTCTGATATGCTTTCGAGTGTCGAGTTCCAACCACAGTG
Organism: Hibiscus mutabilis; assembly: GCA_019671005.1. NCBI lineage: Eukaryota > Viridiplantae > Streptophyta > Magnoliopsida > Malvales > Malvaceae > Hibiscus > Hibiscus mutabilis. The sequence continues at coordinate 6,356,823 of CM033742.1, forward strand.
AGTCCAAAACCCTCCCACGGCGCCGTGTGCTAGTACCTCCTTTTGCGGTGCTCATTTAACAATGCAACCGTTTTCACCAACAGCTTCTATAAACCCCTCGATCGACAACGTGTTCCATTCAAGATCATCCACTGACCCTGGCTTAATAACCCACAAGAATGGCTGGTAGCTATTGGTCAAACCCCAAGCCATTTCAACCAGCTCCTTCTTGTTTATAGATGCTAAACTCCCCAAGCTTACATATACAACTGAGTTCTTAATTTGCTTGTTTAGCCATGTAATGCAGCTCTTGTCCTCTTTTATTAAGCTGCTTGAGGAAGCCGGAGCGACTCCGTGCAAGGGACCGATGGGGAATATTCGAACATGACATTTGTTTTGAATCTCTTGCAATGTTGGTAGTTCAAGGACATCATTAGTATTCCAGATGACAGCTGAAGATGATGTTCTTGTCTTGTTTATATCAGTTATAAACTGCAACAAAATTTCGGGTATTCCGATCTTGGAAACAGGTAGATCCTTGAATCTGACGGGATGAAGCCCGGCACCAACTCTTGCGATGTTGAACCTACATAGCTTAGTGGTATCAAATTGTCAAATGATTCAAAAGGCCAGGATCAAATGTCCTACAGCCTAGATCTAGAGCACCTCGGAATCGGATACCTGTTCTGTCATTTAAAGGGGTTGTAATTCGTAAATGATGAAATTCGAATCTCGAACATATTAGATGTTACTTATAAGAGTGAATGCATTAATCAGCAGGCTAAAGTCTAAACTTTGGATCCTATGAATATTGTTTTGCTAAATACATACCTTGTAAAGTAAGCAAACCTTCTGCTTCGAGTCGGACAATCGCATTATGAGAAATATACGTCGAAGCACTGGTTGTCCGTAAAACAATACTGGGCAGCTTCACATGCTCTGCCGCTGCTTCAGAGAAATGCATGCATTCATCATAGATAACGCAGGCAATCTCTTCTTTTTCTTCCTGGCCAAGCATTCCTGGAAGGGCACTCGACATTTCACGTTAATAAGTGATATAAAGTACAGTAAATTGTCATAGAGATAACTTGATCGGATAAGTTATCGGATATCGACACGACACGAAACATATAATTTTTTAAATCAAGAGTGTTTTTCAATTTAGTTTAAAAATTATTTTTCAAAAGTTAAAAGTTAAAATTTTTATTTTTTTCAAAAAAAATTATGAACAAATTTATTCATTTATTCTTGTTTATATCTATCAATTTTTATATTTTTAAAAACACCATCTAAAATAAACATTCTATATACTTATATATTTTAATTTAATTTAATTGTTAATAAATATTGAAATTATTAATTAAATTAAAAATCAATTCAATGATTATATGTGTGGAATTTTAAAAATAAATGTGGAAAAGAAAAAAATATATTAAATATAGTCTAAAATACAAAAAACTTAAAAATTATTTTTATTTTAAATTGTACACTAACTATAGTTTAAAATACATACAAAATGTTGTAAACTTTAATTTAATAATAAGATTTATTTCATTGATTTAGGTGTTTTTAAGCATCCTAAGTGTATCATGTTCGAGTCTCCTTAATCCATATTTATTTTTTTTTTGTCATTAACAACTAGTTAAAAATATATTAAATTTTGTAAATCTTATGATCAAATTTATAGAATGTGTAAATAACAATTATATTAATTTTTTTAACTATCACGTAACCCACTCCTTTTAATTAATACAATTTAAATAATTAAGCGGTTATAATAACAAAATTAGAAGTATAGTGATTATATGGACATCAAGTGGTCACTTGAATAATTTACCCTTATTTTTATTTATTTTCTGAGATGAGACGGGGCACTTATCATGGTTTGACGTGGCAACTGGAAGTATTGTCCATACAAGGACAAAACAATGATGTTTCCTCTCCATGTTGCAATCCGCCGTTTTGTAGATGCAAATTGTAAACGCCATGACAAATTTGCATCAACTTTACCTATAGCTTTATACGATGTGAAACCTCTTTCTTTCCTTTTCAATGAGATTCCACATCCTTTGTGGTATAACACCAAATTCACCGCCAAACCAACTTTATCAACCGCCACGGAGGGCGGCGGAATTGATCGAAAGAAGATACATCTGCCAGGAGTGAGATCAATTCACCCAAGTAATTACATCCATTTTGATTTACCAAGTTCAAAAAACAAGTGATGCAGTAAATCACGAACTGTGAAATGAAGATAAAAACAAAGGACAAAATGCTACCCTATTAAAAATCACTTCCAAATTCCAAAAACAAGTTCGGTAAGGAGTGTAGCAACATCATTGCCATGGGTGTTACTTCCCATTTTTTTAAAAATTACACACTTTAATCAGAGTAAACAAATGACATTCAGAGCCCACCTCCTTCAGATGAAGAATAGGACCGTCGCCGGTTTAACACACCTTCTACGGCTCATCCAACTGGTCCTGCATGACAACAAACATCGCACCGAGTTAGACATGGGCCAATGCATGAGCCAGAATCCCCTTTAACATGGAGTTCTGTGTGCAAGTGAAAGGGCTTGACACGGGTTCATGTGTGCAAGTGAGGGTGATGTGGTTTAGGGGAAAATCAGCAGAATTGGGATTGAAAAACAAGTAGGAAGAAGTTGAAACTCTAGAATACGTATGGTTAGAAGAACCTAATTTCTCTCTATTAATTCCCAGCCTTAGATTTGAAACCTAAAACTAACAAATAATCTTGACCAGACCAAAACTAGAATAACCTAATAGGCTAATACCATTTGAAATATAAGGAAACAAAAAATATCCTGCATCAGAGGGGAAGGGGGACAGAGGGAAATGACCTGCACATCCGAAGTCCAGAGAGTAAGATTATCCCTTAGCAGTTGCATAATGAGAGTGCTATCCTTGTATGACTCTTCTCCCAGTGTGTCAAGCTCGGCAATGGCTTCCTCGAATGCCTTTTTTTAGAAAGAAAAAGGAGCAAAATATCCGAAATTAATTTATGGTTTATTCTTACAATAACCAGCAACTATGCATCAACATCAAACAAGATTTGCAAAAAAAGTCTCGAAACAAATTAAGAACCTTACACAATGATTTCAGAGGTTGGCCTCATTCCATTTATTTTCTCCCCAGAAAGAAAAAAGGAAGATTATAGTGGGATAAAATGCAAACAATTCTTCATCCCCTAACATAAATCTACTGAAATTTTTGTGCTAATTTGTTCCCATCCTATCTACAACTTCTTTAAGTTTTTCAAGTTTGTTCACTGAACTACCATCGTAAGAAACAATAAGGGTAAACTACAACGGAAGTCACTCAATTATGGGTTAAGAATTCGTTTTAGCAGATTTGCATAAAAAAAACATATTGACTCTAGTTATAATACCTAATACCCTTATTAACACTTGAATGAACGAATGAATGATTAGAACCAAACACATGCAAAAATGGAGCTATATTCACAATGAACTGAACACAAAATTACTTATCACTTGAATTTAACTAATGCTGTTTCAAATTTTTTTGCATTAGGCTCCAGATTAAACTAAACAGTGGGTTTATTGTATAATCCATGATAATATGGTAGAAAATGAGGAAAACGCACCTGTTTAGCCATGCTACATGCCATATCAGACTGATTGAGAATCTCGTAGTAGAACACCGAGAAATTCAGAGCTAGCCCCAATCTTATCGGATGCGTTGGTGCTAGATCCGCCAGTGCAATATCCTTCATTCAATTCAACAACAAATCTAAAGATTCAACTTGAAAATAGATACAAAGATATTAAAAACCGAAGCCCCAACAGTAAAATCATAATCCCCCGAGTCAACATCCAAAACTGTACTCTAGAAATTCAATTCAACTATTTAGTCAAAGCTTGACCTGGAGTTCAAAAGTTACCTGAGAAGCCTTGTAAGACAACATAGTATCCTCAGCGGCAGCTTTCCTCTCATCACCAGCCTTAAACTCCGCTAAATAGCGATGATAATCTCCTTTCATCTTCAAATAGAAAACCTTCGACTCACAGGCAGTAGCAGAAGGGATCAGATTCGATTCCAATAAAGTCAAGATACTAGCGCAAACATCCGACAACTCAGATTCAATCTTCGATCTATACTCCTTGACGAGCACGACATGTTCCTCGTTCTTTCGACCTTCTTCTTTCTGTTCGATTGAAGAAACGATTCTCCACGCCGCACGTAGAGATCCGATCACGTTTTTGTAAGCGACGGAGAGAAGGTTCCTTTCCTCGACGGTAAGTTCGCCGGCTGGAGTTGAGCCGAGGACCAGCTTCTGCATGAACTGAACCATCTCCTCGTAGCGCTCGGCTTGCTCGGATAGCTTGGCTAAGTACACATATTGATCGCGGCTCAGGTTATCGGGGACCGTCGTCGCCATTTTCCGAAATCGGTGAGCTTCCGAGGGAAAGAATAATTTTCTTTTTTTGGAGGTTGGTTTTTTTAGGGGCGCAGAAGGCCTGAACTTTTGAGGAGTTTTCATGTGGTTCAATTATACAAAAGTCCTCATACTAAATGCTTTTATGTATTTAGTCCTTTTACTATAATTTTGATCACTATAGTCCTCTATTTTTTCAAATATAAATGTGTACTTTTATTCTTGATGTAATTTTTCCCCTTTTATATCGTTAAAAAAAATTAAGCATTTCTAATTGTTTTTAAACATAACGAGTACATGAATTTCCATACATTTTGCATAATTTGATAATCTTTTGCTTATTTAAAAAAATGCAAAATATTTGTCCAACTGTGCAAAGTATCCCAAAATACATATGCTAATTCACCACGTATTTTTAAAATATAAACCATATCAAATTATTTTACATAATTATTAATCTCAAAATTAAAATACATATTTTGAGAAGTATCAAATTACAATAGAGGGACTAAATCAGTCTAAATACCATAGTATATGGACTTTTTTAAATTTATCCCTTTTCCGCATGGTTTAGGACTAAGTTTAGAACAATAATGGGAAATTGAAAATGGAATCGGGCGGTTTTGGAGATAAGATTAACATTGTTGGAGTGGGACCCAAGCCAGCTCGAAACGGTGCGTTTTAAACGTGACAACGCCTCTGCTTAGCGTTTTCAAATCAAAACTATCAATAGGCATCGTTCTCTCCAGCTGGCCATTGGGTTTTTAAATTATATTTCTTTTGGCGGCTTTCTCTCAGATCGAGCAGGCCAGCAAATCAAATTAAACTCCAACTTTTCGACTTATTACTAATTTGGCCCTAAAACTTTATTTTAACTTTTAGATTGGCCCTTAAAAGTTAAAAGTACTTTTTTAATAAAAAAATTGTATATAATTTATTGTTTATTTTTTTCTCATTTTTCTCCAAAAGCGTATAGCATCCAATAAAAATGTCTCGTGTACCACGTGTCAAACGTTTATTGACTGATACTATTTTAGGGCAGAATGAGAACAAATTGATAATTTAATTTCTACTTCTAATAAAAAAATCTTCAAAAAACTAATATGGAAATTAAGGTATAATTTAAAGACCAACTTACGAATGAAATCAATTATTATATTATTTATTTGAAATTGCGATAATGTTTAAAAGGAATTTGATGTCACTTTACTCAATAACATCGACTCAATAATAAAAATTTAATTAGACTAAGCTTATCAATTAAGGAGTAAAAAAAAATACTAACTTATTATTAAAACTACCCACTAAATTACCAACAATCACTTGATCTGGTGAGATGAGACATTAGATCTTTTAAGCAATGTCAAATGTTCGAATTTTAATATTGTGAATGAAGAAAATTAGGCTGGAAGGGTCGCTCTCATAATGAGCTTTTACAGTACCCGATTTAAATTAATCTACCATTGAACTGGATACCAATAAATTATTATTATTATTATTATTATTAATAGGAACGCGTGATCTTTCTACCAGTCACATACATAATCGTCCCTGGGCCAAGGCAATAGGAATGCATGTCCAGGGTCCACGTCTAGCCCAAGGCCCACGCTAGAAAAATTAAAAATGTAGTTATTGAATCTTATAGGTGGATGAAAAAAAAAACCCAATGATAAACAATATATAGCTGAATAGGTTAAAAGCCGAATAAATTTTGAGGGTCTACCGACCTATATATATATATATTAAAGTTTCAATGCCTAGTATATAGCTAGCCCACCATTATGATTAGGTTTTTTAGCCGTTTAAAATAATTTAATATATAACTGTTAGTATCTAAATCTAATAGTAAGAATTGAAAAAAATAAAATTACATTCATAATAATAAGTATTAAAAAGAATCATAGTCCTAATAACAAGTATCGAAAAGAATTAGGGCCCTAATAACAAGTATAAAAAAATAAATTTTAAGAGTATGCTCATATTAACAAATATTAAGGAAAAAAATCAGGCCCCTAATAATAAGTATTAAAAAAATTAAATTTTAAGAGTATACCTCTAATAATAAATGTTAGAGAAATTAACTCCCTATTAAAAGTATTGAAAAAATTAGTAGTATCTTCATCATTCAAATATTAAAAGTGTGCTCATAATAACAAGTATTAAAATTTAATTTTTTTAATACTTATTATTAGAAGACTAATTTTTTTCCTAATATTTATTTTTACGAGCATACTCTTAAATTTTAATTTTTCAATATATGTTATTAGGGGCCCATTTTTTTTCAATACTTGTTATTATGGATGTACTCTTAAAATTTATTTTTTTCAATACTTAGATATTAGGGACGTGAATTTAAATAGTGGTATGTAACCGCAACAACGACCGTTATATAGCGGTAACGGCACCATCTGAAGCCACAATACATGCAACTGTTATGTCCACAATAGCATATATTGTTAAAAAAAATTCACAATTGTGATACTCGCAGTGATCAAAATAACATTTGTTATGTCCGCAATCGTGATAAACGCAACATAATCGAACATACAACCATAACCGTAATTTAAATTCCTGATGTAGGGTCTAATTTTTAAGTTCGTCTTACGACCACCAAAATCTTAAAAACAAGAGGCCATAATTACCACAAGATTTAGATCACCTGGACATGTGATATAACAATGTAGAGCAAACGGACAGCGCTCTAATATATGAACTAACAAGTGTAGATGATTAACAAGGGTACTAAAATAACTTGTTTATAGATAATCATTTACAGTAGAAACCCAATTGCAAATTTGATGTAGTCCTTGATATGATGTCTCTCTATTATAGAAACTAGTGAGCAGCACCAATCCCGAAAGAGATATTTGCCACTGGTGGTGGAACCCATGCTGGGCTACCATTAGTTTGTTCATCCATAATTTGAGTCGAGCTGCTATGTCGCCTCACCTTTAATCTTTCGATTCTCTTACCGATAAAAAATCTAACCTTCACCTCTATTTGTGAATAGACCAAAAAAACTATTAATGGTCTTGCAGCCCATGAAAATTCTCAAGATATTGATACTTTTACAGCAGACCTTTTTAAAGTATAATCTCATATGAAGAAGAAAGAGAATGAGAAATTTGAGATTTGCCCAAAAATTTGTTAAGTTATTTCTAATTAGGACTTAAATCGATGATTGTATAATTTTTAGGGACTAAAATTGTTATTACCCCAAGCCAAGTCACCAACTATGTTAAAACTTAATAATATATAACATTAGTGACAGTTTTGTAAAAAAAAAATAGTTTGGTGACTAATAAAAATAATAATAATTGGGTGACTACTGGTGTAGTTTACCCTAATATCTATAACCATCAATCAGTATTAAATACCTTGTATACATTTGTATGAAAAAAATACAAAATGTCCAATTTAATTCTATTTATAACCATTAATTGGTATATATTTGTATTAGAAAAAAAAATACAAGCATTGAAAAAGCATGGCAAAAAATTAACAAGAAGCTACTCGAGTCCGACTAAGATCGAAATCAATTTTATATCGGTGAGAGCTGTAATTGAGATGAGATAGATCGTGAAATACTCAAGTCTAAGTCAAAATTCGATCAAACTCGACTTGAGCTCAAACTCGACCTCGACCTGAGTTCTTAATAAGTTGAGTTGAGCTACTCTATGGCTAAATCAAAAAGTTCACGAGCTACTCGAAAATATAATAAACTAAATTTTTTAATTTTTAAAAATTAAAGTGAACTAAAATGTATATTATTAAATATTATTATTATTATTGTTGTTTTTTTAATAAATCCACTCGATTATTATTATTATTATTATTATTATTATTATTATTATAAATGAGACGAACAAATCGTGAGCTACTCGAGTTTGACTTGGTCAGAGTTTGATCAATACTCAACTCGATTAGACTCGACTCTAGCTCAACCCTATTAGGTTCAACTCGAGCTCAAATCAGCTCGAGTTCTTAACAAGCTAAATCAAGCTCAACGCTACTCGAACTCGGCTCGTTTACACCCCTATTCACTTGCACTAATTTCCCAATAGAGATCGATTCGAATTCATGTCAATAAACATTGAATATGCCAAAAAATATGTAAATACTAAATACCATCAACATCAATTCTATATTGGGTTAGTTTAAGCTAACACCTTCTCACTTGAATTAGGTTAATGTTAGCGCTTGAGCCAACAAGTTGTCAAGTAAAATAGAAAAAGCCCTGGCCATCGCATTAACTAGCTACTAATAGTAAATTGGTTCCATAAATATTTGCTCCTACGGTCCTACCTAAACAGTAAACAGACTCCAACCCTACTAAATTAACAAGCTGCAAGCATGCATTTAACGATACGTCCGGACAAGCCATAAGATGTTACAGATTACGTGAATATCTCTACTTCATATTCACAACCGCTATATAACATAACCTTGTAATACATCGAAGCTTGTTCCCATCCTCAACTGCACCGTTTGTTGTATCAACAAATCTGGTTTTCTACAAGTTTGAGCATTGTGACAATAAACAAAAGGGACCTCAGCTCCTCCTGTCAGGACCTACCAAATCGATTGCCTAACCCAAGACCGTTACATGTTAATATAAGGCCTTTGTAACGGTTAAGGTACTCCTGCAGCCGGTGAATTAAAACTTAAAATATAATCCATCCAGACGTATAAAAGTACACACACACACACAGATATATATATATATATACTTCGAAGTATGAAGGAAGAAATTCTTACAATTATGTCATAGTCATACACGTACAACATCCCCGTCTTGTCATATTCACTCCTTTTGACTGGATCAATGAGAACTGTTAAATGAAGCCAAAACGGCTAATGGTTAATTTCAAATTCATTTTCACATGCATATCAATATACTTGGTACTCTTTTTCTTTTACCAAATGTTAGCAGTTCAACTATATCTTCAAGTCTTAACCTATCATTGAGCATAAAAACTCGATTCATCAATTCATGCCAGTAGACAGAACATGATCATAGATTTGCTAACTATTACCTCAACCACGCACAATTTTAACTCCTCCCTTTAGTATCACATGGCTACCAAGTCATTAAGAAATAGCAATGCATAGCATTAACAGTGTGGTAATTTTAAACACAACAGATTTTCATAAATAATGTTATAAATGACACTTTATGCCATTACAGTTCACATTTAGTACGATAGTTTTCATAAGAGTAAGTTATGCATTGCATCCTTGTTGAAATGCTCGGAAATAGAGAAAAAGGGTCACCCGAAACTAAAGAGGAAGCATGAAGATATTTGCAACCAAGTCCAACAACAACCGCCTAATTTAAAATCCTTGCTCATGGATAGGCAAGATGCATGCTAGACATACGAGCAAACACCATAATTATCTTTCAAATAAACCCATATGAAGGGTAGGCCATGAAATCATAAACTTAAAAGCCAAGAACAATCAAAGAACATATAAAATTAACTTGCAACTATCTTATAGCGGCCAAAGTTCTCTTTGCTATGATGCTAATGTTGCTTATCATCCTCATCTGTTTCTCATTTGGGATAATTATTTTTTCCAATTTACTTGAACCAAACTAAATGATTAACATATCAACAAAAGAGAGGCAAGATATATAGCATAAATTAAACGGTTCCCTTACAAAAAAGATTCAACGAAAAATATGCAATATCAGAATAATGAAAACGATACAGAAAAAAAAAACAAAGGACGCATAAATTTACTCAAAACGAAAGCGAATACATAAACAGAAAAGAAATGATTGCGAAAGTAAGGTATTTACCCTGGTAAGCCTCGTTTATCTCTTGAAATCTTGAAGTGGCGCTATTCTCATCGTCCTTTTGCTTATCTGGATGCCATTTCTGCATAAACAACCTCATTCTATTCAATAAAAAAGAGGGAATATATATATATATATCAATTTAGCTTCGGAGAAAAGAAAAAATCGAACCAGTGCCAGACGGATAAAATTGGAGCGAACAGCATCCTCCGTAGCATCATAATCAACTTCCAATATCTTATAATAATCCTACATTTAAACAACCAGTTTATAACCCATGCGGATTTCTAAAATTCCTCTTCTATTTTAAATTTTAAGCGAACATTTTAACCCTAGGAATTGAGTTTACCTTGGGCTTGGAAACAAGAGAAAGAAAGTCGAAATTAAGGTTAGAATCTTGCTCCGGCTGTTGTGGTTCTTCGGGAGAATCGTCCCAGTCGACTATCATCGTCGACGTAAGGCCACGATATGTAAAAGTAAAGTGCGGTTGCCGGAAGCGGTGGGAGATTAAGATACTACCGTAATTTGTCTACGCTGTGTCAAAATAACTTTATCCCTTTTTTTCACGGTTTTTTTGAACAACGAGAAAACAAGAAGTTTCTGGATATTAATAAAAGGCTTAATAGACGATTTAACCCCTGAAGTGTGACTCGACTCTCATTTTGGCCCTTTAGCTTTTTTAATTTAAATGTGACCTTTGAAGTTTCGCTCTTTCATATGACGCCATTAAAGAAATTGCGTTCATTCCAATCAATTAACGAGTGAAATGTGGAAAATTAAATTGACAATAAATTTTATTTTAAGGATTAATGAAACTTTAATGACCACATTTAACCAAAATGAAAAACTTTAATAGCCAAAATGAAAATCAGGTCAAATTATAGGAGTCAAATTGCCTATTAAGCCTCAGTAAAAATGGCATAGAATTTTGTTAAATAATAAAATAAAATTTTAATATTTTAAAAAGTTAATTATATAGGTTTCTGTACTATTTTAAAATTTAAAATTTAGTTCATATGTTTTAATTTTGTAAAATTAAGTTTTTATATTATTTTGAAAATATTAATCTTCTAATTTTATTCAATTTTACTTTAATTGTTAACTTGATGACTATAAAAAGACCATATAACTCATATGGGGATTTGGTACGACCATCGGTATCTAATATATTGTTTAGCTAATTCGGTTCGAGTACTAAAGATGTCATTAAAGGGAGACCCTTTCAACCCATTTTGCTCTCTTCATAAGACCAAAAATTCAAATCTCTAACATTGTTTGAAAGATCTAGTACATCATCCCACTAGACCAACTGATTGTTGTTTTTCTAATGTTAAAGCTTATAAGTACCATTTGAATAAAATATTAAACCATATCATTACATGGTCCAATATGAAAGATTTACTTGAGAATGTTATGTTATTATTAATTTTAATGTTATTTTGAGCTATTTTAGTTACTATTACAATAATAATTATACTTTTATAAAACAATACTTTACTATGATTAATTTATTATTTTTATTCTAATTATGATACGTAATTCTTCAACTTTTAGAATGTTCTATATTTAAATAATCTTTGTATTAAATAAAAATATTTTATTATATAAAAATAAATAAGTATACGTATACACTCAACACAAGTATCAAAGAAAATTAGTTTTAAAATATAGAACACTTACTTTTACATTATAAAAAATAACCACGATCTTTAAATTTGTAAACCATATACTATCTAAATACTATGGTCCAATCGTTTTGTAACGACTCGGATTTCAGAATCTGCGAGTCGTTTCACCGAGCACGTGGGTTTGGGTGTTGGGCCAAGGTCTTGGAGCCTATGTGAGCTTCCCTTGGTGTTGGGCTTAGAGTTTTGGGCTAACAAGTGAGTTGGGTTGGTGTTAGAAAGGGTAAATGAGTAACTACTCAACCTTTGAAAAGAAAAAGAGGGTAGGATTTATGGTGGCTGCAGATTTGGAGGAGGATAATATCATCCTTGTCTCCTCTTCATCTTCATCACACATTTTTCCTCCATATTTCCTTGGGAGCTCAAAAGTAAAGGTAGGATCTTTATCATTTTAAGTTGGAATCACAAAATTTGGGTTTAGGATAAGTTGTTCAGCATCAATGATCTATCATCCAAGGTAAGAATGTAGGGAAAATGTAGAGTTAGGAGAAAGTGAGTTTTTGTGGGGGGTTAAAGAATGAGTGCGGGAATGGTGGTTTTGGCCCTATTTTTTATTATAGAAATCTTCCTTTATCACCCTTTAAGTTTCAGCATTGTTGTAACATGTTTTACAACACTTCTTGTAGTGAAAGAAGTTGGAAATTCTTCTAAGGAGTTTGGGAAGAAGAGGGCTTGAGGAGCTTGGCTAGGAGCTTCTTGTTCAGCAAGGAATCAAGGTTAGTACACTGCTAACTTATTTGTATTCCTGGAAATCATAAATTAGATTACCTTGTTGCTATATTGATAAATTGGTTATTTGAATGCTTGAGACTTCACTAATGACTAATATTAAATTTGGTTTTAATATGGCTTAAAATGGTATGAAACCACTTAAACTACTGTCCATAAATTATATGTTCGATTTGGGGTCTTGCCTTTAGGTTTTGGAGGCTTGAGATATGATTTGGAGCCTTCTAATCTCCAAAGCCTGGCATGATTTTTAACTCGTTGTACGACTATATTCTTCTTAGTTTCTTCCATGCATCCACAATTCATTGTACTTTAGAATTGTAATCATCCATCTTATATGCAAACTCAAACTTTTCCATACCTGCAATGGCAGGGATAAACTGTCTCGACACTAATTGTCTTGATACCAATAAAGGGAAATAAGTAGTTCATCCCCAAATTCCTGGTAATGTGACTTAGTCTTTGTTCCCACATGGATACAAATACTATTCTGAATTAACCAAGGGGCTTCCATATGATATTAGTATCTTTCATGTCCTTGAAACATTCAGTCAATTGTTCTTCTGACATTTTTTCAATCGGGCACTTAGTGAGATGTTCATCCAATGGTGAATAAGTACTGAAAAATGTACGAACTCTGTGAGGTAAGGCCCACATATGTCCTTGAAACCAGACTTGTAGCAATTGTGCACAACCCCAGAATCTTTCTTCTCCTACCTTTCTATAAGCTGTCAACGATCTAAATGTCTCCGCAAGAATTGTTGGTACCTGGTTGACACCTTTTCCAAGCATTCAAATAACCCTAGTGTAGATGGATCAATGTAGTCCAAGGTCTTCAGGAATAAAACTAATCCGTAGATGGACAAAGTATATAAGCTTATCTTCCTTATCAGGTCTTCGCTGATCAGAATCAATCTCTGGATAATTATCTAGTTTATACGTTCTTTGTCTTCGATCTGATCATTATTGCCCCTTTCAACTATCTTTCCATTAAACCAAGCCTCGATCATTCCTGTGACAACCTTTAACTTTTTCCTAAAACTATAATTGTTATTAGGCCTTGTATAAACTTTGTCCTTTTTTATCCTAGGGCAGTGTAGCAAAGCCTTGTATTCCTCTATTGTTGGTGTCATATCCACACTCTTAAAAGTAAAACAGTTATATGCCGGGTTCCAAAATTGGGCCATGGCCCTAAACAGCTCTCGGTCTACTTGGATGTCTAACAACAACGTTATATCTCTAAATTCTTGTTAGAAATGACTCTTCATGTCAGCATCCCATTGCTGCCATACCACTTTTAATTCAGGCAAGCATTTATTTTGTTTATAATTTATCCGAGTATAATTTTTCATTCATGACACGTGGTCCCCTTGAATATTGTCCCCCTTCTTGTACTGAGTCTTCTCTGACCAGGTCCATACCAACACACTGTCTTCTCCTCGTCTATCAGACCCCTTTAGCCATTATAGTCATTGCTTACTTGACTGACCCTCGAATCGATACCTCTAATAAATGCAATATGATGACACATATAAAAAAAGATAACAAAAAGAAAAAAAAACAAAAAAATATCAGTATGGTAAAATAATATTGTAAGCAAAGATTAAATTGACACAAAAATAGTTCATATCGAGCAAAGAAAATAATCAAAGAAGTGTATTTAAAACAGTAGCACTCGAACAGTACTTTGTCTAATTCTAAGGTCCATGTCTGGCTCTAGTGGGGTAGGCTCCTAGATTTACAGAATTGATTTTTTTCTAGACTCTAGGTATCCGAGTTATTGTTACTGTCTACTACGACAACAAAACATCGATTCGGGAGTATACGTTCCCTTATAGCGGAGGCGTAACCCCATGATGTATAATGTTAGTATACAAAAGAAAAAAAATTCCCGCACAGAGGTGACAAACCCCACATAGGATCATGTCTTGCTCCCACTTAAAGGAAAAAGCTCGGGTAGAAGGCTTATGCATGAATGACAAATATATCGTACAGATAAAAAGCATATTTTCATTCTTTCTACAAACCCATCCAATAAATATTGAAGAAATTAAATTCAAATTATCATTTTAGAAATGCCAAAGTACCACACAAAATTAATTAAGGCCTGACCCACGAAGTGATCCCCAGCGAAGTTGCCAAGCTGTCGAAACCATTTTTTACCGGTAAAAATAGCTCGGACGATTAATTTTGAAAATTAGGGGTTTTTGTTTAAATTTGATTTTTGGAAAAGATTTGGAGTATTCGCCGATCACTTTGGTAGACCAGACACCATAAAAACAACCAAAGATTCATTCTTTTAAAAATTAGGGTTTGAGAGTCGATTACGTGTAGGGAATGATTAACACCCCACAAACGTCAGATATTAATATCTTTAATATCGTGTGACATGTTGGCATTTTAAGAATAATAATTTGAATTTAATTTAATCATTAATTATCTTTGGGATGCTCGTTCGATCAATCGAGATAGCCAAGAGGGGGTGAATTGGTTTTTGAGTGATAGTGGTGGAAGCAATGGTATTTAAAAGTTTGGTACAAGAATTTATAGTAGTTCGACTTTCTAACCAAAGTGTACATTCACTACCTTAGCTTCCCACTAAGGATTTTACCAAATTCACTCTTGAATTTCTTTCATTTTTCTCAAGATCAAGGAGATAACCCTTACAACACAAGACTTATACCCTAATGTCTTGTTAAACTCTCTTTTACAAGAGAAACAAATAAGCAAACTAGGGAAAACCTCACAATGCTGATTGTTTGCAATTCTAAGCTCTCACCCAAAACCTAACACTTGAGTATATATAACAATAATGCATTTTTTCTTTGGTTTTATGTTGTTAAAACAGGGGATAACCAAGGTGACGAAGTTTGACATTGATTGTTGCTTGTCGGGAGCTCGATTCGGATTGACGAGCAAGGCGAAGTGTATCGGTGAGTAGAAACGGTTTTAAAAGTCTTTCAAAGGTTTGAAAGTGGTTTTGGAAGTTTAGGTTAAGTTTGAAACACTTACCTAAACTTGGAAGTAAGTTTCTATTCTTTGTTCTTTAATATCGGTTTGGATATGAGCATGTGTAATTCATGTTTTGATCGTAAACATGGTTTTTTACCTATTGTAAATGCATGATTTTGAGTACATATGCAATGTTTTAAAGGTATATGAAATGCTAATGAGCATTGGTTTTCATTCCAGTTGGGAATGTGGTATTGCTTGGGCAATGTGATTTGCATATGTGGTGGTTTTGTATAATGCATTGTAAAACAATGAGTAAATGATTTTGTAAATGATATATTGGCTATGTGAAAAGGTGAGAAAACATTCAGATATAGTTGACATGCCATAGGATAAAGTGCACTATAATACGTTAAAAAATCGATCGTGGTTAAGGGTCCTTGAGGTGTAGCTGTCGGCTACTTGGACTATGTTGTTATCACTTAGGTTGAGCGGTCGTTCCCCTTGTTGTTGTAAAACTTGCGGTCGCAAGGTTGTTAAATCATGCGGTCGACATGGTGTGTCTTGATGATGGTCGGTCATTAAGGGAGATTCGTGTATCTGATGTGTAAAGTTAACGGTCGGTTAACTAAAGATTAACGGTTGGCTAATCAAGGATAGTGGTCGACTATCCAGGGTCACTATAATTGCCAATATATGAAAGTTCTTATGTTGAATCTATTTTTAATGCTTTGGGATTTAAGCATGGTATATGATTTAATGCTTTGTGATTTAAGCATGATATATAATTTAATGCTTTAGGATTTAAGCATGGTATATAATTTAATGCTTTGTGATTTAAGCATAGTTTATGATTTAATGCTTTGGGATCTAAGCATGGAATAAGTATATGATGTTGTATAAGGGTGATTACGCATGTCTCGGTTGGAAACAAGGAAAATGCTTTGGTTGTAAGCATATCTTGGAACAAGTGTTTTGGTTTTAAATGTTTTTAAACGCGTCATTAGTTTATGAGCACCCTCACTAAGCATGTGTGCTTACGCTCTCTTTTTCCTAATGATGCAGAGCATTAAAGTTTGAGGCTGCGAGAGCAAGGCTAAAGTGATCCAAGGACAAGAACTAGTTTGAGTATGGACTTGTTTATGTTTCTGGTTAATAAGGCAATGTGTTCGCCATGATTTTGTGGATTTGTAATTATATTTTTCTCTAGTATTTGGGCATGTGTAATGCTGTGTTTTGGCAGTATGATTGATGTTGATAATCATATTATGAACCTTTGCTTGGTTGATGCTAGGTAGTTGCCTAGGGATGCATCTAGCTAATATTGAATGGTTGTCATGCTTTGATGTTTTTAACAAGTTGAATATGACACCGTGGATAGGTTGGTATGTTGCTTTTGCTGGAAAGTGCTTGTTTGTTCGTTTTGGTGTGCTTGGCAAATGGTTTAAGAAGCATGCCTATAGGTGAATCCTTTGGAAGCAAATGTAATGTTGGAGATGCTTTAACATTGGTGCCAATGTTAGTATAAGTCTTGTTGAATGTTTGTATACATGTGTGTGAGTTACTAGAGATCCAATACATCTAGAGTTGGGTGAAAACCCATAAGAAAATGACATTACATGCCAGGCGTACCGATACGCAAGGGACAATATCAGTACGGCTAGGCAAAATTAGGCATCTGGTATCGGTATGGATGTTTGAGTTTCGGTATGGTTAAGCAAGTTAAGCTTGGCGTATCGGTATGAGACAAGGTGTATCGGTACGTGAACTCATTATTGGAAAGTTCCTTTTTGAGGAAAAACTCATGTATCGGAACATCGAGGGCTCGTATCGGTACGAAGTTAATAATTACAAGCTTATGTGGCCTACCGATACGGTACAGGTACACTGTGTACCGATACGAGGTTGTTCATCATGGAGCATCGTATCGATACGGATTGGTTCGTACCGGTATGGGTGACTGCTCGGTATCGGTACGGCTGTGTTCCTATCGGTACATGTGGTTGTTTTTTAGGTAATGTCATGGATTTCAGTTTCTGGTCTCTTGCATTTTGGTCCCTAAGTTTTGCAAATGTAATTGTATGAGCATGGTTGTTCATCTTGACCTGAAATTTGATATGTGGGCATGTAAATGGACTAATTAAGGATTGGTAACCTTAATTTCAATTTTGGTTATGTAATTTTAAAGAATTTGCGTTTTAATCCTAAAAAATGTATGTGATGCGTTTGGTTGCCTTTCTGTGATTCATTTCCTTCGAAAATTCACCCGTTGCAAGTATGTACACGTAAGGTTAATAAATCGCATTTAGACAAGATAAAAAGGAAAAAAATGATCGACTTCCGTAACCTTTCTCCGGTTTGCTTCGGTAAACCTAATGTAGTTCTCTCAGCTCGGTCGGGTGTCTAGGTCGGGTAAATGGGGTTACACTTTGGCTATTTAAAATCATTTAAAACGTGTCAAAAACCCTTTGAAAAATTTTCAAACATATTTTTCAAGTTTATGGACTTTTGAAATATTTTTGCAAATTAGTTTAAGTCCAAAAAATATTTTTCTTTAAGTTATATCAAAATCAAATATCTCAATAATTATTAACTGGGTTTATGTTCCAAATGGAAATATTCCTTTTATATGAAAATATATTTTTTATTCGAATACAAATTGAAAATACCCCTATACGCTCAGGGCACCTCTATTCATATTCCAAATATATATTTTGCATATAAAAAGTTTTATACGCATGATTAATTATGGTCTTATTTATTTTTAAGTTCTAATCTAAAAAATTCTAATTAAATTTGTATATTATTAAATCTATAAATATTATTTAATTTTAAAGTTTACATGAGACAACACTCAATTACTTGTGCACCATCCATATTTGAACTCCAAAATTATAGTTAATATTCCCTAGTTTAATTAATTAAACCAATAATTAAAGTTCTAGTCTTAACCAATGCTTTAATTATTAATCAAGGTTATTTATCAATTTTTAGGATTTTAATGAATACTGAGTTTTTTTACTTAAAAGCTTATCTTGAACAACACTCATTACATTGGGACACCATTCAAATTTGAACTTCAAAGTTTTTCACTCAAAACACATTAATTTTCTATAATTGTCTTCCTAATTGAATTATTAAAAGCCTAATAAAGAACACATGACTAAGGCTCTAAACAATTAAACCAAGTGCTTAAATCTCCTATCATGATACTATATGAATTAATTAAATCACAATTAATAAACAAATAATTAAGCAATTATGTTAAAATGATTAAATTACAAAGAAATAAAAGCTGAATTTATGATTTTATTCAAAATGAGGACCGAATTGAAATACAAATAGAATTAGAGGCCAAAAAAGAAAAAAACTTAATAAAAATGCGTGGGTTTAAGACCCGCCCGTTCTAGATTTGCGAATATAAAGGACCAGGTACCAAAACGGTGCCGTTTCAAGTAGCCTATAAAAGGCTTATTTCAGGCCAAAATTCGGCCTTTATCTCATTTCCTTCTCTCTCTTAAACCCGATAAATTTCTCTCTCTAAAATTCTCTGCACACTAACAACTCTAAAACCTAAAAATCGTACCAAAATGGATTGAAATCTGACATTTTCGGTTGGTGTTCTTCGAAGAACACGAAGAACACTGGTGCTAAAACATCACACACTCCGCCGCCAGATCTCTCGCACCTAACTTCGACCAGCCTTTGACCTATTCATCGGCTGTCAGGAGTCGACTCTCAGCCGCCGCAAGATAATTTTTGGCCACCGTCTGTCCGAACCCTATTTTCCAAAATCTGAATTTCAAGCCCTAAACACCTAGATCTAAACCAATTCGTCAAAATTACCTACCTTTCCTGGCCTAAACACCTAAAGCTATCCGTTCTCGGCCTTTTTTCAACTCTTGCAGTCCTTAAAAATCCTCCGGCAGTCGAAAAAGATAAGTTCTGGCAACTTTTATTTTTATCTTTTGTCTCTACTTTTCATAATTTTTTCTTTTGATTTAATTATTTCGTATTTTTAATGCAGAAAATGAAGAGAAAAGAATGGAATATACCTTCCAGCAACGTTTTGACAACTCCGATCGTCTTTTTCGGTCAAGAATTCGGTGTTCGTTCGTGTCTCCAATCAACTCTTCTACTTCTCTGGTAAAACCTTTTCTCTCCCACTACTGTTTTTTTAATGCTGCAATTATGAGGTTAATTATTACCTAATTATTTTCTCTCACTTCCTTCATATAGGGTAAGTGGAATATGATGTCACGCTGATGTCACGGTGCTGACGTCAGCTTACACCTGTATCCAGTTCAGGATAAAGAAGAACAATATCCATGTGAAAGGTAACGGACTAATGGGGTGCTGCCATGTGGACTGGTTTGGGCGGGAAATTTGAATTTTGTGTTTATTGGTTAGTTTTTATGCAAAATGGGCTATGTAAGAGCTGTAAATGGATTATTATATGGAATTTGGGCCTCTTGTAATATATTTGAACTATGTATTGGACATTTATTGGACTATATTAATATATTTGGGTTTTATTATTTATTTATTTATTATTTTTATATTTGTAAGAGAAATTATTATTATTATTATTATTATTATTATTATTATATATATATATATAAACTTGGGTAAAATTCGGGTATTACAGAACCAAATATAAATTCTATATATACAAATATTTCATAGGCTTATAACTTATTTTAATCCTTTGCTTTTTTGTAATGATCATTTTGTTTTGTTTGATAAACAATTTTTGAGCTAAAATAGAGATTTGAACCACTTTTAGAGGTTTCATTAGTCAAATTCATTAACTTAGACGTTTAGTAAATAGAGGATTATAAGAGCGAATTAAATCTCTCAAATTGAAAAAATATGTTAGAAAATTTGATATAAGAGTTGTAAAGACTCATTTGTTGACAATTAATTTTTTTTTTCAAATAACCTAAAATTGAATAATTGATAAAATTTAAAAGATAATTTTATAAATACAAAATTAATATATATATTTAAATTTAATAATTAATAAAATTAAATTAAAAGATGATTTCATAAATAAAAAATTAATATATACATCTAAATTCTATAATTAATAACATTTTATTAAAAGATAATTTCATAAATAAAAAAATAATATATACATCCTTCAAATATTTTTCACATATACACACACTAAATATTGATAACCAATAAGCCATTTAAATAAGTATCAATGTCATTATATATTATTTTGCTTGTTTAAATAAGCAAACAACTATCGGTTATCAGTTAATTTTATCAAATACTTTTATACAATAAACTAATACAATTAATTAGCCGCCTTCCTCTTTCCCTAACCTAGGTTTTCTCTCAATATTTTTGTGTCGCCTTCCTCTTTCCCTTTGATTTTTGCTTAGCCGATGACAGCACTAATCTTAATGTTAGTTGCAGACCGCCGACGCTTATTATTATTTTTATATTATGTCCTTTGTTTAGTTTTTTTGAGTTTTTTTTTTCAATTTCAAATAAGAATCTCCGTCCTTGTGATACGCTTTTTTCTGCTCTTGTGGCACGATCCTTATAGCTTTTGGTACATTTTTCGCATGCCTTTGCGGTCGTTTTGGTGGTCGCACAAAGATCCTCACGGTATTTGTTTTCTGATTGGTTTGTCGGTGGTCACGTATAGTTAGATTCCCTCTTTGGTAAAAGGTTGTTTGTCGATATAATCATAATTGTGCAGTGAAGTAGCCTGCAAGATAGTTTGGTTCGCTCACCACTCCTTTATCACTTCGTAAAGCTTATCGTTTGACAAAGACAAGAAATTTTTATAAAGATTACTAGGTTATTTTGATATTAGAAGTCACTCTCAAAGGAAGGTTTCATTTTTTCCGTATCTTTAGGTTTAATATTGTTGTTTTATGTATGAATTATTTGGTGACTATTGTTCCCGATTTTCTCTCTATGCTTGGGTGCGTTGTAATTCTAATTCCTTCGATCATTTTTATTAATGAAATTCAGTAGCCATTGTTCAAAAAAAAAAACTAATGCAATTAACTAATAAAACTAATTAATACAATCAGCTATCAGTTATCAGCTAGTGCAACCCGCTATAAACTATTAGTTATCTGCTAATTATCAAATATGATTATAGTCCTGTAGAGTATGTAGCCCAATGGACCCCACAGGACCACAGCAGATCAGAGCAACCGTGATCGTTGGCGCGGATTATCTGAGCCCGTGGGCTCGGCTGGTGAATTCACGTGGTATAAAAACGACAGTGAAAAATAAATAATGGAAAAGAAAATTTACCATCCCCATTTCCCTCCAGAAACACACAATAATTTGTCGGCTGACGTGTACAACTGCCGTATCATTGCCCCGCTCTCTTTGGGAGGGAGCGCTTTTTAGGCTTTTCTTTGCTTTGACCAAACGGTGTTTCCGTGGAGCTAAGAATTCAGAGCCAAATCACTTTCACACAAACTAACAAAAAGGAAAACCAAAGAAAAAGAAAAATTCTCTCTGTTTCCTTCCCCTTTGTTCTTATTCTTTTTTTTAACATTTTCCGTCTTCCCTCAAAGTACGTTTCAAATTCACGTAAAAGTTTTATTTTGAATTTTTTTGGTGTTATTTTGGCTTGTGTTTGAGTTTTCAAATTATTTTCGTGTTTAAATGTTGCGAATGAGCGGCATTGTTGAAAAAATTGAAGATTGCAAGGGCATGTGCAGAGGTTGTTAATCCTTTGACTTTGTGAGCCGATTTCGAGTGATCGGAGGATTATGGCTACCAAAAAGAATGAAGAATCCCAGCAACAACAGGTTTTCCATCAATCTATCTCGATTTTATTTTTGTTTTTATCTTGTGACAGAAAATTCCTAGCAAAATTCAAAAAGGAAGACTCGTTTCAAGCCGAACAGGTTGATCAATATTTTTTTTTGTGTGTGTGTTGATTTTCTACTATTTTTTAGAAGAGTTTGTGTTAAGAAACAGAAAAAAAAAAAACGAACAAACGAACTAAATTTTGATTTAATAGTCGGAGTATTGCATTATTGACATTGTTTTTTTTCAAAATTATGATTAGAAAAAAGGGTGAATTTATTATTGTTACAATTATTATGATTATTATTAATTATTTTTTCTACATAATAGTTTTATGGAAAGTTTGCACTGATTTGTGTTTTATTTCTCATTGTTTGCAGAGGATGGATTCCAAAAACGAGTCCTCTAAAGGACATCAGGTGTAAATGAGTCTTGCTTTCTTTTCTGTTTTTTTTTTTATTGAAAGGATATTTTATGCTGAATATCATTTTGTCTTCTCTTAAGGGAGATGCTGCAGTGGATGCTGATCCAGGTCCCCCTCCACCCGCTCCATCAGGCCTGCCGGACCGCCAGACTCCAAGTTTTCGTGCAAAAAACTTGGTAAACTACTCTCTCTTTCCATGTACTTGGAAATTCATATATCCGTACCCATAGGCCATATCTACATATGCGATGGACTCGATTGTTGGACACGGTTACTTCATAAAAGAATGAATAGTCAGAGTAACGTGTCTATACACATCTTTATCATCATCGAATCGTGTTTACAATCATTTTGGTCTACCATTGCTGATTGCTCTACGTCTTATTTGCTTGAGATTTTAACTATATCGTAGCTGTTACTTACCACATTAAGCTTGACGTAGACTCTTAAGTGGCCACAAGGAATTTAGATGCAAAAGAATGAACTCTTCTGTATTTTAAGTCCATTGTTAGATTTTACCTTTCTTGAGATCTTTGCTTACATTGTTCTGCTTTTGCCATTTCTTTTAAGCGTGCAATTTATGAAGCTGTAAAAGTTAGTGTTTTTTAAGGTTTGAAATTTTCTTGCAGGTTCTGAAGAGCGGGCCACTTTTTTTATCAACCAAAGGTTTGTTCAGCTTGGCTTGATTATTTCGCTATTTAATTCAATTACTCATTTGCCTTCCATTTTGTGAATTACAATCTCTACTTGCATTGTACTAGAAACATATGCATGATGAGGTTTATGTTGAAAATCATGGTCCCAGGGTAATGGCTTGGATTTCTCTGGTTATTTATATTCATTGCCTTTCCCCTATTTTTCTTCAACTTCAGGAATTGGATGGACATCATGGAAGAAAAGATGGTTTATTTTGACACGAACTTCACTAGTTTTCTTCAGAAGTGATCCAGTAAGTACTTGGAATCTGGAAGATTTTCGGTTTAAACATGATGCATGTGCTTGTTTATGCGTTTTTACATTGTTTTCTTGGCACAACAAGTGAATGATCCTAAATAAACAATAAAGTGACTTTAAAAAGAAAACAGTGAAATGATATGAGGCAAAGGAGGTGATGTTGTTTTCCTGACTGCAAAATTTTAAGATTCCAGGTTAGGGACGATGCTAATTTGTTATAATTATTTTTTATGTTTACTATTTCTCTCAATAAAAAAGATGAATGAAAATGAAAATTGTGTCTGATCCA
Source organism: Hibiscus mutabilis (assembly GCA_019671005.1). Taxonomy (NCBI): domain Eukaryota; kingdom Viridiplantae; phylum Streptophyta; class Magnoliopsida; order Malvales; family Malvaceae; genus Hibiscus; species Hibiscus mutabilis. Next base: position 6,380,849 of record CM033742.1, read on the forward strand.
ACCAGTGTTGTTACTGGTTTTATGGTTTTGAGGTTGGGAAAAGCAAGAAATTGTCATGCTCGATTAAGCCTAAGGAAATTGGGAAACATGACCTACAAATGAAGTCATTAGTGCGGTTTTAAAATCAAGGAGAAAAAGAATGCTGCAGAGTGATCCATTAGCAATTTGTACATATTTACATTTTTATTGTAGTAGAAATTGTTGTTATTTGTTAATAAACACTGCTTAATTGGACAATTATGATACTGTAGTTTGATATCAATTCATCCTCCAGTTCTTTGGTTCTCCAGCAGAGTGACTCTAAAAATGAGAGATGGAAGTCATTAAATAGGTCCTCCCGATTTATAATTGGGTTAAACTTTATTTAGATGCACACATATGGGGCCTCTTCTACAGGGTGTGATATTTTGGAGCTTCAGCTTGAAGAATACCATAGAAAATGATCTATTGCTCTTGTTGAGGAAAAGACTTGGGTTTGGATATTGGAGAAGAACTCCAGTGCGCAGTCCCTTAGGCAAAAGTAAAATTCTAGATGGGTTGATATTTATTGTTTAGATGTTATTATTAAGTCTTGTTCTCTTTTCTCCACATACCATGCACTAGTCTGTTTCCCTTTCTCTGGTCGCTTTTTGTGTACTTTAAGATTTTAAAAGAGCAATGTACTGTTGTTTTGCTTCTCAGACTACCATTCCTCCAAAAGGGAATGCTGTGAATTTAACTCTTGGCGGTATTGATCTCAGCAATTCAGGCAGGTGGGATTAGATAATTAATTCTTAATCTTTTCATCAAGTTGCAAATGTCATGAAAGTTAAAAGAGTTACTAACTTGTGGTACCTTTAAAAAAATTCTAGTGTGGTTGTCAAAGCTGATAAAAAACTCATAACTGTACTATTTGAAGATGGACAAGATGGAAGAAACTTCACACTAAAGGTGCTTTCTCCCATTATCCATCTATAATTTCGCTCATGGTACAACTTTTACTGTTTTGAATCATTCTTTCCACTAAACTGTTCAGTTGAAATGGGTTTCCTAATTTATGGTTCTATAGTTCTATTTATATATGTTCCAAAGCTTGATAAATAGTTGTTCACTTTCTGTTTGAACGGCATTAAACATCAAAATCCTGCCAAAACAGTAAATGATCTTGCATCCGAAGATCACCAAATGAATCTAACCATCACTGAGTTTTATTGAAAAGCGGAAAACTTTGTTACTGAACAACTGATACCTGGGTGTTACAGAGTGCACTGAACATGAAAAATTTATCCTTGGTATCTAAATTGTATTCAAGTCGGTCTTTTCCCTGTTGATCAGTGATAGCATTCTTTTATCATGAGAAACCTCTTACTGAGAATTGTTTTAGCCACATCACTGGTTTTGAAGGCAGGAATGAAGAGCAAAAAACATTGATTATGATTTATGTGTCCATCTGAAACTGTGGGTGAACTCAATGCTTAATCAAACGGAAAACCAGATGACATTATGGTTCCTTTTGTTGGTGTTGCAGGCTGAAACTTCAGAGGATTTGTACCAGTGGAAGGCTGCATTTGAGACTGCTTTGTCACAAGCACCAAGTTCTGCTCATATGATGGAGGAAAATGGCATCTTAAGAAAAGATAAAGCAGATGCAGTTGATGGTTCTAAGGAACCAGGTAAGGTCTCGCAGCCGTGTTTTTTTTAGTGTGATGAAGCTTTTCTTTAATATTTTTACTGGGGTTTTATTTGTACTCCTAATTAGAACACTAGAAATAGTACATAATCTGTTACTTCATTTGTATGACGCAATATAATCAGGACAGTTTAACCACGTTACAAATCGTGAGCCTAGTTGTCAGTTCCTCCTATTCTTGTTTCAGTTTGCCCTCCCTTCTAGTTTTCATTTTTATCTGTTTGCTCTCTTATGTTCTTTTACAAGCCTGTTAAGTTGGCAAATTTCTATGGTGGGCTGTTTTGATTTATTTTTCCTCTTATTTGAGGTATTGTTGCTCTTGTTTCTCTTTTTTAGTGAACAATAAACAGCCTGTGAGATCTACGGTCATAGGCAGTCCAATTTTATTTGCACTAGAAGATGCTGAAGGAGCTCCAACATTTTTGGAGAAGGCCCTAAGATATGTAGAAGAGCACGGTAAGTTATTCTTCTGTATTAATTGTTGCAATCACATTTAAGTAGTATGCTATAAAGTTCCAATTCCGTTATAGTGGTTAACTCACTAATCCCTGTGTAATCTAGTGAAAGTTTGGGGTCGTGGGAGATAAACTTGCTATAAAACATCAGCTGGTCATGCTACTGACAATCCCAAACAAAGAAAACTGAGATAGTCACTTAATCCAAACCCTAGGAGCTTCACAAACTTTGATACTTTGGACTGATGACTAATTGACGAGAATTTGTAATCCTAAGCTGAATAGACTCTCTAATTAAAGTAACTATAAAGTCAGGTTTCTGAAGGGTTTACAACTCTGCGCTGGTTCGTTTCTTTCCAAATAAAACATGTATTAACTATCTAAGCAAGTCTAGGAATAACGGTAGCTAGGGACTTACGACTAAGATTATTGATGGCCCATTGCAATTCAAAGGATCGGTCTCCAATTCGTCTATGAATATCGACTTTTGGAGGATGGAATCCAAACTTGCTGTGAAAAAGAACAGAAGAAGAAAAGATGGTCATGAATCATGATCTTACTTTGCAAGGCCATGGAACAAACAGTTGGCCGCAGCGACAAAAGAATTTCTCAAAGAATATTCTAGGATCTAAACTCCCTTTTATCTTTTTTCAAGAATTTTCTAAATTGTTCAGTGAATTAAGTGATTTGGTAAAGCACTCTGTAATTCATTTCCTTTTCACCTATTATTGATGATGGTAAAATTATTTAACAGGATCAAAAGCGGAAGGGGTCTTAAGACTAGCTGCTGATGTTGAAGATGTTAAGCGCCGAATTCAGGAATATGAACAGGGTTTGTTTAGACACACTCTGTCCTTGACTATCTTCTGTATTTTGCTTTTCTTTTTTGATATTGGCATCAACTCCCATAGCCTTTTTTCTTTTCTTACAATTTCTCTGGAATTTCACATTTGATGCTTTATGTTCTACGGTGAACAATTCTGTCAATTAGCTCTGTAAAAACTTAAATTTGAATTGATATTCATGCAAGGAAGATTCTTTACTTATTGAATAGAGAAAGCAGGAGGCAAACGCTACTTTATATTCTATATCACAATACTTGTTCAGTCTTCTTCTGAACTCTTTAGGGTCATAAACTTTTATGCAGGAAAAACTGAGCTTACTTCTGAGGAGGATCCACATGTCATTGCTGATTGTGTCAAGGTATGCCTTATTAGTTTCCTTAGATTCTTTCATTAAGTTATAGCATGTATTGGTCCTGATACTGTGTTGTTTAATTTTCTTCATGCCATTTCCCAGTATGTCATTCGAGAGTTGCCATCATCTCCTGTCCCTGCGTCATGCTGCAATGCGCTACTAGAAGCATGCCGTAAGTTTCCATCGTATTGTCTTCGTTTTCTCTATCTTACCCTGTAGAAAATTGAGTTCATGACAAGCTTCACCAGATCTGGATTCTTGATGTCTCTAAAGGGAAAATGTACTGGATCATCACTATTTGAATTAAATATGCCGTGCTTTATTATTCATTAATCTAACTGTAGGAATTTCATGTGCTGGATTCCTGTTTTGTGCATCCATTGGAGAAGTTTTGTATTCGCAATTCTGTGTTGGTTGACTCCCTAAGGGATGTAGTGGAATCCCAGTATCATAAATTGGATGACATTGTGTTGTTTGATTTGCTTATCTGTATAATTTTTGAAGATTTGGTTTTGTTTTTATTGAATATCATAAAATAATTAGGATCTCCGAGTGGTGGTAGAGTCAATGCTATGCGTGTGGCAGTATTGGACACGTTTCCTGAGCCAAACCGCCGCTTACTACAAAGGTAGTTGATCTAAGCAATATGCATTTCTTAGTACAAATTATATTTGAGATGCAGTTTGCATATTTCCTTCCTGAGCATCATGGATTCAATAAAAGAAAGCTTCGATTCCATTTGGTGGTTAATTAAGAATATTTTTATATTATCTAAACGATACGCTAAAAATGTAGAATACATATCTTAACTTTCTATTAGTTTTATGCACTAAGTTGATATTGTTGGAAAATTATGGATGAAATACCTTTAGAATCCTTTTCTTCTTTTAGCTATAGGCATTTTGGGGAAAGAAAACTTCGGTTCTATCTTACTTTGACAATTAAAAAATCAGCCTCATTCTTTGCCATCTTGGTTTTTACTTGCCTTTATCCGTATTCATCTTTTTCTGTTCCTTCTCTTCAGAATTCTGAAGATGATGCAAGCTGTGGCTTCTAATATAACTGTAAATCGGATGAGCTCTTCAGCTGTGGCGGCATGCATGGCACCCTTGCTTCTTCGCCCCCTTCTATCTGGTGACTGTGAAATTGAAATCGGTTTTCATACGGATGATGATAGTTCACTTCAACTGCTGCAAGCAGCTGCTGCAGCCAATCATGCTCAAGCGATTGTTACAACATTATTGGAAGAGTATGATATAATATTTGGGGTAAGCTGTAATTATTTTCTTTTTCGCAAGTACTTCTGATATGGCATTATGTAGTCACTGTACAAACATGAATGTACCCCTAAAATTTATGAACTGTAAGGCTTTCTCTTTAGCTCACAGTTGACATGTTTTATTTTCTGTTTGTTCTTTTCGAGCAAACATGATCATTTAGTCAAAATTTGTTTTGTGTTGTCCTAGTGTGTATGTGCCATCAATGGTACAGAATCTAAACAACTATCTAATAGTGGACTTCGAATACAGTTGAGTCTATATCCTACTATATTTTTGTCTATACTACAGAAATTAGTCTACATTTCTTTCCTTAGGATGCGAGAAAATAAATGCGAGAAATTACAACTCATCATCTTGTTGGCAGGAAGGTAATTATGTTTCCCCTCATTTATACTCTGAAACAGAAGAGAGTGGAAGTGAAAGTGAGGCAACAGATGATGACTGCAATGAGGCAACAGATGATGACTGCGATGAGGCAACACATGGGTTTGATGTGCACAGTGATAATGACCATGTAGCAAGTGGAACAGGCAGGAAGAGTGGTCACCCTGTTAACAATAATCTAGATGTAGTAAGGCTTGTTCCTCTACTTTCATACAATGGCATTTACATCATATTTTGTTCCATAATCTTTAAAAATGGCGTCTGTAACAAACTTACATTTACCAGATTTATTTTCTCGTTCCAGAATTTTTCATGTTTTGTTAGTTTGTTATGCTCCCTTTGTCACCACCTGGCAACTCAAGGTTTTCTATTGTCTCCGTGTCTCTGTTTGTTTTAGCCTTAGCATGCACATTCATAATATGAACTTGGTTTACTGCTTAGAAAAAAAAAGCATTCTAATAAACTTTGCAGCATCATATATCAGAATCGGTATTAAAAATAAGATGTACTATACTTACATCATAAAAATAAAATTGCAGGATTCTGATTATTCAAGCTCAAGTTCTGGGTCCTCTATAGTTGGTGACGATTTAAAAGCCACCAAGAAGCTTTCAAGTTCACTTCACTCTTCACTGTCTAAAAATGATTTACAAAGGAATAAGGATAACCAGAGTAGCAATAGTTCAGCAATAGAGACAAATAAGTTTGAGGAGCTGCCCAAAGGTGTTCAAGGAATAACCAAGTTGGAGGATAAGTTAACTCATCACAATAAAAAATCATGCATCCCAAAATCCGCATCTATTGGAAATGAACATGGCCACAATGTTAAGCGTCGTGCTGTTTGGGGATGGGCTGCCGTAAGTATTTCCAAACATTCATTCTAGTTCTTGCTAGTTACCTTAGATTATTTAACTTGCGATTGCTCAAGTTGGTCTGTGTTTATAATCCTGTAGCAACTAATTGTTTAATTTATCTGGTTTGCTTGTCCAGGCAAAGAAGAAGCTTTCTATGGAACGCATTGATTCTCCACGAAAAGAAGAGTGAGTGTCCGAGTGATGTTACCATTATCTGTCTAAAGAATTCTGTATACATTTGCCTGCAAATACATGTTTCCCTGGTTATTATTGCTTATAGCATAGAGGACCAGTAGCCACTAAAAGTTCCAAGCACCTTTAGAAGTCCTCTTCCATGCTTAAGATGAAGCAATTCATGTTTTGCACAACATAATTTTTTAGGCCAAAAAGGAAAAGGCAAAAACCAAATAGATTCACACCTCTGTGTTTTATAGATGATAATTCTATTTTATTGTACTTAATTTGACCCAATTTAGGGCTAAAAGAGAGAATCTCAAGGCTGAAAAATCTGACTTGCAAAAGAGACTCACAGAAGAGGTTCTGCTAAACCCACTGCTTTCTGATTATTGTTATCTCACCTTGTTTGGACATTTTAAATAACAAGTCATCTTTCTAGTACAGATTGATGATAAAACGATTCACGATGCCAACTTGGAAAAACAGAAGAAGACATTGCATGAGCGTCGCCTAGCTCTTCAAATAGATGTATGTTTGTCAGGAAATTTTTTTGATCATTTCTGTTTCATGCATTATGTTAGGCTATGCATCTCTAGCAAGAGAGATGCTCATACTCCCTTATGCATCTCTTTCTTCCCTCTTGAATATCAATTCTTTTGCAAACTGCGTAGTTCAAACAAGTCCAAATTTAGGTGCATGCGAAGTATAAGTCATTGCTGCTTATTTTTGTCCTTATCTTGCTTGTTTGTTGCAAAAAGTTAATGGTTTTTATCGAGAATACTGCATTAACCTTATGACAATGGCATGGTCTTGATTTCCTCTTGATTGTACTTAAGGTATCAAGATTAGAGGAAGAGTTGCAAAGGGAAAAAGATAAGAGAACATCTCTGGAAGCGGGACTTGTTCCATCTCAAGGACCCGTGTTTCTCCCGGATACACTTGACGAGAAGGTAGCCAATGCATTACCTTATATTTAAGTAGCCTATCAAAATTTTTATTTTGCATCAAATTTTAACTTTCGATGATGATAAAGACGAAGACAGATCTCAAGGACATAGCTCAAGCAGAGGCAGACGTAAACAATTTGAACAAAAAGGTTGATGATCTGCAGATGCAGCTAAATCAACTGCTTGAGCAAAATTCTGTTTCCGTGAATGATAAGTCCAATCGACATCGAACGAATCGTCAAGCAAAAATGTAAGCTTTCAGTTGGAATATCATCATAGTTAGTATAAAACATTTCCTTACTGTCTTTCTGCGAGAGTCGAATACATGTCATCCTTCTGGTGGTTCAAATTGTTTAGGGTAAAATACATCCGGAGATTTTGGCAACTGTTAACTCACCAGCAATTCATGCTTCAAAAAAATATCATCCTCTTTGGATTTATATTTATATTTATATTTTCAATTTTCATCTCTTTTATGAATATACATGTTTGTTTTACTCTTAATACAGGAAGGATAAGCCAAAGGATACTGAAGCTGCTTTAAAACAGTCAGGAAGCAAGGTAAACTCACGTTCTTTTAAGGCACCATGAAGTTCTCTAATTTTCCTAGAAATTAATTGGAATCGGTTCTACTGTTTTACTTCGATAACTGCATTCCTGTTCTTTAAAACTCAACTCTCTGCCTCTTTCTCTTGAATTTGGAAGTGTTTGTAGATATTAGCATGGAAAGAATGTAGTAGCAAATTTAGAAGTTCTTCCACATACTTACACGGTTCATTTAAGTGTTATATCCTTATATTCATGTCTAAATATGTGCCGGGAACGAATACTTCTTGAAAGAGCAATTTAGACGAAGAAGACACAGTGTTCATGTATGTATGGTCTGAAAAGCTGCAAGTTGAGCATTAACTCTCCCAAGTTGGCTGGGTTTGTTTACAATCAAAGTTTGACGAAGACAACCATGTTCATGCATACGGTTGAGCACTCAAATTTAGACTTAAGCTTGGGTTACATTTGAGATAATGAGATAAACCTACTGTAATCTCTTAGGAAGCCATGGATGCGATTTATTTTAATGGAATTAACTGATTTAACAGGATAAATATGTGGACAAAGTTGAATGCGAGAGCGGGAACGAGAATGAGAAGAAGCAAGAACCATCTTCGGCAAATAAACAGAACTCCAACCGTACGTGTGCAGCAGAGACAGTTGCAAGAAATCCCCCTGCTTTAAGTAATGCAAAGAAATGTGCTCTGAAGGGTGAGGTATGTTCTATTCTGTTTAAACACAGACACCGTTGTATCGAACAATAACAAAGTCCTCTAGAATTTGAATCCATCACCAACCAAAGTTTATTTGATGCTAGATTAATTTACTCTTTTTCTCTTATAACACCATATTTTTCAGTGCACATTTGGTAATAATTACAAGTGGTTTTAAAAAAAGTTAATATTGTTGTTCAGGGAGCCAATTCCCCAACTTCAGCACTAGCAAAGCTGACAACACGGCTCAAATTTCTGAAAGAGCGACGATGCCAGATTCCAAAAGAAGTAGAGAAAGGCGAACGTTCAAGCCCAGATAATACCAAAGAAACACAACCTGTTCAAGTTGCTCAAAATGAAGAGAAAACTAGACCAGATATTAACCAATAACTCTACAGTCCAAACAAAGGGGTTGTGTAAGAAAGACCAAACAGTTCCACGCTCACAAAACAAGAATCTGGAAATCAGAAAATCGGACTCGGACCGGAGATTGAAAAAACTGGATGTAAGGGCCATGGTGTTGTAGCGTGCAGATAAAGCTCAAGTCACAAGGTTAGTGTCTTTCTATTCCAAGGACTTGAGTTACCTCTGCTGATACATTTATATCATTGCAATTCAGCTTAGGATTATGATGGTTGCTTTGGAAATGGGTGTTGCGTATGCTAAGAGTGGCTGATATCCTTAATCAAGATGTATATATCAAAACTTTGTTTTGTCTGTAATTATGCATAGCTTCATATTTTTATATATTTTATTTTAACTACTTATAGCATTTTAAATTATTAAATTAGAGATAACTGTACTTAAACACATAACAATATCCGTACTAATCGAATTATAAATGGACTTTAATTTTTCATGCTTTATGGTAAGGGGAAACTGCAAATATAAGATCTAATTTAAGATTCTTTTAGTTATAAAATTATCTTATTAAACTTCAAGTTTGAATTCGACAGGATTTGAAAAAAAAATGTTAAGTTTGACAAATCTTTCAGAAAAAATATATCTAATTAAGAGTTGGATCTTACCGCTCCATCTGGCCTGCTCGGTTTTTAATATATCATATATTATTTTTATATGTTATGTAATTTATCATATAAGATAAAATTATCTTTTTTTATCATAAAGATAAAATTATCTATTATAGTATAAATAAAGATAGAAAAATATGTTGAAAAATAGATGGATTAGTTGAAAAAAAACATAATAATGTACAGGGTTGAACATCTAAACGACCTTTTATAACCATATAAGATATACATATATACATTCATATTTTTTTCATGGGATAGGATCCAGTTACACAGTGTAAGAGTTTTTAACTTTTACACATTTTTTGGGTCGTTGGATGGGTGAAATGGATGGTTGAGATTAATATTGGGTTATCTGAAGATTATCACCTGGGGAAAAAAGTAAGAGGTTAATCTCAGCCATCCATTTTACCCATCCAACGATCTAAAAAACTTGTAAAACTATAAGTTTTACATTTTGTGTAAGTGAATTTTATCTCTTTTTTCATATGTGATAAACATATATCAAACAGAGTTGAGAGACTCGACTCGAGCTTGAAAATTGATCCACTATTTACTAAAAATTTTGAGTTATTCGAAATTTTATTTTATAACTCAAACTTTATTTAAATTTTTTCGAGTAGAGCTTATGAAATTACAATTTAAGCCGATTCGAAAAAATTATTTTTTCTCTAAAAATTAGAGGTCAAACTAAAAAATGAAAAGTTCAAAATGTCATTTTTATAATTTATCTAAAAATTAAGAGTAAAAATTAATCAATTTCTTAATGTATCACATCATCAAATAAACTCAATTTTTTTCAATGTCATTATCGGGACTTTCAATTTTAAAACATTCTAAAACTAAATTTTAAAAAGGTAAGCTACAGATGGCCACTTAATTATGAAGTTGGTGTTAATTTGACCATTATACTTTTAATTTTGACAATTTTATCACATAACTATTTAATTGTTTCTAATAAAGCCATCAACCGTTAAAAACGGAGAGACTGACGTGGCTGTTAAATAAAACTAGTATAATTATATATTTGGTCCCCGTTATTTATATAATCTATCAATTTGGTTCTAATTTTAATTTAATAAAATAAATTAATTATTCAATTATGTGGTGACACATGTCACCACCTTATTGGAGGACTTTAATTATTTTTATTTAATTTAATTAATTTATTTTCCTCCTCCAATCAGGCGATATGTGTTTGCCACCGGGCCAAGCATATTTTTGTGATATGAAGTACACCATTTTATATACGTGTTAGATGGTTGTTAATGCCTGGAAAAAGGAAGGAAATGTAGTTTTAGGGAACTCGACATGATGCATAAAAATATCTAACCTAATTAACATCTCTAGATCATAAGCAGACCCAACCTAGAAAAGGTAAAAACCCTAACTCAAAGGCTTGAAACAATATAGATACAAACAACACCAAAGCTCGACGATGAAAGGTAAAAACCAACAACAAACGACATTAAAAATGCATATTACAATAATAAGGCACGTTGACAACACGGTCGTTACCACAACTTAATCGTGAACAAAAACGGTGATTGTGAGCTCGTATCCAAATCAAGTTCAAGGGTCCAAAACAGGGAGATCAACATGATAATCAAAATAGCGTCATATTGATTAGTCGTGACGACGTCAAATCCAACCCTAATAAAAAAATAAATAAAAAAGAAGCGGTCAAATGACCGATTAAGATAAAAAAAACGTGCCAAAAAGCAAAATATAAGTACTAAAAATAGAAAAATTATGTCATAAAAACATGATTATTGAATTTAAAAAACTAAAAATTAAAAAACAAAACAAATAAACAAAAGAAAATTATCGGAGGTCAGCAACTAACACTAAGGTGAGTACTGCAGCCGGCCGTGTAAAATTGAAAAAAAATGAAAACTTAAAGGGGATAAGGGGAAAAGCGGATGCGGCTAGGGTGAATCAAATCAAATCCAATCCTTTTTTTTAAATATGATTGTTGATTTATTAAATAATATTTTTGAAAAATTATTATTTGTATAAGAATTCCCAAATTTGGTACATTCACATACTTTTAAGAAATCTCAAAATCAAATCATACTTATTTTTTATGTTAGTCTATTTTATATGAGTTCGAATCTCAACATTTATCTTGAGAATTTAAATATTTATTTACTTAATAAAAAACAAAAGAAAACGTGATTGATCAAATAGATTAAAAAGTATTATTAAAATAAATATTTTTCATAAGAAAATACATGAAATCCAATTGTATTTCCAAAGTGGTTTAAAGTCACCGGAAAAAACTGTATACCACTTGATCATCTACCCAGCTGATATGACAATTTAACTGGAAAAAACTCTTTAAATTGTGTGCTCAATAAATTATTGATAATACTCATAATAACTTTTTGGTATCAACCTTAATAAATTTTGGTAAAAATTGAGTATTAAGATCCTACTTCTTGAGAAATTGTTATATAGATCTTTCTCACCACCTCATCTATAATTCTTATCTAATTAAATAAACTCATGCCATTTTTATAAAAATAATAAAATCAATTTACCCCTAACTATCAGGAACAAAGAAAATTACGTTCAATCGAGAATAAATAGGGGAGAATGGAAATTTGGGTAAAGCTTGGTTATTTCCACTTCTTGAAAGCAATATAAAAAAAAGGCATAAAGCCAAAAAAAAATGCCGCTAACGTTTGAATGAATAGTTACTTTGGTCCATATTCTTTTTTAGAGCAATTCAACCTTCAACGTTTCATTTTCGGTCAAAATGACCCCTATGCGGATGAAAATTGTTAAAAAAACTGACGGTAAACAGTTTGAAATGACTTGACAGAATGATAAGTCAACAGAAAAATTATTTTATATTTTATATAATTTTATAAAATTATTTTATATTTTATATAATTTTATTAAATTATTTTTGACTGATGTAATGGTTTTTCAAGTCAACATATTTGTCTATATGATACTGCCATGTCAGCGTGCACTGCCATATAGGTTTATCCCGTCATTTCAAGCCATTTGTCGTCAGTTGACTGACAGTTTTCATCTGCGGATGGGCCATTTTGACCCAAAATAAAACGTTGAGGATTGAATTGCTCCAAAAATAGGGGCCAGAGTGACTATTCGATTAAACGTTGGGGCATTTTCTGACTTTATGCCTATAAAAAATCTGCTAATACCCAGTTTACCTAATGAATTGAAAAGTTAAAATTCAAACTAACTATAATATTGAGATGCAACAGTATGGTGTGCGAAATTTGTGGGTGGACTATGCGTAAGTTTACTAGGTGTACTCTACGTCGGAGCATAGGGTTTTTTTTTTAGATCCTAAAAAAATTAGGATCAAATAAAAATTCAAATCCTAATATATGGGATAATAAAAAATGATGATTTAAAAATTTTAATTCATAAAGAGATAATATGTAAAAATTAAAAATGTTGTGGTTTTATTTAATTATGTATGGATTATTGATGAGGTGGTAAGAATGGTCTATATAATAATTTCTCATATATTTTATAATAAAATAACGTAATTTTAAGATGAAATGAGTTCTGTTTATTTTTTTATACATTCACCTCAAATAATATTTTTAATTGTTTGTTTATTGGTAAAAAAAATTAAGATATTGGTAATAATACGAGAGTTTCACTTTTGTCGCACCTGAATGCTTTGTTAAGTGACTGGTCAATTCGCTTCATCTATATAAGACATGGGGGAATCTTGTTGCTTTTATAATGGTGAAGTTGGAATGAGACACTCATTTCAAATACTGCATTCCTATTGAAAATTTGGAGGAATTGCATCATGCTATTACGACGTGTCAAAATGTTTCTTTGAGTTATTAGTTTTTCTTCTTATTATATTAAAATAATAAAATATTAATTATATTATATTTATAATTATAAAATTTATTTATTGGGTTAAGATATATTAATTGTATTATATTTATAATCCTAAAAATTATTTATTGATAAAATATGTATTAATTGTATTGCATTTATTACTTATTAAAGAATATATTATATTACATTTATTAGTTAATATATCATGTGACGGTGATTGTAATAATAATGGGATTGATAAAAGATGATAATGACAACCGATTAAATTTGTTGAATTATTTAAAATTATAATTAAATTGGTAGAATTTCAAGTGTGGATGATTAGAGATTTTCTTATACTAATTGAAAAACATCATTGCATCTTTTTCGTTAGCAATTTTAAGATCAAAACTGAAGTGATTAAAAAAGTTAGTAGAAAAATGAAATCTTTTGTAATTTGGTGACCAAAATAAAAACATACTAATAGTTGTATGATTAACAGTCTATTTTACCCTTAAGAGGCTTAATATCATTTTCCTCCGTACATAAACTTTATTCTTAAAACAATATAAAAAAATATGTTTAAAAATGATATTTTTTTTCAAAGTTGTAACTAATTTTAATTTATTAATTAAAGAAAAATCATTAGAAAATAATACATATATATAAACTGAAAAAATTCAGAAATTTCTAAAAAAAAAGTTAGTTTTTCTAACATTTTTAAATTTTTATGACTATATTTGTTTTTTTAAAGAAATTTATTTGTAAATTTTTATTACACGTGACTATTTCTAGTTGGGTAGTGTCATTTAAAAAAAATATTAACAACGACGAGCAATCAAGAAAATTTAAATTATGATGTCAAAATTTAAATGACAATGTCAAATTTATATTATAAATTGTTCAATAGAGCTATACTCAATCGTCAATTTTTTAATTTTTAAATTATTTATTTTAAGTGATTTATGAATGAGTCACTTAAATTAATTGATTTGCATGTTACCCCTTGAGTTAATTAAAAATTCAATTGTAGTTCCAAAGTGGGTTTTAATCACCAAATTATCAGTGAATGACGCTCCATTAATCTATGCTTAATTAATTAATAAAGGAAGCAACAATTAATTAATTTTAAACTAAATTCATTCAAGTCTAAGTTTGACATTCCACTAACCACTACATTACATGTATAAATATTAAAACGTTTCTCCCTTCGTGTCTCAAATAGAAGTCTTGAAATCTCATTTTGTTAGCCAAGTCGTCTAAGCAAGCTAATTATTCTCCAAAATGGGTGGCAAAGGTGGAGGTGGTGGCGGTTGTAAAGGTGGGGGTAGCGGCTCTGGGTCTGGAAAAGTTGGTGGAGGAGGAGGCACATCCAAAGGAGGCGGTGGTGGTTGGTGGCTCCGGGGAGTGAAGGTGCAAGTAATATATTGAGGGGAGCTTTTGAGAGCAACCCACAGGGTTACTTCGCCGGCCTCCATTCATGCGAGAAGGCAATAAATAAGTGATGTAATGTTGCTGGAAAACATGCATTTGGACCGATTTCATGTGTTATTTGTAGTAAAGTAATGCATGACTAATTAAATAAAATTTATGTTTAGAAATTAAAATGACTTTATCTCTCCATATCATGACCGACTTTTATAGAAAATTTCAGCTTTTTCTTTACATACTTTTTAGTGTATTATTTTGCTACTCTGAAATGAATTGCTAAGATTATGATTTTAATGATCAAAAAAATAAACGAATTGATTTAAGAACTCATTGTGCTAAACAATGATCATTAATTGGTCTAAAGCAACCAGGGATGGACACGTAGGGTGCCGGGCAGCCGCACCTCTAAAAATTTTAAGTTTCTTACATTTTATATATTTTCTTTGTATTTTCTATTGATAATCTAATTCTGCACCCTTAAAATCTTGTAATTTTGTTTCCTTTACATTTCTAATATAGCTTTTTGATAATTTGCACCCTTTACATGAAATCATGTGATTGTCCCTGAAAGCAACAACTATTCGACAAAGATAAACAATTATAGTGATTGTAACAATCAACCAAGTGATAAACAATTTTGATTTTGATTGTGAGTTTTTCATCTTCCATTGTTATGTGTTTTTTGGGTTAATTTGTTTGAAGTTGATGGATTTGATGAAGTGCTTGTTGATGAAATTTTAGTAGTAGGATTTGTTTTTATTTAGGGTGAGAGAGGTCCTGTTTGATTTCGTTTTTTTTTTTGTTTTTTTGGTTCTTATTTTGATAAAATTGTGTTTTTTTATTAGGATAATTATTTTTAAAAATACTTTAAGTTATTTAACTGTTTTATAAAATTCTTATTCTAATTATAAAAATAAATAAATAATTTCTATTAAAATAATGACAGGTTTTAAACTTATAAACCTTAAATTGTCCATACATTACCTGTAAGTTCAGATGTTGATTTTTTTTAGTTTCTTTGCTATAACCCTAGTTTGAATGTAAACGTGATAATAGGAGGTGAATGGCAGTGCATTTGAAGTTGGCTGGGTACATGCAATGCAACGTAGGTGGCAAGAAACTAAAAGGCTTAGCAGTTTGATATTCATTAATTGATCGAATAGTTAAGAATGTTCATATTGTTTTATCTTATGTGAGGTCGAGTCTTGACATTTGTCATTTAAAATGTAAAAACTCTTTATTTAATAAAAAATTTAACTATAAAATAAGTGTCCAAACTATATATTTTTTTATTTTAAATGATTAAAATATGTGTCTAAAGTTTATTTCATGACCATTTTCAGATAGCGACTATTAAAAAAGAAAAAAAATATTTTAAAAAATGCTCAAACTATGTCTTTTTTGTTTTAGGTGCCTATTTTTAAAAAAAAATCCAAACTATACCATTTTTTTTTTGTTTTAGGTTCTTAAAATTTCCTTTTAAAAAATTTTAATTGTCATTACTTGAGAATGGTAACGAAGTAAACCAATTGCGGAACTTGGTGACAAAGTGGGGTGGGGGCAACTTATTTTTTTTAAAAAAAAAATTAAAGGTTTAAACTAAAATTTTGAGGGTCTAACTAAATTTTTTAATAATTTTGAAAGATTTAACGAGAGCTTTTAAAAATTATGAGATTTAATTAAAAATAATAAAAATGAAAGTTTAATATGAATTTTAAAAATTTGAGAGGATCAAATTATTTTTTTTAATTTTAAGGATCAAAATTTAATTTCCTAAAATTTTGGAGAGGCCTTGACCCCTAACTAGTCTTCACAAGCTTCTGCCGCTGGAACAAACTTTAAACCCCTATTCTAACAAAAAAATAAATAGACATCTAAACTAACATAGATAGATAGATAGATAACCTGAAACTTACTTTGAAGGTAAGTCCTAGGGAAAAAACGCTTAGCGCATTGAGCGGTGAGAATAGAAGCAATGGCCTAACATATGTGTCGTGAAATCATTCATTTTGGGGGTAAATTGCAATGGAGATCACTTAATTATGAGTAAGGTTATATTTGAGTCACCCAATTATTAAAAATTATACTTGGGTCACTCAATTATGGGTAAGATTACGTTTCGGTCACCCAATTATTAAAGGTTACATGTGGGTGACTCAATTATGGTAAGGTTACATTTGTGTCCTACGATGTTGTTTTGGTCTTTAGCTGAGTAATTTGATTGTTTTGTGATTTTATCTCTGGTTTCTTTGATTCTTCAATTCCTCAACGTTTTAAGTTCGTTTTTGACTAAATTTAAAAACATGCTACTAAACCGCTTTAAAATACATATGAAACTTTAATTTATCTTTTTGACAATAAATTCTCTTACAATTTATTCCCTTAACATTACATGATTTTCTTGTTTCTTCATTTTTACATTCGATTTAAGTCTATTTTTAACCCAAATTTGAACCACATGATCCTCAGTCACTGTATAATACATATGTAACTTCGATTCCACTTTATAACAAAAATTTCTTTTTTAATTTAGTTCTTCAACTTTGAATTTTATTCAATTTGATCTTCCGACTGCAACTCTTTGCAAATTCTTTTACAAATTATTTCTTCTCATCAATTCATTAACTCCTTTAACACTCATTAACACTTTGTCCTCGAAGTCCATTCTTTAAGGTAAATTGCCCATTTAGTAGTCAACCTTTACGTGTGGTTTTGTTTTTTGTACCTCACCTTTTTTGGCAAAATAGTACCCAATGTTATGTTTTGTTTTTATTTTGGTACCTCACGTTAAAAACATCAATGGTTGGTTGACTAAGAGAGCGAAAATCGCACGTGGCATACTGTCACATCATTTTCTCTCTCTCCTAGTCAGCATGCCACGTCGAATAAAATCATAATAAAGCACACGTGACATGTTAACTAGGAGAGAAAAATGACATGGCAGTATGCCACATGTGATTTTCTCTCTCCTAGTTAGTCTGCCATGTGTGATTTTCTTTCTCCTAATCAACATGTCGTTAATATTTTAATGGCTAGTTATCAAAATAAAAAAAAACATAACGTTAGGTGCTATTTTATCAAAAAATAGGTGAGGTAAAAAAACAAAAACACAAGTAAAAGGCTAGGTACTAAATGGGTAGTTTATCCTAAATAATATTAGATAATATTTGATTTATTAAATTAAATTGAAAATTTTACTTAGACATGTGAAAAGAATATGAAGAAATATATAAGTAAAGTTTAAAAATACACTAAGCTTTCTAAAATGTCCATTTGATCACCCAAATTTTGTATATGCATTTGAACCAAATTAAAATTTATATATCACCGTGCATATTAAATTAAAATTCATGTCAAATTTTAAAAAGTTATTATAAAAATAAAACAACTATTAGGGACATTAAATTAAATATATAAAATTATATGTAATTAATTCTATAAATATAATTCTTGTCTAGTGTTATTGAATTATTTTCACTGTTTCAAATGTAAATTAAAAAAAAACCATAAAAAGACTAGTATGATTTAATTTGAATAACCACAATATTTAAATTTGTGAACTATAAATTATCCGAACACTACAATTTATAATAAATTTCTTTGTCCATTTCTTTGTCCAATCCTAGTTTGAATAATCAAATGATTTATTAGTATATTCATTTGGATATATACATATATATCCACTTATTCATAATTAATTGCAATTTATATTATGAGGGTTAAATTGGGTGAAAAAAAATTATGAAAATAAATTTATTTTGTTTACTGACAGCTAAATTTAACCTTAAACCTAAAAATAATTAATAATTCTTGTATAATATTATAAAAATTATTCACTATTTCAAATGTAAAATACTTATTTTTATAATTAAAATTTAATAAATAATTTTGATAACATAAAATTTAAACTTATGAAACATAAGTCATTCGAACACTATTTTTGTAATAATTTTCTTAATTTCTTTGCTCAATCCTAGTTTGAATAATCAAATGATTATAATCACCAAAAGATATTACATAGCTGAGTTTCTTTGCACAAAATTTTAATAATACTCGATCTTGTAGGCTAAAAACATAGCTGAAGCCACTTCCATTCCTTTTCACAGTTAAATATATTACATATATAATCACCTAAAGAACATGATTATTTATTGTCATGTTTAATTAACTAAACCTACTTTTCATCCAATTAACACAGTAAAAAGCTAAGCCACAACCACAAAGAAGGCAATAAAATAAAGCTAATTAAGAGACTTAGTTGCAAGCTTCACGAGCAATTCCCAAGCGAGAATTGATCACATCGAACAATATCCTATGGTTCTGCTGCTGCAAATTGGCTATCACATTCATGCCGGCGTTCACGTTGTTCGGAACCGGCGCCATTGCCAAGCAAGCCCGATTTCCGGCACTTGTGTGCAAGAAACTGTTCTCCATTGGCAATTTCATCGACAAGCCTTCGAAATGTAATGTTATTAAAGGTGCCTCTGCTTCGGCTGTGGCATCAAAGCATGTGTCAAACACTCCTATTGTCGTAAATGGGCCTTTCACATGCTTCACAAACTCGTCTCGGATTGCCGTGTAAATGGGTTGGACAAATCGGGTGACAACAGTACCCGAATCGATAATGGTCCCCGCCCCAGTGGTCGGGTTAAATGCTAGGTATTCCGGGGCGATGGGGACTTGAACTCGACCGACACTAACTCCGGTTAGGTTAACGTAGTAAAGCGACGGTCGATGTGGGCTTTTCAAGAGCGGAGTGGTTCGAATATTCTTTGGTTGACCCACTGGACCAAGTATAAGAGAACCCGAAAAGTAGTAGGACTTGAAACTGGGTAAACAATATGAAAAAACACCGGAATATAGTGCCCCGGATTGCGAAATCAGTGACATGGGCCCCCGACCCAAACCCAATAGGCCTTGGGGAGGGATTGACCCACCAGAGATGTCGTTTATACATCCAAAAACAAAATCTGGGACAATGTCTTTTGCTAAGAGTAAGGAATCTTTAACCAATTGGGCCGAAATGGATGAATCTCCACCGTAAGATTGGTTAAAAGAGCAAGTGGCAGTTCCTGTAGCCGGGCACGAGAGGCCACGGACATGGGTGCATTGTGGCAATGAGCAATCCAACAAACCGTAGCTCGTCGAAGTGTTGGGCGAGAAAGTGGTGGCCGAGCACCCGGTGCAGCCGGAGCAAGGGACCCAAGCCACATCATTGCTAGTGTCCAACACCATGAACATGAGCTGCCCGGGAGTGCCGATCTTAACCCGGACGACATAGTTGCCGATGTTCAGAACTTGTTGGCCCGAAGCAATTGGAACTGATGTGGTCTTTTGTGCCACAAGGGTCGACAAGTACTTGACCCTAGCCGGGTCTTTGGAGGCCATGTCTATAACCGTGTTGAGCCATGAGTCTGGTTTTGGCGGGTTGAACGGCGAACATTTACCGTATATAGGGATGACCGAGAGGTCCGAGCCATCTGGCTGAGAGCCGCAAGGGTCTAAAGCCTTGGTGGAGGAGATAAGAAGAGCTAGAAAGAGGATAGTGGCCGTGAAGTCCATGCTTTCGGAGCTAGGAGTCCAAGAATTTAGCGAGTTGTTGCATTCGATATGAGAAGGGAGTAAGATATTTTATACATGCAAATAGTGTGCTTTGAATTACGGAAATAGCCTTGTAATTATGAATCATGCCATTGGGTATGTTAATTGTGCTATGGATATAAATAAAAATATATGTGGAAAATAAGGTGGGTCCAAAGTGTACCATCATATAATGCAGAGAATAGGCCGAACATATTATGTCAGTATGTGCAATGATGTATGATAATTGCTTAGAAAGGACCCCCGTGTTGAATGGGTAACAGCGAAGAAGAAGACGCAGTGCTTTTAATTTAACACATTGCTCCTTCTTATCCTCCAAAATCTCAATCCTACCTTAACTAAGTTTCTGCGGTAACGATAAAATACTTAAAGTTTAAGGATTATTATCCTATATATTGGTAGAAAAACTTTCACAAGTAGGATTATTTAGGGGTTTAAGGTTTTAATTAAGAGTTTGTCGTAGTATTTAAAAATTATGGTCTACGATTAAAATTCTAAGATTCTAGAATTAAAATTTTAGATTTTAGCTTAAAACATGTATGTTTATGTAAATTTTTTATACTGTCAATGTATTAAATATTCATCGTAAATTTAAATAGAATTTTGATTAACAATAAATTTTGGATTTCATCCCAACAAACCTTTCTCCTTCTCTATTCTAAGTTATTGTTTTATCCTTGATATGTCGATCTACTATATAATAGTTTAATATTCGAGTTCGGTTCTTTTTGTACAAGGTATACCCTTATATAGAGAGGGTTCTGGACAGGTGCGATAGGAGCGATCGCACAGGGCCCCGAGAGAGAGGGGCCCCAAAAATATAGAATTTAAGTTAAATAGTTGTACAAAAATTATAAATTTGTATATATAATTATATGTATATATATAACAATTATCTAAAACTTTTAACATGCAAAAAGAATGACACCTTTTAAGTGAAAATGTTTAATTTTTAGATGTTTATAAGTCAATTTTTTGTTGCTCAAGAGGATAATATAATAATATTTTTCTATTATGGTAGTTTTTTGGAAGAATTTTTTTTATCTTTTAGCGATTATAAATTAAGGGCCGCATTTTAAAAATTCCACAAGGCCCCCAAAATCTTTGAACCGCCCCTGCCCTTATAACTAGGGATTTCGAATAGGCAGGCGGGTGCGAATGGTATTATCTCCGCGCTCATCCTCGTTAAGAATTTTCACCCTTATTCCCACCCAATGATCCCTTTTGAATACAAAATTTAAATCCATCCACGTCCCGCCACCCGCAACATTAAAATCACCCATGTCCCACCACCCATATGGGGTCTTAAGACCAACATAATCCTCTCTTTACCCGCCCCATGACTCATTTCATTTAATATAGTTATAAATATTAGTTAAATAAATATAAACTAAATTTGTTATAAAATAGTATGAAATACCTATAATTCTGACTATCATCACATATGTGACATTATTCTAACTGTCCCTTTAAAAAAAATAATAAGTCATTGTAACTCTTTAATTAGTAAATTAAAATATAACTTCAACACGAGTTTAAAAATTCAAAAAACAAAGTTCTTACCTTAAATTTGCCTATGACCCAAACTGATATTTTTTAAAATATTTATATATTTAAATGATCAATCTTAAACCCAATTATATTTTCAATAATATTTATAAAAACATCTATTAGAGTGAGTAGGGATGATACGAAACGGATAGAGATAGAGTGAGTACAAAATCATATTCACGTTTGGCTTACCACCCAAAAAAAATCTAATTTCTATAATAATTTCTTCGCAATTAATTGTGAGGTGGGATGAATCTTTGTAAAACTCGCCTCCGCGGACATCCCCACTTGCAACTCTATCCGAAAATTAGTTAGCGTAAACCCTATTTCATTCGCTCAGAAATAAAATGCCAACTTGGAACAATATTGAATACTAGTACATGTTCAACACGAATATAATTAACATGACTTGAACCTATAATTTTTTTGAAGTTGGACTATTTTTTTGAGGTGGTAGGAAAGAAAAACAGGGGATGAATGGAGGGTATAATCGGAAGAAAAAAAATGTGGATGAATTGTTAAACTCGTGAATCCTTGTGTCCCTACCAGATTTAGGCGTAAAAGTTTTTGCTCGAGGATAAAGGGATGCGGTCGGTCACGGGCTCACATTGCTCGTTAGCACTTTCCTTTTTAGCGACCGAGCCGGTGGCCCACCACCACCATATATAAGATTGAGATGGCAACTTCAATATGCATATTCCCGCTCGATACTTTCATTATTTTAGTACCATTCTCGTTTTGTCTCAATTGTTTATTTCTTAATGTTTGAAATACCGATTTTAACTCAGAGGAGTTGAAGCACTTTTTTTAGATTTATTATATTTAACGTCCTTAAATTATAGTTTAGATTTTAAATTATTCTTTTAAATTTTCTAATGTTCTAATTGAATTATCAAAGTATCAATATCAAGCTTTTTTAATTAGCTTAGATGTTAAATGTCATATCAAATTTGATGAAAAATATATTTAAAACATATGTGTCAAATAATAAGCACATATATTTATTGCGAATACAACTTGGATTTAAAGTGTTAAACAAGGAATAGCCTTTCAAAATGTGTATGACCGTCTTTTTTATGTGTCAAAACTAAAATTGTCCGGATGATAGGCATGCACATGTTTACAATTTAATTCTTTTTTTTTAAATATGTTCTGTGTCATATTCTAATCGGTATATAACACCTAAATTAACAGCTAAAGCGGCGGAATGATCAATTAATACACAACAAATATCACGATGACTCAATTAAAATGTTTTAAAGTTTAGGGTTTAATTTAAATTATGAGCGACAATTTTAGGATGTTAAGCAAATTGACATTCTCCCTTTAATTTTTAGGGTTTAAAATCTTTTTTCGAACTTGAGTACGAGAGAATTTTTAACGACGCTCGAGTCCTTTCAAAAAAAATTGTCACATAATTCGTCCATTGTTTGGAAGGGGGGCCACAGTCTCCACTGGCAAGTTCACGAGGTTGTCCTATTCAGAACATCACGACTTGTTTTCTTTAATTATTGGCCACAAAATACAACACACTTTCCAACATATCCTTACAAAATAATTTCACGTCTTTCACTTTAGCCCTTTGTCCTATTTATCTTTTTCTTTCATATTCAATCCTTTTTTTTTATCTTATTCATATTCGATCTTTTGAAAAGCAATAATATAGGAATTTAATCAATTATAGAATTAAATAAAAGTAAATTAATCCACGTCGAACAGTTTGATCTTTTGGTAAGATATTTTCAAGGCAATTCGAATTCTTTTATTAAACAAAATTCGAATTCAAAATCTAAAGTCGATAATAATTTAAGTAACGCAAATAATCAATCATATTTTTTAAAGAAAAATATGTTACATATTCTTGTTTTAGTGGCTCGCTCTTGTGACGCCAGATTCCATCATGAAAATGAATAAACATGTTAACGGCAAAAAATCTAATGTAAAAAATTGAGACAAAAAAATTATATATAATTCTAAAGAATCGAATATACTTCATGTACCGGCCATATATTTAAGGGTAAAGTACATAATAATTATCAAACTTTAAGGGGGTTACATTTTGATCACTAAACTTTTAAAACTTGTGATACAGTCACTTAATTTTTAAATTGCTATTATTACAATCACTTTCGTCAATTATCGTTTAAAAAACTGACTTAACTTTTGATGTAATATTTCCATCTTTCACTTGGAGGATCAACATATCTGTACTTAACTTTTGATGTAATATTTCCATCTTTCAGACTGCCTCTATACGGTGACATGAGCCCATATTTTGTTATTGTTCGACTTATTATGTTACCCCATGGGGATTATGATGTAGTATTACTGAATATGGTTTATTTTGGATAACTAATTTAACTTATGCTTAGATTATCTGCTATTTTTAATACATTAATCCCTTTTTAAACGTTTAAGCATTTTCGTGAAAAAGTCTTTAGTATGTAATGTGATCTCCTAGATTGGGACTTTACGCATAGGCCGGTCTAGGGGGTTACACTTTTAATTGCATAGTTAATTCGTTTTTCTTTAGTGTGTTTTTTACTAAAATTCACCCTAGTAGTCATTTTTATATGACACCAAAAAAATCTTATGTTATATTAATAATTTCCTTTGGGAAATTATAGAGACACTACGATACCCAAGCGAAATTTTATAAATAATTCATTTCAGAATTTAATTCTTGTCGTTTAAACGAATTTACTTGATTTTTTTCGAAACAAGAGATAATTTGAATAAATTTGGTCTATTCAATTTTGTAGTGGACAAATCTGTTTTAACAGAAATTGTCATTGAAAGTAACATTGATTACAATTTTTGTTCCAAAATTTTAATTTTGTTGGATAACAAATTGAAATAATTGAGAATTAATTTTCTGGTTATTACAGAATTATCGTTAATTCTGGTTCGAAGATGGAAACACTCTTAAACGGATAATTGAAAAATCTATTTGAAAGTGCATGTATAGGTTCGGTTTTTTGAAAGACCTGTTTTTTAAGCGTGCATAGTGCACTACCTCTCTTTTCATAAGTTACCTACCTGTTGCACTGTTCATTATTGTTATTTCTATTAAACCGTTTGAACTTTTGTTTAGGGTTTTTTAGTTTACTAAATTTCTAACGTCTAACAAAAGTTGGAATTTATGTTTCTGTTTCTGGTTTTAGTCTTTGGCTAAATTCTTGACGTTTAACATATTCATAATCTTCTGTTTATAGTTTGTGACTATGTGGCAATGGAAAAATCAGTGAAGTTCATTGGAAAGAATTTCAAAATGTTGCAACAAAAGATGTATATTTGACGATGATAAACTGGTCAAATATCTGAAGGATGACCCTCTTATTGTTAGAGATGATAAGGCAAATATTGTTACCACCTTCAAATATAGCTAAGGTATATTGCTAAGACAAATATTACAAGGAAAAACGTAGTGGAAGTCATAAAAGACTTTAAGAAAACAAACCTCGGACTAGACGGTGTGTTCAAGAAGCAAAATTTCATGGGAAATGCTTCAATTTCCATAAGACAATAACAAGTCTTCGGACTATAGACTTCTAAACGAGGTTAATGTTATTGAGGTAACAATTGACATGGCAAATTATTATTTGAAGGAATACATTTATTATCTTCATTGATGATAGCACAAAATAGTGTTATTCTCTTTAAGCATGATGTTGAAACTTAAATTTAATAAAAATATTAAGATGGAAAAAACTCTATAAGAGTAATGTTGGTACTATAATTTTGAAGATGACTTCTGAAAAGAACTAAAACTTTAAAAATGTGCCTAATATGTGAGAGGGAAGTTGTTCTATCATCTAATTACTTTTTAAATAAGGTACCACACAATTAAAGAGATAAGATACCATATGAGTTATCGAATAAAATAAACTCTTCCTACAAGTACTTAAAAATGTGGGTGTCTTGCAAAGGTAATAGCCTCATTACCGAAGACGGAAATAGATCCCAAAATGGTGGATCGTATTTTATTAATTATGTAGATCATAGCAATACATATCAATTTCTTGTGTATGAATCAAAGAACCCTAAGATTCACAAGAATATGATAATGGAATAAAAGAATGCACGTTTCTTTGAAAATGTATTCCCTTATAAAACTAGGAAAGTTGACCAAGTGGAATATACAAGGGTCATAGGCAGTTTAATAAACCTCATGAGCTGCACTAGACCATATATTGCTTTTACTATGAGTAGTTTAAGTAAACTCACAAGCAATCTAGGTAGAAAACACTGGAAAACAATTGTGAGGATATTGAGATATCTTAGATATAATCGAGATAATGGATTGCATTATTTAAGAGATCCTACTGTTTAGAAGAATACTTCGATGCTAGTTGGATACCTGATACTCAAGATACCAAAACTACAAGTGGATGGAAATCCTCAAGACAAATAACTAGATCCATAATGGAATCTGAGTTTGTAGTTCGAGACAAGTCTAGAGAAGAAGCCAAATGACTTTGAAATTTCTTGGAGGATATTCTAGAATGACCAAAACATGTGCCCACAATATGCATATATTGTGATGACCAAGCGAAAAATTGGTAGAGCACAAAGCTTTATGTATAATGGTAAGTCGAGACATATCGTCGTCAACATAATACCACTAGACAACCAATCTCAAATAGAGCTATCTCTGTTGATTTTATAAGATCAAAAGATAACATTATGGATCCGCCAGCTAAACGCTTAAATCAAGATTAGGTTGAGAAAACATCGAAAGAAATGTGACCAAAAGCCCAGGAAATTTAAGGCGCTATGTGAAGGAAAACCCTACCTAGTTGACTGGAGATCCCAAGATCTAGGTTCAAAGGGACAACCTAATTGCATAGACCTTGTGCGATCACTATGGGGGTTATTCTCCCTAGTCCATTCATATGATGTAAACAATGATCAAAAGTAGTATAGGCTAAGTAAAGCTTTTAATGACCATTGTGCGTATCAGTGAGCTGAACAACATAAGTCACCTATATGAGAGAGAATTGGGGCCACTTTAAGGAGACTATTAGGGCATAGTTCTCTCAAAACTCTTGCAAAACTAGGCGATGTTCACGGCTATATGGGCATACCCATGAGAACTAATATTCTTGTCAGTGAGATAGTTGTGTGAAGCATATCATTGTTTACACAAACGACAAAATAGTTCAAAGACACCACGTCTACTGGTCAGCCAGTAAAGTAAATATTCTTTCACAATGGAAGGTTTAAGGGTGGACACCTACTTATCCTATGCAGCTATCGATCATAGAATCTATCACCACATCGAGTCAAAATGGTTTTTAAAACATCAATTTCATTTATGTGGGGGGTTGTTGGAAAATTGTAATAATGTGGAAACTTTGAGGCATATCTTCTATGGGTAAAGATGTAGAATCGAATCATGAATTTATCGTTTCATATTCTACTCCACAAGATCTTTACAATGATATCTCATGTGCTCAAATTGGTTGAGTGATGAATGAGAAATTGATGCTCAAAGTAGGCAACTTGCAAAGATTGGTGAGGAAATAGTAAGCTTGAATCTTATATTGGTTAGAGACCAAGAGTTGGAGGCGTATATATAATGGAACCATCCAAAGGGTTGTTGAATAAGCTTACCAAAGACTGTTCCTTGCGTGCAAGCACGACGTGAGTGATGCGAATGTCCGGATCGGTTGGGCCTAGCATGAACATGCCGAAATTTTAGCCCAAATTCGATTTCCTCATTCAAGAATCAGTCAAAAAATTTAAAATTCAAAATAGATTTTGTGAATCTGAATAATCTATATTTAGATAGATTTTATCAGATAAAATATTTTTTTGAATTTTGAATTTGAGTTCAATTGTGATTAAAACTCTCTCTTTGCTCGCCTATAAAAAGAGGCTTCAACAAGAATAGAATTCACAACACAAACAACTCACAACGAACGTTGCAAGTGAAGAGTTTTTTTTTCTCTCAACTCTCCCCGGTTTCTTTAAAATCATCTTGCATTTGTTTTCATTTTTTCCACGGTGATAGAAGAAGGCAAGCTTCCAGTTCGTGATCTCTGCATCTGTGCCATTACAGTTGATCATTCTGTTGTTGTATCCTAGGAGATAGATGTCTAACGTTTCTCATGCACCGTAAGAGCAGACGAATCTGTCTTAAGAAAATTGCTTTAATATTTAATTTCTTTTCTGATTTACTTTTTTTTTCTTCTGATTTATGATCTGTTCAATTTAATAATAAATCAATATTTATTTTATTTATTATTTTTATTTTCTTTTCCTAACGCCCCTTTTCTAACAAGTTGTCCGGAAGCCGACCATTTCAGCCCGCAAACCTCTTGCTGGTGTCCTCTGTAGGTTTCAACAACATGGGATCTGATTCTCACATCGTTGTTAACAATCTGACCATCCATTCACCCCGTTGTGAGAATGTGATTGTTCCATGTCATCGAACCAACTCTTGATCTGTGATAGCCTCTCCTAGTATGAAGCTACAAAAATAAACGTAACAGTCGTGTCGGAATAAGCTGCAAATATTTCAGCAATGTTTATAACATCGAAACCTGTCGGTTAGAAGTCGAATCCCATAGTTGTACTTCGGAATTGTTCAAGCCGATGGCAATATGTCGACCATCAGGAGCCCAACTCACACTTGTTACTGGACCATTTTCATCATCAACAGTGACAAGTTCTGAGGTAGAACTATCTGAAGCATCCCACAAATACACAGTGCTATTGCAAGAACACTGCCGCTGCCCCAATCCAATAAGTTCCGGTAAAAATCAAATAAAACACTGTAGAATAAGTTCAAATATTCTACATTTTCTTTAGAACTATTCTTTCTCGGGAGAAGCTGTTCTTGAAGTGGCCATTTAGATTGACCGTTCAAGTTTGAAAAGTCAAAGATCCTGCATTCATAATATCAAGTATCAAAAAAAAAAAAAAACAGATATATGCATATAATAAAAGAGAAACAAAAAGCAATAAACTACTTAAGATCCTGCAAGAAATAGTTAAGTAAATGATAACCCAGAACCTGCAAAATTCAATTCAAACTTTAATTAGGAAAAAAACGACAAACAAAAACAAAAATCAAATGAAAATCGTTGTAGACAAAATTTTACATTTTTTTTACATGCATTCATGTGTGTTTCAATTGGCTGGGTTTTAATTTTGGAAAAAACTTTGATACACATAATGTGTAAACTTTAGTTTACACGTACTTTTTAGTTTTAGAAGTTAGGGTTTTAGTTTAGGGTTTAGGTTGTAGGGCTTAGGATTTAAGGTTAGTCTTTAGAATTTAGGGTATAAGGGTTAAGGTTTAGTTTTTTAAAGTTAGGGTTAGAAATTTAAGATTTGAGTTTTATAGTGTAAATGTACATGCTTATTTAAAATTAATTTTACACGGAATGTGTATAGAAATTTTTATCCTTTGATTTTTATATATTTTTAGTTAAAATAAAAATTAGTATTTTTATTAAATTACTATAAGTTTATATGGTTTTTATTTATAATACAAAATATATTTTAAGTAATATTTAGGCTTAATATCTCAGTACTTTTGTACTATAGCGGGGGACATTAGTTGAGAGTTAGATTGGACAAACATAAGTATTTAAAAAGTTGAGGGATAAATTTATAATTAATTAATTTTTGTTTAAATTGTTTATATATATAATAAAGATAAACAAAATTTGGGCCGGGAGCATGGCCCCTTCTCCCCCGCCCTCTCCCTCTATATACCTATGTCCCTAGGTATAGCTTAAATTTTTTAGGAATATGTATGTTCGTGTTCGGAGTGCGATGTTGTTTTTTTTTAATAATGTTGTCTCTAAAATTTAATATCACGTCCTTTCGTTGAGAGTGTAATGTATCTTACCAATGCACTTACCCCTCCCCGTATACCTTCGTCCCTGGCTATAGCCTAATCTTTAATTTGTCTTTTATATATTATTTTTCTTTAATTACTTTCGGTACTTTTTATGTTTTACATGTTATCTCAGTATTATTTTTATTTAAAAAATATGCAGCTCAATCAGAGGTTGTCACCTATAATAAAAACAAAAAAACATAAAATTTCTTTAAAAAGGAAAAATCAAAATATATTTTTAAAAACTTAGAATTTTGTAGGTCTTTTTATTTTTTTATGAGTTTTTACATTTTCAATAATTTTATGGAATTTAATTTTTTAATAAATTAAAAATAATTAAAATTTTGAGAGAAAATATAAATTCAAAACAGAGTTTTTTGAAAATTATAGATTTTTCAGAATTTTTATATTTTAGAGGTTTTACATTTTAAGATTTAAAAAAAATCTTCAAAAGCACGAAATGGTTTAAAATTCTGAAAAATATTTTTTAAAAATAAAAATGTATAATAAACTTTAATAATTTTTAATTTAAAAAAATTATGGATTTTTAATAATAAATTAATTAAAAATATGTTTTTAAAATATAAATTTAAAAATATAAATGTTGAAAATAGAGATTTTTTAGAATTTTTTAATATTATAGAAATTTAAATCTTTTAAAAAATTACATTTTTTTTTAAAAAAAATTGTGACACATAACATTTTGATTGGATCAATCGGTAAACTATGCAAATTTTGGTAGCTTAATTTATCCCGTCAAAAAAAGTCAAGTTTCTTTAACATTCTAATGTGATTATATGATAGTATATGTTCTTTACTTTTAGCCTTTTGAACAAACACACAACAAATAAATAAACCGCTTGAACTCAAGTTTATAGGGAGAATAATGTTCACAAAATTGTCAAGTTAAAAGTCAATATTAGTTTTGGCTTCACCTCTGGTGTAACACATTTATAAAAATAATGACCCACTACTATGACAACTTATGCAAAATTTGGTATATTTGTTGATATTCAACCTATTGATCAATTAATCGTTATCGAGTAATGTTGAATTTCACTATGAGAATGATTCCTTCCAACTTAATTTGTTTTATTGACAACGTTAAAGTTTAAATATTTAATTTTACCTAAGAGATTTGACATCCCACCCGGCTACACTAACTTGTGACTGTTATAAACTATACAAATTTTGACGACAATAATATACCAAAATCTATAGATAACAAACCAGTAACACAAAAAATATTCTCTTAGGTCATGAGTTCTAGACCCACCAGGAGCATCCCTTCTTTCCCCTTAGAGTCTCTATTCCCTTCCCCTCTAAGTGGGATTAGGATTAGAATTAGGATATATCTAAATTTATAACACTCTAAAGACCAAAAAAAACAAGAATGAATATGGATATGGATATAATAAAAATCTTATATTACAAATAAGAATTTAAAATATATCAAATTTCATTTAAGTACTAAAGTATTTTTTTTGGTTAGTTGAATTAAGTTTTAAAAAAAATCTAAAATTTTGATATATATGATACGAATGTGTCACTTTATGGGGTTTTATTTGAAATTGTACTAAATTAATTGAATCTATAAATATAAAAAATTAAATGTACTATTATTTAAATTTTCATAATTACAACGTTATTCACCTAACCTCTCTTAAGGGTCAAGTGACCGTTTTGTAACAAGACAGACGCGGCGAATACAAGAAACTCAAGATCGCCTGAAATTAAAATCTAAAAAGAAAAATCAATTCGTACAGGAATACATTAATCCAATGCAATCCAAAGCAGTAAAGGAAAGTAGCTTAATTGGGCTCGAAAAATAGGATGGCGCATCGAACATTAAACATCAATGGACGGAGGACACTGAACGAGGAGTCCGATGAAGTAATCGGCAGATTCAATAGCGTCGGAAGTAGATGATCGGAGCTTTGAGTGTATCGAGCGTCCATTCTCCCTTCACTGCCATCAACGGCTACGATTACGCATCCAAAATCTCCAGGCATGACTACGAATGGTCCTTTGACTTTAGCGTTGTACTTGTATGGAGATGATCCGATCTGAGTCACGATTGATGGTCTGTTTCTCTGTGTTGTCCAGCGTGACTGACTCGTCAATGACTCTGAGTCAGCGTGCAGAGTGACGACTGACGAGTCGTCTGGCTCTTCAAGAGCGCCAATGGGCAAATAAGAGAGAAAAAAAGAGGTATGCAATTCAAGCGCGCCAATGGCCAAAATGAATTTAACCAATAATGAATAATTTTTCCACCGCCAACTTTTTTTTCCTGTAAATTAATCACTAAAAGTTGGTTCTTATTTTGACCAAACGCTAACAGTGAATTTAATATTAAATGAATTTATCGTTTCCGCATAATTTTGAAACTACTTTTCGAATCCTCTATATTTGTCGAGCACTGAAGATGATTCATGATGACTGTCTTTATAACAAAAGGTCCCTCCAATGACAAATGATCTCAAAGGCCTCAAACTAGTTATTTTGCACGGTGTTCACGTTCCCAACATGCAATGTTTAAGTGCTCGGGAGTTGGATCTACCTTTGTCAACCCATCTGTAAATCATCACTAAGTCCGACACCATCTAATCACTAACAGTCTCATGCTTATATATACTCGAACTTGTAAATAGAGAAGGCAAGCCGGATCATAAAGGCAATACCCTTTTCTTCCTCAGCACCTATCCTTATTTACTTCATAGCTCAGATTGTCATGCTAACTGTGGTTCTCCGTCCAATTCTACAATGGATGAACCGTCTGAATCTGTCACAATCACCTTGGTTCGTCGTCTCTACCTTTTTCTCTTGTTCAGTGTGTAAAACCTATGTTTGATTTTGATATAACAAATAGTTTAAAGACTAAATTGTAAAGGAAAATAAATTTTTAAGTATTCAAAAGTCTCACAAAAGGACAAGGAAAAGTTTTCCAAAGTTATAAACTTAAACCCAAAAATTTTCTAAGTGTTTCAAGCCAAAAATACACAGATACGCCCAGACGTATCGATACACCCCTTGGTGTTTCGATACGGTTTTTAGCTACTGGAATTTATTTTTACATAGCGTACCGATACGGTTTAGCGCGTTTCGATACGACCTTCATATTACCTTGAAAATTAGGCGTTGCGTTTCGATACGTACAACCCTTTTCGATACGGCCTTCAATATGGGCAAACGTTTTTAGCTTAGCGTTTCGATACAGCTAACACACGTTTCGATACGGTTTGAAATCTGGGTTTAAGAAATTTACACTCGGACCGATACGGTACACCATGTTTTGATACGGTTTTAAATCTGGATTTAAGGAATTTCAAAACGTACCGATACGGTTTGTTAAGATCTTCAAAGATCTTTGCATTAAATTTTTCGACCGTTGCTTGTCGGTTATTGGAATCCTCAAACTTTAAATTTCGGTTAACCCGTACCGATACGCCCCTATGCGTATCGTTACACTTTTTCATCCAATATTCTAGTGAGCAAAATCCGTACCGATACGGTCTTGCCGTTTCGATGCGCCCCCATTTTAACACTAAGGTCATTTCGATACGACTTCACGCGTATCGATACACTTTCCACAACGGCTATATTTTTGTTGTAATAGGTATCGATACGGGCCTTCGTGTACCGATACGGTTGTTCACCAGACTGTATTTATTACGGGAAAGATGGTCCCCAATGGCTCTATTGATGACTTCAACCACCCAAACGGCTAGAATTCAATAAAGCGGTATAAATACAAGTCTCCAATGCTACAGCAATAACCAATGAACCTAGATTGAACAACATTCAAGTACTCAAGCAAAAATCCAACCCTTATGTTCTTAGTGTCAAATCTTTGTACCCAACTTGTGTATTGCATTGTAATCTTTTATTTCAAGTTTGGGGTTGAGTGTTCTTGTAAATTGGGCAAATATACATCTTGTGGGGATCTTATTATTTTGCCATCTACTTTTCTTTTACAAGAGTGAATCTTGATCAAGCTTTGGGTAGAAAACTTTGATCATTTGTAATGGTTGCCTCATTGGCCTAGAAAAGGGGAAGATTTCATAGTGAAATTGGTTAAAATCCTTAGTAGGAAGATAAGGTAGTGGACGTAGACCTTGTTAGAAGGTTGAACCACTATAAATCATTGTGTCCCATTGTCTATCATTTTCTATTTGCTTCCAAAAAATTTAAATTACCAATTTACCCCCTCTTGGCCACTTTCGGTGTTGATTGATTATCTTAACAATTGGTATCAGAGCCACACTCAACCAAGGTCTAACAATCGTTGAGGCGATCCTAGAAGGTGATTCAATCAACCAACACTTCAAGCATGACTTCTACTTCATGCAACCACATGTACGAGTTTCAATCTATCTCCAAACCACCCTTCTTCAATGGAGACAACTATCCATATTGGAAGAATCGAACGAAGCTATTCATCAAATCCAATGATTATGTTCTTTGGGATGTAATCAAAGATGGACCATCTATCCCAATGAAGGAAGAATGAGGAAGGAAAATTCCCAAGGTCAAGCAAGAAATAACCGATGAAGAAAGAAAAAAATTGCAAATATTCAAGATGTCCTCATGTACAAGTGCAAAAGAGGTGTGGGACAAGCTAGAGATCACCTATGAAGGCACCAACGATGTAAAGAATACCAAGATTGGACTCATCAATCTAAGCTACAAAAATTTCAAGATGGAGCCTGATGAGAGCGTCACCAAGATGTTCGATCACTTCTTTGTCATTGTAAATGGTCTCAAGGGGTTCAGAGAAGTCATTCCCGAATACAAGCTTGTTCGGAAGCTCTTATATTCTCTTCTCGAGTCATGGGATGGGAATGGGACGACCATCATCGAGGCAAAGGACTTTAAGACCTTGAAGCTCGATGCTCTTGTGGGTTCTCTCCTAACTCACGAGATCATAAAGCAAGAAAGAGAAGAATAGAAGAAGAGAGAATAAAAGAAGGTTGAAAAGAAAGAAGTAGAAAAGAAAAAACTTGGAATTGATCTCAAAGCTTCACAAGAAGAGAGTGATTCAAGCGAGGAGAAATATGAGGAGTTGGCTATGCTGGCCAAACGATTCACTCGGCTCGTGAGATCCAACCGGAGAAGGAAGTTCAATAGAAGAAAAGATTTCAAGAGTAAGAGCAAGAAAGAAGAAAATGATCCTATTGTGTGCTACGAATGTAAGAAGCCGAGATACATTAAGATTGATTGTCCTCAACTCAAGAAGAAGGGCTTTGAGAAGAAAAAGAAACACAAAGCCCATGTAGCCACTTGGAGCGATGAAGAGTCTTCAAGTGATGAAGAGCAAGAAGTTGCTAACCTTTGTCTCATGGCCTATGAAGAGGATCCTACTGTAACCTCCAACTCATCTAATGATCTTGATTATGATGGACTATTTGAAGATTATAATGAGTTTCAAGAGGCTTACGATGAATTAATTTTGAAATATAAAGAATCACTTTTGAAAAATAAGAAAATAATTTCTGATTTGAAAAATCAAAATGATTCTTTGATCAAGACTAATTCAGAACTTGAAGAGAAAGTTAATAATTTACTAGATAATCAAAAATATTTTGAAAAAGAAAATGTTAATCTAAATAACCTTCTTTCCGAGTTAAAAAATCATTACCTCAAGGAGGTAAATGCTCTCAAAGCTTCCTTAAACAAGATTGAGAAACCAAATTTTGTAACAGGACAATCATCAAAACCCAACTATGTTAAAAGGAACTTTGGTAACCACAAACAAAGAGGCTTCCAAAGGACCTCTAAAGGTAAGAGAATTTGAAGTGTTTGGGTTCCTAAGGAACTTGTCACTTCTAACAATCTTAAGGCTATTACAACTTGGATCCCAAGGGAACCAAGTATTTGGGAGCTAATACTCATGGACCCAAAATGATTTGGGTACCAAAAATCAAGAATTAATCTTTCTTTATAGGGGGAGCATTGCTACAAGGCCAAAGCTTCAAGTGCAAACTCGTGGTTCCTTGATAGTAGATGCTCAAGACATATGATCGACGACAAGAGTAGATTCATGGAACTTGAGAGGAGGATTGGTGACATTTGGTGACAACTCAAAAGGTCAAGTTGAAGGAATGGGTTCCATTGGTAATTACTCATCCGTACTTATTGAAAATATTCTATATGTCAATGGTCTTAAACATAATCTTTTAAGCATTAGTCAATTTTGTGACAAAGGTTTCAATGTTGTTTTTAATTCTAATGGTTGCAAAATTTTAAACATTGAAACAAATAAAATTACGCTTGTGGGTCATCGCATAGGAAACATATACATGGTGCATCTAGATGACATACACATTTCTCATGCATGTTTTGTTGCAAATGATGAGCATGATTCATGGTTATGGCATAGAAAACTAGGGCATGCAAGCATGAGCGTTTTAGAAAAATTGGTTTTAAAAGATCTAGTTAGAGGTTTGCCTAAAATAAAGTTTTCAAATGATAAAATTTGTGATGCTTGTGCAAAAGGCAAACATAAAAGAGTTTCTTTCAAGTCCATTAATTATGTTTCAACTAGTAGAGTTTTACAATTAACCCATATGGATCTCTTTGGTCCTATTAGAACTACTAGCTTGGGTGGAAAATCATATGCATATGTTTTAGTTGATGATTACTCTAGATACACTTGGGTTTTATTCTTAAGTACCAAAGACGAGGCTTTAGAAAAATTCATCACATTTTAAAAAAAATCACTCAAAATGACCTTGGTCAAAATATTTCTCACATTCGAAGTGACCATGGCTCCGAATTTCAAAATTTAGGTTTTGAGGATTTTTGAAACTCAAATGGTATTAGACACAATTTTTCAGCCCCTAGAACATCTCAACAAAATGGGGTTGTTGAAAGGAAAAATAGAACTTTAGAGGAAATGGCTAGAACTATGCTTTGTGAAAATAATTTGCCAAAATACTTTTGGGCAGAAACCACTAATACGACTTGTATATCATAAATAGAGTAATGATTAGGCCTATTTTGAAGAAAACTCCTTATGAGATTTTAAAATCCAAAAAGCCTGACATTAGCTATTTTCATCCATTTGGTTGTAAATGTTTTGTTTTAAACAATGGAAAAGATAATCTAGGCAAATTTGATGCTAAAAGTTATAAAGCTATTTTTCTAGGTTATTCTTTAAACTCTAAATCCTATAGTGTATTTAATAAAAGAACCTTAGTTGTTGAAGAGTCTATTCATGTGGTTTTCGATGATAACCTTCTTCCGAGGAAATGATGATGATGTAGGGATTTTAAAGCCAATGATGGTGGACAAACATCAAAGGTGGATGAAGTTCCAACCAAAGAGGAAGAAGCACAAGGTCCACCTTTAGAAGCCTTGAGAGACATGAATCTATAGGAAAATGAAGTGAGCTACCCAAGAGAGTACAACTATGTCAAAGGTGGTAAGATTTTGGGTGATCCATCCAAATGGGTAACCACTAGACTTTCATCTTAAAAATGCATGTAATGTAGCATTTATCTCATGCATAAACCCTAAGAATGTTAAAGAAGCATTAAATGATGATTATTGGATAATGGTCATACAAGAGGAATTAAATCAATTTGAGAAAAGTCAAGTTTGGACATTAGTTGATAGACCTAGTAGTAAATCTACTATAGAAACTAAATGGGTTTATAGAAACAAACTAGATGAGAGTGGTAACATAGTGAGAAACAAGGCTAAACTTGTTGCTCAATGTTACACTCAAGAAGAGAGAATCAATTTTGATGAAACCTATGCTCCCGTAGCTAGAATAGAAGCCATTAGGATGCTTTTAGCATTTGCATGTTATCACGAATTTAAGCCTTTTCAAATGGATGTAAAAAGTGCATTTTTAAATGGTTTTATTAATGAAGAAGTGTATGTAGAACAACCACCTGGTTTTGAAGATCCAAACTACCTAAACCATGTTTTTAAACTTTCAAAAGCTTTATATGGTTTGAAACAAGCTCCTAGATCTTGGTATGAAAGATTATCAAATTTTTTTAATTTAAAGGTTTTAACAAAGGAAAAGTGGATACTACACCCTTCATTAAAAGAATTGGCAAAGACATATTAGTAATTCAAATATATGTTGATGATATAATTTTTGGTTCTACTAATGAAATGTTTTGCCAAGGTTTTGCTAAGTTGATGCAAGGTGAGCTTGAGATGAGCATGATGGGGGAGCTTTCGTTCTTCTTGGGGCTCCAAATTAAACAAAAGAAGGACGACATCTTCATTAATCAAGCTAAGTACGTCAAGGACATGCTCAAGAAGTTTGTCTTAGAGAATGTGAAACCTCAAGCCACTCCAATGAGTTCCTCCACAAAGCTTGACAAAGATGAATGAGGTAAGTGTGTAGATTTAAAGCTTTGTCGCTCTATGATTGGATCTTTGCTTTATCTTACCGCAAGTAGACCATACATTATGTTTAGTGTTTGCTTGTGTGCTAGATTTCAAGCTATTCCTGGAGAATCACACCTTATAGCCGTTAAGAGAATCTTTAGATACCTTAGAGATACACCTTTGGTATCCTAGAGAGTCTTCATTTAACTTACATGCCTTCTCGGATGCAGATTATGGGGGTTGTAAGATAGATAGAAAGAGCACATCCGACACATGTCAATTCCTAGGTAGTATGCTCATATCTTGGTTTTCTAAATAGCAAAATAGTGTAGCATTAACTACCAGCAAAGCCGAATACATATCCGTAGGGAGTTGTTGTGCTCAAGTCCTTTGGATGAAGCAACAACTCTTAGATTATGGAATTGACGTAGGTACCATCCCTATTAAGTGTGACAACATTAGTGCAATTTGTCTCACTAAAAATCTCATCCAACATTCAAGAACCAAACACATAGAAATAAGGCATCATTTCATTAGAGATCCTGTCTTGAGAAATGATGTAGTTTTAGAATATGTAGACACCTTGAACCAATTAGCGGATATTTTTACCAAACCATTAGACAAAGAGCATTTTTGGTCTCTTATGAGAGAGTTAGGTTTAACCAACCTTCTTTGACATTTAGAGCCTATTTTGGTCTTAAAATATGCTTAAATTTGCTTGATTGATTGCTTTTGTGATTTAGCTCCTATATATATATATGCTTGTTGCTAGGGGGAATATGCATCTATTTATGCTCATACATGATGTTCTCATATCACTCACATGTATTTCAATTCGATTAAAATCGAATTTTTGAGCAACATGTAGCAAAAATTGACATTTCTAGCATAGGCGTATCGATACGGTTATCCGCGTGATCGATACGGGTCGCTTACAATCGTTTTGATATAGGTTTATATGCACCGATGCGTATAGCGTATCGAAATGACCTAAAAAGCGTTTGATATTGGGTTCGATCGCCACGTTAGCGTATCGGGTGCGCGTTCACTACCGAAAGCGCTTTTAAAGGCTTTAAATGAGGGTTTTCACTTTAATTCAAATACCATCTTTATTTCAAAACCCTAGATACAAAATTCTCTATAAAAACTCTCAATCCCTCATATTTTCCCACACAACTCTTGAAAATTCTTGAGGGCTTTTAGTTTTTACATCAAACCCAAGCTACAATCATCAAGTTTGTGCATCTAAATCACTTCATTCATCCTTAATCTCAACTTCAAGGTATAAACCTAACCTTTTTCTTTTTAGTTTTCTTAGATATATATACACTATTTTTGTACTATAATCATAGATTTAGAACCTATATAGTATTGTCTTCAATACTTTTGTAAAAACTTTTTCAAATCTAAATTTTTTTATTCGAATATAAAATTATATCATATAATTTTTAACACTATTTTTCAAGTTTTTCTTTACCAAAAATTCTTTTCAAATTTGTATGTGTTTTTAAACTATATTGTATAAATTTTTGACAATACCTTGATTATTGGATTACTTTTTGGATTGAATGTATTGATTTATGCATACATCATTTTTTGTTTGATTTTGTTTTCGTGTTATGGCCCCTAAGAAACGAGCACGAAAGGACATTGCCTCTAGTTCAAATTCTCCGCATCCTCTTCCCGATTATGTTGGTAATAGACTCAATCTTACCCACATTTATCAAAATTGTTTTAATGAACCTTAATTTCTAGATGCCGTGGAAAATTTTAAAGAATACCAAAGTTACAAAATTCGTCCCAAGCGTGTTACGTCAATCTCGTTTTTATCATCCAAAAGATTTAAATTTGAATATCTTCCTTTAATGCACGAATGGAAATTTATGGCTTTTTTAATTATACCCGGGATTTTATACTAAAATCTTATTTTAATATTATATTCCAATGCCCATTGTATTTTCATGAAAAGAAATCTTTGGTTGTTGCAATTGAATCTTACTTAATGGGTAAGAAATTTTGAATTGATTCAAGTGTTTTAGCAAACTTTTTGGGTTTTGAGGATACGAGAATAGATGATGGGGGTGCGTTAGGACATGTTTTTAGTGGTTCGGTGATCGTTCTTAATGCCCATGACCGTATCTTACATCTCATGATCACTTGGTGGTTTCGTCCATCCGGTGGGAAATACTCTACCATCCGTCAAATTGATGATTTTTGGCTTCGATGCTTTCGTGAAAAGAGACGACCCAACCTTACTCAGATTATGTTCACGAGATCGTCTTTCTTGTCCAACATCGCCACACCTCATTGGTTACATCCTTCACTTATGGCACAACTTTGAGCTTTGTCTTTCACAAGATGGAGATCGATTGTTCCTATGATCTTTCAGAACCTCTCACGGATCCCATTGATGAGCGTTCTCTCCGTCGTGCTAAGTTCACTTATTACAATAGAGTATGAGTCCGTAACACCGATATTCTGAGAGGTGTTCAGCCCGAACCGGTGAGGCTCCTCAAGAAGCTCAAGTTCCACAAACTCCGGTGGCCCAACCGAATCAGGATGCTCTCATGGCTTTCCTCAATGGGAAGTTCACCTATTTGCACACCATCATAAACTCCAGATTTGCCGCGATCGACACTCACTTTACATCATTGGAGGAAAGAGTAACGGCTATTGAAAATTGACAAAAATCTATGGACATCACTCTTAACGTCTTTCATGGTGAATGGCGTCAATCCCATGGACTCTTAGGCATCTTGCATCTCATAGCATATCATATTATGATTTAAGTTATGCACATTTATTTTATGCCTTTATGAACTCCTATGCTTTGTTTTTATTTGGTTTATGTTTTTAGGATTTGAGTTGACTAAACTTTGTTGCTTGAACTATTATTTGAAGTTAAGTGCTTATGTTGCTTATTTAATTGCTTGGAGTTGTTATTGTTTTCTTGTCTTATCCCTATTACATTGATTTTGATCTAACAAAAGGGGAAGAAGTTTTAAAGAGCCAAATTTTTATAGCTTTAAATTAAGGGGAGTTTTCTAATACTTCAAAATTTTCACTTTGGTTTTGTTATATAAAAAAGGGAAGATTGTAAAACCTATGTTTGATTTTGATATAAAAAATTGTTTAAGGACTAAATTGTAAAGGAAATAAATTTTTAAGTATTCAAAAGTCTCACAAAAGGACAAGAAAAAGTTTTCCAAAGTTATAAACTTAAACCCAAAAATTTTCTAAGTGTTTCAAGCCAAAAATGCACAAATATGCCCAGGCGTATCGATACACCCCTTGATGTTTCGATACGGTTTTTATCTACTGGAATTTGTTTTTACATAGCGTACCGATACGGCTTAGCCCGTTTCGATCGACCTTCCTATATTACCTTGAAAATTAGGCATTGCATTTCGATCGTAAAACCCGTTTCGATCGACCTTCAATATGGGCAAATGTTTTTAGCTTAGCGTTTACGATCGGCTAACACCGTTTTTGATACGATTTGAAATCGGGTTTAAGAAATTTACACTCGGACCGATACGCTACACCATGTTTTGATACGGTTTTAAATCTGGATTTAAGGAATTTCAAAATGTACCGTCACGATTTGTTAAGATCTTCAAAGATCTTTGCATTAAATTTTTTGACCGTTGCTTGTCGGTTATTGGAATCCTCAAACTTTAAATTTTTGGTTAACCCGTACCGATCGCCCTATACGTATCGATACACTTTTTCATCCAATATTCTAGTGAGCAAAATCCGTACCGATAATACGGTCTTGCCGTTTCGATCGCCCCCATTTTAACACTAAGGTCATTTTAAATCGACTTCACGCCGTGTCGATACACTTCCACAACGGCTATATTTTTGTTGTAATAGGTATCGATCACGGGCCTTCATGTACCGACAACGATTGTTCACTATCTTTATTTATTACGGGAAAGATGGTCTCCAATGGCTCTATTGATGACTTTAACCACCCAAACGGCTAGAATTCAATAAAGCGGTATAAATACAAGTCTCCAATGCTACAGCAATAACCAATGAACCTAGATTGAACAACATTCAAGTACTCAAGCAAAAATCCAACCCTTATGTTCTTAGTGTCAAATCTTTGTACCCAACTTGTGTATTGCATTGTAATCTTTTATTTCAAGTTTGGGGTTGAGTGTTCTTGTAAATTGGGCAAATATACATCTTGTGGGGATCTTATTATTTTGCCATCTACTTTTCTTTTACAAGAGTGAATCTTGATCAAGCTTTGGGTAGAAAACTTTGATCATTTGTAATGGTTGCCTCATTGGCCTAGAAAAGGGGAAGATTTCATAGTGAAATTGGTTAAAATCCTTAGTAGGAAGATAAGGTAGTGGACGTAGACCTTGTTAGAAGGTTGAACCACTATAAATCATTGTGTCCCATTGTCTATCATTTTCTATTTGCTTCCAAAAAATTTAAATTACCAATTTACCCCCTCTTGGCCACTTTCGGTGTTGATTGATTATCTTAACAATTGGTATCAGAGCCACACTCAACCGAAGGTCTAACAATCGTTGAGGCGATCCTAGAAGGTGATTCAATCAACCAACACTTCAAGCATGACTTCTACTTCATGCAACCACATGTACGAGTTTCAATCTATCTCCAAACCACCCTTCTTCAATGGAGACAACTATCCATATTGGAAGAATCGAACGAAGCTATTCATCAAATCCAATGATTATGTTCTTTGGGATGTAATCAAAGATGGACCATCTATCCCAATGAAGGAAGAATGAGGAAGGAAAATTCCCAAGGTCAAGCAAGAAATAACCGATGAAGAAAGAAAAAAATTGCAAATATTCGAAGATGTCCTCATGTACAAGTGCAAAAGAGGTGTGGGACAAGCTAGAGATCACCTATGAAGGCACCAACGATGTAAAGAATACCAAGATTGGACTCATCAATCTAAGCTACAAAAATTTCAAGATGGAGCCTGATGAGAGCGTCACCAAGATGTTCGATCACTTCTTTGTCATTGTAAATGGTCTCAAGGGGTTCAGAGAAGTCATTCCCGAATACAAGCTTG
This sequence comes from Hibiscus mutabilis, assembly GCA_019671005.1. Taxonomy (NCBI): domain Eukaryota; kingdom Viridiplantae; phylum Streptophyta; class Magnoliopsida; order Malvales; family Malvaceae; genus Hibiscus; species Hibiscus mutabilis. The sequence goes on from CM033742.1 coordinate 6,423,773, forward strand.
TTCGGAAGCTCTTATATTCTCTTCTCGAGTCATGGGATGGGAATGGGACGACCATCATCGAGGCAAAGGACTTTAAGACCTTGAAGCTCGATGCTCTTGTGGGTTCTCTCCTAACTCACGAGATCATAAAGCAAGAAAGAGAAGAATAGAAGAAGAGAGAATAAAAGAAGGTTGAAAAGAAAGAAGTAGAAAAGAAAAAACTTGGAATTGATCTCAAAGCTTCACAAGAAGAGAGTGATTCAAGCGAGGAGAAATATGAGGAGTTGGCTATGCTGGCCAAACGATTCACTCGGCTCGTGAGATCCAACCGGAGAAGGAAGTTCAATAGAAGAAAAGATTTCAAGAGTAAGAGCAAGAAAGAAGAAAATGATCCTATTGTGTGCTACGAATGTAAGAAGCCGAGATACATTAAGATTGATTGTCCTCAACTCAAGAAGAAGGGCTTTGAGAAGAAAAAGAAACACAAAGCCCATGTAGCCACTTGGAGCGATGAAGAGTCTTCAAGTGATGAAGAGCAAGAAGTTGCTAACCTTTGTCTCATGGCCTATGAAGAGGATCCTACTGTAACCTCCAACTCATCTAATGATCTTGATTATGATGGACTATTTGAAGATTATAATGAGTTTCAAGAGGCTTACGATGAATTAATTTTGAAATATAAAGAATCACTTTTGAAAAATAAGAAAATAATTTCTGATTTGAAAAATCAAAATGATTCTTTGATCAAGACTAATTGAACTTGAAGAAAGTTAATAATTTACTAGATAATCAAAAATATTTTGAAAAAGAAAATGTTAATCTAAATAACCTTCTTTCCGAAGTTAAAAATCATTACCTCAAGGAGGTAAATGCTCTCAAAGCTTCCTTAAACAAGATTGAGAAACCAAATTTTGTAACAGACAATCATCATCAAAACCCAACTATGTTAAAAGGAACTTTGGTAACCACAAACAAAGAGGCTTCCAAAGGACCTCTAAAGGTAAGAGAATTTGAAGTGTTTGGGTTCCTAAGGAACTTGTCACTTCTAACAATCTTAAGGCTATTACAACTTGGATCCCAAGGGAACCAAGTATTTGGGAGCTAATACTCATGGACCCAAAATGATTTGGGTACCAAAAATCAAGAATTAATCTTTCTTTATAGGGGGAGCATTGCTACAAGGCCAAAGCTTCAAGTGCAAACTCGTGGTTCCTTGATAGTAGATGCTCAAGACATATGATCGACGACAAGAGTAGATTCATGGAACTTGAGAGGAGGATTGGTGACATTTGGTGACAACTCCAAAAGGTCAAGTTGAAGGAATGGGTTCCATTGGTAATTACTCATCCGTACTTATTGAAAATATTCTATATGTCAATGGTCTTAAACATAATCTTTTAAGCATTAGTCAATTTTGTGACAAAGGTTTCAATGTTGTTTTTAATTCTAATGGTTGCAAAATTTTAAACATTGAAACAAATAAAATTACGCTTGTGGGTCATCGCATAGGAAACATATACATGGTGCATCTAGATGACATACACATTTCTCATGCATGTTTTGTTGCAAATGATGAGCATGATTCATGGTTATGGCATAGAAAACTAGGGCATGCAAGCATGAGCGTTTTAGAAAAATTGGTTTTAAAAGATCTAGTTAGAGGTTTGCCTAAAATAAAGTTTTCAAATGATAAAATTTGTGATGCTTGTGCAAAAGGCAAACATAAAAGAGTTTCTTTCAAGTCCATTAATTATGTTTCAACTAGTAGAGTTTTACAATTAACCCATATGGATCTCTTTGGTCCTATTAGAACTACTAGCTTGGGTGGAAAATCATATGCATATGTTTTAGTTGATGATTACTCTAGATACACTTGGGTTTTATTCTTAAGTACCAAAGACGAGGCTTTAGAAAAATTCATCACATTTTAAAAAAATCACTCAAAATGACCTTGGTCAAAATATTTCTCACATTCGAAGTGACCATGGCTCCGAATTTCAAAATTTAGGTTTTGAGGATTTTTGAAACTCAAATGGTATTAGACACAATTTTTCAGCCCCTAGAACATCTCAACAAAATGGGGTTGTTGAAAGGAAAAATAGAACTTTAGAGGAAATGGCTAGAACTATGCTTTGTGAAAATAATTTGCCAAAATACTTTTGGGCAGAAACCACTAATACGACTTGTATATCATAAATAGAGTAATGATTAGGCCTATTTTGAAGAAAACTCCTTATGAGATTTTAAAATCCAAAAAGCCTGACATTAGCTATTTTCATCCATTTGGTTGTAAATGTTTTGTTTTAAACAATGGAAAAGATAATCTAGGCAAATTTGATGCTAAAAGTTATAAAGCTATTTTTCTAGGTTATTCTTTAAACTCTAAATCCTATAGTGTATTTAATAAAAGAACCTTAGTTGTTGAAGAGTCTATTCATGTGGTTTTCGATGATAACCTTCTTCCGAGGAAATGATGATGATGTAGGGATTTTTAAAGCCAATGATGGTGGACAAACATCAAAGGTGGATGAAGTTCCAACCAAAGAGGAAGAAGCACAAGGTCCACCTTTAGAAGCCTTGAGAGACATGAATCTATAGGAAAATGAAGTGAGCTACCCAAGAGAGTACAACTATGTCAAAGGTGGTAAGATTTTGGGTGATCCATCCAAATGGGTAACCACTAGACTTTCATCTTAAAAATGCATGTAATGTAGCATTTATCTCATGCATAAACCCTAAGAATGTTAAAGAAGCATTAAATGATGATTATTGGATAATGGTCATACAAGAGGAATTAAATCAATTTGAGAAAAGTCAAGTTTGGACATTAGTTGATAGACCTAGTAGTAAATCTACTATAGAAACTAAATGGGTTTATAGAAACAAACTAGATGAGAGTGGTAACATAGTGAGAAACAAGGCTAAACTTGTTGCTCAATGTTACACTCAAGAAGAGAGAATCAATTTTGATGAAACCTATGCTCCCGTAGCTAGAATAGAAGCCATTAGGATGCTTTTAGCATTTGCATGTTATCACGAATTTAAGCCTTTTCAAATGGATGTAAAAAGTGCATTTTTAAATGGTTTTATTAATGAAGAAGTGTATGTAGAACAACCACCTGGTTTTGAAGATCCAAACTACCTAAACCATGTTTTTAAACTTTCAAAAGCTTTATATGGTTTGAAACAAGCTCCTAGATCTTGGTATGAAAGATTATCAAATTTTTTAATTTAAAAAGGTTTTAACAAAGGAAAAGTGGATACTACACCCTTCATTAAAAGAATTGGCAAAGACATATTAGTAATTCAAATATATGTTGATGATATAATTTTTGGTTCTACTAATGAAATGTTTTGCCAAGGTTTTGCTAAGTTGATGCAAGGTGAGCTTGAGATGAGCATGATGGGGGAGCTTTCGTTCTTCTTGGGGCTCCAAATTAAACAAAAGAAGGACGACATCTTCATTAATCAAGCTAAGTACGTCAAGGACATGCTCAAGAAGTTTGTCTTAGAGAATGTGAAACCTCAAGCCACTCCAATGAGTTCCTCCACAAAGCTTGACAAAGATGAATGAGGTAAGTGTGTAGATTTAAAGCTTTGTCGCTCTATGATTGGATCTTTGCTTTATCTTACCGCAAGTAGACCATACATTATGTTTAGTGTTTGCTTGTGTGCTAGATTTCAAGCTATTCTGGAGAATCACACCTTATAGCCGTTAAGAGAATCTTTAGATACCTTAGAGATACACCTTTGGTATCCTAGAGAGTCTTCATTTAACTTACATGCCTTCTGGATGCAGATTATGGGGTTGTAAGATAGATAGAAAGAGCACATCCGACACATGTCAATTCCTAGGTAGTATGCTCATATCTTGGTTTTCTAAATAGCAAAATAGTGTAGCATTAACTACCAAAGAAAAGCGAATACATATCCGTAGGGAGTTGTTGTGCTCAAGTCCTTTGGATGAAGCAACAACTCTTAGATTATGGAATTGACGTAGGTACCATCCCTATTAAGTGTGACAACATTAGTGCAATTTGTCTCACTAAAAATCTCATCCAACATTCAAGAACCAAACACATAGAAATAAGGCATCATTTCATTAGAGATCCTGTCTTGAGAAATGATGTAGTTTTAGAATATGTAGACACCTTGAACCAATTAGCGGATATTTTTACCAAACCATTAGACAAAGAGCATTTTTGGTCTCTTATGAGAGAGTTAGGTTTAACCAACCTTCTTTGACATTTAGAGCCTATTTTGGTCTTAAAATATGCTTAAATTTGCTTGATTGATTGCTTTTGTGATTTAGCTCCTATATATATATATGCTTGTTGCTAGGGGGAATATGCATCTATTTATGCTCATACATGATGTTCTCATATCACTCACATGTATTTCAATTCGATTAAAATCGAATTTTTGAGCAACATGTAGCAAAAATTGACATTTCTAGCATAGGCGTATCGATACGGTTATCCGCGTATCGATACGGGTCGTTTACAATCGTTTTGATATAGGTTTATATGCACCGGTACGTATAGCGTATCGAAATGACCTAAAAAGCGTTTCGATATTGGGTTCGATACGCCACGTTAGCGTATCGGTACGCGTTCACGGCTGAGCAGTTTTTAAAGGCTTTAAATGAGGGTTTTCACTTTAATTCAAATACCATCTTTATTTCAAAACCCTAGATACAAAATTCTCTATAAAAAACTCTCAATCCCTCATATTTTCCCACACAACTCTTGAAAATTCTTGAGGGCTTTTAGTTTTTACATCAAACCCAAGCTACAATCATCAAGTTTGTGCATCTAAATCACTTCATTCATCCTTAATCTCAACTTCAAGGTATAAACCCTAACCTTTTTCTTTTTAGTTTTCTTAGATATATATACACTATTTTTGTACTATAATCATAGATTTAGAACCTATATAGTATTGTCTTCAATACTTTTGTAAAAACTTTTTCAAATCTAAATTTTTTTATTCGAATATAAAATTATATCATATAATTTTTAACACTATTTTTCAAGTTTTTCTTTACCAAAAATTCTTTTCAAATTTGTATGTGTTTTTAAACTATATTGTATAAATTTTTGACAATACCTTGATTATTGGATTACTTTTTGGATTGAATGTATTGATTTATGCATACATCATTTTTTGTTTGATTTTGTTTTCAGGTTATGGCCCCTAAGAAACGAGCACGAAAGGACATTGCCTCTAGTTCAAATTCTCCGCATCCTCTTCCCGATTATGTTGGTAATAGACTCAATCTTACCCACATTTATCAAAATTGTTTTAATGAACCTTAATTTCTAGATGCCGTGGAAAATTTTAAAGAATACCAAAGTTACAAAATTCGTCCCAAGCGTGTTACGTCAATCTCGTTTTTATCATCCAAAAGATTTAAATTTGAATATCTTCCTTTAATGCACGAATGGAAATTTATGGCTTTTTTAATTATACCCGGGATTTTATACTAAAATCTTATTTTAATATTATATTCCAATGCCCATTGTATTTTCAATGAAAAGAAATCTTTGGTTGTTGCAATTGAATCTTACTTAATGGGTAAGAAATTTTGAATTGATTCAAGTGTTTTAGCAAACTTTTTGGGTTTTGAGGATACGAGAATAGATGATGGGGGTGCGTTAGGACATGTTTTTAGTGGTTCGGTGATCGTTCTTAATGCCCATGACCGTATCTTACATCTCATGATCACTTGGTGGTTTCGTCCATCCGGTGGGAAATACTCTACCATCCGTCAAATTGATGATTTTTGGCTTCGATGCTTTCGTGAAAAGAGACGACCCAACCTTACTCAGATTATGTTCGCCGAGATCGTCTTTCTTGTCCAACATCGCCACACCTCATTGGTTACATCCTTCACTTATGGCACAACTTTGAGCTTTGTCTTTCACAAGATGGAGATCGATTGTTCCTATGATCTTTCAGAACCTCTCACGGATCCCATTGATGAGCGTTCTCTCCGTCGTGCTAAGTTCACTTATTACAATAGAGTATGAGTCCGTAACACCGATATTCTGAGAGGTGTTCAGCCCGAACCGGTGAGGCTCCTCAAGAAGCTCAAGTTCCACAAACTCCGGTGGCCCAACCGAATCAGGATGCTCTCATGGCTTTCCTCAATGGGAAGTTCACCTATTTGCACACCATCATAAACTCCAGATTTGCCGCGATCGACACTCACTTTACATCATTGGAGGAAAGAGTAACGGCTATTGAAAATTGACAAAAATCTATGGACATCACTCTTAACGTCTTTCATGGTGAATGGCGTCAATCCCATGGACTCTTAGGCATCTTGCATCTCATAGCATATCATATTATGATTTAAGTTATGCACATTTATTTTATGCCTTTATGAACTCCTATGCTTTGTTTTTATTTGGTTTATGTTTTTAGGATTTGAGTTGACTAAACTTTGTTGCTTGAACTATTATTTGAAGTTAAGTGCTTATGTTGCTTATTTAATTGCTTGGAGTTGTTATTGTTTTCTTGTCTTATCCCTATTACATTGATTTTGATCTAACAAAAGGGGAAGAAGTTTTAAAGAGCCAAATTTTATAGCTTTAAATTAAGGGGAGTTTTCTAATACTTCAAAATTTTCACTTTGGTTTTGTTATATAAAAAAGGGAAGATTGTAAAACCTATGTTTGATTTTGATATAAAAAATTGTTTAAGGACTAAATTGTAAAGGAAATAAATTTTTAAGTATTCAAAAGTCTCACAAAAGGACAAGAAAAAGTTTTCCAAAGTTATAAACTTAAACCCAAAAATTTTCTAAGTGTTTCAAGCCAAAAATGCACAAATATGCCCAGGCGTATCGATACACCCCTTGATGTTTCGATACGGTTTTTATCTACTGGAATTTGTTTTTACATAGCGTACCGATACGGCTTAGCCCGTTTCGATACGACCTTCCTATTACCTTGAAAATTAGGCATTGCATTTCGATACGTAAAACCCGTTTCGATACGACCTTCAATCTGGGCAAATGTTTTTAGCTTAGCGTTTCGATACGGCTAACACCCATTTTGATACGGTTTGAAATCTGGGTTTAAGAAATTTACACTCGTACCGATACGCTACACTATGTTTCGATACGGTTTGAAATCTGGATTTAAGGAATTTCAAAATGTACCGCTACAGTTAACATCGTACCGATACGGTTTGTCAAGATCTTTGCATTAAATTTTTTGACCGTTGCTTGTCAGTTATTGGAATCCCCAAACTTTAAATTTTGGTTAACTCGTACCGATACGCCCCTATACGTATCGATACACTTTTTTCATCCAAGATTCCAGTGAGCAAAATTCGTACCGATACGGCCTTGCCGTTTCGATACGCCCCCATTTTAACACCAAGACCGTTTCGATACGACTTCACGCGTATCGATAGTTTTCCACAACGACTATATTTTTACTGTAACATGTATCGATACGGGCCTTCATGTACCGAAACGATTGTTCACTATACTGCATTTATTGCGGGAAAGATGGTCTCCAACGGCTCTATTGATGACTTTAACCACCCAAACAGCTAGAATTCAATAAGGGGGTATAAATACAAGTCTCCAATGCTACATCAACAACCAATAAACCTAGATTGAACAACATTCAAGTACTCAAGCAAAAATCCAACCCTTGTGTTCTTAGAGTCAAATCTTTGTACCCAACTTGTGTATTGCATTGTAATCTTTTATTTCAAGTTTGGGGTTGAGTGTTCTTGTAAATTGGGCAAATATACACCTTGTGTGGATCTTATTATTTTGCCATCTACTTTTCTTGTACAAGAGTGAATCTTGATCAAGCTTTGGATAGAAACCTTTGATCCTTTGTAACGGTTGTCTCCTTAGCCTAGAAAAGGAGAAGATTTCATAGTGAAATTGGTTAAAATCCTTAGTAGTAAGCTAAGGTAGTGGACGTAGACCTTGTTAGAAGGTTGAACCACTATAAATCATTGTGTCCCATTGTCTATCATTTTCCATTTGCTTCCAAAAATTTTAAATTGCCGATTCACCCCCTCTTGGCCACTTTCGGTGTTGATTGATTATCCTAATATTGTGCCTCCTTATTTTGGCATCAACATAAGTATTTTAATTTTAAATATAAGTATATTTTGATTATTAATTTAATTGTATATGATAATATTTTTTAATTTTCTTGTCAATAATTTTTTGAACAAGTGGTGAAAGCTTTTAGTTGATATCGTACGTTCTCTTTTAAGTTTTGGATTTAAAATTCATTAGAAACAAAATTCCCTTCTTTTCCCTAAGTGAAAATTATTAAAATAAGTGAAAATTATTAAAAAAAATCATTATGGCGTTTATTCGGTATTCATAAGTCTCAAAACTATTACCCTTCTTTCCTTGTTTGGATCAATGATAGAAAGGAATCTAACTATTTTCTTTTTGTTCTTTCGTGGGACTGAAATCCACTATAGTTCGGTGTGAATTAAATAATTTTAAACATTTGGAATACAAATCTCAAGTAGTTTTTAAAATTGATAATAAATTAAGATTTATTTTAATTACAATTCCTAAACCCTAAAATTTTAAACCTTAAAATTGATAAATTTGTGTAAACACAACATATATTAAAATATTTTCATAAGTTAATGATAATATCATATTTTTTTAGTATTCTGGTGTAATTATATGGTTGTTTATGTTCTTTATTCGTAGTCATTTGAAAATGTACATATACAGTACATGCAAACTGTTCGAACTCAAATCTCTTAAAAAGAACAATGGTATTTTTTCATTGGTATCACTCAATGAGTTCAATGATAATATCATGTTAAATGTACTAGTTTTGAAACGCATTTGATTATATTACCATCTAGTAAATTTTAGGAAAAATCACACAAATGGTCACTAAACTATATCTAAAAATAGAAAACGGCCATCAAACTTTTAAAAGTTACATAATGGGCATTAAACTTTAGTTTTTTTTACAAAATGGTCATTGAACCGTTAACTATCGTTAATTGGGTGACATGACAGTTACAGAAAATTGAATAATAGAACATTTAATCCTCCATATTGACACATTCAATCAATTTATTCCTAATTTAACCCTGAGTATTGATGTCTAAATTGATTGAATGTGTAAATATTGAGGATTAAGTATGCTATTATACAAATTCCTATAACTGTCACGTCTCCCAATTAACTACAGTTAACAACCAGTGATTGTTTTATAATAAAAAACTAAAGTTTAATGTCCATTTTATAACTTTTGAAAGTTTGATGACCATTTTATATTTGTAGAGATAGTTTAGTGACCAATTATGTACTTTACCCTAAATTTTAATAGTGCTTTTAGAATATTGTTAACATTTTTTAAAATCATATTTTTTTATAAATTTAAAATGATCAGATTATAAATTGGATTTAATTATATATTTGAGATTTAATATTTATATTATTTAGGTATTGACGATTGGGTAAAGGTTAAGGTCTCAAATCTTTATAATTGAAGTATTTTATCTCCAACTATGACCTATTTTAAATTAAAACATTTTAAAAATATGATGTAATTACATGCAAATATACACCTCGCTACATAAAGTTTCTTAAATTTAATGACACTAGTTATTATGAAACTAACCCTTGTATAAATTTAATTACTATATAGGGTGCACAAAATTAGGCTCTTCCATATAGAATATTAGATCTTGACACTTGAATTTGGGATAACTAATATTTTAGAAGGAAATGGTATCATATAACGTGTTTATATGTAATGTAAAACTTCAACTATTACAATTTTTTCATAGTGTTACTTTAATAGAAGAAATTCTTACGAATTTAAACAAATAAATATAAATCTACCTCTGTTGATAGAAGAAATTATCTAAATATTACGTGAAATTGTAAAAAAAATCAATTTTTCATCAATTAAAAATTTAGGGAAAATGGAAATTTGGGTTTTTCTCCAAATGATTTTTATTTGAAAATACTATGAAAGTAGAAGGGAAATAAAGAATGTTATTATTATAGAGATTATGGTTTATTATGCAAAAAAATTAAAAATACATTATACAAATAAAAAATAACATGTAGAATAATAAACTAGCATTTTAAAAATAAATTTAAATTCATATATATATTATTTATCTTTATGATAATTATTTTCAATATATAAAATTTAAAACTTACAAATTACAATGACCTGATAATAATTTTCGAAATCTTCATAATAAAGTTAAAAGCAGACTAGAAAACAAAATCGTTGCGGAACAACCTGAATTTGACTAATATGCCCACCGACAGTCAAATCAGGTAATAAATTTGATTTCCACTTCCGACCATTTCACAAAAATGTCATTTTCCAACAACCAAAACAAACCACCAAATTTGCGGATGCGTTACCATTATTAAATAACAAAATATGGCAAATTCCAGTGTTTATTACATAAATCATAATTATAGATATAATGATTTTTCATAATATTTAACTTATTAATTTAAATCAAATATTATAAAAATTTAATACAATAATAACCCTTCAAATCTAATTTGAATACAAATATAAAAATATTAAATAAAAAAATAAATAAAAAAATATTAAATTCATGAGAAAGCAATTACTTGTGGAGAACTCATAGACTAGACGAAAGGAAAAGGAATTAATTAATTTGGAAAATGGGTGAGTGAACCATCGTCATCAGCTTCCGGTTTTCCACCAAAAATGTAAAAGAATAGTAGTAATATATAAAAAACCGGAAGTTAATCCGGTTCGACCCGTGGCCCCACCCTTGTCCGAATATATGATGGCAAAAGAATTCACGCTTCTCGATGCCTGAAGACAAAATTCCTTTCCCATCGAACATCAGTTGTGCCCTTTTAATAACCAATCGAAAAAAAGCTATGCTCTCTTTCACTCAAAAGTTCTCTTATTAAAATTTTAAACTTTGACCACATGTTATAAATATTTTAAAATATTAAATTTTATAAAATATATATTTTAAAATTAATTGATTGAAATTTTTTAAAATATTTTTTTTTATATTTTTAGCAATAATAAAATTTAAATAATAAGTAGTTAAATTAAAAAAATGACCCAAAAAGTTAATGAGCATTTTTATGGAAAGAAGGGATTACATATTTTAATTAAGAATGCTACTCCCTCTTTCCCATTAATTTTGTTCTTTTAATTTTAATTATAATTATTTTAAATATTTTAATTAATTAAATTTTATAAAATAGATATTTTTAAACTACTTAATATAAGGTTTTTAAAATATATTTTTTTATATTTTTATCAATAATATATTTAAAGTAATAAATAATTAAAATTTAAAAAAATTTAATTTAAAAAAATTAATACTGAACATTTTCAGGGACGAAAATAGTAATATTTAATTACTATTTTAAATGTAATTTTATTATTATTTTTCCTTTTATTGTTCTTTTACTTTTTCGTCAACGTTCTTCTCTCGCTGCCTGTCCCTTTTAGATTTGTTTATTTTCTAATTGTTTTTTTATATATAATTCTCGAATTATTTAATTTTTCGAGATCACGGTTGCGGTTCAACGATCTTTGTTTCAGTCCAAAATCAACGGCTGCGTTTTCATGTCCGACTGCCGGAGTTTGTTCCACCGCGAGCGCTACCGAGACGGCGACGTCGTTTGAATCTATGTGTATCGGTGAGGTAAGGAAGCTAGGATTTGCCGAATCCGTTGGAGGCCTATTGGTATTGGGTGCAGGATAAATGCTTCTTGTTGGGGATCTAGGGTTTTCGAGCCTGGTCCTTGTAGTCTCCCTCGTTCTTCCTTTGATCGGCTTTTTCGTTAGGCGGAAATGGCGGATGTCTGTAGCCAGGCAAGCGGAGATCCAGAGGCTTTTGATTTTGGCCTCGGAGGAGACCGCTAGGGCCGAACTTGAAGCTACTGCTGGATACGATGCGGTTTCCATTTCGCGGAACTATCACCAATGCACCGTTTGTTATTGTCCTACTACTACTCGGTGCGGCCGCTGTAAAACCGTTCGATACTGGTACGTTAGCTTGTTGATTTCATGTTATTTTTCTAGCTTATTTAGAATTGTTGAGATTTCTTTCTTCATTTAGGCCATTAGGTTGAACGCTATTTGAGATGAATCTGATTCTTTAAACGGCATGCAATGCAATTGAAAGAAAATTTGATTAGATAAGTGCTTCAATTAGCGCTGTGCAAGTGCTGGTCTAATTTAAATACGCTGTAACCTGGATACATGTACACTAGTCATATAATTGGGGTAAACGTTTTGTCTTTATGCAGTGAGAAATAAAGCAATTTAGAAGACTTGGTGAAAATTAATTATAAACTCAACATCCACAATCTGTCATTGACGGGAAGTTTGGTGTTGGTCTTAAATGCTGTCATATTTTGATCGATGGTTATGCTGATTTAGAGCAAATGTTTTAGTTTGTAAATTCCATGCCTGAGTCTCCTACCTCTATGTTACAAAGACTGGATATTAGAAAACAATTCTTCTTCAACATGATCTTTTCTTTGTGTCTTTCACCTGCAGTTTAAGAGTTCTTTTTTCCTTTTTTTTTGGGTCATGGATTTTAGGGGTTTATGTTGTGTATACTAAGTACATAAACATTTGTGAATTGTTTAAATGTGTTTTTTATGTAAAAAAAAATCTAACTTGGAGAATAATTTAGCTTTTTCCTGTCACTTTGTGGTAATGTTAAGGATGTGTTTTACTGATTTGATGGGACAAAAATGGTAAATTAGGGCTGTATTTAGCATTAATTTTCTGATGATACCGTTGGTTATATACAGTCTTTCAACAATATTTTATTCACATCAAAATTTTGATGTTTCAGTTCTCCTAAGTGTCAAATTATTCACTGGCGCCAAGGTCACAAGGAAGAATGTCATCCACCTCCGATTGTTGGACACCAAAATCATGATGAGGGAGGTGATTATGGTCAGAAGGCAATAGCGCAAGACCAATATGGAGATGGGTATGAAACCAAAGAAAAGTTGGATGTGAAGTTAACTGGAACATCCTCCGCAGAATCTGCATTGTTTAACTCCACAACAGAACTTGCATTGTTGAGTTCCTCTAGCTCTTCTGTGGTTTTACACGGGAAGGATGATGATGCGAAGGTTGAGTTTCATTCTGATGAGGAAGGACTGGACTCTGCTTCTGAATCTTCCAGTGCTTCATTTTCTGGATTCTCTTCTTCTGCTGCTGGTAGCGACTCATCGGGTGATGTTTCTGTATGTGAGAGCATAAGATCAAACCAATCCATCATCTCCAACATTTGTTAGGCTGGTTGATTCCGTAGATAAAATTTCTAAAATAAATAAATTAAATCAGACTAAGCCTGATCAAAGTGGAGAGAGCCAGTGCAGAGCAACTAGTTCTTCAGGATCAGGTGGTCGTGATATGTGTGAGGGCTCAATTGATGAGGGTTCTAGATTGTCTTCTGGTTCCTGGGACAGAACTCTTGAATCAGTTCCATCTACAAATGTTTCTAACGATGAGTCTTTTAACTCTTATCTTAAAGACGGTAAAGAGGCCTCATTTGATTCTGGATCATCCTTACTTTTTTCTTTTACTTTGCCTGGAAACACTTCTTCCTCACACCGTCGCAGCTCCAAGGTGAAAGATACCAAATCGGGTGCTCCTCCTCAGGGTGCTACTACCTTGGGGCAAGCCAAGCTTTCTGATGGAGTAACTTTGTCAGAAAAAAGTTGGTTTAGGTTCTTCGAATGTCATAAGATCCAAGTCTTCAAATTCTGAGTGGGCTAACCAGGTGGAGTGTGGGTCTAACAATATTCCGCATGCCACAAAACCCAAAGAAGCTACCCGTACAGATGTTCCACTAGTCAGTGGCTTGCCTTCCTCATGTTTTGAAAAACCAGGCTCTAATGCTGTCTCTAATGGACCTAGCAATGCTTCTCATACATTAAGGTCATCTGATGCTTTTTCATCCAATGCCAGAGTGCATGTTGTGCCCAGTGTGAAATCTGGGAAAATTGACATCGTTCATGCAAATGTTGCTAAATTATCTCGGGTTTCAAGTTATTCTTCTAATTGTAAGAATGGATTGAAAACCTCTATGTTTAAAGTTGTTGATCAATTAAGAGGATCTAAATTGCTGAAACACCATCAACTTGGAGCTAGTAATGAGGTTGGTGGAAAATATAGTGATAAACTTAAAGTTGTTATTTTAACCCTAATGACCCTTTGACGTATTAGCTTTTATTTTGGCCTTTGCAGGAAATTTTTTCTTATGAATCATTTGTCAAACTTTATAGTTGGAATAAGGTGGAACTGCAACCACATGGCCTTACAAACTGTGGAAACAGGTAATATAAGATTTTTTTTTTCCTATGATGAACGCTTATGGTAAAAATATAATGTGCTTAATTTGGTTTTATATTATTGGATACTCTTGCACATTTAGTGTTTCTGTCAGAAATGTTTATATATATAGCACCCTCATATCAGCCCTATCCTGAAATAACTATTCTGCAAGGTCATAAATCCTAACTGTGGGAAATATTTTTAGTTACGGTATGAAAGCCAAGAGAAATAAATACAAACTAAAATGCAAGCAATATTAAATGCATCCAAGAAAATCATGTATAGTTTAGATTAGACAAAGTCCAATTGTTGTCTATTTTCTGCATCAGGGAACAATATTGCTTGATGGCATTCCTGCCTCATGCTTCTTCTATTGGACATTCCTTACATGCATATTTTTAAATTTTGAGTTTTCATCATTTAAGTTGTGTTTTACCTCAGATGTGTTTATATTTTACTATTTAATTCTCATTCTGTTGTTAATGTGCTATTACTTTGCACAGTTGTTATGCCAATGCTGTTCTCCAATGCTTGACTTTCACTCCTCCTCTCACTGCTTACTTTCTTCATGGACTCCATTCCAAAGCATGTATGTCCCTCAAACGTTTCCAAGTTGGAATCATTGTGTTTTAATGTAAGATGTTGGATGACTCTTGGTATAATTTCTTAGGTGCAAAGAAAGAATGGTGTTTCATGTGTGAATTCGAAAATCTAGTTTTGAAGGCTAAAGATGGGAGATCTCCGCTGTCCCCCATAGGAATACTTTCCCAACTACAAAACATGGGTAGTCAACTTTCTAATGGGAAAGAAGAAGATGCACATGAATTTTTAAGGTAAATTATATTTAGCAATGTTTAAATCTTTACCAGTTTAATTATGTTAAATTCATGATAAATCCTTTCCATAATGTTGAGTTGAACTACTTGATTTAATTTTTTTTTGATAAATATAACTACTTGATTGATGAATTTACATTTGGTAGGTATGCTATTGATGCTATGCAATCTGTTTGTCTTAAAGAAGCCGGGGTGGTTTCATCAAGTTATTTAGAAGAAGAATCGACTTTAATAGGTCTAACATTTGGAGGCTACCTTCGGTCAAAGGTAATATCTAAGACCAATCTATGTTTTGGCTGCACTTCTCCTCTTTCTGTCATGCACTAGAGGTCGTATCTGGGTAAGAGTTTTGTTTTGAAATGCAAATGATGCATGTAAACTTGTTCCTATCATCTACAGATAAAGTGCATGAAGTGCCAAGGCAAAGTCTGAACGTCATGAAAGAATGATGGACCTTACAGTTGAAATCGAAGGGGACATAGGAACCTTGGAAGAGGCACTTAGGCGGTTTACCAGGACAGAAATTCTGGATGGAGAAAATAAGTACCAATGTAGCAGGTTGGTTTGCTTTCATTTCTTCTCTAAAAGTTTAGACTCAATATCACGTAAAGAGTTTCGAAGATGAACTTTTATGGAAACAGTCCTTTGGTCAAAATTTTGTTTGATTAAAATTTGGCAATTCACTTTTGGAGAAATAAGGCGGGAGGATAGGCTAAAAAACATAACCATTTTTTTGTTTCAATTTTTCACTTGATGGAAATATGGTCTTTGTTTGTATAAATAGTACACCAAAGAAGCTATTGGTTGTATTTTGATGCTTTTTGAGAACAAATTTTCCTTAAATTTTAGAAGCTACAATAAGTGTTTATGTACATATTAGATTAGTTTTTCTCTGCTGTGTAATGTGATCATGCAAAGATAGCTGCCTTGATAGCTGTCCTCATCGTTTTGGCCAAAACTTAATTGATAGTTGAAATGTGAAATCCATATTTTATGCTTTTTTTAGATCTATACGCTGAAAATTAACAGAACTATGAAATTATAATTGTTTGTGAAAAATATTGTGTTTCATCAAAGATTGATAAGTGGCATAGAATTACAATGATGATCAATTTTATTTAACATTTCCTTTTTTGTTGAGTTTTTGCATTAGTTGACATTGGTTGCTATATTATGCAACTACATACATCCGCATGGTTGCAGGTTCTCATAAAAAATCTCTACTAGTAGAAGTCATCGATTTTATAATTTTGCTCACATTTATGTCTTTTTTTCCCAGATGCAAATCTTACGAAAAGGCCAAAAAGAAATTGACAATATTAGAGGCTCCAAATGTTCTTACAATTGCTTTGAAGAGATTTCAGGTACACCTTTCAATAAAGAATGTTGTTTTGCTTTTTGTTTTTTTTGCAGATTCTTACAATTTAATTGTGTATTATGTTGCAGTTCGGTAAATTCGGAAAGCTTAACAAAGCGATTTGATTCCCCGAGATCCTGAACTTGGCACCATATATGAGTGGGACTAGTGATAATTCACCCATATACAAGCTCTATGGTGTTGTGGTCCATTTGGATATTATGAATGCAGCATTTTCGGGTCACTACTTGTGCTATGTTAAAAATGCACAAAACAAGTGGTTTAAGATTGGTGACAACACTGTATTTTCTCTACAAATATCATCTGCATACCTTAAGCCATTTCATTTGTTTATTGCATGCAACTTTCATCTACATTATATTTTGGTTTCCTATACTTAATTTGCATAGAATCATGTTTCCTTTCTGCTTCCCAACTTAATTTAAAGTTTTTGCCATATGTAATGGTTTAGCTGTTGTTGCCATGATTGCAATAATCGTTGATTCTTTTAAACGCTTCAGTTTACAATCACTTAACTTTCCTGTATGAAAAGGATTTTATGAAAATTCTCCCTATTTCTTGGAATGTAAGCGAAGGGTGACCTTGTTTTCTAACTTTTGATTCTGAACTGAATTAAACCTTTTAAGTAGTTTTTCCTATGGGTTTTTCCCATTTGTCTGATGCACCAATCCTTCCCCCTCATCTGTTTTCATGTTACACATTACTGTCGTATTCTAATTATATAGTTTGTAAGTTGTCATTGCATCGTGGTTTAAGAAATTATCTTGCAGGTGCTCACCCAGGGCCCCAAGACTAATGAGGAACAGAAACAAGGCTCTTCCACCAAGGGTTAATTCGAAGAATCCGCTGAAGTCAAATTCTTTGGCACATTATAGTCTTGATGAATTCTACCCCAGCTCGATTCATTGAGATACTAATGGGAGCATTGGATCTTTTTATTCAAAATTCAATCATCTAGAAAGGATTTTAGAGGATTCATCAAGTGACAGTTCTCTTTTTAGCAGCAACTCCGATGAAGGTTCCTGCTGTACTGACAGCACACACGACTCTACCAGCGCGGATGACTTGTTAGATTCTATATTCGGTGATTCAATTCACGGGTGTAACTTCCCGTGGAGGGGTTCTGATTCTGATGCTTCTTCTTCTTCTTCTTCTTCTTCCTCGTCTTCCCCCCTCTACTCGAGGCATTCACCCCTTGCTGATTAGACCAATATGCTTTCAGGTTCACCCGAAACTCGCAACTCTAAAATGAATGGTGAAGGTAAGGGAGATGATCCTTTTTCCCACTCCGGCATGAGTAAACAATGTTGAAAGGTAGCAGTAGGTCTAGGGAAACTGACTCAGAAAGGTTAGTAGGGTTTAACCCTTTAAATGATGCATCTTTTAGAGAAAATCGACGGCGGAAAGGAATAGATTAAAAATCTAATCATGAGACATTGAATTAAAAAGAGAGGTAAATAAGATAATGTTTTAGGGGGTGGGGGAGGTTGTATATGTAATGTACTTACTTTTGTAGTTAGCTTAGCTTTGTCCATCCCCTGTTTGGTCATAGCTTCACATTCTCTTGGTAATAAATAATACACAGGGCATTGGCTCTAGTTTTGGTTTAGCCAGTTTAGCATTATTGTTCGCACAATTTATCTGAGTTTTATAATTCGGTTTTAGATTTTTTGGTCAGTTTCAAATGCTACCTTCCTCTAAGGCATGACAAAAATAAAACTTACAGAAATAAATAAATAAAGTTAAAAATGAGTCAGAATTGTAAATTAAGTCTTACTTTTTTAGCTTATACTATTGTTATAATATTTTGGATAATGTGAATTTGAGTATGACATACAAAATCTTTCTATTTAAGGATTTGTAGGATTATTACCTGTTTTAAATATATTATTAAAAAATTCAGAGAATTTCACCTCTCAGTCTGAGGTAAGAGATTGGTCATAGGTAAATGCTAAAAGGGCCAACTTCGTTTTGTTTTTTATTTTGTAGATGTAGAAAAAACATAAAATAAAACTTTGCTTTGATTATTTAGGATTAAATAGACAATTTTTCAATTCAATAACTCAATTTAAATTGGGTTTTAAGTCATTTCAAAAGGCTAAAACTTTCTGTTTATGATTATTAAAAAATTATGTTTGAATTAAATTATAACTTTTTTACCTTGCAATATTATATATATAACTGATATTTTATTTTTGAAAAAATATTGTTTAATAAAATTAAATACATAATTCTTAAATTGAATTTTTTTAAAAAATACTTTTTAAAAGTAATATTAAACTAAATTAAAGTGATTTGTGACTGAAGAGGCAGAAAATTTTGATTTGGAAATAGGATTAATGAACTTTAAGAACGAACAAGGAAACAAGGGCTTGAATTTCTGTAATGACCTTAAATAAAGTCGCAGTTTATTTTAATCAACTTTTGTTGTTTTAATTAGTTTAACAAAACGGTTCGTTTTGAAACTTATTGGAGTCTGTAAAAACGTTATCGTTTTATTAGAGTAGGGTTAAAAAAAAAGAGTCCGCGTCTTTGGGATGAAAGGTTATCGAATGAATGAAAAACTTGTCTCCCTCTGAAATTTCTGTTTCTCTTCTTCCTTTGCTCTTCTGATTTTCTCATCTCTATAAAAAATTCTTGTTCTTTTAATTTGTGTTCTTACAAAGGTATCCAGAGCCATCGTTCCCGGCCATGGATGAAGGTTACGGGTCGTTCTGCGATGAACTAAAATCTTTGTTCGACAAATATTTCGCGAATCGAACCCTCTTGGTTACAATCCACCAGGCGATTTTTCCTATTACTCAAGAAGTGCTACATCAGGTTTTTTCACCCTATGGGTCTGTCGAAAAGATTACTCAGTTTCAGAACTCGTTTGGCGTTCAATTCCTGATCAAATATCAAGGTTATGGTGCTATTGCGGCCATAAATTCTCTTCAAGGTCGTAATGTTTACGATGGATGTTGCCAACTCAATATTCAGCTTTATAAGGATGCAGAGTCGATAGATTCTGCTGAGCCGACACAAGTACTGGAATCATGTGTGGTTACAGAGGTGGGTTAAGGTGAAGCCCAAATGTTCGATAAAATGTTATATCTCAATGATGAAGCTCAAGAGGATGAGGTAATAGCTTCTACTGGTTTAGATGATTTATCTAACTATTTGCCCGAGCCGTTGAAAGAAGAGGTCCTGGTAATGGCTTCTACGGGTTTTGAAGAACCAATTGAAGATATATTTGATTCAAGGGCTACAACTCATAACAATGTGAGCAGCGTTAATCCAAACCAGGTAATTTTTCATGTTCATCCAAATAGGATAGTCACGGGTGTTGATCTGAATAGGAATATTTCAGAGCTAAATTTTGCTTTTAATGTTTACCCAGCTAGTGCAACTCTGGAGTTTGACCCAATTAGGGAAACTTCAATAATTGATAATAGTATGATTAGGAGGATTCCAAATGAGAATGATTTTGGTACTGTTATTGGTAAATTTAGCGATCATTATGCCTTAAGAGACCGATTGAAAAAGTTTGGTTATGAACCTGTGGATGTTCAGTTTGAGAAGCTTGAACGAGAATGTTTGACAAGGCTTATCAATGCCAATGTGTTGATTGAGGGTGATGACCCATATGGGTTTAGATTATTATTGATGGAGAATGAGGTTATGGAAAAAAACAAATAAGAGGAAACAAGTAGAGATGAAGAGGCAGTGTTATATTTTAAAAGAGGAGGACCCTCGACGAAAACGAACTATCATTAGTGGCTTGCCCGAGTTCCATGTTAATGCTTTCAAAGACTTTGCATTGGCAGAGTTGCAAACAGTGGTGGAAACGATATTGACAGAGTTGTAAGAGGTGCATAAGGGATACAATAGGCTCAAGAATAAGGACTTGGTTGAGGGTGGTTTGAAACTGGAAACTGATGATGACTTGGATAATTGTGCATTTTCTTTGAGATATGCTCTGTGAAGGATGATATATGGAGTTTCTTCATCAAAGGAGTATGTTCGACAAGGTTTTACATTGGGTTTGACTACTTTGGTGGCTAAAATTTCGAACATTAAAGTGAACTCTTTGCTGAAATTTGTAGTTAATCGGTTGGACGTTTCATCATCAATGAAGGCTCAGGATGTACGAGATTGTCTCGAGTCGGTTAAGTGCTTATGGTGAAACGAGGCCAAAATCTGAGACTTTGACAGTAGGTCTTCCAACTCGTAAAAAATTGTGTGATAAGCAAATACGTGCAGCGATCTGTGACATGGTAACTATTGCCAAACTCTTAAATCTCACTTTGGTTGTTCTAGAACTTGATAAGAAAAGCAGCTTAAGGGTGAGAGTAGCCGATGGCAACACTATAGGAACTTTAGAAGAATGCAAGGGAGTAACTTGGGAGACACAAGATGAAAAATTTGTGACTGGCCTTTTGATTCTACAGTTGAAGGATTGTAGTGTGGTTCTGGTAGTTCAATGGCTATCTATTTTGGGACCTATCCGGTGGGATTTTACGGAATCATAATTGAGTTTCCAACATGAGGGGAAAGAAATAATTTTGAAGGGAATTCAACATGAGCCATTGGAGAGGATAAATTCAAAGAAATGTGGGAAGATGTTGAGAGAGAATAACAACCCATATGCTGCTTCCTTATTAATGTTGGATACACAATTAGAGGTGACATTAGGAGCAGAACATATTAAGGAAAAATTACAGAAACTGCTGCAACAATTCGATGATGTTTTTGCTGAACCGAGAGGGTTACCTCCTGAGAGAGGGCATGATCAAGGACTAATCTTCAAGGGGTGTTGTCATGGAAATTTTCCTTTAATCCTTGAGGACAAGGATTATTTCGAGCAGGGAAGTTTTGTTACCATTGACAGGAACATGATTGTGATTTCTGCATTGGATGTGATGTTGTACTGTGCTACATATCCAACTGAAGTTCCTGAAGAGGTAGTATACTTTGTTCTCATTCTACCACTGTCCAAGAACACCTATAGAAAGTTCAATATGGTGTTGAAAGAGTTGTGGCTGCAACTAGTTTGGCTTGTTGATTGGTGGGCCGGAGTTAAGATTAAAGTGTTCACAGATTGTGAAAGCTTCAATTTAATGTGTAAGGAACATGCCCTTGTCATATAGAATCACAGAAATGATATTGATTGTCCAGTTGGATGGGTTTTAGCACAACGATCAGGTTTTCTCGGTAGTACATTGCTGTAATGAAGAAATCAACCATGTGGTTTTCTGAGTATCTGATTTTGGAACAAAGTTGGGCCAATGATGAAAGCACATTAAAGGAAGGTTTTCAAAGTTTAAAGGACTGCCCACGACAATTTTGGTTGGCACTTTTTGTAAAAGCAACACACTTTACACAAGCAAAGCTTCTAGCAGCTCAAGAATATGACCTCGCAAGGATTACCTGTACTTAGAAATGTTTTAATTCCTCGTACAAAGTGTTTTGTTTCAACTGTTGAAAACAATTTGAAAGTATTTCAAAGAGTTCTCGGGTCAAGTTTAGCTAAGGTGAAAAGAGCTTGGGGCAATGTTTGGTCAAACCATTTAAAGAAAAGCAAGGAGGATTCGATGTTGCTCAAGGACTGTTTCTTCAAAGACCTTCGCTTACTGTCTTTTTCTTTAATCTTTGAGGTCAAGGATCCTTTGGAAGCATGGAGTATTGTAATGACCTTAAATAAAGTCACATTTTATTTTAATCAACTTTTGTTGTTTTAATTAGTTTAACAAAACGGTTCGTTTTGGAACCTATTGGAGTAGGTAAAAACGTTGTTGTTTTATTGGAGTAGGGTTAAAAAAAGAGTCTGTCTTTAGGATGACAGGTCATCGAATGAATGAATGAAAAACTTGTCTCCCTCTGAAATTTCTGTTTCTCTTCTTCCTTTGCTATTCTGATTTTCTCATCTCTATCAAAAACTCTTGTTTAGAGACTTATTTTGACCAAACAATAGTTTAAAGGCTAAAAACAAACAAAAGATATAGTTTAGGGGTTGATTTTTTATTTAAGCTTGTTGATGGACAACAGAAACGACGACGGTTGGCTCCTTGAACGGTGGAGATGAGAGGATTTCGGTGAGATCTTTTGATGGTTGTAGCGGGGAGATGAAGACGATGAATGGTGCGAATCCAGGGGAGCCATAAAGTCAATTGAGAAGTATGAATAATGTACTGCTAAGAATAATGAAATCTTATTTGAGGAGAAGAGTATGTCATAATCTTAAAGTGGAGCCATAAAGTTCACATCGACAATATACTTAGAGTTGGCATATATGTTCACACTATCTTCAAGTGTCGTGAATAAAATCGTCATATGCAATGAATAAAAAAATAATTAAGTACGGGTTTAGGTAAAATAATAAAAATTTCTCTTACTTTAACCAATAATTGAAGGTTTAATCCTCACTCTGAATATAGAGCAGTTTAAAATTTGTAACAAAGTCATCTCTTTATATAAATCAATATAACACGAAAGAATTAGTTCCTATATTCGTTCTATGAACAGCTTGGGAAATAAAAAAGTAATAATTTCTTGCAAGTATAATATGAACAACGAAATAATGTGTCGTATTTATAAACTCAAAGTGATGGGCAAGTGGGAAACATTGTGGCTTGTGAGGCGGGCGGCCATTGAAAAGGCAGCAAAAATGACACCGAGAGAAGTCGTCACTGCCAAACATGCATGTATTTTATCAACTTTGTCATCCATGGAAACTTTTCATAGCAACTTGGGGGCTAACATGGTCTAGTGACGGAGGTATGTATATGTGGGGCAATAGCACTTTCGTTCATTATTTTATCTTTTATTTATATAAAAAATTAAATTAATTATAAATTTGTTCTATTATTTTATTTTTTATTTATAATTTTGTTCGTTCGATTTTAACTTTGACTCTCAAGTTGTTGAAAGCAAAAGCTGACATATCTAAACATAGACGAATTTAGGGGTGAAACGGACGAGGCAAAAATAGTTTTGTATTTTTCATTCCGTTCCCTATATTTACAGAAACGTTTTTAAAAAATTCTCATTAAATGTTTCAAAGTTTTTTTTTTCATATCCTTTTCGCGTGAAACCCTACGGATTTCAGTGAATCTGCATCCAAACAAAAATTTATTACTTTACGAGCTAAAATATATGTCCAATTTCAATTTACAAGTCATATATTCATTACACTTAAAAATATTTAAATCTTAATATATTAAAACAAATATCTAACATTAAATCTCTAAAATTACAAATATAAATGACAAATTTTATAAATGGGTATATAGGTAAATGGGATGTGAATATTTCTTTCTAATTTTTTTTGTAAATATTAGATCCATATGGATATTTTTCGAGAATTTTTACGAAAATTTATATGAGTACGATTCAGGATTCATATTTTGCGGATATAACAATCTTCGTCCTTGTCCTCATTTAAGCTTCAGAGATAAAATATCTTTTATTTCGTCTCTGTAAGTAAAAAATTTCGATTATTTCTTATTCCGTGGTTTGAATCTCTACAATTTTTTATTATTTCCCGTCCGATTGTCACCTCGGACAAATTGCATAATTCTTCATTTGCCATGCCCTCCGTTTTTGGAAATGGAATGGATTTCATATCAACTTTTGCATTTTTACTACTACCCTGAGCCATCATCTCCGCCTCGTCTTCTTTGAATATGTCGGGACAGTAAAAAGACGACAAATCATAATGGATGGCTGTCTTAAAACATTTTCAAGTTTGTCCGTACTGTGTGGGTTGAAAGCAAGTAGATAGATAAACAGGTGGACATGTCGGGTCTTTTACTGCTATATGGCAATGCAGCAATCAGACACGTCATGTTGTTAGATACGCCCTTTAAGGAGTGGAATTTGTTCTCAACTTGAAAGCCTACCCGGCAATGGAAATAGTCAAAGTACGGATTAATAATGAATGACTTAAGATTATTATAAACCCTTGAATTTTAAATGACCTAAGATGATTGTAAACACTTGAACTTTAAATGATTTATGATTAGGATAAGTCTAGTACGAGCGTCGCACACCGCTGAACATCATTAATATTGAACGCCGCTGAACACCATTAATTTTAAAAAAAAATTTAAAATTTCAAGGACTCAAATTATAATTATTATTTTTAAAATAGAAATTAAATTAAATAAACATTTAATATTTTATTATTATTATTATTATAATTAAAATATTAAAATAAAATATCAGCTAGAATTTAGGAATTTTACGCGATTTATCTTCTACAAAATTTTAACCCGAGAAACCCTACTTCTCCCAGCCGCTGCAGTCGCATCCGATATCGTCGTCGCCACCCTTCTATTTTTCGACGAGATTCGTCTGTCGCCTTTTTCTATAACCCAACACCGACGGAGTGCTACTTAACTCGTGTTTCAGCCTCTGCCATCGTGGTTTTGAGCGTTCGCCGCTTGACTTGTCGTTCGCTGTGCATCCGTCTGTTGTTTGAACAAGGTAAGATGTTGTCTTTTTTTACTTGTCGATGGGTAGAATAGGTGGTTGACAATTGTTTATCATGTAACTAAATCTAAAATTCTTAGTTTTAACTGTTGACTTAATTTTAAAGATGTCACTAAAACCAGATAATTACCTAAAATTCTTAATTTTAACTGTTGAATGCCCAAATTATGTAGAAATTCTTTTGTGGATTGTTTTATTTTTTATTTATTCTTTTTTAACTTTTGGGATATGTATAGTTATTGAAGAATCGATCAGCTCCTCGCCAAACTAAAAACCTTTATTTATTTCTGAGAAGATAATTATATATGCAGAAAATAGTTAATATATATGCTGAAAATGTTAATATGCAGTGTAGAAAATGTATATGCAGTGCAGAAAACGTTAATACATATGCAGAAAATAGTTAATACATATGCAGAAAATGTTAATATGCAGTGCAGCAAATGTATATACAGTTCAGAAAATATTAATATGCAGTGCAGAAAAGGTATATGCATATGCAGTTAATAAGAACAGTTTATATATATGCAGAATATATGCAGTGCAGAAAATGTTAATATGCAGTTAATAAGAACAGTTTATATATATGCAGTGCAGAAAATGTTAATATATATATATGCAGTGCAGAAATGTTTATATATATGCAGTTAATAAGAACAGTTTATATATATATATGCAGTGCAGAAATGTTTATATATATGCAGTTAATAAAAACAGTTTATATGTATGCAGAAAATGTTAATATGCAGTGCAGAAAATGTTAATATATATGCAGAAAATAGTTAATATATATGCAGAAAATGTATATGCAGTGCAGAAAATGTTAATATGCAGTGCAGCAAATATATATGCATAGGCAGTTAATAAGAACAGTTTATATATATGCAGAAAATTATATGCAGTTTATATATATGCAGAATACACACTGCAATTATTCAATTGGTATTTTATACAATGCTTGGTCAAAGTTAATTTGAGTTGATTTTATATTTTTGCAATTTTATAATTTTACAAGCTTATAGGTTTAGTTTGTTTTGGTCAAAGTTAATTTCAGTTGGATTATTTAGAGTTTTAAAAACTGGATTAGTATGTTTTAATTGAACGGAACTATATACACAATTTTATAGACTTCTCGATTGAATCTGTTTTAATAACAATGGATTCGGTGGTGGTGGAGTCCAGTGACCATTGACCAACTTAAGCATGTATTGGATATTAGACAGTCCCAAATAATGATATGCTAACTTTGGTAAAATATACCTAGAACTTGGTTTGTCATTTGTCTTAAATGCATGTTGTTCGAATGAGATTTATTAATCTGCACATGTTGTTTATATTTTGTTAGTCAGCAAACTTTTGTACGATACAATGACAATAGTTCTCCTTTATTTTCGAATGAAACGATTCCTTTGTATACGATTCTATTGTCTTGAAAATAAGGTTTGCTGTTATGTTTGATATATATATTTATCATCCTATGTGTCATTTAGAATATATGTATAGATTTGCTACCTCACTGAGTTAAAAAGGCTTAATTAGTTCATTTGCATGTCTTTTCAAGAAATACAAATTAGTAGTTGTTGAATCGTGTCTTTCTGGAAGCTGTAAGTCACTCTCTTTGAGCATTTTGTGTAAGTTGTCGTAACTAAAACTCCTACGGGTGGCATATGTTTGCATAACGTAGTTTTCTAATGTTTTGAATAATTTCGGTATGTATAGTCTTTAGTTGATTAGAAGTTTGAATCTTTTGGATTCTAATGTGATATGGTGCTCGTAATGGAATGCTTATATATGATATGTTTAGACTTAATTGGTTTGATCCATAATGTAAGAAAACCAATTATGCTTAAATGGTTACTTTGTGAAGTTAATTTTGAAAAAATTTTGCTACAGAGTGCAATTGTGTCTAGGCGACATGTTATACTAGGTTTTGTTTTGACGGGTGAAGTGTTGTTGAGTTTAGTTTTTTGTCAAAATGAATTCTTGTGAGCAATACTTGATTATGCCTTAGTATAGGATCAGCTATACCGTAGTTATAGACTAATGATTTAAATACTCCCAATAAGTTATTTAAATTCTGATTTTATTCTAAAAATATAGTTTTTTCTAAGAAATTTTCAAGTTAGTCCATGAACTAATTGAATCATGCTATTTAGTCACCATATTTTAAAAAATTCACATCTTAGTCCTTTTTGTTTTCAATTATGTATAAAATCTAGGATTTGGCCATTACTAATTTGATTTGTCTGTAATATGCTTTGGGATTCGAATGTTTTGTTGATAAATTTATTGTGGTAACATCTCTCGAACCGACTTATCTTTAAGACCGGGTAAGAGATGTTACAAGCAATTACATAAAATAAATCATAATTCTTATATGATTCTGTGGAAATGGACAGGTGCGTAAAAGTTATAGTATGTGTTGTTTTTTCTTGATTGTTTCGGATTCTTTGTTCAAGGATTACTTATTTTGGTTTTAAATTACTTATTTTGGTTTTAAATGAGCCATTTCTCTAACATCGTAGCATATCCTTACTACGAACGTTGCATTGATTTTGTAAAAGCCATTTCTTTGTATATGATTCTATTGTCTTGAAAATAAGGTTTGTTGTTATGTTTGATATATGAGTATAAAATTAATTATTTCTTTTTAAGTGCATGCAGACTTAGATTTTATCTCTTAAACTAGTCGATGGATCTAAACTTAACTCCTTCAAACAAGTTAAGATGATGGAGTGTAAGCGTCATATCAACATGAATTCAGAGAAGACAGATAACGAGGTACATTCATTATAATTAACTAAAATTTTAATAATAATGTTGAATTTATTTTTTGTCGGTATATTATATTTAATATTATTATTCAATTTTTTATTTTTTTTACATATAGGGAAAAGCTGAAGTTATACATGAGGAAAAGACAAGAACTCATTATTATAGTGATCAGAAGTTAGAGATACTCATTCATTCGGTGCAAAAAAATAAAAAAGAATTTATTAAAAGGACTGGTCAATTTGAAAAATTTAATGGTCAATTTGAAAAACTAAATGGTCAATTTGAAAAATTATTGACCATATTAACACCGAATAATGTTAAAGTCAATACAAGATGGTGATTCATTGAAATGGGAAGATATACATAGCGAACCATTTAAGGATACATGCTTACATAGCAAATCACACGGTGATAGTTTATATGATGATTCAATGAATGAGAATGGTTTATATAGTCGATCATTAAAGGATGATGCTTTAAATAATAGATCGGGATAGACTAATTTACATAGTGGTTCATTGAAAGATGGGGGTTTAGAAAATAAATCACACAAGAAAGAAAGATTAAGTGCCGCATCAATGAAGGAAGAAACTGTGAGTCCTATTAGAAATTTGATTTTTTCTCCATTTATAAATTGTGATCCTGATTATTCTTCTCCCTCGTTACAACCTATGGATAAAAGAAAATTTGAAGTTAATTCTGAAGACAACATCAAAGCTGACACGTATGGTCTCCCGAAAATTCCTACTGAGGTTTTTAACTTTCAATTTCGTCACCATCGATTTCCTAGTCAATTAGTTACAATGAAGGAAACTCTAATGATTACAAAAATGGGGCCTAAAATGTCAAACAGTCCTAAGGCTTTGTCAAAGAGTAAAGACTCTCAACATAAAAAGAGTGTGAGATGTTTAGCTGCACGTTCTGAATTTACTGATAATTCAAAATCGAAAGATATGACATCGAAAAAGAGAGCTCGAACTTATGAAGTGAATACAATGGTAAATCATTCTTTATTGGTTACATTTCATCTTATACTTTTATGTTATTTGTTTACTTAAAACTAATATTTGCTATATGATATGTAAATACAGAAAACATCCACAAAAGCCCATGATAATAGAGAAAAATCGAAGGTTGAATGTGCTGGAAAAAATAAGGTAGTAACATGATCAGAAAATATTTTTTTGTAGTTGGGTGAAAATTTGTAATTAATATTGTACAAATATTTCATTTGAATTGATTGCATGATCAATTACTTTATGATTGTGCATGTTGAAATAGAAAACAAGATTTGTAATTTTGAGATTGAACCGGAATTGCAAGATTTATTCGCACAGGCTCAGATCAAATGTAAGACAAAAAGGTATAAACTATAAATATATTTTTTAAATATTTAATTTTATTATTATTATTTTTATTTTCAAGAGTTATATATTTTTATGTAGGATAAATATGAGGCAGGTGATTTGTTATCAAAAAGTTTCAAAGAAACTAGTATGATAACTGATGCATACAAGCAATATTTGAAGTACCTAACGCCCGAAGAACGCACAATTTGTCTAAATGTTGCTACTTGGAAGAATACATATAACACTCTTTACATAGCCAAAAATAATTTTCTGGACGTTGCCAATGCTCGTACTATTTTTTCAGGAAAATGGTTATCTGATTGGGTATTATAGATTTAATTATTAAATATTTTTACATGTTCAATATTTGTTTGTTTGCTTGATATAATGCAAGTGTTTATATTGTTTTAAAAATTTAATAGTTTATCGATTATTATGTGTACAATTTGCACTTGAGACAAGAGCCTATGCTAAAGAAGTTATCTGCCTCTGTCCTTTCAGGTAAAAAATATTTTATGGGCTAGCGAGCACATTATTTTTAATTTATAATTTCATGACATTTTCAAATTTAACATTTGTCTCAGAGTATAATTTTCGAATATTTCACACATGCTCAGAAGACTGTAAAAAATACTAGCATTTTCAAATTTCATTCCCGGTGGATAGAGAACTTTATGCCTACTGATAATAGCAATGTTGAACAGGTATATTTATAAATTGTTGTTTGCTTGTATGTAGATGATAGTAATTTTTAACTTACATGATTTAGCAGATATATGTGCCTTTACATGATAAAGAAGGCAAACATTGGTTTATATTAGTTGTTGATATTGTGGAGCGACATAATTATGTTTTAGACTCTCTTGGCGTCAATGAAGTGCGTAAAAACATTACACAAGATTTAGTAAGTTCTTTCTTCATTTATGAGAACTAATAGAATTAGTCTAGTTTTAGATTAATCAATTTTTTAATTCTGTTGTGACTTATTTAATAGTTGACTAAAGCTCCACTTATGTATAAGCGACGTGCTCATTTGGGTAGATTATTTAAAGATGTTGCAGAATTTGTAATCTATTTTCTTGAATTACCAAAGCAGCCAAATTCGTACGTAATTTAAATTTAAAATAAGAGTTTGTCCTATGTTTGTGAATTTCTTTATAATAACTTAATATATTATATTGGATTCAGGGATGATTGTGGCATGTACGTATTGAAGTATATAGAAGCCGATAAAAAAGTGATTGGTCGAAGATTTTTTTCACGGTAAAGTATACCATGTAGTTTCGTTTAGTTATTGTGTGATATTGAATAACGTGATATATTTATTGTGTAGACGCAAGAAATGGGAGTTGAAAAATTGAAAATTTTGGCAAAACTTGTTACAAGCAACCATAATGAAGCTGATCTTTTCAATCGTCATGATCTGTCCATACATGATTCAGAAGTTGAGGAAAGGAATGGGTTAAAGAGAGCTGATATAGCACATGACAATTTGAAATAATTAATTGCATTTTCTAGTTAAATCATATTTGTATCTTCCCATGATCAAAAAAATGGATTGAGTTATATATATGGGGTTTCATTATTTATAGAAATTTTAGATGTTATTTTATCCGTTTTTGGACGATTCATAATCATTTTATGTTGACAATGACATAATGGTGATGATTATTAGCTTAAAT
Organism: Hibiscus mutabilis; assembly: GCA_019671005.1. NCBI lineage: Eukaryota > Viridiplantae > Streptophyta > Magnoliopsida > Malvales > Malvaceae > Hibiscus > Hibiscus mutabilis. The sequence continues at coordinate 6,454,586 of CM033742.1, forward strand.
TTACCTTTGTTAATAAATTCAGGTCACCCTTTAAATTTCCTTTTTATCTTATCTTTATACTTGTTTGAAGAAAGAATGGTCAGTAATCCTACATGAGTTATTACAACATATACATATATAATAACACCTCATTTTTTGTTTAATGATATTCGAATTATTCGAATTATATTAGATGAGTATAATTGTGAGTCATGATATTCGAGTTATTTGAATTATATAAGATGAGTATAATTTTGAGTCATGATATTCGAGTTGGCCCATTCATATTCTGACACATGGCAATTTTTTTAAAAAATTTCCCCATTTCTCTTTTTTTTTTCTTTTTCACGTGTTAAATAGAAACACTCCTTTACTATTATACCATTATCTCTTTTCATTAAATTGGAAACAATTCTGCAGAGAGTTTGGAAGAAACATTTAAGCTATTTTAGCTTCATTTAGGGTGTCGATTTAACTTTTGTGTTTTATTTTAGGGTTTCGTTCAATTTTTTTGAATTACAGTCAAAATAAAATAAAAGTCAGCAAAAGGTATGTACAAATCCATCCACACTTCCCAGCATTAAGCATTTCATTACTATTAGGTATTTACACCAGTATAAGTACAGTTAACTAAACTAATATCTAACTATAACATATTCACATCTATGAAAGGTCATTTAAAATTATAGCTAGATGTACTTATACCGGTGTAAAAACGTTATAGTTAGATATTAGTTTAGTTAACTGTACTTACACCGGTGTAAATACCTTATAGTTAACTAAACTAATGGAGTACATTTAAAATGTAGTTAACATCCATCTATGAAAGGTCATTCAGAATTACAGTACAAGATTGCCTTGCTTTTTTGCTTCATTTTTGGTGTAATGTACTCCATTAGTAATGGTTAGGAAAATAAGGAGTTTAGACACTAATTTACAGAAGAATAAGAATTGAACCTACAGTCTACAGAAGAATAAGAATAAAACCTGAATAAAACCATCCATGAGTAAATACGTTATAGTTTTAAATACCATTAGTTTAGTTAGATGTTATAGTTAGATGTACTTATAGCGGTGTACTTATACCGGTGTGAATACTTCCATCCATGAGTAAATACGTTATAATTTTAAAATTCGGCTAACAACATCAGCTGCTCTCTTGAGAGCATTACGTAACTGCATTCCAATCCAAAAACAGCATTTTCAGCATACAAAAACACCATATATATTAACTGCACTGCATATATATTTTCTGCACTGCATATTAACTGTTCTTATTAACTGCATATATATTTTCTGCGTATATATTAACTATTTTCTGCATATACATTTTCTGCACTGTATATATATTTTCAGCATATATATTAACTATTTTCTGCATATATTTTCTGCACTGCATATATATTTGGTAAAGAAATAATTACGTGGAAATACAGATCAACAAATATTGGAGTTTTAGGGTATAAATGGGAATAAAAACAAATCTAATCAATAGTATAACTAGAATATCATACCTAAAATAAGTAGTATAATTTTTAGACGAGACCACACACTACCAATCCTTATTTGGCTGCCAATCCAAAACAATTGGATCTTTTTCCATATTTTTTAATTCATTAGTATATGCAGCCTGCAAAAAAATGGTATCAATATACATAACAATAAAGAGTAATTATTATTCTATTTCATATTTAATTACCTCAGATATGTCATCTTTTTTGTATGTGTCGGGCATGTATCCAGCTAATTTTGATATTTGAAGTGCATCAGTATGACTCGTATCTTGATTAGAAGGCTTGTTCAGAGACGGTTCAAAGTTTTTATGCAAGTCCAACGTTACATCTTCATCATATGAAACATGTGTTGGGTTGGACGATGAAGCATGGCGCTTAGTTCTCATGGGTTTTCCTCTTCCTGTTTCAAGAACTATAGGATCACCAATTCCAAAAAGATATCCACTTTTAGTGGTTCTCTTTTTATATCTCACTTTCACCGCTTGCAGTTTGAGACTAATTTTTGCAAATTGATCTTTAACCTCATTGAAAGTTTTAAATGTCTGTGATGCACGGTGACATATAGTCATACAATAAGAGGCTAGAGTGGAATATTTGGCTTGAATTGTTGTTGGATTATTATCTTCGACATATTCATTCTTCTTTTGTAATCCAACATCTTTCTTCGCATAAATAGTCCATCGTTTCATTATACATCCTTCGAGTATTTCCTTTGCCTTTTCATATTTCAACACGGCAAACATATGACGACATGGAAATCCAACAGACTCCAACTTCATACAACAACAGTACATGGTGTCATGTGTGATATCTTTAAAGTTGTCAACACACCGTCACAATACGGTTGTTCATCCATTGTTTTGTAGTCTTGATGACCTTCCTCCCATCTTAGAGATTGTAGTTGTTTATGATAGTTCTCAACAAATCGATACAACATCACCTTTTTGTCCAACCAAGTTTTAAGTGTTCTATTGTTGACTCTCACCGTTGAGTAGTCCTTATTGCTGCACATCAAAATGTTTAATAGTTTTTTAAATACAGTAAATAAAAATAATATAAAATACAATTAAAGTTTATATAATGTTACCTGCATAAAACTATCCTTGCAAATATGCTTTTGCCCATTTCTCTTTATCTTCATATAATTCTTGTACCCATCTCCTTCCTTCAACTTTGTATTTGTCCATTAATTCTATCCAAGCCCTTTCAAAATCTGATGGCGTTCTACACTTGTCAGCGCATCTCATAAACCCATCGAGAAAATTGTGATGAGCTTTAGACTGCACGTTCCTCATAATATGCCATAAACACAGTCTATGTTTTGCCTCGAGTAGTACTTGAGAAATGGCATTTGCCATGGCCTTATCTTTATCAGTAATAATAGTAAGTGGTATGTAGCCATCTCCAGATTCAATCAATTGTTTTAACACCCACACATAGGTATCCTCTTTTTCATTCACCACCAATGCACATCAAAATGACACTGTGTTTCCATGATGATTGACACCAACCAAAACAACGAACGGCTTGTTGTATGCGTTGCACTTGTAAGTCGTATCAAATGAAAGTACATGACTTAATTCTTTATAGTCTGGGCGTGATATACCATCGCACCAGAACAACTTCTCTAAGTTTCCGAGTTCATCTCTCATGTGTCTCACAAAAAAAGGATCAGATTCTTGCTTTCCATATAAATATGCCATCACCGTTTCAGCATCACCATCTTGCTCTTTTTCTCGTTTGATTCTATGTAGATAGTTGTACACATCTTTCGGGAGAAATCCAACATTTTCAATTGAACCAACTTCATTCACAAAATTTCGCATCATTTTACTTGGAGCAATTCCAGAGTTGTGCATGCTCTTAATTTTCATTTTGTCTAACTCACTAATCTTCCAGAATGACATACGAAATAAATCATTAAATAACATTAAATATATATATTTATAATCTAGAAGTTCGTATGTAACAATTTACTTATTGATGAATTACATACCTGATGTAAACAACGTGTGTTGCTGAACCATTTTATGGTTATGTTCTGAGCAGAATTTAGCAACTTTCCAATATTGATATCGTTCGTCCAATTTGAATTTAATAAGTGCTTCACATCCAACTCGGCTAACCAGTCTTTGTTCACGTTTTCTGTTTGGCAAGTTAATCCACCTTTCTTTTCTATATCCTTCCTTCCGATACACTAGTTTCTTTGAAATTATGTGGCCACCATTTTGACTAGTCACTGTCTGACTCATTCGAACTCCAAAACCCTTCACTTTTGCATAGGTTAAATAAAACTCAATGCAATCATCTAAAGTCTTCCACTTTAGCATATCCATATTATTCTCATCATAATCTTTTAAATCTTTCCCGATATTGTCCCATATACTCTCGTCAATGAAGTAGTCAATTGTCTTCTCATCATCTATATGTTTTCTATCATCAACATTACATTCAATTTGTTGTTCTTCAGCATAAGTTTCACAATCTGATTCATTGTTGTAGCCATCTTGATCAATATTATAGCCACCTTCATCTTGATTATAACACTCCAACTCCGTATTTTCATTTTTGGTATCTTCATTTTCGACCATCTCTAACAATTCTATAATTTAAATAAAAAATAAAAAATTACAAATTATTACAACGGTGAATCAAATAACAGTCCTAAATAAACAAAATGGCTTTTGGTTATTCGATATTGTAAACATGTGGGAACTTCTCTAGATCCTAATATAAAGTTCGTTCCAAAACAGGAGAAGCTACTAAAAGATAAGGTTCTTAGAAATTCTAAGATCCAATATACGTAATTAAATGGCTGCTTTACCCAAATAACATGTGGTAAAGATTATAAAACATATCTATTTCAACTTACCAGGAATGTGGCTTTGCTTTCCACTTGAAGTCATAGTCTCACATTTGTTCATTGAGAAACATGGGTATGAGTAAAAAACAAAATTAAATCCACCGACACTTTAAAATCATAAACTTGATACATTATAAATTTAAAACAATCAAGAAAAAACAATACATACTATAACTTTTACGTACTTGTCCATTTCCACAGAATCATATAAGAATTATGATTTATTTCAAATATGTAATTGCTTGTAACATCTCTTACCCGATCTTAAAGATAAGCCGGTTCGAGATATGTTACCACAATAAATTTATCAACAAAACATTCGAATCCCAAAGCATATTACAGACAAATCAAAGTAGTAATGGCCAAACCCTAGATTTTATACATAATTGAAAACAAAAAGGACAAAGATGTGAATTTTCTAAAATGTGGTGACTAAATAGCATGATTTCATTAGTTCATGGACTAACTTGAAAATTTCTTAGAAAAAAACTATATTTTCAGAATAAAATCAGAATTTAAATAACTTATAAGTTCAATGGGCTTCCTAGAATTTCCAAATCTTGATATTCTATTCTAATTGGGAGTCCTTAAATCATTAGTCTATAACTAGGGTATAACGATCCTATACTAAGTCATAATCAAGTATTGCTCACAAGAATTCATTTTGACAAAAAACTAAACTCATCAACACTTCACCCATCAAAACAAAACCTAGTATAACATGTCACCTAGACACAATTGCAATCTATAGCAAAAAAATTTCAAAATTAACGTCACAAAGTAGCCATTTAAGCATATTGGTTTTCTTACATTATGGATCAAACCAATTAAGTCTAAACATATCATATATAAGCATTCCATTACGAGCACCATATCACATTAGAATCCAAAAGATTCAAACTTCTAATCAACTAAAGACTATACATACCGAAATTATTCAAAACATTAGAAAACTACGTTATGCAAACATATGCCACCCATAGGAGTTTTATTCTAGACAACTTACACAAAATGCTCAAAGAGTGTGACTTGCAGCTTCCAGAAAGACACGATTCAACAACTACTAATTTGTATTTCCTAAAAAGACATACAAATGAACTAATTAAGCCTTTTTAGCTCAGTGAGGTAGCAAATTTATACATATATTCGAAATGACACATAGGATGATATATATATATATATATATATATATATATATATATATATATATATCAAACATAACAGCAAACCTTATTTTCAAGACAATAGAATCGTATACAAAGGAATCATTTCATTCAAAAATAAAGGAGAACTATTGTCATTGTAACGTACAAAAGTTTGCTCACTAACAAAATATAAACATGTGTAGATTAATAAATCTCATTTGAACAACATGCATTTAAGACAAATGACAAACCAAGTTCTAGGTATATTTTACCAAAGTTAGCATATCATTATTTGGGACTGTCTAATATCCAATACATGCTTAAGTTGGTCAATGGTTACTGGACTCCACCACCACCGAATCCATCGTTATTAAAATAGATTCAATCGAGAAGTCTATAAAATTGTGTATATAGTTCCGTTCAATTAAAACATACTAATCCAGTTTTTAAAACTCTAAATAATCCAACTGAAATTAACTTTGACCAAAACAAACTAAACCTATAAGCTTGTAAAATTATAAAATTGCAAAAATATAAAATCAACTCAAATTAACTTTGACCAAGCATTGTATAAAATACCAATTGAATAATTGCAGTGTGTATTTTGCATATATATTTTCTGCATATATATAAACTGTTATTATTAACTGCATATGCATATACCTTTTCTGCACTACATATTAACATTTTCTATATATACACTAACATTTTCTGCGCTGCATATTAACATTTTCTGCATATATATAAACTGTTCTTATTAACTGCATATTAACATTTTATGCACTGCATATATATAAACTGTTCTTATTAACTGCATATGCATATACCTTTTCTGCACTGCATATTAATATTTTCTGCACAGTATATACATTTGCTGCACTGCATATTAACATTTTCTGCATATGTATTAACATTTTCTGCACTACATATACATTTTCTACACTGCATATTAACATTTTTTGCATATATATTAACTATTTTCTGCATATATAATTATCTTCTCAGAAATAAATAAAGGTTTTTAGTTTGGCGAGGAGCTGATCGATTCTTCAATAACTATACATATCCCAAAAGTTAAAAAAGAATAAATAAAAAATAAAACAATCCACAGAAGAATTTTATACATAATTTGGGCATTCAATAGTTAAAATTAAGAATTTTAGGTAATTATCTGGTTTTAGTGCCATCTTTAAAACTAAGTCATCAGTTAAAACTAAAAATTTTAGATTTAGTTACATGAATCTGATAAACAATTGTCAACCACCTATTCTACCCATCGACAAGTAAAAGAGACAGCATCTTACCTTGTTAAAACAACGGACGGATGCACGGCGAATGGCAAGTCAAGCGGCGAACGACGAATCAAGCCTCGAACGCTCAAAACCACGACGGCAGAGGCTGAAACACGAGTCCAGTAGCACTCCGTCGGTGCTGGGTTATAGCAAACGACGACAGACGAAACACGTCGAAAACTAGAGGCGGTGCCGACGACGATATCGGATGCGACGGCGGCGGCTGGGAGAAGTAGGATTTCTCGGGTTAAAGTTTTGTAGAAGATAAACCGTGTAAAATTCCTAATTCTTTAGAATTAGGACTGATCTTTTATTTTAATATTTTAATTATAATAATAATAAAATAAGATATTAAAGGTTTATTTAATTTAATTTCTATTTTAAAAAATTAATTATAATTCGAGTCATTGGGATTTTAATTTTTTTTTAAATTTAATGGTGTTCAGCGTTAGTGTGTTCAGCGGTGTGCGACGCCCGTCGTAGAATTTTCCTTATGATTATTATAAACTCTTGAATTTTCTTAAAAAATATATTTTTATTTTTTTTGGATTCAATTAAGTCTTTATAATTCAAAAGTTCATCAAATTCACCCCTTTGACGGTTATATCTAATAATTATTTTTGAATCAGTTGATGCAATGTATCGTGTTATAATATTATCACCTGATATTTGTATAATTATTTTATTTAAAAATTCTTTAAAAGTTTTAAAACTTTTAAAAACTTGTAAATATTAATTTTTAAACAAATCTGTAAATATTACATGATATGACTATAGTGTCTCACATGATAATAATATCTCAAGAAAAATTATTAAAAATTAATGATCAAAATTGATCAAAGAACTTAATTGATCTAATTTATTGATTCAGGAGCTTAATTAGATGAAAAAAAACATAAACTTAATTATTTTTTTTAAAGTTCAAAAACTACGCTTAAACTATAATTAATTTATGAAAATAATACTTTATCGAGGGCAGAACCTTTTTTCTGCCTGCCTAAAAGGTATACTGCTAGCGCTAGCCTTATCAATCCGGGCTTATAGATTAAGAAATCATATTTAATTTTGGTTTTCATATGCTATGGGTCCAATGTTATTTTTATTTAAAAAAGTTTAATTTTTTAGTTTCTTTTTAATTTACCTGACAGTTATAAAATAATCTTTTTAGACCTTTACATATACATTTTATTAAATTTATTTTGAAAGTATATAAATACATCACTAAAAAATTTATTGTTCAATTAATAATATTTATGTATACTTTTTAAAGTTGATGTTAAATTGTTAAAAAAATTATAAACGTAGAATACTAAAAATATTGTTTTTTTTACAGTTTTCAGGTCAGCAGTTAATGGTAAAATTAAACAAAAATTAGAGGAATGACAAAAATATTCAAATAAAAATGGTACAAGTACTCAAATTTCATAAAAATAAAGTATAAAGATTAAATCTTAAAAAACATGCGGGAGTTTGGCATATTAAAACCTTAATTTTTTATATTATCTTTATCTCTTTTGTAGTTTATATTTAAGATTTGTAGTTGTACTCCCAACAATATTATCTGTAAAATTTAAATTTAATTTCTTTAATTGAAAGTGAGATGAAATTTACTACTATTTTATAAATATAATATTTATTATTTTCAATTTCTACATACATACCATTTTCTTTCTTTAAGTCAAAAATTAAAAAAACTTGTTATTAGGAGAAATGTCCCTGAAATTCAGAGAAGTAATCTCACCACCACCAATCACCAAGAACTTCCATTTCGTTTATTAGAAGACAATTCATTTCTATCGATGCATTAGTAACATTAGTAATACATAATTTCATATATAATAAATAAAATGACAATGTATAATAAACAAAATTAAAACTATTTAATATATATTATTATTATTATAAAATTCGAATTCAAACAATTTTTTTTGTACAATATACGTAAATTTTATGATAAAAAAACGTATTAAACCTTACGAAATAAACATGACAGACATAAATGCGGGCAACAAATTTCAATACATATTATATCAAAATTTTTAATTCATATACTGATTTTCAATTAACATATTTTTTGGGTGCCCTTCTAGTTCTCCAAAAGCACAGATTAATTTAAACCGACCAGCGTTGTACGCTTAATTTAGATAGATGAGTCTCTTAATGAGAAATTTTTGTATACACAAGATTTCGAACTCAAGATCTGCTTAAGCGATATTAAACTGCTTATCACTTGGTCAACCCAATTAGTTATATATGCAGTATATTTTTTTGATAAATTTTAAATCTAGTCTTAATCCTACCTAGAAGGGAGGGGAAGTAGACTCTAAGAGAAATGTTTCTAGTGAGTCTATAACTCATAACCTAAGGGAATACGAAGGAACAAAAATGAGCAACTTAGCGAACCAACCAAATGTGTTTGCTCTTATATATGCGGTATATTAGATATTAATATTGTCGGGTTCGAAACTATAAATAAATAAAAAGAGATAAGGCAAAAGTACACGCATGGCATGATTAGATACCAAAAAGGAGATATTAGAACTAATTATAACAAAGATAAACTTACTAAAACTGGGTAAGAACTTTCAACAACAAACATACTGGATAACTCAATACACCTTAAATAAGAATTTGATATTCGTGCATAACTAATTAATTTAGTAAAAAGCATTAAACATAAAAATATAAATTCTTGAACATTTTAAATAATTATTTTACATAACAAGGTAATTAATGATAATATTTATGGTAATTAGAAAACTAAAACTCCATTAATCCACAATGATCCCAAAGATGATTTTTTTTTCTGAGAAGGAAAGCTAAAGCTTCGAAACTCATTAGTAAGGAGGTGGAGGCGGCGGCGGTCTAGCGGTTGGAGCCCAAATAACATCTGATCCACCGCCGTAATGACAACTATACATCGAAACCCCACAGGATTCTGAACCACCACTACCGTGACTGGTGCTATCTCCACCGCCACCAGAAAACGGCGGCGATTGTCCTTTGCTTCCACCGTCTCCGCCAGATGACATCGTATTCATCGTTTCTTCTACCCCTCCTCCTGCTGCTGCTAACTGATGATACGAAGGATTGTTGAACGTAGCGGCAACTATAAACACGGTGTCAGCCGCCACCAACGAGCCAGCCACGAAACCTCCGACGACCTGCCCTTGAGGACCCGCTAAAGAGATGGAGAACGTGTTGGGGACGTTATACGACGTCGCTGGAGGTAGGACCGTGGCCGAGAGGGATAAGATGTCGAATCTGCCATGGAAAGTTATAATCGCTCCCGGAGTCGACGAAAGTTGGCGGAGAGTTACATTGGAAACGGTCCCAGACGCATTAAGCACGCAGATTCCGATGTTTTTCCGACGAGAGAAGCCGGAGATAGCTTCGACGAGGTCGTTCCCGCCAGGGACTTCGAGAACGTAAGGATTCATGGCGGGGTTGGGTTCCTCAGACACAAGAACGGATTGCTTGGGCTTGTTTTTGGAACCCGGTGGACGACCCCTGGGTCCACGAACCACTTCAATAAAAGCTCCATCGGCAGCGCCTCCGCCACCGTTGTGACCGCCAGTGAGGAGAGAGGGAGGGTCTTTGGAGTCGTCATGAGAGATATGGAAGGGATGAGGGTAAGGGTGGTGAAGATTAGAAAACATGTTAGGGTTACCATTTTGGGAATCACGTTTCATGGTGTGGGGATGAGATTTCTCTCTCTTTTTGGGGTTCCAATATATATTTTTAATAAATTTCCCTTGTCTATTTGTATGATGGATTAGATTTGGGCTGTGGGATTCTGGAATAAATAAAGAAAGAATCGAAAGGCAGGGAGAGAACAAGGAGCAATGTGAATGGAGATACTGGAGAAAGAGGGGAAAATAGTATTAATGGGGTTTGAGAGAGGCGGAGAAAGTGAATGGCAGCTGCAGCATTGATTCTAAGTAAAAAACTACAGGCGGCGCTGCAGGTAAGACCAACGTAGCTACTACTACTACTTTACTACTAGACCGATCGTTTTGAATCTTCATATGGTTAATTGTAGAAAATATACAAAGAGGAGATACTATTATAAATATTTTTAAAAATATAGAGAAAGATTATACTATTAGTCATGGATTAGGTCGAATTTATTTTATCCTAAACCCGAACTCGTTTTTTTTTATAAAAAATTTGACTCGATTAGGTCAAGTTGGATCATAATTGAGTAAAATGCTCATCCATAGTTTTGATTTTGAAATTACTATATCCTTGATCATCATTCTATTTGTAAGATAAAAGAAAAGTTCTTAGGTTCAATCGCATAATGAATACCGGCGTGGTCTTAAACCATTAAATCCGCAAATCTTCAGCTGCAGCATTGTCTTTCTTTCTTCACGTTTGAGGAAAGAAGTAGGAATTGAGAGAGACAAGTAGGCAGGAGACGTCTTTTTCCGTGTGGCCCTTTTGAGTCCTCGCCCACCCCAGACATTGACACCGACTACTTGATGTTCTTCTTTTGGGTCAGGACCGATGTTCCAAAACTTTAGATTTTTTCAGCTTAATACATTTAAATTATATAAAAAATTTGATGTACGACTATTCATTTTTTACAGGTCCTGCATTTTTAGAGTGGATTATAAATTATACCCACAATTTAATTGGTCATCTTAAAAGAATGAATTTTTTTATATAATAATTTAAAGACCAGTTAACATCTTATTTGATTCAATTAATTGTTTGATAAATTCTTTATTGATTTGATGTTTTACGATTTTATGCATGAACAAACCATTGTTATTCTACAAATAAAAAAATCTATTCTTATTCTAAAGATCTAATCCATGGAGTTGAAAATACGTTGGTATCTTTAAATAAAATTTTATTTAAATTTTGTACATAAAAATAATAAGTAACTTATTTTGTTTACGAGATTAATTTAATTTTTCTTGATTACGTAAAAATAATTATATTCTTGTTGATGTCGATTTTGGGCGACACCGGACAAGAAAGTTGAGACGGTTGTCGAAGGGTGGTCGACGGTGAGGATTGGTGGTTCACCCGTTGTGGCACGAGCGGAGAGCCACAATAGACGGGGATGACTGTAGCATCGGGTGGTTCACCCCTAGTTGACTTGGGGCCGACAGTCGCAAACAGTGCAGAATCGGTGGTCTGAGCCATATATGAGATGAGAGAGAGAGGTTGGAGTAGAATGGGGCGTTGTTGGAGAGTCGTAACTTTTATCTTTGGTCTTGGAGGTATTTATATCCCATTGGTGCTGTAAATGGAGTTATATTTGATGAGACCGTGTCAAGCCTGTGATGGCTATTGATGAGTTGACAGATAGTAGCTCGACTATCAGGCTGCAAGCTAAGTCGAACTTGATGGTTGTCTTGTCACAACGTAGTAGTCTCCGGGGCTGATGGGTTTGGATGTGTAGAAGTGTCTAGGGGAGGAGCTTCGGGCTCCGTAATAAAGGGGCATAATGCTGGGACAGAGGCGCTTTCTCCAGAGGTAGGTTTTTTGAAGATGTTTGGCAGAAGCACAACACCAGCCCCCCTCAGACGAGGGAGTGTCATAAAATGACACGAACTGAGATTTGGACGATTGATCTGTGCACGTGGGAAGGAAAATCCTGGGAAAACTCGCCATCATTGTTCGTGGCATTTTGTGAGTGGTCTAGAATGGGAAGGGCGTAGGCTGTTGCCTTTGTAACGGTGTTTGTAACACCTAGATCTCGATCAGGATCCAAAACGCTATATTTGGGTCACCCAAAATTCGACACAACAAAAATTTCATTTTTAAATCATAGTTTTGGTCATCATATAAAAACATTAAACCATTCATAATTCATGTAAATAAATAGGAAGTATAAACCGCGTAACAAAATAGGAGGTCAAAGTTTATACATTGTATATCAAAATAATATTTCAAAATAAAGTTGCAGACTTGGCCATGTAAGGTCGTATGAATACTCAACCCACTAAATACAAGTATCGTACTCTGGCAATCACCACTTGTTAGTATCCCAAATTGATAATGCTCATTGAGCTCCTGATCGATCTACCAACCTACGCACGGAAACAACAATTCAGAGCGTTAAGCTTACAAAGCTCAGTGGTACACAACTATTGTACTATACTTCATGCTAATCATAAACATAAGCATGCAAGCTAGTATGAGCAATAAGGAGAGATAAAAATAAACACGTGGATCTACCATCAGTCGCCTAAACACATACTCTCATCATGCAAGTCATTATACATGGCACACAAGGCCCAACCATACCCGAAATCTCACCAGATCATCCGGGAAAAAGCACACAAAGTCATAACCAACCACAAACCTAGAGTGAGGCTCAATGTCACACAGCCTCGGTAATGTACACTCTGAATGAGTCTCAATGTCGCACAGCCTCGGGAACATACACTCTGTAACACCCTAAATCTTGGATACAGAGTATCCGAAGACCAATGGGTCACATTGGGTCACCGGAGCAAACAAAAAAATCAAATATTTTTAAATCGATTAAATATGAGAAAATATCATTAAATAATTTATATTAAAACAATAATAAAAGTAGTTGTTCAAAATAAGTGAAGCTTCAATACCATCGTATATCAAAATAATCAAAATGGTAACTGCGTTACAGATCCTCAAAACACAAGTAAGGCTCTAGGAATACAATTCCCACTACACATAAGGTGTTGTACTCTATGCATAGGATGCTGGAAGTCCTTCGTCAATGATGCTTCTCAGACACGAACAAAATCTACTAATCTGAAAATGAAGATAATTTGAAAGGCTGAGCTTTATGAGCTCAATGGTACACAACTAATCTACCGTACTTCAAGTAACTCATAAATATAAGCTTGTAAATCAAATGTATACATAGGAGCATGGCATGAGTATTGAGTAATCAAATTATGAGTCATCACAATAAACATAATTAAATCATTTGCATACCAAACTTGTCAAACTTGTTAGATTGTCAAATAACACATGTACTCAAATATTGGGTATCTAGATAGTCCCGCGCCACTCATGGCCACTAGTCAAATAATCTCGGGTGTCTGAAGTATTTTTCTGAGCGCCACACATGCCGCCAATTAGTAATCTCGAGTGTCCGAAGTGTTTTCCCAAGTGTCACACATGGCCGCTAGTTAGATTAGAGCCTGAAGGTTACGCACAAACATAACATCAAATATATAATCACAAATATCCAATCAAAAATATAATCACATATATCCAATAATCACATTCAAGTCTCATACTCGTTTCAACTTACTTAATAGAACGTGTATTATGCTTGATCGAATATCTTAGTCATTTATACTTTATAAAACTCTTTTAAGCTTTTCAAACTTCTAATATTGTTAAGGGATTTTTAACCACTAATTGACCTTAGAATATGACTAAAATATTAATCATAGAAATATGGCATATTGCACTACCTTTAAAGAAAAATACATAACTAATAATTTACGAATCCAAATAATGTTCCGTCTACCCTAGAAGAAACTAGACTCAATAATCTTTCCAACCATATAAAATTCACCTCCTAATTTAACTCATACGATTTATGGTGATTTTTTGAATTCACACTCACTGCTATTTTTGGAGACAGACAACTACCTTGCATTCTGATCTTTGCTCATTCAAAAATTAATATCTCATAATATATAACTCGAAATCGAGCACCATTTGTTTTAAATGAAACTAGACTTCCGTAAAGTTATAAAAATATAAGGTTCACTTTTTGATTTAGCTTGTGAAATGTTTGGTGAGTTTTCAAAGTTACTGCCTAAACAATTTTGCGAAAATTTTGCTATCAGATTTTATGACCTTACAACACTCAAAAATTCATATCTTCTAAAATACAAATTGAAATCGATTTTTGTTTGTTCTAAACGAAACTAGACAAACTCACGGTTCTAACGATGTATAGCTTATGTCCTAATTATTTTATAGAATTTATGGCAGATTTTCAAACTTGCTGCTCATACATAGATTCGTTTCTGGGCATAATTTATGACCTGAACCTTTAGCCTCATTTAACCATCCAAACATGATTTTCACCCAAAGACATACAACATGCATACATTATCACACAAACATTATATTTATGACTTAACAAGAAGCATAGGAGAGTTAGAGGGTACCACCTTGATGGATGAACACCAACAAAGCTTCTTGCCTAGCTCTCCACCACTTTCTCAATTCCTTTAGCTTTAGAACATTCACTACCCTCTAGAGCTAATCAAGAAACACAATAATATTTATGGAAGGCAAAACTATAATTTAAACTAGAAAATAATAAAAACATGAAAAAGCTTTCTTGAATCAAAGCTCTCTTTAACCCCAAAAGCTTTAACATCCATCCATTCATCTTGCCATGAAAATCTTAAACCCAAACTTAAAACTCACCTTTTTTAAGCTTATGAGGGTATGAAATTGATGAAACTTTTTTTTTCTCTTCTTCTCAACTCTACGTATAGTTGCTTTGAAAGAGTGAATAAAGTGAAGAATATGGTGGGAGAAATGTGTAGAAACAATGGGGGAAATGATATAAAAAATAAAGAAAAGAAATAAATCATTTTAAATTGACAAATAGGGGATAAAATCCCATTGCCCATGCTTCTAAATCCACCAGCCACACTCTTAAGCTACCGTCCGTACTTTCCCAATTAATGGGATAGTAGATTTTTTTAGAACAATGGTTTAATTACCCTTTAGGCAATCCATCTTTCACCTTCTTCGCACTAACCCCCAAACTTCTTAATTTCTTACAAAAAGGTCCAAAATTCTTTCAAATTAAGCTTAACACAACTTGATCTAAAAATACTTTATTCATTACTAACTCAGGTCAATGCTCGGATATTGACTCAAGAAATTTAGGCCATTACACTCTCTCTCCAGGTGAGTCCTAGTGTCACACAACCTCGGGAATGTACACCCATACTCGGTATCTCTCATTGAGTATCATCAAATAAGGCTCGGTGTCACACAGCCTCGGGAATGCACATTCAGCATCTCTAACCATGATGTTGCAACATGTTATCTGGATATCCGAATCCCATCAATCAAAGGTGACTCAACCCACCAAGCATCCATACACCATACATCATTGACACGATTACCATACAAAATACAACATTGACACAATTACCATAACTCTATGGTTTCTATCAGTTATCTAGTCACCTCATTAAGTTTACCAAGTTATTACGCATTATGCTCGTATATTAGAGTTAAATCTTGATTTCTCAATTTTATAGCTCTTACTATCTCATTAGAGACCCATTGGTTCACTTTTCATACTTTTCATCCCCCGGGCTTAAACTTAGCATTTTTGGGTAGAAGCCCAATTGGTACTGATACTGGATCTCGCGTACTGATACGGTACCCTTGAGTAATGATACTCTCAAACGTACGATACAAAAATTACTTACTAGAAACCTCAAATTTTCTAAATATCAGTACGGCTCGACCCATACCGATACAACAACATTTAATGTACCAGTACAGCCGAAGCTCGTATTGATACCCCACCCACGATTTTCTACCATATTAGTGAATTACAATATTTACGGGACTTAAATCAATCTCTAAAACTTATGAAAGTCACTAGAATTTGTTGAATATCACATTTAATTATTTAATAACAATTAATGTCTTTATGAACGTTTAATCAAATACTTTCAGTGTTATTTCTTAAGCATAATTTCTATTAAATCTCGTCAACCATTTGAACTAGCATACAACACATCACTAATTATCAAGCAATCAATCAAATATCAATTACTTATACGAGTATTTCAAACGACCCTACACGGTCTCTAAAGTCTCTACGAGTCTCGACATATTCATAACATCACCAAGCATGTCATAATTATCAAGTCTCAATAATACCGGTTACTACACATGCTCATTTCTCATCTACCTATTTTGCAACCACTAACATGTAAGTCAATTATATTTATGATGCTCATGAAGAAATCAGAGTTCGAGGTGTACTAACCTTATGCCAAAAATCCCGAAATATTACTCTAGATAGACTTCCTTCCACTTTCCATCTCCCTCAACCAAATGAGAAACTTCTCCAAATTTCTTGCACAAATCAACTAAGTGAAAAACAAATTATTATCCTTCTAAAAGATTAGGAAAGGTAATTAAACGAATTTAATTAACCACACTAAGCTTGTATCCATCTTAAAATCAAAATCTTCTTAAAAACCCAAAATAAGCTCTCTCAAGATTCTTCATGAAACATTTTAGGGTTTATCTAAAACTCAACTCAAATATTTAGCATCTTATTCCAATCATCTTTAATTTTACCATTACTACAAAAATCCTAAGCTTTCTCACTCTAGCATTCCATGGAGATTTTAGGGTTTACTCAAACCCAAAACTTTAACTCATGTTCATTTCGGTCCTCAATTTCTTTTAAATTGAATTTCCAGATTCCAAATTCTTTTAATTCTATCCAAACTCTAATATATTTAAAATTTAAATTCAAGATCCAAATTACTAACCCAAAATTCAGGTCATTATAGTATTTCTATGTGCTATAAATTGTCAAGGTGGGCCAACACTCTGGTTTTATTCTCTGTTCTCTTTTAGGTAGAGCTAATTTGTAGGATGCTCTTTCCCCTGATTTGTTTATGCTTTCTTGTGTTCTGCTGGCCATGGTGAGGGTTAGAGCGTTTGCCAGAAGGGTTGAGAAAGATCTAGCCGTCGATGTGGTGACTGACAAAATCAAGTGTTGGGTTGATGTTGGTGAAGTGAGGATGTTGCTAGAGTATCACAGTATATAATGGTCGAATTTTTAGTTCGAGTTTGAGATTTTGATGGGGGGTTTTGTATAAGCGACTGCGGCAAAGGAGTGGACAGAACTTCGCAGTGGTTCTATTTGCCCCTCTATTTGTTGGAGGCTAGGTTCCATTTATTGCTTCATCACCGGCTACCTTGCCAAATTCGTAGAGAAAGGCTGGACCCCTTCTGTGAGAGTGTGAGGTAGATGTTTGCTCTTACCCCTGTTAACCCTTGACACTCTCATGGTCTGCTAGGCCTCGTGAGGAGGCGTTCTAAGCGTTACTCTATAGGGGATCTTTTTTGAGGGAAAAAGCTTATGGGCATTGACATTGGATCGTATGAAGTGCATCAAGGTAACGCAGATGATACTTGGAGGTTCTGGTTTCCTACTCAGGTAGAGGATACCGTGGAGAGACTCAGAGATCAGAAACTTAGGGTCAGACTACTAGGAGACGGAGTAGTTTTTTGCCCTGAGAGTAGGGAGTTGGTTGAATGTGATAAATAACATCACCCATCGAAGGGTCTTTACGGTGTGCCTTCATGATCTAAGCCCCAATGGGTATAAGACACATCAATTGGCAGAAGGTTATAGGTTTACTCTAGGTGTGTTAGGGGATAGAGTAGCATGGCCATGTGGAGGAACAAAAAAATTGGCCCAAGTTCTTGTAGGAAGCAAAATAGAGGAGAGAAATTGGTTAGTGGCCTACAGATACTGCCCGCGTGGGGCTTTTACTCTAGAGGCTGGGTTGGATGAAGATTGAAGTGCTTAGATTGACGAGTACGTGGCGGATAAGGGTTCAAAAGCCTCGAATGAGGTGATAGAGGTAGAAAATAATGGTGTGTCAGAGTCGAATGAGTCGATGACTGTCAGGCTTAGCTCTACGGCATAACGAGAGGTATGGCTCCCGAGTTCAGTAACTTTGAATCTTGGATGAGATCGCCATTGGAAGGCACCTTCGATTGTATGAGAGAGAGCCTAAGGGTGATTCCCCTCAAAGTAATATTGATAGGGGAGACCGAGCCAAACGCGTATCTTAAGCAAGTTTTGGTGTGTAAGAAGGAAGTTACTCAAGCGAGGGTTTTGCTGGATTCGCTACCCACTTATTCTAGCTTTTTCAGGCAGTTCCTGATAGATAGTAGTCTTTCATGCTCTTCTTTTGATAATGGTGAGTACTTGGCTTTTGCTAGGGTTTGTTATTCTGTTGTATGGTTAATTTGGTATTTGGTGCTCGTAGATGGTGAGGTTCTGTCCTTAAGTGGTGCAACGACGAGTGCGCTTGTAGCATCTTCAATTGAGCTTACTCGAGGCTGTTTACAAGAGGAAAGAGATGCCCTATAGATGTTACTTTTTCGTGAGGGAGAGGGTTGGACTCTCTTCATGGTTTAGAACTTGAGGTTCTAGTTAGGGCCGGGCCTTAAAGGCAACTGAGTGCGAGGTCCACTTTTTTGGGCAATAGAAAGAGAAAACTGCCTCCACTAGGGATCTTAAAGGATAAAGTCAGATGAGACAGTTACACCATCGCCTACTTTTTGAAGGTCATCGCAGATAGGGGAAAGTCGGATCTCGTGGCTTTCGTGTTGTGTGGGAACGTGAGAACCCCTCCCATTTTGATAGTGAGCTGTTTAATCTTGGTGGGTATTTTATCCAGCTTTATTGTTAGTCATTTTATCTCAACTATTCTGTGACCTTATTGTCCTTAATTATAGCTATTTTGTGACCATAATGTCCTTAATTACAGGTATTTCATCCAGCTTTATTGTTAGTCATTTCATTCAACTTTATTGTTAGTCATTTTATCTCAGTCGGGGGTGGCGTCATTTTTGAGATTTTGATGGTACAATTTCTAGAGTTCAATAGGGGAGGCTTTGTGTCCTCTTTTTTCAACTTCTAGGGGGCTCGCTACACGGAAGCTTGTTGGCTTGTGGATAGCTTACAGTTTTCTCTTTGTGAGGTAATAAGAAATATGTTTGGCTCTCACTAAAGGTGATATAGATTGTGCTCGGCAGGGAGAAGAGTTGGCCATCCGGGCGAAAGAACTCGAGGATGCTAACAACAAAATAACTTTGATGGGTAATAAGATGGAAGTCGATAAGAAGTAATTAGTGAAAGCTTTGAATAGTCGAAGAGAGGCCGAAGAATGAGTGACAGAGGTCTAGGGGGATCATGCTATAGCTCAAGCAGAGGCTCATAAGCAAAAAGAGACAACTATGAAGGCTGTCGCTGAAGCCAAGAAGAATGAAAGTTCTTTGGCCCAAATCTGAGAGAGAAAGAAAGTTAGGTAGAAGCTTGATTCAAATGACCCATCATCTAGAAAAAAGGTTGGAAAAAGATAAGACTCTTAAGCGTAGAGTGAAGGCGTTGCTGCGAGTGTATGTCGGGTATGTGGATAGGTTTGAGCATGCCTCCTGTGCGTCATTCACGTGGCGATGAGGTCGTTAGATTTAAGTAATATGGACTTCTACTACTATTGGGATGTGACGGAAGAGGGGGCTCCATTCAATGTTTATAATCCCTCTGGGGAGTCCTAAGAAGGTGCACGTATAGTGCTACTTTTTTGTGCATAAGGAGGTAGCAAAGGAACATGTCACTTCTACTGTTGCTCTGTTAGAGGTTATGGGTCGTGATTCTCGGGTTGTAGAGGTGATCTATCATTCTAATAACGTGTCGAAAGAGTCCTCAGTGGTTGTAGACAAATGACCCTTTGGTTGTTGACTCTATTTTTGTGTAGTTGTGCAAAGCTTTTATAAATACTTGAAATGTTAATGAGAATGTCAACTGGCCCTTTGGTCCTGATTGCCCTTGTTTTCTTAGTTTTTATGCCTTTGTAGAAATATGATGGAAGTTTACGTGGTTTCCCCGTGTGATAGTGAGTGCTAGATGGTATAGCCTATCCCGTCACTTTTATGCACATTAGACATTGTGTACAAGAGTTTTTCCAGACGGGGGCATACCCTTCCCTTGTAAAAATAAGTGTTATGAGTGTGGTCATATTTTTTTGCGTTTTGGAGGGTTTCTCCTAGGGAGCGCAGAGGCATCCCACTATGAGTGTTTGTACATTTGTAGGCACCATGTGCCTATTTTTCGGCGTAAAATATGGATGTTTTGTGTTTTTTGCTGAAACAATAGTAGATAGGCGAGGTAATCCTATCACCGTCAAACATGGGGGCATTTTCCTTTAGAGGCATCCGTGTGTTTGTAGATCTTATATGCCTTTCTTTGCATGAGACATGAGTATTTTGTATCTTTGTATGAGTAGTCATTGATAATTGGCGCAACTTTATTGTTGTTGTAGAAATAACTCTGAAGTGAGTATTAACATATCTTTTGGGCTATTGGAGGGTTTTTCTCAAGAAGTGCGAAGGTATCCCATTAGGGGCAATCGTATAGTTATAGACTTCGCGTGCCTTCCTTGGCACGAGACATACGTTTCTCTATTTTTGTAGAGTTGTAACATTTATAGTATTTTGTGAGATGGATGCATCTCCCTTAAGAGGCATCTCATATCCTTGGGGAAATTATCGTATGTAAGGGTGAAGTATCTCGTACCTTTTTAGAATCGAGCGCTATAGAGTGAAGTTTATCTCGACACTCTTGTAACATCAAGAGCTATAGATAGAGGCATCTTCTTTTATGCTCTCAGATGGTTTCTCCTGAGAAGCGTGGAGGTATTCTCGGGGATACACGTGTAATTGTAGAAAAAGTATATGATGCGAGTTCAAAACATCTTATTTTGAGAGGCAATCATTTACTTGTAGAGCCCATATACTTCTGTTGGCATGGGGTATAAGCTTCTCTGTCTTTATCAAATCGCGATGCTTCGAGCATCGATGAGACTAAGGTATCTCTTTTCGGAGGTAACTGTTTTTTGTAGAGTCCACACGCTTCTGTTGGTATGGGGATATAAACCTCTCTGTCCTTGTAGAATTATGATGCTTCGAGCATCGATAGGATGAATACATCTTCTATTTTGGTAGAATCAGTCAAAGGAAGGGGTTCGAATATGACCTTAGGAGATCGAGTCAGCGCATACTGGGGCTATTGCAGACCGTTTAGATTACCTTTTTACTTTTGTAGACTCAAGAATAGGCTGGGACGAAGCTATTTTTGTGCCCTTTATAGATATAGTCAAAGTTCTAAGACGAAATGTAGGTGGAGGAAACCTAAAATATATAATGCAAACGTGTGGAGAATTATATAGTCATTTATTCGAGTGGTAATTTCAAATTCCCTTTAAGATCGTACTGAGTTCTTAGGGTGTTCGAATAAAGTAGGTTTCTCTGATACATGAGGTCTGGAGGAGTGCGCATTTATAAGGGATATCAATTGTTGGAGAGACAATCGTAGAAAATTTATTGTGACATAAGTTTCGTTTTTTATTCTATTTTTTGGAGGGTCCTCCGCGCTTTCCTTTACCCTGTACACAAAGGCAGCCAGAAGAAGGAGGTTACCATATAATTTGCATGTTTTACATTTGCTCCTATAGAACAATTACTCTAGAGGTATTTAGGTGGGGTCACCCTAGTGGTGAACACTAGTTACAAAAATATCTTCAGTCGGGAGCGCTTCGTATACATGCTATCTTTACTGTTGCTTTTCTGCTTGCCTCGGGCTGTGTTTTCTTGCATCCTCTTTGGATGCCTTGGGCACTTTACCCCGACGCTTTCGTGAAAGACTCATCGAGTCTTTCTATACGGGGTTACTCCTATTACGACAACTGTGATAGCCTCTCACGATGGTGAGAGAGGCTTATGATTTTTTTGGGTAAAGCGTGATTACTCTTTATAACCTCGTGCTTTTGCAGAGCGGCCATTCACCACTGGTGTAGGACAGGGCAGTGTTATCTCGTCCTTCCTCTAGCGTTGCCTCTAACTGTTGGTGGTAAGATATCGTTGACCCATTCTATTTGATTTATTCTCTTTCGCAGTCGGAGTGGCTCAAAATTGAGAAAGACGTTACATATGATTCTCTTGGTCAAAAAATAGTCAACGTTCAATGTACCAATTATTGATGTCAATTTTGGGCGACACTAGATAAAGAGGTAGAGACGATTGTCGAAGGCTGGTCAGACGACGAGGATTGGTGGTTCACCCATTGTGGGACGGGCATAGAGCCATGATAGCTGGTGGAAGACTATAACATCGAGCGGTTCACCCTGATTAACTTGGGGCCGAGAACCGCAAACAGTGTAGAATCGGTGGTCAAAGCCATGTAGAAGAAGAGAGAGAAAAGTTGTAGTAGAATATGCGTTGTTGAAGAGTTGTCCCTGTTTATCTTTGGTCTTTGAAGTATTTATATCCTCTTGGTGTTGTAGATGGAGTGATGTTTGACGAGACCATGTCAGGCCTAGTGATGGCTATTGACGGGCTGACAAATAGTAGCTCGACTGTCAGGCTACGAGCTCAATTGAAATTGATGGTTGTCTTGTCACAGCGCAGTAGTCTCTGAGGCTGATGGGTCCGTAAGTGTTAAAGTGTCTAGGGGACGAGCTCCGGGCTTCGTGATACGGGGCATAGTGTAGAGACGGAGGCATTTTCTTCAAAGGTGAGGTTTTTCGGAGATGTTTGGCGGAAGCACAACAATTCTCAGTATTTAAATCCATTTTAGATAGGACAACGTGAGCATCTTTGATCACTCATCTAATTAATGAAGCTTGGGATTAATCTAATTTCATTTAAAATAAAATTAAGAAACATGGTTATTATTGAATAATGCGAATTTCTCCCATTGCATATAATATATGTATTTATAATAGGAGGTGAATCTCTCAATCAAAGCATGTGATTGTAACTTCAGTGTATGATTAAGGGCGTAAAAATCTGATCTAAAAATCTGACTAAAGTCGATATGAATGTGAATTGTTTGTGATCTACGATGGTGATGATCCAAAATCGGTCCGAGTTTGAAATGATATTAACCTGAACCAGAGTTGGACTTAATTATTTTGGATCTGAATCCTGCTTAAAAACGACTCGATTCAACTTGAACCCGATAATGTGCTAACCGAATCCGACCTATACCGACCTGATATGAACTCCAACTCAAAACAATTAACCTAGTAAATGTTCAATATAACCCAACTTGAAACAACCCGAGATCCAATTTTACCTGACTTGTAATTGACCCGACTTGTAAAATGACTCAACTTGTTGTTGGCCAACATGTTAATTGACCATAAATGTTATTGACTCGACTTGTTAATTGATTTGACTTATAATTGACCCGACTTGTAAAATGACCCAACACAATTGACCCTACATGTTATTGACTTAACTTGTTAATTGATATGACCTATAATTGACCCGACTTATAATTAACTGACTTAATGTATTTTTGTTCAATTTTTATTAAGTATTTGTTTAATCGAAAAATCCAACATTTTCACTTCATATTTATTGGATTTATTTACTTATAATTATTTCAAGGATCCTGCAAAATTAATATTCACATACACTACTTTTTCATTTAATGCGACAATTGTTTTTTCGTGAAAATATAGCTCTATATATTCTCTATGTTATAAATTGGTTGAATTACTTGAATATATATTTGAGACTTGAGAGAGTTGTGATTTGCTTCACCCGAGCAAAACTTGATTCGAAATCGAATTGATCCGACTCGAAGTTTATCTAGATCCAAATTAAGCTGATAATTAACTGACTCGAACCTGAACTTGATATTGATCTGATCTTAAAATTGATCTGACTCGAATCCGAACCGAGTTTGAGTTGGGATCAACCCAGCGTTTTCCTAAACCTGAATTGACCTAAACTTAATCTAACAATGATTTGACCCGACGTAACTTGAATCCGATCTGAAACTAATACGAATACCCGATTTTATGCATGGCAAATGGATTTATGAAAAAAAAAGAATATTGTTAGTTAGTTAGTTAGTTAATTAATTAATTACAATAGAATAAGACATGAGTGTGAAGCATTTTCAAATTAATTAAGGCATAAAGCAAAAAAATACTTTCAATGTTTGACTAAATAATCACTTTGACCCTTATTTTTTTGAACAATTCAACCCTCAACGTTTTATTTTGGGTCAAAATGGCCCCTATGTGGATGAAAACTGTCAGCCAACTGGCAGTAAATGGCTTGAAACGACGTGACAAACCTATATGGCAGTGCACGTTGACATGACAGTATCATATAGACAAATGTATTGACTTAAAAAGACGTTACACCAGTTAAAAATAATTTTATAAAATTATATAAAATATAAAATAGTTTTTTCTATTGACTTATCAGTCTGTCAAGTCATTTCAAACTGTTTACCGTCGGTTTTCTAACAATTTTCATCCGTAGAGGGGCTATTTTGACCCAAAATAAAACGTTGAGGGTTGAATTACTCTAAAAAAGAATAGAGGCCAAAGTAACTATTTAGTCAAACGTTGTGAGTATTTTTTGACTTTATGCCATTAGTTAATTAATAAAGAAATCTTCGCATCAAACAACACGTGTTAAGACTATAGCAAAATCCAATAGTCAAAGTTTGAAAATTTGTTTGACTTTTCTCCAAAGCTAACTAATATTTTCATGTCGAATCTAACAAGTAATCTCTTTAAAAAAGCGAATGTTGTTAATCTTAAAAAATTATTGGGTAAAGTACACAAATGGTCACTAAACTATCCCCGAAAAAATAAAATGGTAACCAAACTTTCAAAAATTACAAAATGGCAATTGAACTTTATGTTTTGTTACAAAATAGTAATTGTGTCGTTAATCTCCGTTAAAGATGAGAAGTGGATGTTAGAAATTTTGTATAATAACACATTTAGTCCTTCATAGTTGCACATTCAATCAATTTAGTCATAATTTGAAGAAATTTAATAAATTTAACCCTCAATTTTCACACATTGTTATAATTTAGTCATAATTTCAAAAATTAACTCTTAATATTTCAATATTACTTCAATTTAGTCCCTTTTCATAGTCAAGAGACCTTCCAAAGTTGTGAGCTTGATAGAAAGAGAAATGAGAGAGAGAAAGAGTGACAGGAAAAAGGTGAGCTTTGAGTTGTGGTTTAATAGAAGGCAAAAGTTAAAAGCCTGCAATTAAGGCACTAATGTGTTGGGATTTTTTTCCCTGTTATGAAGTTTGTAGGATCTTCACTGCAGTTTTGTTGACAAATTAGGATATGGTTAATAAATTTTAGCTGCAATATTAATACAATAAAAAATATATATATTCTACCAATCCAAGTTGAATATTAACCATTTATTGATTGAGGTGTGAACAATTTTTTACAGTAGTTAATTTTAAGTTTAATGTACAAGACAACTATATTTCGAAACCCAATCAAGTATCCATAGAAGTCGATGAGAACTCGGACAGAAAGCAATGGTAATTTTCTGTTGATAATGCATGAATCACAAAAATGCAGCATTTAGAGACCAAAAGACCATATTTTGAAAGAGCATGTTAAGAAAGCACGAGACTCCATTGAACTACAATATTGTTCCACCCAACAAAACAACAAAGGGAGAACATCCTATAAAAAAGGAAAAAATAAAACTTCATGGCGTGCTTCATCATAAAAGCAGCAACCTTTGTTCATCAGCTGCAATCAAAGTATGCTTCCATTAGAAATATGATAATTAGAAATAAACTCTGAAAGTGGAAAGAATAAATTAGCAAGCAAAAATGACAAGAAAAGTGGATCAACATACAACAAAAAGTCATCTTATCCAGAACGGGGGCCTCCAGTTCCACGACGCTCATACGGTCCAGAACGATCACGATTATATCTGTCACTACTAGACCCCCTCGACTACCTGCATCTCTGCTACGCCCACCAAACCGATCTCTATTTCGATCAGGACCTTAAGAACCACAATCACTGCCACCACTATAACGATCCCCCTTTAAAATATTAAGATGAAAATGTAAAAGAGATAGTGGAAAGATGAATGGACGAAGATGGACTAAATTGAAGTAATTTTAAAATATTAAGAGTTTATTTTTTAGAATTAGGATTAAATTATAAAAATGTGTAAAAATTGAGGGTTAAATTATTAAAGTTCTTTGAATTATGACTAAATTGATTGAATGTGTAACTATGGAGGATCAAATGTGTTATTATACAAAAAAATTAACAGCCACTTCACCTCTTTAACGGAGGTTAATGACACAGTTACTATTTTGTAACAAAATATAAAGTTTAATTGTCATTTTATAATTTTTGAAAGTTTGGTTACTATTTTGTTTTTTCGGGGATAGTTTAGTGACTATTTGTGTACTTTACCCAAAATTATTTTGTTTGTATGCTATGTATGCATTCTTAAAAGATTATGCATTCTTAAAAGATTAAAAATATATATGAACGTTTATTATTTGTAGTTACTTTTAAACTATTAGAAAGATGATTATTTTCGTGCCGCATTAAACTGCTAACAATGTCTAATACTGACAGGCCAACATTTCAGGCTTTAACAATATCCCATTCTACCACTCAAACTGAATATAATAGGGATATTTGAATATAGAAAAACTTTGATATACAGGTCGTGTAAATTTTAGTTTACATGTGCTTTTTAATTTTAAGAGTTAGGGTTTTAGTTTAAAGTTTAAAGTTTAGAGGTTTAAGTTGTATGGTTTAAAATTTAAGGTTAGTATTTAGAATTTAGTGTATATGGTTTAAGGTTTAGGGTTGTTTTTTAGGGTTAAGTTAGGAATTTAAGATTTGAATTTTTATAGTGTAAATACACAGGCTTGTGTAAAATTAATTTTCACAGTCTGTGTATCAAAGTTTTACCTTTTGAATATTTACAAATTCTCAACGTATTTTCTTTAGGTTCAAATAATATTCAAATTTAATTAACTTAATTATTATTCGTAATAAATATTAATTTTATATACTTATCATCCAAAATTACATAACAAAATCAAATATTCTTTATATAAATCCAATTTAGTTTCACCGATAATAAATTTAGACATTTTAACCCACTATTTTTTTCAAATAAGTCTATTAAATATAAATTTAGACATTTTCTAACTAGTGGGGATCGGGTGGGGCGGGTTTTGCATTCCCACTTTATAACCATTTTCATTACTTAAAGTGCTAATTTAATATTCTTTTTACACCATTAGTTTGTTTATAGTTTCATAAATAGATGTGGTTTCATTCCTGTCATCCTGTGAGTGTTGAATTGCATTGACTGGAATCGGTAAAGATGATATGTTTTAATAAGAGTGAATGTCCCTTTAGTCACCAAGTGATTTGTTTTTCATAGGGAACATGAGCCTATCAGATTGCTTAGCTTGCAGTTTCTGGGAAAACTTTTGGTTGGTTTGCCATCGGAGAAAAAGGGGCCAAGCTTTTTCAATCTTGCTGTAGGAAGATCAAAATCTCTGTCAGAAAACAACAAGAAAGTCAGCTCCAGGATTCAACTTCTTTTCTCAGCTATATCTGATAGGTTGTTCAACTTTCCACAAACAGATAATTTGTGTGCCTCCTTCAAACATTTGAGAATTTAGAAATAGTTATCCTTTCCGCATCCTCTCGTATACAAACATCTTACTGCATTAAAGTATGTCTATGGATTGGCTTGCCTTTTCTACTCATTTAGTTTGTTTTTCCATACTTAAGGATGATATTAACTTCTTATCTCTGTTTCCTACAGTTTCCAGCTAATAGCTCCGAGTCTTATCTGGATTCTTTAGAGGTTGATAGCCAGAAAGATTATAACACTTTGTTGCATGAGGTCTGGCAGGGAGAATTTGATGACAAAGTATCTGGGTACTGCCAGCTTGATCTTCACTTATTATCTCTGAAACTGATATGTTTTGTATTATCTGTTTGTCCCTTAATTTGGATGAAATCTATGCGGGGATATTGATTTTTTTTTTCGTCTGTTGTCAAATCTGTTTGTCTAGTCACTGCGTTGTGTTTTGCTTTTATCGTGTATGACGTTGGCTTTTTTATCTTCTATTTTTTTCTTAACTTTTTTATGCAGCTAAATCACTTCAAAAGTTGGAGATACTCATCTTATCTTTTAATAAATCCTCTTTGGAATTGTTCTTTTATCTTTTCTTTCTCTAGTCAAAAGAAAATAGCATTGTTTTGCTTTCCTAGTTCGGGGCAATGAACTAGTTTTGTTTTAGTAAGCGTGGGTACCAATTTTCAAGTGAAAAAGATTTACCCCTTTTATTTCAGCAGGGTGTATATAAGATTCTGCATTGTTTTCCTAATATAAATTTGTAGAAAAGCAATTTTCTAGCTTTAGGAAAAACTAATTAACGCATAAAAATAAAGCAGAATTTAAGTTTCTACAGAAAAGAAGAAGAAAACAGAATTGATTTTCTGTTATTGAATATTTTCAAAAAATTACATCTCTTTACAGTGAATTTATAGACTCAAGTATTAGACTTTAGTTACAATTAGGAGTCCTAAGTACACAAGACATCTAACACTATCTTTTAGGAAGTAAACTTTAATTTAAACTACTATTTACATACGGACTCTAACTTTATCTTTAAATTTTAATTTAAACTACTATTTACATAAGGACTCTAACTCTATCGGATAATCTAACACTCCTCCTCAAGTTGGACAATATACATTGTATAATCCCAACTTGAATAGAAACTTGTCGAAAGAAGCTTTTGGTAGTGCTTTTGTAAGTACATCTGCCACTTGTTCTTCTGCAGGAACATAAGATAAAGAAGCTGTCCCACTAGAAATCTTTTCTGAGATAAAATGCCTGTCAATCTCCGCATGTTTAGTCCTATCATGGTGGACTGGATTTCGAGCAATTTGTATGGTGGACTGATTATCACAAAAAATCTCAAACTTCTCCTCTTGGTTCACATTTAGCTCCTTCAATAGCTTTAACAACCAAATTCTTTCACACATTCCCAATGCTAAAGCCCTATATTCTGCTTCAGCACTGCTTCTAGATACAACTGTTTGTTTCTTACTCCTCCAGGTCACTAGATTTCCCCAAACAAAGGAGCAGTAACCACTAGTTGATCTCCTTTCTGTCAATTCACTTGCCCAACTTGAATCTGAATAAATCTAAACAGTCCTTTCTTGAGTCTTTTTAAATAGCAATTCATACCCTAGTGTCCCTTTCAAGTATCTCAAAATTCTAATTGCAGCTTCCATGTGATATTCCCTTGGATCAGTCATGTGTTTACTGATATTATTAACTGGAAAAGCAATGTCTGGTCTGGTTAATGACAAATAAATCAACTTTCCCACTAACCTCTGAAATTTAACCTTATCAGCTTTAGGTCTTGTGTCCTTTCTATTGAATTTTAAGCCTGCTTCCATGGGAGTATCAACTGGTTTGCATCCCAACATTCCTGCTTCATTGAGTAGATCAAGAACATATTTTCTCTGGTTTATCACCAGACCTTTGCTCGACCTAGCAACTTCTATGCCTAGAAAGAATCTGAGCTTTCCTAGGTCTTTTGTTTCAAACTGTGTATTTAACAACCCTTTCAAGTGATTTATCTCTTCATCATCATCACCTGTCAGAATATTGTCATCCACATATACTATTAAAATAACCCTTTTATTGCTAGAGGTTACCTTAATGAAGAGAGTGTGATCTGCCAAGGATTGTTTGTATCCATTTTCTAGAATCACCTTGGTGAATCTGTCAAACCAGGCTCTAGGTGAGTGCTTCAAGCCATATATGGATTTATTAAGTCTGCAAACTTTCTGATCGCCTTTTACTGACTTCAAGCCCGAAGGCACTCTCATGTACACTTCTTCTTCCAATTTTCCATTAAGAAAGGCATTCTTAATGTCAAGTTGATGAAGCTTCCAGTCCTTGTTTACAGCCAAGCTTAAGAGAACTCTAACTGTATTTAGCTTAGCTACAGGAGAAAATGTCTCATTATAATCAATTTCATAGGTTTGAGTAAAACCCTTGGCCACCAACCTTGCTTTATACCTATGTATACTGCCATTAGAGTTGTATTTTATGGAGAACACCCATTTGCATCCGACTGGCTTCTTGCCTTGCGGAAGATCTGTAATGGTCCAAGTATCATTCTTTTCAAGTGCTTCAATCTCCTCTTTAACAGCCCTTCTCCACTTAGAATCTTTTAGAGCCTCCTCAATAGTGTTAGGTATCTGTTCTTTATCTAAGCAAGCTGTAAAAGCCTTAAATGGTGGCATTAGATTACCATAAGCAACATACCTCTGAATGGGGTGTTTTGTACATTGTCTTACCTCTTTTCTTTTAGCAATAGGCAAATAATCAAATTCAAGTAAATGAGAGAGAATCTCGGCTAGAACATTACCTCCATCATTTTCATTGGCAACTGAATTCAAGTTCAATTCTCGGCGAGTGTCAGATTGCAAAATAGTCTCTAAAATAGTTTTTTGTTTTCTGCTATAAACTTTCAATTGCTTAGGAGGCTGAGGGGTTTGTGAGGAAGGTTTGGGTGAATTCTAAGGAGTAGTAACAATAGGTGAAGGATGGAAGCTGTAGGTGTAATAATAGGTGAAGAAGTAGAAGGGTTTAAAGGAGTATGAGGTTCAAATAACAAAGGATTATTAGTAGGTAATAACTCTAGAGGTAAAGAAGGATAAACCTGATTGGTAGGAGGCTGGAAAACATCACAATTCTCCCCCTGATTTGCAGCCGTAGGGAAATAAGGTTCCTGTTCAAAAAAGGTGAGTTCCAAGGAAGTAAAAAAATTCTGAGAAGGAGGATGATAACATTTGTAGCCCTTCTTAAGTGAAGAATACCCGACCAAGACACACTTCAAGGATCTAGGGTCAAGTTTTGACCTAGAGGGAACATAATCTTTCACAAACACTGTGAAACCAAAAACTTTGAAAGGGAGAATAGAGGACAGAGGTTTAAAATTGGGGCAACTCTCCAAAAAAACAGCTCTAGGTGTTCCGTATTGCAAAACCTTACTGGGCATTCGATTAATGAGATAGGTTGCAGTTAACAAAGCCTCACCCCACAAATACTTAGGAATATTACTAGTGAACATCAAAGACCTAGTTACCTCCAACAAATGCCTATTTTTCCTTTCTGCAACCCCATTTTGTTGTGGTGTATCCACACAAGTGCTAAGTTGAACAATCCATTTTTTTGTTAAAAAATTCCCCCAAGGACTTGGTAAAATATTCACTCCCATTATCAGATTTGAAGATTTGAATTTTACTTCCAAATTGGGTTTCAACCATATTGTAAAATTTCTCAAAAACAGAGGCTACTTCAGATTTATCCATCAACAAATATGCCCAAGTTGTTCTACTATGATCACCAATAAAAGTGACAAATCACCTACTACCAGTTACATTCTTCACTCGAGAAGGACCCCAAACATCACTATGAATTAATGAAAAAGGTTGGGAAGGTTTGTAGGAAGATGGTAAATATGATGCTTTTGTCTGTTTAGCGAGATGACATATATGGCATTTAAAAGAACTTGGTTTTCTATTAGCAAACAATTCAGGGAATAATTTAGCAAGATAATGAAAATTAGGATGCTCTAACCTAAAATGCCATAACATTATATTATCAATTTGCCCTAAAGAAGTCAAAGAGCAAGAAGTATTTGTGAGAAAGGGGCCATGGTGGCCGGAGAAGAAGAATGCCGGTGAACAATGAACAATAAAATATGATAAGCTACAATTTAACGATAGAATAAAGATAATATTTTCAACAGAGAACAATGTATTTCTCTGTATTTTCTCTTATTCTTCTTCATCAAATGTGTATAAGGTGAGCCTTTAAATAGGCAATTACAGAGTTTTAATATAACTAAAATTATACTTTTATATATAATTTAAATAATATTTATCCATAATTTAAATAAGACTTCTAATAAATTTAAACTACTGACTTAGAAATAAACTCTAATTACACATTAAATTAAACTCTAACACTTCTCGTCAACTTACATTCCCCTCAAGCTCTAACACTTCTTGGATAACTTACACTCCCCCTCAAGCTGGTGAGCAAACGTAGTAGAGCACCAGCTTGGATCTTGGATGTGACGTCCTACTCATATTTCTTCTGCTGTTTCTTAGAGAAAGAATCTCCCCTTTTTTGGGAGCCATTGCGTTGAACAACTAGGACATAATCATGTTGTTTTTTGAACGGCCATTGTTGAAAATTTGCAAACGATGTTACTGGTTTCTGCATCATTCTTGAGATGTCTACCAACTTTACTGTTGTTATTGGTTTTTGCACCCTCCTTAGATGTCTTCCAGCTTTTTTTCTCACGTGATGATGATCTTTTTTAGGTTTTTGCATCTTCTGAGATGTCTTCCAGCTTTTTCTGTCATTCACGGACTAAGTAGTTGCTTCCATTCAACAATGATCACAGGAATCTACACTCCCCTCAAGCTGGTAGTTGTACAAACTAGAATTTCAGCTTGGATCTTTGATGTAGAATCCCTTAAAAAATATTATATAGTTTTTAAGGCTAAACTAGAACCTCTTCTCCTATCTTTTATAATTGATGGCTGAGATAGAACTTTAGTTTTTAAGGCTAAACTATAACCTTTCCCTATCTTTTACAATGGATGGCTAAGATAGAACCAGATAGTTTTTAAGGCTAAATTATAACCTTTCTCTATCTTTTACAATGGATGGCTAAGATAGAACCAAATAGTTTTTAAGGCTAAACTATAACCTTTTCATATTTCTTTTTGATTGGCTAAGATAGAACCATTAAATAGAGAAAAAAATAATAAAATTAAACGAGTAGAAATTTCACCATAGATGTAAGATTCCAACGAGAGAGAAGCCGAGGAACGAGTGTGGCCTAATGATAGCAGCAGAAAAGAAAAACGACGTGCATCTGAAAAATTAGATCGTCGATCTGTTTCAGATTAGAGATGACATCAGTGGTGACGATATCAAGATCGTTATTGGCTCATGATACCATGTGAGAAAGGGGCCATGGTGGCCGGAGAAGAAGAATGCCGGTGAACAATGAACAATAAAATATGATAAGCTACAATTTAACGATAGAATAAAGATAATATTTTCAACAGAGAACAATGTATTTCTCTGTATTTTCTCTTATTCTTCTTCATCAAATGTGTATAAGGTGAGCCTTTAAATAGGCAATTACAGAGTTTTAATATAACTAAAATTATACTTTTATATATAATTTAAATAATATTTATCCATAATTTAAATAAGACTTCTAATAAATTTAAACTACTAACTTAGAAATAAACTCTAATTACACATTAAATTAAACTCTAACACTTCTCGTCAACTTACATTCCCCTCAAGCTCTAACACTTCTTGGATAACTTACAGTATTTGGTAGGGTAGATGGTTAATTTCCGAGGACATAGAGACCATTTTGCAAGCTAGCAGTGCCAAGCATATTCCTCGAATTCATTGCCTGCAAAAAACAACCAGATTCAGTAAACTGTAATGAACACGTCAAATTCTTGGAGAGTTTACTAACAGTGAGGAGATTGCAGGCGAGATTAGGCACAAACAAAACATCTTCAAGCAACAAATTATCATTAATGAGGACTGAGCCACTTCCTTTGATAGGAGAGAAAGAGCCATCGGCTGTTTTAATAGAACTTGTAGAAGATGAATCTAAAAAATTAAGGAATAATTTTCTGTTACCAGTCATGTGATCAGATGCTCCAGAGTCGATGATCCATGCTGTTGCACCTTTGGTAGAAAAAAGTGCAGTAGGAGAACAAGTATTCTGTATGCTTTTATCCTCCACGAGAGCTAAATCTGCTTCACAGGTTACTGTCGAACCTGAAATTTCTGGAAAAAACTCCAATCCAGCAGCCTGCTCTACTATGGACAGCATCTCAAAGGTTGTCGAAGGGGATCCCATTAAGAATTCTAACTAGGATCGATGTTAGACTGATACCATGTAGAAAAGCAATTTTCTAGCTTTAGGAAAAACGAATTAACGCATAAAAATAAAGCAGAATTTAAGTTTCTGCAGAAAAGAAGAAGAAAACAGAATTGATTTTCTGTTATTGAATATTTTCAAAAAATTACATCTCTTTACAGTGAATTTATAGACTCAAGTATTAGACTTCAGTTACAATTAGGAGTCCTAAGTACACAAGACATCTAACACTATCTTTTAGGAAGTAAACTTTAATTTAAACTACTATTTACATACGGACTCTAACTCTATCTTTAAACTTTAATTTAAACTACTATTTACATAAGGACTCTAACTCTATCGGATAATCTAACAAAATTCCACCATTCACTATAGAATTTTCAATCTATGGGAAAATTGATTGATATGATTTTGAGAATTTGACGCAAGTATTTACTTTATACACCTTTAAAAAAGTTTGTATAAGCTTAGAATTTTATTGTAATGCTTTAGGGTTCTAGCAGTTATCATTTAATTGTAAATTGATTGACTTACATGAGTACAGTGTACATATTGGAATAGTAGTTGCTGCATATTCCCTCTGTACACCATCCAAAATGGTGTGTGGAATATTGCACTGTTTGTTTTATCTTGAGCTTTATAAATGAACACGTCATCGAGCGGAGATTTATGAAAGTATTCTGCCATTGTATAAGATGTCCAGTAGAAAGTAATCTTGTGTATCTTCCATTCTCAGAAATCTGCAAGCCGACAGGCAGTCAGTGACAAGTGAAGATGCCATACCTGGTGTTAATTGGTGGAACTTATTTGACAATGTATGGGTAGTTATTAGTGAGATGAATGGAATGGGTCCAAGCAAGACAGGGCTCAAAAATTCAGCATCTGTTGGTCCATCTTTCGGCCAAAGAGCACGTGGTTTGGTAGAATCTCTTAATATCCCTGCTGCAGAAATGGCTGCTGTTGTCTCTGTAGGCATTGGCAATGCATTGAGTAGAAAACCAAATAAAACTGTTGATAAAGCCATGGCTTTAAGGGGTGAAAGGTGTCCAAGAATTGTCTTTCGACTTTTAATCCTTTATCTCTGCAGATCTTCCTTGGAAAGAGCCTTGCACTGTGTACAGCAATTCATTGCACTTTTGCTTTGCTTTTTGGCCACTGAAGATGAGCAAAGCAAGAGCCGGTTGCAGCTCATCATCTGGTATGTTAATTTGTTTTAATCCCAAGTTTCCATATCTTGCGTGTCATGCAAATCTTGAGTTTTAAGAAAGGATATGGATTAGTGCTTTCCATTGCCTCATGCTTGTTCCATGAAGTGTGACAATAAAATACCAATGGTGCTCAGGTCTCTGCTAATTGTACGATCCCAGTATGGAATGTTAGATAATGGTGCTCGTTTCCATGTGCACACGTGATTCGAGAAACTATGAACTCCGGAAAGTCAATACTTGCTACTAGCATGGTTGGCAGGGATGACTCATTCGATTCAAGTTGCTACTCAAAGGAAACAGGCTCCATTCACAATCTAATTCAGAAGGACCGAGTGCTTTCAGCGGTTTGTTCTGAATTCCAAATTTTTCTATCTTTTGTTTCATTAAGATTTGTTGTTTAGCTGTTTTAGTAAGATGGAAATCGCATCTTATATTCGTTTTCTCTACTTATATTTCAACTGGTTGACAATATCCTGGAATTAGGAAATTCTATGAATGTTAAGCTATACAAAAGTTCCATTATATTTCAAATGGTTAACAATACCCTGAATTAGAAGTTCCATGAATGTTCCTCTATACAAATGTTCCATTAGATTTGGACCCTGCAATGTAATCCTAACACTGGATCTTGTGTCATGTTTTATATGATATTTTTTTCAACTAGCTTGCCATACTCTTTTTTCTGCTGCCACTTTCCTTCCCGGTTATCCCCATTCAGTTCTATAGTTTCTTGATTCAGGTTTCTGACGAGTCTAACTGTGTTGGAATCCGACCGTGGCAGACAGTTGGAGGACCTTCGTGTTAAGATGGGTGAAATTTCCTCTTTAGAAATTCATAACCAGAAGGCATTTGAAGATGAGATACAAAGTAGTTTACAGACTATTCTTGCTTCAGATGAGAGAAGAAGGGCTGCATTCCTGCTTGCCCATGAGGAGCACCAGCAAAATGTTAATGTATGTTGAAAGATTTTTCTGTTTTGGATACGTGCTTTATTTTTGTCCTTGGCTTCTTTTATAGGCTCATTGTCTTTGTTTCATTTGCTTTCATTTCTTTTATTACTTTTGAATCTTGTGCTCATGTGGGTAAATAATACAATTTTCTCTAACAGGAAAAATGGATGCACATGTTACGCACTTTAATCGATGAAAGGGGTCCTTGGTCTGCCAATCCATTTCCAAATAAATCTGTGATACACTGGAAACTTGACAAGACAGAAGATTCATGGCGGCGCAGACCAAAGTTAAGACGGAATTATCATTTTGATGAAAAGATGTGTTTTCCTCCTTCCGCTTCCCCTACTAATGAGGCTTCTCTCCCCAGTAGCGAGAGCAAATCTAGTTTTGTTGGGAACATTCCTGCACAAATGAAGCAGTTTCTGCTCAAAGGTGCCCTCAGGATAACTGATGAGGGGAGCTCAGAACCTGTTGAGAGCGGTACTGAACCGAGCGGAGAGTTGGTTATTCCTGAGGACCCTTCAGACAGTCACAGTGTGGAAGTAATTAAAAGCATCAGTGATCAGATGGATATTGTTCAAGATAGAAAAGAGCTTTCGGCACCTTCACCTGAAACAGAGTAGTGAGGTACATCCTATTGGTTGGATCTGTGTTTTTTCTCATCCAAACATCTAGAATTCATTGTGAAATTTGTGGTTTGATGTTGCAGCGGGTTATGTCATTTCCATGTGTGCTTGTGACGCCAAAAAGAAAATTGGCAGTCATGAAAGATGTTTTGCATTTTTTTGGTGAATTTTTAGTTGAAGGTACTGTAGTATCTTCAGTTTTCAAGAACTTAAATGCATCAGGCCATTTTGAGAGGGGTGATCTAAAGATTTCTGAGAAGGGGACTTCTGACAATGTAGAGGCAGACAATTTGCATAAAGAACAATTAAAAAATGTAAAGCGCCATAGGAGATGGAGTATTGGAAAGGTAGGGAGCCATAGTTGTTTCATTTGTGCAGTTTGCTTGTATATCTGAACTTTAATTTGATTTCTTGTTTACTTGCTGGTCCTAGATTAAAACTGTTCGTTGGACTCGATATTTGCTTAGATACACTGCTATCGAGATTTTCTTCTGTGATTCAGTTGCTCCCATATTTATAAACTTCACATCCCAGAAGGATGCGAAGGAGATTGGAACCCTGATAGTCTTTACCAGAAATGAGCTGTTGTCTCGAAGAGGAAGTAATAGGGACAGGGATGACCTTATTTCATTTGTCGATAGACGTGTGGCACTGGAAATGGCAGAAACTGCTAGGGAGAGCTGGAGGAGAAGAGACATAACGAACTTCGAGTATTTGATGATTCTCAGCACACTTGCAGGAAGATCATATAATGATTTGACTCAGTATCCTGTCTTTCCCTGGGTTTTGGCTGATTACTCATCTGAGTTTCTTGATTTTAACAAGTCATCAACTTTTCGGGATCTCTCCAAGCCTGTTGGAGCACTGGACTCAAAACGGTTTGAGGTCAGTTTATTTTGGCTCTGTTTAATGAATGACATACTTAATACTGATTCCTCTGTATGCCTTCTTTTCTTTCCAAATATATCAATATTATGCTCTCCACGGTTCAGGTGTTTGAAGATAGGTATCGGAACTTCTGTGATCCTGATATACCCAGGTAATCTTCATAGTTTCCGTATATTAAGTGGTTCTTTCTTATAGAGTCCAATTTAATCAATTTGTCTAATGTGCTGCTGTACTTCTACTTCTTGGTGCAGTTTCTATTATGGGTCTCATTACTCAAGCATGGGGATTGTGCTTTATTACCTCCTTCGGTTAGAACCTTTCACATCTCTTCACCGTAATTTACAGGTACCTTCTCCATGGCATCACAAATTTAGGTATTATATGATGCATGGTATGTAAATGGACCTCGTTGTCTGGGGTTTGGCTCTCCAGTATTTTTTGTCCATTATTATCCAGTTCTTGCTTAATCACCACTCAACTTAATTTCCTCGTGTAATGATTATAGATTTGAATGGTGATGATCAATGCATTGGATGTTAATGGATGAAAAAGTAATGGATTGGATCCTAACCCTTTGTCTGATAATGATGTATGATAGAAACGGAGGAAAGAAAATCTGGTGATTGGACTGTTCCTTTAGTGCAATGATGTTCAACCTTTCGTAAAACAGTTCCAAAATCACTTTTTTTGTGTGTGACCTTTGCAAAATTCGCTTTTTTTGGACTGATGGCAAGTAGCAAAAATACTCTTTTGTTTACTCTTCCATATGGAGGAAAGTTGAAGCACGGAAATTATCATAACTTGAAAAGTTTAATTGCTGGAGTCTACCAATGTGGTACTCTCCTTTGTATTTATGTTAGAAAATTAAGTAGTGCAAATGAGTAAGATACCCCTTAACCTAAATACCTAACCTAGGTGGGAACTCCATAATCTTAGGTTTTGCCCAGAAAAAGATACTGCAATAGTTTTTATGAACAAATGTTATGAGATAGATATGTGCCGTGATAAATGTTATGAACTCCATAACCTAGCATGGGTATGATAAATGCTAGATGAACTTAGCTATTATCATGGCTCGAATCCAATATGTTTTTCTTTCCTTATTTATCACTTAATATGTGTCTTTTCTTGGTTTACAATCTCTGCTAATGTATCATTTTTCATTAGGGCGGTAAATTTGACCATGCAGATCGGCTTTTTCAAAGTATTTAAAGTACATATAGGAATTGTCTTTCTAATACAAGTGATGTGAAGGAGTTGGTTCCTGAGTTCTATTACATGCTCATCTTGGGGTGAAACAAGATGGTGAACCTATAAATGATGTTTCTCTCCCTCCCTGGGCAAAGGTATGTGAATTCTAGTTGAGGATGTCATGTTTCAGAAATTGTATCGGGACAATTTGGTTCATCAATAGGCTGTTTCAGCTTCAAGAACGTTTTCGATTTTATGATTGTCCTTGTGTTGCTTGGTCATTATTTGGTTGTCTGAAAGATTATTTGATTTGTCTAAGAGGAATAACCAAGTATGATGGTTGGGTACAAGGAAGAATGTCTCTAAATTCAGTGAAGGCGATAAAAAATTCTGTTAAAAACTATTAACAGTTTCATTGCATTATGTTTTACGTTTATCATATCAGATTCATTAACACCCCCATTAGGACTGTGATTCTAACTGTGTGGATAGAGTTATATTGTTCATAGAGGGCCTGGATCATGAAAAATATAGGCAAAACGCAAAATAATAATTATCATGGCTCTAATGCAATTCTAGGTAGTTCATAATGAAATTCGTTTCTACTGTTTGAATTTCCGATAAAGATGTAGATGAGGTGATGTATGAAAAAAAGAAAAATGTAAAAGATTTTATATTATGTTTGTGGTCACTTTTGCAAGAGTGAAAAGCCACATAAGCAGATAAAAACAATGGAGATGTGTAGCTTAACAATTAACAATGACTGAGTAAGTTAGGACTTAGGATAATGGTGAAATGTTGCAATGAAAGGTGCTTTAGAAAGTAAGAATTATTAAGAGTCTAAGATGTGGCTCATTTGCCAGGACAGAAAGACCATTGGAAAATAAAGAGAAAGAAAACCTTGCTCTTGTGAAGAGAAACAGAATTCTTATTCTGACTTCGATTACTTCTCCAAAATACATAGGTTATAGACTATTTAAAGACCATAGAATAGGACTTATGGTATAATTAGGAGTCCTACTCAGTGTTAAAAAGGGCTCAAGGCGCACTAAGGCGATCGGGGTCCAATAATCAAGGCACGCACCGTATCGAAATAATGCGCACTTTTTAAAATTTAACTATGTACATATTTTTTTCCAGTTGTAAAAAGCGGTTAATGTAATGTAAATACTAAAGAATATTCATAAGAACATTTTATGTGTTAAGCATAACTTCTATGTTCAATTTTATCATAAACAATTAAGGTAGTGTAAATACTAAAGAGAGAGGAATACTTTGAGATGGAGCCAAAACCTTGTTTTCTTCCTTAACAAGTTATGTTTTTCTTTCGGCTATTTTTCTTTTTATACTTTTTTTGCTGTAATTTTTTTACCCTAATTTTACTTGGGTTAGGTTGATACAATTAATTAAATTTTATTTAAATAACATAATCGGTATTTAAAACCTAATAAAAAATAAAACTAATAAAAGAATACATAAAAGACAAAAAAGTTGAAAAAATTTAAAAAGGCAATTTAAATAATATAGTTTGTATCTAAAACCTAATAAAAGAATACATAAAAGACAAAAAAGTTGAAAATTTTGAAAAAGTTGAAAAAGGCAGCACCTTTTCGGTGCCTTCTACCTCAGCTGCCTGTTGCGCTTTGCTGACCTCCCACCGCTTCATCAAACTCGCGTCGCCTACACCCGGACAAGGCGTTCAGCATCGCATCGCTACGCCTCAGCGCTTAGGCGCGCCACTCTCTCGCTTTTTCAAACACTGGTCCTACTTACAACAGACTTCTAACTCCAGTTCTCCTAGGAAGTAGACTTCAAATAAAACTATTAACTACTAAACTTACATTAAATACAACAATAATACTTATCGGATAAACATACACTCCCCCTCAAGATGGAGAATATACATTGTATAATCCCAGCTTGAATGAAAACTTATCGAAAAAAGCTTTTGGCAAAGCTTTTGTTAGGATGTATGCTACTTGCTCTTCTGTAGGAATATAGCTTGGGGATGCCACTCCACTTGTAAGCTTCTCTGCAATGATGTGTCGGTCAATTTCAACATGTTTTGTTCTGTCATGTTGAATAGGATTCTTGGCAATTTGTATTGTTGACTGATTGTCACAAAAAACTTCAAATTTCCCTTCTTGATCCACTCCCAGCTCTGAGTAACTTCATTAACCAAATTCCTTCACACATTCCAGTGCTAAAACCCTATATTCTGCCTCTGCACTGCTTTTGGAAACAACAGTCTACTTTTTACTTTTCCATGTGACTAAATTTCCCCAAACAAAAGCGCAGTACCCATTTGTAGACCTCCTATCTGTCAACTCACTTGCCTAGCTTGAATCTGAAAAAAATTTCACTGTTCTGTTTGTGGTTTTCTTGAACATCAAGCCATGACCTGGTGTTCCTTTTAGACACCTCAGGATTCTTTTCGCAGCTTCCATATGTTCTTGTCTAGGATTTGTCATATACTGACTAACAATGTTTACTGGAAAAGAAATATCAGGTCTGGTCAAGGATAAGTAAATCAGTTTTACAACTAACCTTTGATACAGCCCTTTGTCAGCTTTAGGACTCGAATCATTGTGGCTGAACTTCAAACCTACATCCATAGGTGTTTCAGCTGGTTCACAGCCCAACAGTCATGTTTCAATGAGCAAATCCATGACATATTTACTCTCATTAATAACCAGGCCTTTGCTTGATCTAGCTACCTCCATGCCTAGGAAATATCTTTCCTATGTCTTTTATTTCAAATTCTTTGCTCAACAGATTTTTTAAGTGGTCTATTTCTTTATCATCATCACCTGTCAAAATTATATCATCCACATACACTATCAAAATAACTCTTTTGTTATTAGAAGTTACCTTCGAAAACAGTTTATGGTCTGCTATGGACTACTCATATCCATCTTTAAGAACCACTTTAGTGAATCTGTCAAACCAAGTTCTAGGTGATTGCTTTAAGCCATAGAGTGATTTTTCCAGCTTGAAAGCCTTTTTCTCCCATTCTGCAAACTCCAGCCCTGGTGGATATTTCATATAAACCTTTTCTTCTAGATTTCCACTAAGAAAAGCATTCTTAATGTCAAGTTGGTGCAACTTTCGATCACAGTTTACGACTAAGCTCAAAAGCACCCTAATAGTGTTTAACTTGGCTACTGGTGCAAAGGTCTCCTTGTAGTCAATCCTATAGGTTTGTGTGAAACCCTTGGCTACTAACCTTGCTTTGTACCTGTGCACACTCCCATCAGAATTATATTTGGTGGTAAACACCCACTTGCTTCCCACCAATTTCTTTCCATGTGGAAGATCAGTCCAAGTTCCATTTTTCTCTAATGCTTCAACCTCTTCTTCAACGACCCTCTTTCACTTGGGATTATTCAAGGCCTCTTCAATAGTGTTAGGTATCTGCTCTTCATCTAAACAAGTTGTAAAAGTCTTAAAAGATGGAATTAATTTGCTATAAGCAATATACCTTTGGATAGGGTGGCAAATACTCAAAATTAAGCAAATGAGATGGAATATCAATATCAACTGCATCATTACCTCCAATTTCTTCACAGGCAGCTGGACTAAAGTCCAATTCTCAGCAAGTGTCAGATTGCAGAATAGTCTCTGGGAGGGTTTTTTTCTTCTGGTATAAACCTGTAAATCTTTAGGAGGCTGAAGAGTGGATTTAGGTGAGATTTGAGGAGTTGTGGGAGTAACAGTAGGTGATGAATTTGTTTCTATGGTGATGGGTGAAAGGGTAGTAGGTTTGAAACTGGTTTGAGGTTTAAAAAACATAAAATTATCAAAGGATAAAGATTCTGAAGGAAAAAATGGATAAACCTGACTTGTATGAGGCTGTAATACATCCCAACTCTCCCCCTGAGTTGCAGCCGAGGTGAAATAGGGCACCTGTTCAAAAAAGGTAATATCCAGAGAGGTAAAGAAATTTTTAGGAGGGTGAT
Organism: Hibiscus mutabilis; assembly: GCA_019671005.1. Lineage (NCBI taxonomy): Eukaryota > Viridiplantae > Streptophyta > Magnoliopsida > Malvales > Malvaceae > Hibiscus > Hibiscus mutabilis. Next base: position 6,497,822 of record CM033742.1, read on the forward strand.
AACAATTGTAGCCCTTCTTAAGTGAAGAATATCCAACTAAGACACACTTCAAGGATCTAAGATCAAGTTTAGATTGAGAAGGGTCAGAGTTTTGAACAAACAGTGTACAACCAAAAACTTTCAAGGGAAGAACAGAAGACATCGGTTTGAAATTGGGATAACTCTCCAAGAAAACATCCCTGGGTGTCCTAAATTTAAGGACTTTACCAGGCATTCTATTAATTAGATAAGTGGTTGTTAACAAGGCTTCCCCCACAAGTATTTGGGAACATTATTGGTAAACATTAAAGCCCTAGTTATTTCTAGCAAGTGTCTGTTCTTTCTTTCAGCAATAACATTTTGTTGTGGTGTATCCACACAAGATGTGAAATGGAAATCCCCTTTTCTGTAAAAAAAAAAAAAACTCCCCCAAGGATTTAGCAAAATACTCACCCCATTATCAGATTTGAAAATCTAAATTTTGCTATCAAATTGGCTACTAACCATGTTGTAGAATCTCTCAAAGGTAGGGGCAACTACTAATTTTTCTTTTAATAAATATGACCAAGTAGTCATCTGCTATGATCATCAATAAAGGTTGTAATCACTCATTTTTATCTAGTCTCTAAGTATCATATTAATATATTAGTGCATGATTACATATATATGTGTGCGTATATGTTATTAATATTACATATATGATATATGTGTGATGTGTGAATGTATGCATGGTGCATATATTTATGTTGTGTATTATGTACCTATTAATATGTGTGTGATATGGTTATATTTATGTTATAGGTATCATATAATATATGTTGGTATATATGCATTTATGAGTATGTTTATATATGTTTGCATGTATATATTATTAATGTCCTTGTTATTATTGAATGTATACGAATGAGTGTTGCATGAATTGTATGTATTATTATTAAGTGTATTTATGTGTGAATGTATTTCATTACGATCGTATGTATGTGTACGTAAGTATGTATGTGTATGCCTTTACTATTATATTAATATATTATTATTAATATATATATGTACAAATCTGAAAATAAAAACCCAATTAAATTAAGTGTCCAGATTATTACAAAACCCAAAAATACATTACAAGGCCCGATCGGCCCAAACCCAAAACCCTAACAGAACTCTAATACCTATCAGATATCTAACCCTAATTATTTTGTCTTTGCGCAGCCAACCAGGAGCCGTTAGATCAAAATGTTAATCCAACGGCCACGATCAAAGAGGGAAGTTATCCAGCTGGCCGCGTGTATTACACGCCCGGACCGTTCGGATGCCACGCGCGCGTTCGATCCACGCGCGGACCCTTCGATCTCCCACGCGTGCGTGAATCCCACGCGCCATAACTCCTCAACTGCTGAGCTCCACGTGTCACGATCTGGAGCCGTTCCACCGATCGAGGTTTTATCTGGACCGTGCATTCTTCAAGCTATCCCAACCGTTAGATCGAATCTGTTCCAACGGTCGAGAACGCCTCTGGCCGAAGACATCTCCCCCACACCGCCACCATGCTTCCACCATGCCGGCCTCCAACCACCGCGTTCAGGATAAGCAGATATATCAAAAATCACCAAAAAAGAGGCGATGTCAGTATCATTTCATATCTAAAAAAATGTATTTTACAGTACTTGCTACCAAACCGAAAAAGAGGGATATATGTATGAAACAAATAATTTGTAAGGCAATCCAGTTGTAATCAGTTACAAAAAATAAAATAAAAAAGAAGCACAAAGTCTCAGTGGTAACTCCTCTTTCTTTTCCTTACTCCACAGCATGCATGTAAAAAAAATAAGAAGCGAAAAAGAAAGGAAGAATGGGGGATAAGATCTTTACCTTAGTTGTCTGTGGGCCTTCCCTCGTCAGTAATAAGCCGCATCAGTTTCTCAAAAACTGAACAAGGTGAACTGAAAAGGGGAGAGATCCTTTTAAGTCTCGTTTTAAAAAATATATGGTTTTCATCCTCGTATTTTCTTAGATCTAGAAAAAGGGGAGTTTTTTCTGGTAATCTAAGTTGTGTTTTGAGTTCGGGTTGAAGATAAGGTTGTTTTTGCAATTTTTTTAGGTTCGCCGGCCGGAGAGTCGCCAGTTTCTGGGTTCCTCAAGGGTTTGAGTTTGGATATTTGAGAGAAAAATGAGAGAGAATAGGGAGTGTTATATCGGGGCTAAAAAAATGAGAAAAAGGGAGAGGGGAGGCCGGTTAGGAGATTTATAATTAAATCTCCAATTAAAATTGGTCTAATTACATCATAAGTCATCCCGCATTTTGGGTATTTTCGAAACAGTCTCGCCCCTTGGGAAAATTACGAACCTAGTCCCTTTTATATTTCCAAATCTTTTAATTCCGTCCTGAAATCTATCCGATATCCATTTTCAAATGGAAAAATTATGCCCCAAGGATCTCCGCGTTTTTGAACTTTGCATTTCGAGCTTGCCCCTTGGTCCAACTACAGATTTAGTCCTTTTAGGTTCTGTTTAATTTGCAATTGCGTCCCTAAATCGCACTTTATTACCTTTTAATTTCTGTTTCTTATGTTTGTTTCTTTTCATTTCAGTCTTGTTCCATATTTAAATATTCATGTTCGTTTATTATGATCGTATATGTTGATGTAGCCTTTTTGCCTTCTCACATGTCTCTCGTACATGCTTCGTATTTTCATGTTTATATATATATATATATGTGTGTGTGTGTGTGTGTGTGTGTGTGTTCAGTTTATGGTGATTATGTATTTTTATGCGTTTGTTCGGTCATTCGTATCACACATATTCGATTGATATTTTAGTTGGCTCGTACACAACATGTTTTGTATTTTAGCATGTATTGTATGCTCTCTTTGCTTTTAGGTTACGTGTTAGTATATTTTCTTTGTCATGTATAATACCATGTTCTACATATGTTACAATGTGTTTTATTTTTAATATGTATGTCTTCTTGAAATATGTGTTTTTGTTCCTACATGTATTTATTCATGCCTTGTTATTGTGATATGTTAAATTTGTTTTTATTTACGAGTAAGATTAATATGTATGTATGTATGTTTTAGATTAGTATTTTATTTATGTTAGATTAGTATTCTATTATGTTAATATTATTGTATTTAAATTATTTGCCATGTTTTATATTTTGCTCACTAAGTTTGCATAATGGAATATATAATGTCAAATGCGGTGCCCTTTTATCCGAGCGTAAACGGGGCCAGTATCAGGTGTTGTGATAGTGGTTGGGCGTTTACTCTCGGATAACGGGGCCTTTAAAATTTATTCGCAATTATAACCGAATTTTAAACTAATCGTCACTTTAACCCGGAAAATCCAATATTAATAAAGCGGTAATTATTAAAGTACCAATTTTGGGCGGTGTGGGGTGCTAATCCTTCCCCATCCGTAACCGACTCCCGAACTCAAAGTTTTTGAATCTCTGGTTTTATGGTGTCCGGCCTACCTCAGTGGCCGATGGCGACTCCCCTTCTTTAAATAAAATACGATATTTTCAAAACCCCACGGATAAATATTTTTATATCCGGAAGACAACCAACACTTCGAAAACTCAGTATTTTTTAGCGAAACGGACATCGCTACAAAGGTAACAAACCACCTACTACCTGTCACATTCTTCACTTTAGAAGGACCCCAAAATCATTGTGATCAAAGAAAAAGGTTGTGAGGATTTATAAGAAGGTAAATAAGAGGATTTTGTTTGTTTAGCAAGAGGACAAATATGACATTTAAAGGAACTTGGATTTTTATTAACAAATAGATCAGGAAACAGCTTTGCAAGATAATAAAAACTAGGATGGCCTAACCTAAAATGCCATAACATAATAATATCAAGCTGCCCTAAAGAGGTAAAACAATAATGTGGACTGGAAGAAACAAAATGGTGGTTGCTATGAAGGACATAGAGACCACTCTGCAAGCTAGCACTGCCAATCATCTTCCTCGAGTCCAGTGCCTGCAAAAAACACTTAGAATCAGTAAGCTTCAGAAAACACTAAAAATCTTTTAAAAGTTTGCTAACAGAAATTAAGTTGCAAGCAAGGTTAGGCACAAATAGGACACCCTCAAGCAATAAATCCTTACTAACAACCACAGAACCACTCCTTTGTATAGGAGATAGGGAGCCATCAGCAGTTTTAATTGAACTTGCAGAACAGAAGGGTTCAAAGTGAAGAAATAAGTCCCTATTTCCAGTCATATGATCTGAAGCCCAGAATCTATAATCCATGTTGATGCAGCCTTGGTGGAAACAAGAGCAGTAGGGAAAGATTTGCTCAATTTACCTGCATCTTCCACTAGATAATTTTGGCCAACCAACCGATGGCATGTAACAGCCGACCCTGACACTTCTGAAAAATCTTCCAGACCAACATTATTTTCTGGTGTAAACTGACTTTCAAAGGATGTCGAAGATTTCTTCATTGAGTATTTTTGATAAGGATCGATTTTAGACTGATACCATGAAGAGAAACGGTATTCTTATTCTGATTTTGATTACTTCTCCAATAAGTTATAGACTATTTAAAGACCATAGAATAGGACTTATGGTATAATTAGGAGTTTTACTTACAACAGACTTCTAACTCTAGTTCTCCTAGGAAGTAGACTTCAAATAAAACTATTAACTACTAAACTTACATTAAATACAACATTAATACTTATCGGATAAACCTACAACTTGTTGTACAGAAAAATACAGAAATAAACGAATGAAAATTCTCAGGGAAGATGAATTTATTTTTATTCTTGGACTGCAACATTAATTAATATTGCAACCTTACAAAGATCAATGTCTTATCACAATAGGGTGTGAAAAAAGAGCAGATGACGCTGGTAAAACAATGTCAACAATGTCATGTTCCCTCTAGTCTTATGAGATGAGGGGGTAAAATTCCTAGGAGTTGCACTTAATTTTGATGAGAATTTGTGAACCCGACTTGCTTTATACTTTTAAGATTTATTTAGTAACTTCGGCTACAATATGTTTAGCCTTGTATAGAATTTTAAGGCATTCTTTTCAGGGAGTCAAGTTCCCATTCAGTCCTTGACTTGCTGAGTCGAAGAATCCTTGTTAATTGAGTTGAAATTGTATTTCACTGAGCATTTAGTTTAAACCCTAGATGTCCTGCTAAAAAACTTACTTGTGCTTCTCTTTTTTGTAGGGTTCACCTGAATTATTCATTAGTAAAAATAGAGAGGCTCTTGAAAGTGAGTATGTTAGCTCAAATCTCCACCACTGGATTGATTTGGTATTTGGTTACAAGCAGCGAGGAAAACCAGCAATGGAGGTATTCTGTAGAAAGAATATCTTTCAACAACCAAATTTGATTTTCCTTTTCCTTTTCCTTTTGCCTTTGCTTTTTCTTTTGCTTTTGGCTCCAAGCAGATCTCAAATAAAATAAACGTGCGTTGCAGGCTGCAAATGTCTTCTATTATTTAACTTATGAAGGTGCTGTTGATCTGGACTCTGTGGATGATGAGCTACAAAGATCAGCAATTGAAGATCAAATTGCAAATTTTGGTCAGACACCAATCCAGATTTTCCGTAAAAGACACCCAAGAAGAGGGCCTCCAATTCCTATTGCTCATCCTTTGTATTTTGCGCCCGCTTCTATTAGTTTGACATCTGTTGTTTCTTGTACAACTTATCCACCATCAGCTGTTATGTTTGTTGGATTACTGGACTCGAACATTGTCATTGTGAACCAGGGTCTCACCTTATCTGTTAAGATGTGGTTGACAACCCAACTTCATTCGGGTGGAAATTTCACCTTCTCAGGTTCTCAGGTTAGTTCTTAGTTATATGCTTTATTAGTTTAAATTAGATCATCCGGATGTCCTTCAAATTACCTTAGATGTATTTTGTTTAAGCTAGTTTTCAAAATCTGCAGGACCCTTTCTTTGGAGTTGGTTCTGATATTATTCCCCCACGTAAAATTGGGAGCCCTCTGGCAGAAAATGTTGAACTTGGAGCACAATGCTTTGCCACAATGCAAACACCCACTGAGAGCTTTCTAATCTCATGTGGAAATTGGGAAAACAGCTTTCAAGTCATATCTTTCAGTGGTGGAAGAATGGTTCAGAGTGTTCGACATCACACAGATGTTGTCAGCTCTGTTGCAGGTATTTTCTTTTAATTATCTCGTAATTATGCTGACAAAAGGAATGTGAAGCTGTCTTCTGTTTTCATTTTCTTCTTTCCAGACGATGTTTCTTCTTGAAAGTGGGTCACGTTTGCAATAATGATAAATTCAAGTAATTATGCTAAGATAGTGTTGTAATTCAAAGTTTCACAGCCTATTGCTGCATAGACGGAAAGAAATAAAAGCATACATGCACATAAAATTTGAATCATATCATCGTACGAGTCTAGATGAGGATGATCTGTATTTGCTAAATGTTCTTTCTCATGAATTGTTTGTTTGTGTTATAAGTGCTTATTGGAGTCTGTTTTCTCACCGAGGATTGATAACCTACTGCAGTTACAGCTGATGGAAGCATTCTTGCTACTGGAAGTCATGACACTACAGTCATGGTGTGAGAAGTTCTCCGTGTCAGTCCCAGAAAAGAGAGTTCGAAATATGCAGGCAGACTCTATCATTGCTGAAACCCCCTTCCATATTCTGTGTGGTCATGATTATATCATTACATGCCTTTATGTCAGTGTGGAGCTTGATGTAGTTATTAGTGTTATAATTAAACCATAACTAAATATGAAATCTAAACCCAGGATCTATCATGTCAAATCATCAAGAACAATAAACTGAATGCGGAAGCGTACCTGAATTAATCGATAGATGAAAACCTTGAATCTTTTGATGAAGATCGCCTAAAAGGTGGTTGTGATCTTCCAAGAAGATAGGTTTTCTCTTGATGTAAAACTCTCTGACGGGGAAGGAGAGAAAAACAAGTTAACCTATTTCTTGGGGACCACTACCTATTTGTATAGTTGATTTAATAATCAACTATTAAGTATTTATAACTCTGCCCCTCATCGAATTATAAATACATCTTATGGTATCTACACTTTTATTTCTATGACATTTTAATACCCATGACACGCCTAACATAATTGGTCACTTAATTTTGTGTCATACTTTAAAATAGCAATATACATTATACATATGTGCCCACTATTATGGATTTTAATCCAACAATCTCCCACTTGGGCAACATATGTTTCTGACAAAATGTATAACCTTATGAGCTCAAAAATTTGCTATTATATAATAGGTATTCTCAGAATAATCTCGTCCATCAACTATATCCATATAGGATCAAAGCGGTCTTTGTCGTATCAATCATAACAAGACCCATCAATGGTCACGTATACAAATATAGTCAAATGACATAGATCAATCATGGATGCGTAGCATGGAAAATTACATGAAATGTGAACCAAACATGTCTATTTTCCAACTGGTCCTCCTAAACCTTAGCGAGATCAAACTTTACTGAATTCAGAGTGTGCATAAACCAAAAGAACTTTATTTCTGTAGAAAATAATCTTAAAATATCCTTAAGTCAAAGTAATCAAATTGTGTCTAAAACGAATGAGCATTTTTTCAAAATTACAAACTCCCACAAAAAATTGAATATCCTTAAATAACATTACACCCACATGAGTAGTGTGCTCATGAAAGACCTAGGGTGCCAGTTTCTTAATAAGCGCGCAATTATGGAGTTTGTACCAGCATTCTCTATAGACATACAACCACTCTGAATTTTCTTTAACAACTAGGAACTTAATATTTATGTGCTTCAAATTTAAAGTGTTCCTATTGTTTATAGAATAAATGAGTGCATATTTATTGTCACAAAATAACCGAAGTGGTCTTTATGTTCAGTCTATAATTAGCAGCCCATGTGACAAAATTCTTTTGCATCAATATTCTAATAGAATCAAGTCTCAGAAACCTGATGATCTCTAACTTACGAAACTCCGATATGTGAGCATGTAATTTTTGTTCTCTAAAGATATCCCATAACCCTACTGCTGCTATCCAATAGTTCATACTAAATTTTCTTAATATCTGTCTAACATTCTAACAATGTATGCAATATTCGAACGCATACATACTTGAACATGAATGGATTATCAATAGCTTATGCATATGAAATCTTTTGTGTGTGTGTATATATATTATAATTTCAAGGTTACTTTTAGGGCATTGAGTAAGACTAAATTTGTCTTCTTTAGCAATATGAGTATCACTTGGTTTACTCCCACTGAACTTGTAGTACATACAATTGTCAACCAAATTTATCTCAAAACCAAATGAGATAATCAATATGAAATTTATAATTTCATTAATGAGAGTCCTACTTAAGCTCATAGATGGATTTCTTTAATTTACATATAATTGATCTTGTATCATTAGACACAAATCTATGATTGTACCATATAATTTGTTTCTTCAATGTCACCATTGAAAAACACAAGCTTAACATCCATCTTATATAGCTAAAGATTAAAATAAGCAACAAGCGTCATGATTAACTTGAAAGAGTCTTTCAATGAAACTTGAGAGAAAGTCTCCACAAAATCAATGTCTTCTTTTAGAGTATATCCTTTAGATACAAGACATGACTTATACTTGCCCACATTATCATTTGTATCCCTCTTGGTTTTAAATATCCATTTACAACCAATTGGTTTGCACCTTCATATAATGAGACAAGTTCCTAAACTTTATTGTCTTGCATAAAATTATACTCTTCTTGAATGACATCAATCCACTTTTGAGAGTCAGAACTTTTATGATTTGATAAAAAAATGATTGAATCATTTTCTATCATTCCATTATTATCCTTATTTTCTTGAATAAATCCAAAGTAATAATCTAGAATAGTATTTTTTCCTTCCTCTCGTGGATATCTTTAATGACACTTATTTTTTAAGGTTGTTGAGTTTGTTCTTCTGAAACAATTACCTTATCTTGAATGGGAGTTGTTCAACATTGTTTTGCTGAGGTACTTGATTCACTTCTTGATTAATGATAGGTGTAAAAACCTAAACATCATTAAAAGTGATAGTATGAATTAAATTATAATTCAACTTCCCCAATAGCAATGTATCTAACCTTATTTCTCCTCCAAACTCAACATCCTAAAAATGTTATAAACTTCTCCTTAAAATAATCCTTATTGTGGGATCATAAAATTTACAGCCCATGGATCACTCAAAATAACCGAAGTAGTTGGTTACTTTTGAAGTTTAATTTTTTCACATGTGTCCTAACTTATACAAAAGAATCAATACTTTGTAACTTATTGTTGTTTCTTTTGATTAGGACCTTTAGCAACTTTATTCTAATATTTTTTTATTGCCCTTATCCTTAGAGACACTAACTAAATGAGCACTAACCGAATCAGTACTTTTACACTTATAATGCTTCAACTTTTCTTCCTCTTTAACACAATTAGAAATAAGCTCATTTAAAGTCTATTTCTCCTTTTGACAGTTGTAACTAATTTTGAATTGGTTAAATCAGATAGGAAGCGATACCAAAATCATAAGAACAAACAATTGTTAGAAAGTTTGATCTTATGTGACTTAAATTTTGAAGCAATATTAAACATTTTTCATAATGTACTTCCTCACATTTCCTTGACCCTTATACTTCATAGACATCAAAGAAGGCATAAGTGATGTCATCTTAACCTTAATGTTTTGGGTAAATCATTTCTTAATTTCGTCAAGGAAACCCTTAATATGAGTAATCTTTTTAGATTTGTGCTTCTAAAGACTTATAGAATGTTGTTCTTTATGATCATTAGACTCGTGCGATTTTAACAATCTCACCTCTCAAAATTCCTTTTATGGGTGCTTACATGGTGAGAGGTGCAAGTTATTCTTCCCTTAGTGCAAAGTCTATGTTCATACAACCAAATACTATATGTAAGTGTCTTTTCTATTCCTTGAAACTAGTTTCACTAAATATGAGTGTATAATGTATTTAATAGATATTGTGACAGCAAAGATAAATTACCTAAATATAGAACAAAAATAAGTAAATAAAATAAAAACAAGCTCACATAAATATTCATAAGTAAACAAATAAATTCAAAATAATGGCTAGTTCCCTCAAGATACCAAGCACAACATTAATATCAAGTCTTTGGACAAGAATATTAATCTTGTAAGCGGTACTCTTGTTGTAGCAATCAAACATTGACAATAAACTATGTCAAACAATAGATTAATCTTTGGAGTAACGTATTGCTTACATAAAATACCTTATAATCGTCACACATTTATCGCCACAATTGTCGTTGTAATTCTGCCAAATATTAACTTTCCTTTGGGCCAATTAATAAACGCATGAATTACAAAAAAACCCATAATTATCTTAATATTTTAAATAAACTAATCTACACAAAAGCGGTCACTTTGGTGACATTATATTTCAATTAATCTATTAAAATATTAGACATCCGAAGCCAAAATATGAATTTAATTGTTTTAAAATATTTATCTTAATTTTATCTTTCAATCAAATTAAAAGATAACCAAAATAATAATAAATTTGAATAAAGGTAAACCTCATATCAAGATACCGGACACTCCATTAATATTTTATATTTGGACAAAACATTAACTTGCAAGTGATATCTTGGTACAGTAATCAAACATTGATAATAAGAACATCTCAAACAAAAATCTTCCTTTGGGCCGATTTATTGCTCACATATAAAACTGAATAATTATCACATGTTTATTACCACATTTGCACATGTAATAATGTTAATTATTAACCTTCATTTGGGCCAATTAATACTAACATAATCTGACTTACATGCACAAAACCTTCTATATATTAAAATAAAATAATTTCTACAATAGAAGTCACTTTGGTGACTTAATGCTTCAATTAATTTATCTTAAAATATATAACATAAATGTACCGATATCCAAATTTAAAATTATGTAACAGTCAAAACTGAAATTTCTGATAACACTTAAGTTTCCGAAATAACCCAAATAAAGTTGTCTATATGGGGCTATTAGAAATCGAAAAAACCGAAATCTTTGACCGTTTCTAAAAAAAAATCCTTAAACATGCATTTACCAAAATAAAACTTGAATTCAAAACAATCAATCTTTAACTAAAAGCGAAAATCAAAAGTATCATACAAATGAATAATTTATATAATGATCACATAAAACTTTAGTATATCCATAAGAACCCAACGATCAAAATTAAATTTTTTTTTTGATCAAACTGAATCAAATAATCATCAATACCAAATGAATAATTTATATAATGATCACATAAAACTTTAGTATATCCATAAGAACCCAACGATCAAAATTAAATTTTTTTTTGATCAAACTGAATCAAATAATCATCAATACCAAATGTAAATATGTATATTCTGCAGATAACATTAACGACATAGTAAAGCATAATGCCAAACAAATTTAAGCAAATATTTTGCACAAAACTAAACATGATTCAACAAAATTCAACAATAATTTATTAGATATAAACCGAATATAAAGCTTCGAGAGCTAACTTGATTATAAAATTTCCAAGTCACGGTAAATTTACCTTGACAAAGCATAAGTCAAAATTTTTTTTCTTAATTACTAACGATCAAAACTAAAATTTTGATCAAACTGAATCGAATATATATTTTAAATTGAATATATATCATTGATTGCATACATATAAATATTTTTAAATTAAACAGTATATATCATTCAAGTTAAAAACAACCGTATTAACCATCAATTAAAACCCTAAATTAATCGATAAGAAAAACATGATAATCTTATAATTCTAAACACCATGATCAGCCGACTTTAGAGTCTCGATGGTCGCTAACCTAAATGAACATAACCATAATTCCCTTGAAAATCTATACTTTCATGATTGGCAAATATACAGTAACATCAAAGTTAAGAAAAAAAAAACTATATCGCATAGGCATAATTGTAAAGAAATATGATGATCGTTTGTTATTAAAGCCTTTTTCTTTATTGCCGCAAAACATAAGTTATTCATTCGAAAATTGATGCGGCGCTTTAAACAAAAAAAAAGTTTATGATTCTGAATTTTCATAGAAAATTAATGGTTCTTAATGATTCAACATGACGAGTCTCTGATGCCAATTGTTATAATTAAACCATAACTAAATATGAAATCTAAACCCAGGATCTATCATGTCAAATCATCAAGAACAATAAACTGAATGCGGAAGCGTACCTGAATTAATCGATAGATGAAAACCTTGAATCTTTTGATGAAGATCGCCTAAAAGGTGGTTGTGATCTTCCAAGAAGATAGGTTTTCTCTTGATGTAAAACTCTCTGACGGGGAAGGAGAGAAAAACAAGTTAACCTATTTCTTGGGGACCACTACCTATTTGTATAGTTGATTTAATAATCAACTATTAAGTATTTATAACTCTGCCCTTCATCGAATTATAAATACATCTTATGGTATCTACACTTTTATTTCTATGACATTTTAATACCCATGACACGCCTAACATAATTGGTCACTTAATTTTGTGTCATACTTTAAAATAGCAATATACATTATACATATGTGCCCACTATTATGGATTTTAATCCAACAATTAGTGGGTCAAAAGATTGAACTTGTGTTTTCCATACCTTGAGAGAAGGAAGATATGTCCGATCTTTACTGCATCCATCTCGAAGTGCATTGTCAAAACTTGTAGCTTCTCGGCATGGACAGATTGTACTTTATTCCGATGGTGATCTGAGTTTAAACCTCTATTCTATTAATGGAAAACATCTTGCATTGTCAGAATCCAATGGGCGTCTTAACTGTGTTGAACTCAGTTTTTGGTTTGTGCTGGTGACCAATGACAGATTGTTGTTCGCTCTATGAACGCACTCGAGGTTGTTCAAAGATATGACGGGGTAGGGAAGATAATAACTTCCCTAACTGTAACTCCAGAAGAATGCTTCTTGGCTGGGACAAAAGATGGAAGTCTTCTTGTGTATTCTATAGAAAACCCTCAAGTACGCTAAGGTAGTGTCTCCTTGGATTAGAAAACCAGAGCTTCTTTTACAGGCTAAGCTATGATTCAGGATTGGAATGACTGGCTTGACAATTGCGGTTTGATTGGTGACACTGATCTCAGGTATTTTGCTCCCCGGTATTTATTTGTATTTGTAGTCCTCTCATTCACTTTAATATACTTAACGTAATGACTTATTTCTTTTCATAGGCTGCATTCTTTTAAAATATTACTCTGCTATTACTTGCATGTAGTGGGCCTAGTAGCATCCGTTTCCGGCATGTAAGATCAAAGCCGCTTTGTGGTTTGTATCCTTTATTGGTCCAATAATGATGCCTCTTCATTTGCATCGCATTTTGAAGTTGTCCGTCGGTGGTTTCTTCTTTTGGCTTATAAAATCTGAGAATTTTAACAAGCTTGACCTCCTATATAAACTATTAATACCCACACACTCTACCTGTCCAACCTTTTGGTTTTTATTTCAAGTATAATTAACTGGTAAACAGGAAACAATCATTTTGTAAAACTTTTATTTCAACAAATATCTGGCATCCTTTTGATTTGTTTTCATCATTTTCTTCTGTTTTTCCTATCTTTCACAGGAATGCATTGGAAATTTGTATCCATTCCTCCATTTTCAGATATTATGGCCGTGCTCGATCTTAATATATTTAGCGCATGGAGATGAAGATTTCAGATTAGTATTTCTTGTCGGCATCATCCGAGTCTATAATATTATTATCCAACAAACAGGATTCTTACCCTTTTGTAACACTAAGACATAGGGAAGTAAGATCTGCAAACTTTTTAGAAATTCAATTTTCTTTTAGTTCAGAAAGGAGCTGAGACAACATGTGTACACTATTTTTCCTAATTAGGTTAGGTTTCAATTCTTTCATATTACCAACTCTCTCAGCTCACAGGTTTTTTTCTCTCTTCTAAATAGCAAAATATCAAGTCTCGACCCAGACTTTGTACATGTATGCAACAGTGTGCCTGATTATGAATGAATAATTACCCTCACCACCTTTGGATGAAAAGACGTAATTTGTTTGTTTTATATTTTGTGTTTGTGTAAATTTGGATGTATAAAATGATTCATATTGCATCGAAACATTGGTGTTTAAATACTGCCTGGTCTGCTTGGCAACATATTCAAGTGCTAATTCTAGGCAGGTTGGTTATGCTAGGCAAAGGGAAGGAGACGAGGCTAATCTGATTCTAAGACCAGGTATTAACATGATTCATAAAATGTTAGATTACTCTTTTGAACAACATAAAAATTATTTACAAACATATAAGAATAAGATATTTTCATTTAAAAAGTGTTTTTATTATATATTTTGAAATAAAATTATCTACAATATTACTTTTTTCAAAATATCACTTTTGATTGTTGTCAAAACAAATTATTTTAGATTTTTTTGCAACATAATTTGTCTAAAGATATGAGTTCACAAATTTCAATTTTGAAAAGTTTCATTCTTGAGAATCAACAATTTTTTGTATTTGAAAAAATATTTAATAAGTTTAGAAACTTTAATAAGTATATTGCTCTTATTTCTTTTATTGGGTAAAAGATCTCTAAGTAACTTTAGCTCGTTAAATGATTTATTTTCATCAAGATCAGATAATTCATCTTTTTCAAGAGTATTTTTAAAGTTATTATAAAGAAATTTGAGATTAGTGTTATCCAACAAATATAATTTATCATAAAGAAATAAGAAGTCAAAAGTCGATAACATTTTCATATGACTTAAAGAGATATTTTTTAAGGTTAGCTTTTAATTGTCATATTTTACTTTTCAATAGTCATTAAAATAAAATTAATGGAATTGAACCATCCTTGGCCACAATTAATGTTTTGAATTAAGAATTTTTTAAAAAAATTGTTATATATATTAGAAAATTTAATTGGAGACCTTTTTTTCAAAGAGTCGTATCTATTGAATATATTCAGAACCATCATTCTTAGTTATAAAGTTCGTTTGGAGTAAAAATAGAATATCAATTTGAATAAAAAAAGTTTAAATATTAAATTGAACAAAATAAATAAACATAAAATTGAAACCATATTCTATGTTATAAAAATTTAAGGGACTTACCTTCCCAAACTCAAAATGGACATGAAAATTAGTATGAGCAAAGACCTTTAAAAATAAAAATTATACGATTTCTTTTTGGCTTTTTTCTCTGCCATTAAATTTTAAAAGACTATAATTTTAACTTTGAATTTTAGTTTGGGATTCAACTAAGATATTTGACCGTTAAACTTCTTCGATTGTCGTTGCCAATCAATCATCGTCTGTCACTGGTCACTATTCATGGTAAAACCAGTACTAAAATATTTGCATTTCATCCTTTTTCCTGCTCGGATTATTTTTTACGAAATCATCTAAAAGTTCAATGTTTTAATGATCCAATTTTATTTTAGGACAGTCTAATAAGGTTAGTTTTAAAATAATTATTCGTCTTCTCGAAAGAATACTTCTCATTATTTAAATTTTTAATAAATATCATAAACCTCTCAAATTTTAGCAAGCATTTAAAACCCAAAATGATGATTTTTTTTATTTCGTGAGTTTTAAAGATGTTTTGAGAAAATTTAAATTGATAAAGTGATAGAGACTGATAAGACAAGCTCATCAATGTCTAAATGGTCGAAAAAGATGTCAAAAAATGATAATTTATGACATGACTAAAAATAGGTGAAAATCTATAATTTTGATTAAAAAAGATGAGGATATGAAATGAAATTTCTTTTATTTCTACTTCAGTATAGAATGTCATGTCATTCAATTGTTAATGATTTAATAGTCTAATGTCCTAAATAAACCCTAAAGTTTAATATTAAGGGTAAACTATATCGGTAGTCACCGAACTATAGTTTCTTTCCTATTTTGGTCACCAAACTATTTTTTTGACAAAAACATCACTAACGTTATGTTTCCTTCCTATTTTGGTCACCGACTGTTAAAAACTTAACAGTTTTGCTGACGTGGAATTTTATTTTATTTTTTAATTTTCCATTTCATTTATTCTCTCTCCTCGTAAGCAATATATGTTATTTTATAATATTTTTATTCAAACTAACAAGATAGTAACACGTGTCATTGCCTATTAGTGAAATAAAAGGAATGAAAAATCAAGCCCCTTATGCAGCCAGAGAGATTCGACTAATAGGCAGTTATACATGTCACCATCCTATTAGGCAGTTACACATGCCACCATCTCTCTGGCTGCATAAGGGGCTTGATTTTTCATTCCTTTTATTCCACTAATAGATAGTTACATGTGTCACCATCCTGTTAGTTTAAATAAAAATATTATAAAACAACATATATTGCTTACGAGAAGAGAGAAGAAATTACATGAAAAATTAAAGAAAATAAAATTCTACGTTAGCAAAACCGTTAAGTTTTTAAAATAGTTCGGTGACCAAAATAGGAAGGAAACATAACGTTAGTGATGTTTTTGCCAAAAAATAGTTCAATGATCAAAATAAGAAAGAAACCATAGTTCGGTGACTACTGGTGTAGTTTACCCTAATATTAAAAAGTGTTTTGAGACCCTGATTGATCGAATACAGCTTATGGGAATGTAATCTCTATTTAGTGAGTTAATTGCACCACATGCCCTCAAACTATGACACTCGTTCTAAATTGATTCTTAAACTTTATAACATTTCAATTTTATCCTCAAACTATGACCTTTTATTCTAAATTGGTCCCCAAACTTTTGAGTATTCCAGTTTCATCCTCAAAATATGACTCTCATTCTAAATTGGTCCTTAAACTTTTTGAACATTCTAATTTCATCCTCAAATTATCGTTTATACCACATCATATTATTACATAATACATATCAATGTTTCGTGACAATTAACAATTTTTATAACGGTTTTACTAACATAAGATATGATTAGAATATATTGATAATTTGTGGATAAAATTAGAACATTCAAAAAGTTTGAGGACTAATTTAGAATGAGAGTCATAGTTTGAGGTTGAAACTAAAATGCTCGAAAGTTTGAGGATCAATTTACAATAAAGGTCATAGTTTGAGGATGAAATTAAAATATTTTAAAATTTAAGGATTAATTTAAAATAAGTGTGGACGTACTCCTATTTAAGAGTAATAATAAAAAAACGTTTTAATAATCAGTGACTAATCTATACAAATATTAAACTCTGGTGACTGGCAGTGTAGTTTACCTAATAATAAGAAGTACAGTCCTCGACTCAAACTCTAACACAGTTCTCTCTTTCTTAAAAACATATTCCCTTTCAAATCTCCCTATAAACCTCCTAATACATTCTTGACCTTCTTTTTACTTCTCATCAATGAATTAGGGTTCTATATTTTCCCCTCTTTGTTTCACTGTAATGCTTCAAACATCCTCGATTCCCTCAATGTACGGACAGTCTCAGCCCATGAACATCCCTGGCCAGATAGCCGACAACGATGTTTCCGCCTCGGCACCCGCCGACAACCACCAAAGCGTTAGTTACGACTTTCATCCCCTCGAAGACGGCGTCGCAATAGAGGACGACTCCGGCGATCCCATCTACGTCACTTCCGCCGCTGCTTCCGTTCCTGACTTGGCCATCGTTCAACGAGTCGACGGTGCCAGCCAACTCTCTCTCTCGTTTCGTGGCCAAGTCTACGTATTCGATGCTATTGCTCCCGAGAAGGTAAATAGTTTTTTTCTTTTCATTTAACAGCTTTTGTCAATTAGGGTTTTTTTTTTGAAGAACCAAATGTTGATGGCGTAAAATGGAGAGAGATGTGATTTCGTTTCCTCTTGTTTTGAGTTATTGAACAAAAAATGCAACTTCAAAAACCGTTCTTTTTATGTGGTAATTTTTGCAGTTCCATGCGGTATTATTACTGCTTGGTGGATGTGAACTGACTTCAGGTCCCCATGGTGTTGAAATGTCTGCTCAGAACCAAAGGGTAATTCTCTTAAATTTGTTGAATTTGGAATTTTGGGTTTCTCTTTTTTTTTTAATCTTTAATTTACTTGCCTATTATTTTTCCTGTTTAGGGTGGCTTGGACTTCCCCAGAGGATCTAATCAACCGCATAGGGCAGCCTCTTTAGATAGGTTTCGTCAGAAGAGAAAAGAGCGATGCTTTGATAAGAAAGTGAGATATAGTGTACGTCAAGAAGTTGCTCTTAGGTGTGCGTTTTCTTCCCTATATGCAGTTATTTTAGCTGGATATGCTTGTGAGATTTTGAACTAGGAAAGTCAGTACTTTGCTCTTTGAAAATTAAATTTTAAGGTTTTGAGGAATTACTATGAATTAGGACTTTAAGTAAGGAATGCTTTGATAAGAAAGTCAGATATGCTGGTTTATCATAATTTTTGTATCTCATTTTAATCGTTCTTTTCTTCTGTTATCACTGAATGCATCATTAATGTTAGTTCACCTTTTTTTCTGAATGCTATAGGTTCATTATTATAAACCAAGGATCTTTATAGGAGTTTTCTGCACTAGGAGACTAAAAATAAATTATCATCCAATTCTGAAGTGTGGATAAATAGGTGTAGCTGCAGGCTTGTATAGCCCTGATTGACAGGCTTTTAGCAAGGATGATGTATTGTAATGCAATTTCAATCCACTAATAGTTTGCTATATCCAAAAATATTTGTGATTTAGGGGACTTAAATCTAAGAAGTCTATTTCCCTTCAGGCTTAATCGGCCTGGTGTAGGTGCTTCATTAGAACCTTGTGGATAAATGGGAGATGATAACGTTTTTATCCTTGTAGGGGATTTTACATAATGATTAACAGCATATTTAGAAAAAGAACATATATAAAATTGAGTTGGTGGAATTGAATTCTTAAAATTTAGCATGTTTTATAACTGAAAAGAGGTCTAGAAAACTCATTAGAGATGGTCCATCCTTACTGACAATTTAGAGATGGTCTATATATATATATATATATATATATGGTAAGTTCATGTTTCTGAGTTCTCTGAGTGCACCAGGATGCAGCGTAATAAGGGTCAATTTACATCTGCCAAATCTTCCAAGAAGTCCGAAGGAAATGACAGCTGGGGTTCTTCACAGGATGATGATAACCCAGCAGATGCTATGTGAGTTTTGTACCATCTTCCAGAGTATTAGTCCTTGTCTTATCTTTTTATGAAGATCTGGTAAATGTTTTTTTTTTTAAACTTTGTATGTATTGCACTAGATTTCCCATATCTTTTTTACTAGTTATTAGCATCATTTTTACATTTCCTGGTAAAATCTCAATATAATGTCATTTTCACACTTGCCCAGATGTACGCACTGCGGCATCAGCTCAAAGTCCACCCCAATGATGCGACGTGGTCCATCTGGTCCAAGGTCTCTATGCAATGCTTGTGGACTTTTTTGGGCAAACAAGGTTGGTGTGTCTGCTGTGATTGACACTTTGCCTATCTTCATTTTGTCCGTTCTTGTTATTTACAATTGAGAAATTTTGTGCCCATGATTCTTTTGCTATGTTTTCCATCATGGTTCTTTAAATATTTTGGTTAGATTTAGATGAGCAAATCACTTTTAACTGCTTGTTGAAGATCTTCTCTATTGGGATGATTGCAATTAACTTTCTAACTAAAAAGCTCAATTGCCATGCACAGAAGTTTCCATCAAGAAAGATATTGCTCTCCCAGGACAGTTTCACTGTTTGGGAGGGGTAAAAAGTATTCAAATATGGGTTTTTCATTCCCTCTCCCTAAATCCTCCCCCACTGTATACATTTTTCTAGTATTTCGGTCTTGCATTCAAGGTTTTGTGCATTGTCACTTTATTAGCATTTATGTTTAAATTTGCTTTCAGTTCTGTATGTGCATCAACTACTTTCCCCTCTGCTGAACGTTCTGCAAGCTACATATTTTGAGTTCTAAACAATTGAATTTCACTCAGGGAACTTTGCGAGATATTCTGAAGAGAACTCGGGAGTCTCTAATCCCAGTTCAACAGGTGTGTTTCTCAACACCTAAACTTGTTTTCAGGCTTCTTGACCTGCTGTTCTAATTTATCCTTTATATTCTTCGATAACATAAAATGAGTTTGCATATTTTTTTTCTGATATAGGGAGAAAGTGAAGCAAATAACTCAGATTCTAGAACTGCTATCCCTACACAGAGCAATGTAGTTTCTTTCTCAAATGGTGATGGTTCGGCTCTAATTGCCGAGCACTAATTGTCTTTGCCAATATGGCCATAGTGTCGACTAGGTCTTACATTGGTAAATTCTTAAAAGCTGTCCTATATGTACAGATATCATAGTTCAATATACGAGGTTTTCTCCGATTCATTGAGTTTAGTTAGTACATTTGCATGATGAGATTACCTCTTCTATAAGAGAAACCTATTCCGGATGTAAGAGCTGAAGGTTTTAACAAACTGCATTTTGGTAATTTTATAGGCCATATCTCATTCATTTGATACTTGTCAAAACCTATTAACAATATGCCTTTCTCTTATGTTACAAAGAAAGAAAGTATATTGGAGTGTGCATATTTTTATACAATCTGCATTTTTATATTAGATAGAATAAGTATTTGTAATAGACTGTACAATATTTACCAAGAATGTGCAAGTACAACGACAGTTGATGGCTGCATTAAAACAAAAAGGAACCAATAAATAGGAGGGTATTGAATGCTTAAGCATGTTCGATTTTATGTACTTTTATATATTGTACCAATGACAATGCCAACCGAGTTATATTTCGTTGACAACTTATTTTTATTAGTTAGAGGTGCATTGTAATGAGTAGATAGTTGTAGTGTTGGCGATTTTCGAATATCAAATTAAATTATTAAAATTTTATGTATAGAATTATGAAGAATGGAGTTCATTTTTATTTTTTTCAACGGAAACGGTAAAAAAACGTATTTGGTTTAAAATTAAAAATTGAATTTTAGAAAAATATAAGTGAAAATTTGAAAACATAAAAAAAGATGTTTTCATTAAAAATATTTCGCGAAAGTGGAAAATATACATACATAGATTACAATACACATGCACACACTTTATATATATTAGTAACACTCATGCAAACAATAAACATATAATATAATAAACATACATGCAACACTAATATGTATTTACAGGTAAAAAATGAGTGATTACAGTTGCCCCTCTTTGCTTGTTCTCATGGAATGGGAAACAAAGCAAAGATTCATAAGCACTCATTTTTATCAGACTTCCCTGTTTGTAGCTTTGGAAAAACGAGTTCTTTTGGACATCTCCGATCTTCCTTGGCTGAATCTTCAGGCTCGTAAGTTCTTCCTATATAGAGCTTCGTCACCTTCAGATCTTGGAGCTACAGGTTCTTCCTATATAGAACCCTTCATTTTTTGACCAAAGCTTGAGTCCTTCCTATATAGAACTCTTCGTCTTCAACGCTGGTTTCTCCTATATAAAACCTTTTGCACCGCTGATGGATTTTTCTGACTGGGAGTTCTTTTTGAGATTTTAGATTTAGGGTTCTCTCTCTATGGGACCTTCCACTGGGGCTTGAAAATGCAGGTTCCTTTTTTTTTACGAGGCTGTTGCCATTTTTGGACCTACGCTACTAAGATCGCCGCATCATGCCCGGGGGACTTACGATGACCCGGGGATTTAACACCATGCTCGAAAGACTTACCGATGGCCCGAAGGACTTAACATCGTGCCCGGCGACTTACCGATGACCAAGAATTTAATATCTAGATCCGGCGCCGACACGGGCCGTTGTTTTATGGGGACTCACGCGATATGCTGCCACATCATGCCCGGGACTTACGATGATGACCCGAAGGATTTAACACCACGCCGAAAGACTTACGATGACCGAAGGATTTAACATCGTGCCCGGCGGACTTACCGATGACCCGGGATTTAATATCTCGATCTCGACGCCGACATGGTCATTTGTTTTATAGGGACTCACGCCGATATGCCGCCACATCATGCCCGGCGGACTTACCGATGACCCGGCGGATTTAACACCATGCTCGAAAGACTTACCGATGACCCGGCGATTTAACATCGTGCGGGCGGACTTACCGATGACCCGGCGATTTAATATTCGATCTGGATCGCCGACACGGCCGTTGTTTTTTATGGGGACTCACGCCGATATCTTTGCCACATCATGCCCGGCGATTTACGATGACTCGAAGGATTTAACACCATGCTCGAAAGACTTACGATGACCCGAAAGATTTAACATCATGCCCGGGACTTACCGATGACCCGGGATTTAATATCTGGATCTGATGCCGACACGGGCTTGTTGTTTTATGGGGACTCAAGGTGATATGCTTTGCGCATCATGCCCGGGGACTTACCGATGACCCGAAGGATTTAACACCACGCTTGAAAGACTTACTTGATGACCCGAAGGATTTAACATCATGCCCGGCGACTTACCGATGACCCGAAGGATTTAATATCTGGATCTGACGCCGACATGGCTGTTGTTTTATGGACTTTGGTAAATTCTTCGATAATTCTTCAAATACCTATTTAGGAACAAGCAAAATTGACATGCCCCTATCTATATGATGCATGTAATGTTATGATTTCTTTCTCCTTTTTTTCTTTTTTCTTTGTTAATCTTGTTTCCTAAAAAGTCATTCTTCTGATTTCTCTATTTCCTTTCCTTTTGCGGTATGCTCAATTTTGATCTTCATTTCTGTCAAATTTTGCTCAATGGGCATCTACTCTTGTTTTTTTACACGAGCACCCGCCTTTCTTCTTCGGGATTTCTGCCTGCTTCACCAACAAACGCTATATCATGCGTGTGTAGAGAATTTTACTATTCTTTCTGTTCTGCATTGCCCCATTCGATCGTGCTCGGCTATCTTCCAGTTCTTTTGACCCAACATTCTGAGTATTTGTTAATTTCGTCATCGGGGTGAGCGAAATGCTTCTTAACCTCAATCTTCTTGTTGTCTCTTGACGGACACCATTCATCAATTTCTGTGCTTTAATTCTTTGGAGACTCAATGTTTACTTTTTTACCGTTTCCTCACTTTGTAAGCTCATTCTTGTCCTGTTTCGTCCTTCATTTTCTTGAACCAAACAAGGCATCGTGGCTGAAATTCGCTTCTTGTTCTTGAGCTGTCTGACACCTATACCTCTGTTATCATCTTCATTCTATGCATTGTGATGTCATTTCTGGTTAAGGGCTCCCATAGTATCTGCCTCCTTGTGTTCTGGATCTTACCCCTGAAGTAATGCATGGAAATTTTTGTTGCTTTAACTTGTCAATTTGCTGATTAGTGTTCCACTAAAGGGTATCATTTAGATTAACATACAAGATTTTGAAAACACAGCATATGAGCTCTGGATATCATGTGCAAGAGTGGCTTAGATTCAACCACTTGATAATTCAAAGATGTGAAGTCTTCCCTGGTGACTCGGTTCATCCTCATGATTACCGCGTTGCTGCAGAGTACTACTCTTTCTCAATTCTCATTATCTACTCCGCCCCCAAAAGGGTAGGCTTGTATAACCACTTGAGCGCAGAAATATTACTCTAGAAATAAAGTTCTAGGTGGTGCGAGTCTTAATTTTTTTCATGATATCGCCTATTTTCTTTTTCTCTTTTTTTTGTTTGTTTTTTCATTATTTGAGGAAATCAATTCGTCACAGTCCTTTGTCTTGAGGACAACGATGGAGCAAACAACACTGCCCCAAGTTACTCGGCATAGTCACGATTTGAAAATATTACCATCACTCATGAAGCTAAGGTTTCTTTGAATTGGATGATATATCTCCACCCTATCGCTTCAGCGGAGTGCCTCAAAATTTCTAATACTCTTATCCGAACAAGCCTATTACCAGGTTTCGAACATAGGAGTACTTTTTATTATTATTTTCTCATTTTCATTTCTTTTTTCTTTCTTCTCTTTTTCTCTTCCTTTTTTTGTTTTGTTTCTTCTTTACTATCTAGAAGATTATGCCTAGAGTTTCAATTTCAAGCAACTCTACATGGTTGACATTTAGAGCTTTTTCGTCCTTGAATATCATCGAAAGAGTAATAATCTCGCTTTGCTGACCAGAGTCCGGTGGGGAAGATCACACATCATCGTTGTCACGACATCTATCTAATGTCACATCTTGCAATTGATATCCAATGTCCTACAACGATGAGAAAATATCTATGTGCTTTCAAAAACATTATATGTTAAGCGAAATGTGTCCTTTATTGAAAATAAAAACCAACAAACATGCCCCATCACAAAGGATCTTTGCCACATGGGGGCCACATAAAGTTGATCCCTTGTATTACTTCAGGAAGGTATTTTAATGTAGAGACACCTCTGGCTTCTTCAGCACTATGTAGATTTGCTTCTCATCCTTGGTCTTCCACTGCTTGATCAGCTCTTGTGTCAGGGTTCCATCATTGATCAGCTTCTTGATTTTATCCAGTAAAGGTCTACATTTTCTGGTGGGATGCCCCGGTGCCCCCATATGGAATTCGCATGTGCTACTCGAGTCAAAACTATGGGCATACAGATCAGGTGCACTCTTCATCGGCCTAGGAACAAGATAGTGACCCTCTACCAGATGAGGCCAAATGTCTAAGATAGATGTTCCAAACACTTCCAAATTTGCACTCGTCCGAGGAATTTTCCTTGATACCCCCGATTTGTCAGTCTGTCTCCTTCTCTTACGGCCACGCGAACCCTGAAGATGACACTCATTTACCTCTCCATCCTTATCTATCTTATCTTCGGTCCTTAGACTTAGACCCCAATTTTCCTTCTTTGATTGCATATTCTATCCTTTCTCCAATCGTCATAAAATCTTCGAATTTGTTTCTCAATTTTTCCAACATCATATCATAGAAGGGAGATGGAAGCGTTGCATGGAATATGGGGGTCAACTCTTCTTCTGCTACAGGGGGCTGGACTTGGGTCGCCAGACATCGCCACCTTAATGCATATTCCCTGAAGTTTTCATTTGGCCTCATTTTCTCATTCTGAAGAAACTGTCGACAAAGTGCTAAATCTAAAGCATATTTGTATTGATCCAAGAAGGCATTAGCGAGGTCACCCCATGACCTAACTTGGTTTCTGTTCAAACGGTTGTACCACACTGCTGCTGGTCCCGTAAGGCTATCATGGAAATGGTGGATCAACAATTCTTCGTTCTTCATGTATCCTTCCATTTTTCTATAAAACATGGTTAAGTGAATCTTCGGGCAGCTGGTTCCATCATACTGCGCAAATCCGGGAACCTTGAAATCTGGAGGAATGACCAAATCAGGGACTAGGCAGAGTTCCCTTGTATTGAAGACATTTATCTTCTCTTTCTTCTTAAGCTCTTTCTCGATTTTTTCTTCTAACTGGTCAAGCCTCGACTCTTCAATTCGTTCCATTTTCTGATTAATTCTGCCATCGAAACCAATGTATTAAATGATGAAGTGCCATGTGATGATAAAAAATGCAAAAAATGTGATGCAAATGTAATGCATAGATGCAATAAAGCATTGATTCCGCAAGTGATTTGTCCTTATAGAACATCTTTCATTCAGACCAAAAGGTTTTATTACATCCGGTATTAGGGTTTTACAGATATCGGTGAGCCCTGGCACCTAATGTCTTGACCTCATTCAATAGTCCCGTCAGTTTTCCTTTGCGGTCCAATGCTGGATCCATATTCTGGCTTATTGGTGCTGCTGCATCGGCTAAATCTGCTACTTGTTGAGCTACTTGTCGGGCTTGAGTCGTAATCATCTTCATGTCCTGGTCTTTCTCCTGTATTGTTTGCTCGACCTTTTGTAGCTTAACGGTCATTTCCCCAGCACGGATCTCACTGGTATGTAAAGCAGTCTCGAGTCTCACTATCTGCTCTCTGAGTGTTGCGTTTTCCATTTAGAAGGCATGTGATTCATTCCTTTCCTGGTGCAGACTTGATTTCAGGATATCTTCCATGACCAGACTGCTTTCCAACTCATTTTGGATAAAGTCGCGTTGGCCCTCAGCTTCTTCCAGCTTCTTTGATAATGATCTGATTTTATTCTTACTATTCTTGCATTTCTGCTTCCAGCGTTCTGAACCGTTCCTCAGCTGGATTATACCATTGACCCACTCTTCCGCGGTGTCACTCAGACCGAAACTCTTGAGTCCAAAGTGCAACTTTTGGTACTCGTCTTGTATATTCTTTGATTTCATGCTAAGATTGTGCCTCTCATGCTCGAGCTGGTCGCGATTGTGTGCGAATTCATCTTCTGAGACACTTTTATTCTTGACTCATAACTTTATCCCGCTTGAGTGACCCACTTCTGTGTTATCCGAACCTTGGGCTCGGTATTGACCTTCCTTTGACTTTGCCCCTCGGGCAACGGCTGGTTGGCTGAAGAATCGGGGTTGTCCATCTTTGAAATCCAAAATTCCATTCTGATAAGATCTCGAACTCTGTCCTTCAGGGCCCTACAATATTCAGTGTGATGACTCGAATCGCCTATGTGGTAGCTGCACCGGACACGCCTGTTGTAATCTTTCGGATAAGGAGGTTTTCTTAACATAGACTTCACTAGTATGATAAGGTTCCTTTCGACAAGCAACGGAAGTAACTCGGCGTATCTCATGGGTATTGGATAATGTCTTCTGATGTCATTAGATTCTCGAACTTCCCCTGGTTTTGCCTCTGTTCCCTGGGTATCTTCCTCAGATGTGCTACTTGTCTGTTTCTTGAGATTGATCACAAAGGGATTCGATTTGTCATATTTAACGGTGTTGTCTATTTTGGCATTCTGACCATTCTGTTCCGCATTCTGCTCCCTGATCGAATCTTTTCTGAATTCGACATGCTGCTTGCCTTTTATCATGGTATTCATCTGGTCCATTATCTCGGACATCTGCTTCTTTAGTTCTTGTATTTCATCTTGTTTGTCACCAGGATTGACACTGCTTACCGCATCTGTTCTGGTGTCCTTGAATGGTTCTTCTTCGGCTGTCCCTAGCTTAGTCTTGGGATGAAACTCTGGAATTGAACCCTCTTCCTTCAGGTCAATGAACCTTTGGTCCATCATGAACAATCTTCTATTATGGGAGAAATCACTCGGGAATCAATGCCCCTGTGTAATGCAAATGCAATGGTATGCAGAAACAAAGCAAAAGAAAACAAGTCAGTACCGGACAAAAATGATAAGTACATAATAAAAGAGCAAATTAAATGTGATAAGCAAATAAGACAATCCTATTTACATTCCATCTAAGACACCTAACCTAGGTTATCCGCATGGCTCTAACAGGGTGGATTTCTATGTGTTCTCTACATGCAGTTTTGGTTCTAGGAGGTACCCGAATTGTCATCGCTGTCCTCTACTAAGAGTAGCAAGGCCCCCGATCATTACCCATTATAGGCTCCTTTCAACCGGGTTCAATTCAGGGGGACCCATTCGCTTATGCCCGTACGAAGGAACGATATCCTTACGAAAGCATAAGGTACTCGAGCCCCGAAGGTACTTGCTAGGCCCATACGGGAGAACGATATCTCCACGAAAGCATTAGCGTTTTCCCCCCACTTAGAAAGACGGGTTTATATGCCATATTTTGAATGCGTTAAAATAAACGCGCAATTATAACCGAATGTTAATTTAATAGCCACTTTAATCCGGAACTTCCAATATTACTAAAGCGGTAATTATTTTAAAAGCTTGACTCTCATTTGTTTTTTTCGAAAAAACAAAAATGTCCCCAGCGGAGTCGCCATCTGTAGCGATGTCTTTCTTTTTTTTTCATCGTTAAAATAAAAACGTGGGGTTTTCGAAGGTGTTTTTGAAAGGTGTTTGTGATTTTTTGGATATAAAATATTTATTCCGTGGGGTTTACAAAAAACCTCATAAAAAATGGAGTCGCCACCGGCCACTTAGGTAGGCCGGACACCATAAAACCAGAGATTCAAAAAGACAAGGTTCGGGAGTCGGTTACGGATGGGGAAGGATTAGCACCCCCACACCGCCCAAAATTGGTACTTTAATTACCGCTTTATTAATATTACATTTTCCAGATTAGAGTGACGATTATTTTAAAATTCGGTCATAATTGCGAATAAATTTTAAGGGTCTTGTTACCCGAGAATAAACGCCCAACCACTATCACTACGCTTGATACTGGCCCCGTTTACGCTCGGGTAAAAGGACACCGCATTAACAATTTATATCTCGATATGCAATCTTAGTGGCAAAAATATAAAAAATGGCAAAAATATTTAAATGCAATGAATATTGACATACCAGAATACTAATCTAACATAAACGATATACTAGATTAAAACATGTATATATACATATTATTCTAAATGATAAATAAAAACAACTTTAACAAGTTAAAATAACAATGCAGAAATAATTATGTTGTATGTAGAAGAACAAATATTTTAAAAGACATACATGCTATTAATAAAACATATTTCAACATATATGAACAATATATTATACAATAAAGAAGACACACTAACACGTAACCTAAAAGCCAAGAAAACATACAATGCGTACAAAAATACAAGAACATGTTGTTTTACGAGTTAGATAGAACATAACATGCTTTAATACGAATAACTGGATAAAAAAAACATGATTATCATAAGTTTAACACACATATAAATATAAACATAAAATATGAGACATATACGAGTGACATAAAATAAAATAATAGAATATCAACATATACGATTATAATACGAACATGAATATTTACAAAGAAAACATGACTGAAATGAAAGAAAAATAAAAGTCAGTGGCAGAAATTAAAGAACAATAATATGTAATTTAGGGACGAAATTGTGAAACAAACAAAACCTAAAAGGATCAGAATTGTAATTAGACCAAGGGGCAGACTCAAAGTGAAAAATTCAAA
Organism: Hibiscus mutabilis; assembly: GCA_019671005.1. Classification (NCBI taxonomy): domain Eukaryota; kingdom Viridiplantae; phylum Streptophyta; class Magnoliopsida; order Malvales; family Malvaceae; genus Hibiscus; species Hibiscus mutabilis. The sequence goes on from CM033742.1 coordinate 6,526,686, forward strand.
AATGCGGGATGGTTAAGGGCGTAATTTTACCATTTAGAAACTGACTCGGTGTAATTTAGGGACTAGATTGTAAACTTTTGAAATATCAGGGGGACTGGGATTGTAATTATACCATGCGGCGAAACAAAAACGAAAATATTAAAAACGCGGTGAGATTAAGTGCGTAATTTACCCGTTTAACGAAATAATAACAACTATAAAAGCCCCTTTTTTGGCCGAAATCAAATTTTGGTCATTCGTTTCATTTTTTTTGATTTTTGTAAGAATCATCTGTTCTTCGTTCTCTCAACTGTTCTTATGAAACCCAGAATTCGGCGGCCGGCCGCCGTGTTCTCCGCCGCCGGCCGCCGCTAACTGGCGCCGGCGTGACTCCAAAATACACCAAAACAACCCCCTTTTCGTCCTTAATACGAATCCTAGGTTGGATTCAGAGGATATACCTCTATTCGCCCTAGATCTAGGAAATACGAACCAAAAAAAATATTTTTTAGACCAAAACAAAACTACAAAGGGTCTTCTCCTCCCTTTAGTTCACCAGATCTGGCTTGTAGAAGCCGACAGGCTTATCACTGAGGAAGGGAAGACCCACAAACAACGCCGGTAAGACTACTTTCCTTTTTTTGTTTCTGTTTTTTGTTCTATTTCGTATATGCATGTAAAGAAAAACAAGTGAGAAAAGTACCACTGGACTTGTTTTGCTTCTTTTTTGTATTTCTGAAAAAGCTTAATACACTCTCTGTTTTTTTGTTACTACTCTCTCTTTTTTTTTCCTTCTCTGTTATTATCCCCCGTTACAAAAGTTCCCCTTTCATAAATATTATTGTCTTCGTTTTGTTGCAAGTTGCCTCTTGCTTTTTTCAAATCTGAACTGAACTGACAATTTTGCTTGTTATCTTGGGCATGTTCTGAACATGGGGACTGAATATCGGCGCGGTGGCGGTATGGATATTCTGCCAGCGGCCAGACGCATTCTCGGCCGTTAGATCAGATTTGATCTAACGGTCGAGATGGCTTGAAGAGCGATCGGCTTGGATGGAGCCTCGATTTGATGAGACGGCTTCAGATCTCGCCACGTGGAGCTCCGCCGTCGAGGAGTCAGAACGCGTGGATCTTACGCGCGCGTGGGATGTTAAAGCGACCGCGCGTGGACCACACGCGCGCGTGGCACTCGAACGGTCCATACGTGTGGAACACACGCCTGGCAGATATTTTTGACTTCTTGGTTGTATCGTGGCCGTTGGATCAGATCTTGATCCAACGGCCCACAGTTACCTGCACATTGTAATTAGATAAGATTCAGATTTGGGCCAACCGGGCCTTGTAATTGGACTTGGACTGTAAATTTTATTTGGGTTTAATATATTTAAATTTTTTATTTTATCAGCCCAATAATATTAATAATAATAATAATATAATTATAACAGCAATATATATACATGATACAAACATATACTTATACAAGTATAACATATTGGCATACGTACATATAATCCTGCCCATAATTAACATAACTTCTATATATATTAATCAATACGCTCATACTCTAAATACACGCGACGCACATTCATCTAATATGTATACATACATAGATTATAATACACATGCACACACTTTATATATATTAGTAACACTCATGCAAACAATAAACATATAATATAATAAACATACATGCAACACTAATATGTATTTACAGGTAAAAAATGAGTGATTACAGTTGAATATCTGTTTTTAAACTTACTCGAGCTTACGAAGTATTTTGTGTACAGAATATTTACTTTCTAGACAACTTATAGCTTATCCTGTATCTGTTTCATTATTGCAGTCAGTGTTCAGTCACTTTCTGGATCTCCTTCTAACTTTCAAGTTTATACTGCATTTTTTGAAGCCTCATGAACGAATTATGGCACTAGATTTGCCCCATGGTGGACATCTTTCACATGGTTATCAGGGGCTTACCAATTCCATTAATTATGAGCTTTACTGCTGAACTCGGTTTTATTTTGTCTGCTCTTTTTTAGTTCCAGTTGTAATTTTTTTCTGCATTTGTTTTCTAAAGAAATAACTTATCAGGTAACATTACTTTAAGGCGATTCGACTGGTGCTTATAGTGTTTGGAACTCAAACTCTCACCCTTTATTTGCATCATACAGACTTACACTAAGAAGATATCTGCTGTGTCCATATTCTTCGAGACAATGCCGTATAGATTGAACGAGAGTACAGGTTACATTGACTATGATCAGGTAGTTCTTTTCTCGTATTCTATTCTATGTATCTACACTTGAGTAACTGTATATAGTACAAAACCAGGGATGAACATCTTGATCAATTTTTTTCTTTTGCTTCTGACAACCCTTTCGAGATTCACAGGCACAGCTGGAGCATTGTGTGGAATATTTGATGTGCTGTATATTTTAAGCATAATTTGACATACAAAGGCTATAAATATATCTTTATAGTTGGAATATTTTCAATTTAGCGGTTTAAATTTTCAGATGTATGGAACTTGCATGTATCTTAAATCAAATTCAACTGTGATGTAGAAACTAAATATCTTATCCGTGTCACAAGCACTTTGCATGTTTTTTTCTTGCATACAATTATTTCTTGCAAATTTATGTGAAACTTGAAAGTCTCTTTAGAGGTGTTAATTTATATGAATAAAAATGTTTGCAGTTAGACAAAAGCACCATGCTTTTAAGACCAAAACTTATAGTTGCTGGAGCCAGTGCATATGCTCGCCTTTATGACTATGCACGTATCCGCAAGGTACACACCATTTACTTGTCTTGATGTCAGAAGCTTTTCTCATATATCAGCGAAAACTTTGACTCAACTTTGAGAAACTAAGAGATTCTATTGCTTTATGGACAGGTCTGTGACAAGCAGAAAGCAATTATGTTGGCTGACATGGCGCATATAAGTGGGTTGGTTGCTGCAGGTGTTATTCCATCTCCTTTTGAATACGCTAATGTTGTGACAACCACAACACAAAAGTCACTTCGCGGTCCGCGTGGTGCTATGATTTTCTTCAGAAAGGGAGTGAAAGAGATTAACAAGCAAGGGAAAGATGGGAGTATGATCTAAGTTTTGGTATGCTGTCTCTCTAAGTTGGATGAGTGGAAAAGAGAAGGAAAAAGTTACTTGTTAAATTTCTCGATTTCCATCCTACAGGTCATGTATGATTTGGAAACAAAATTAATCAAGCTGTCTTTCCTGGACTTCAAGGTGGTCCACATAATCACACCATATCTGGTTTAGCTGTTGCATTGAAGCAGGTATTCTTTGATTTAAAAAAAATGTGTTTATGCTAGTGAAATACGTAGAGTCAAACTGAAGCCATGCAGTATTTTGATACAAATTAGCCAAAAGTATTAGGTTTCTTGAGTTTGACATATGCGCTTATAGGTCAGAACACCCGAGTACAAGGCTTACCAATAGCAAGTTCTCAGTAATTGCTCGAAATTTGCTCAGGTAAACTGAATGATCCAACTCCTATTGATGCAAGTTCACTACTAGTACTTTGCTTATGTGAACCATTACAAACAGCATTATCGTGTCCACTCTCGAATGATTTAACTGTGATGGTTGCAATTCTATGTTTTCGGTTTTTGTAGAGGTTGCTAGAGAACGGCTATGAACTAGTATCGGGTGGGACTGAGAACCATTTAGTCTTGGTCAATTTGCGAAACAAGGTATGTGATCTTGAATTCTTGGCCCTTTCAAACTGATTTGCCAAAAATTCTAGTACCTTTTATGTTGTCATGAGAATTCCTATAGATTAACCTGATAGTAAGTAGGTTGATAGGTCTAGAAACTTTTCAACCCTTTAACTGACCAGAATCCATAAATAGATTGTAATGTTTTTTTTTCAATTTCAAACACTTTTAAACTTTTTGATTGGTAATTAGAGTCTATACTTCCTTGTTTCTGAAATGGTGTTCAACAGGGTATCGATGGCTCTAGAGTTGAGAAGGTATTGGAATCAGTTCATATTGCAGCCAATAAAAACACTGTTCTAGGGGATGTGTCTGCTATGGTTCCCGGTGGCATCCGCATGGGTAAGCGACCCTTCACACCTTTGATCATGAAGCCATATATTTCTTATGGTGGTTAGCTAGGTCCCTTGGATTTTAAATTCTGTGGTTTCATGTGATTCAGGAACCCCAGCTCTCACATCTCGGGGTTTCGTTGAAAAAGATTTCGAGAAGGTAGCTGACTTCTTCGATGGAGCTGTCAGATTAGCCTTTAAAATCAAGGCCAAGACGAAAGGTATATTCGTCTGTTTCGTCAATCACCTACAGGGTAATATTTTTATAGGTTGTAAAAGAGGAATGCATGTTCACGTATTTCCCTTGAAATTACTATTAATCCAGGAACAAAGTTGAAGGATTTTGTGGCAACCTTGGAGTCAGATACAAACTTTCAATCCGAAATCGCTAAGCTCCGACAAGAAGTCGAGGAGTATGCAAAACAGTTTCCGACTATTTGTTTTGAGAAGCAAACGATGAAATTCAAGGACTAAAGCAGATATCCTTATTTCATTGATTTGAGAATTGATTGATATGCCAAAATATGCGTTGTATTAAGGGTGTAATCTCGAGTTGAGTTGAACTGAGTTCAAGCCGTAAACGCTATGAACTTTATTCAAGGTTCGAGACTTGAAGTTCGGCTCGAGCTTGATTAAATTTCGTTTTCTGAAGCTCGAAATTGATTTTTGAGGGGGGAGGGGGAATGAAATGCTCAAGCTTGTTTGATTAAGAATCATTTATCGACTATTAACGTGCATGTGGAGTGGAGAAATCCATAGACAATATGAAAGGAAATAAATTTTAATTTTTTTGGGTCCAAGTTTTAGTCGGGTTGGGTAGTTGGTTTTACTATGTAAAAATTGGAATCTATCAAACAATAAGAAAGGGAAAACATAGTAATGTGTTATGTTTACCCTAATGATGATGATATAGGTTTAGCAACATGAATGATCATATGTTGGTGGTGTTGTTGTTGTTGATGATGATGATGATGCTAATGAATCATGTGCATGATGATAACATGTATGCATCGATTATAGCAAAAGAGTACGACAAATAGCCACTATTACTAATGGTTACTGTCTAGTGTCTACTACCTCCCCCTAAAAAAACATTTCTTATTTGGACTAAAGTATCGTTCGTATTTTGTTAATTCCTAAATTATAAATAGAATTATAATTTGATACAAAAGTTTAAAAAAAATTACTCAAGCTTTTATGTTTAAACTGCAAATTTTAAAATTTAAATTATACCTAAGATTCTATTTTGATACACAAACTATTTAAAAAAAATTATACAATATTTTTTACATAAATTATAAAATTTAAAATCTAAATTTTTAATCCTAAACTCTTAAAAAAATTAGTTTTGAAGTCTCTAGAAGTGAGCAAATAAACTTAATCAATGGTGAAAAATTATTTCTTTTCAATAAATTAATATTTACGCAGTAAATTATAAATTTATATCACAAAATAAATTTCTAAAGTATACCACTTTTTCTATTTAAGTACATAAAGTATTTTTTGGTTAGAAAAAGTATCTAAAGCATACTTTTTGGTCAAAATATGTACCTAAAGTATTTTTTTTTTATCAAAATAGGTATCTAAATTATATTTTTTGGTTAAATAGGTTCATAAAAAGTTGACATGTGACATTGATTAAAAATACTTTAGGTACCTATTTTGACAAAAAAAATACTTTAAATACCTACTTTGACAAAAAAATGCTTTAGGTATCTAAATGAAAAAGGTGATATACTTTGGGTACCTACTTTGACGAAAAAAATACTTTAGTTACCTAAATAAAAAGTTGATACACTTTTAAGTACTTATTTGTGATATAAACCTAAAATATATACAAAGACAGAGTTAGAATATCAACTTGTGACTATATTGATACCTTTATTCAAGTTCAAACCCTAGCTCCAACTCGATTTGGGATGTAAATGAACAGAGCGTTCGACGAACTGTTCGTGAATCGTTTGTATAGTGTTCGTTTATTAAGCTAAATAAACGAATATGAACAAAAAATTTATGTTTGTTTAATAAATGAACGAACACGAACAAATGTGTGCTTGGTTCATTTATGTTCATGAACAAGCTCGTTTATTAGCTCGTTTACTCAGTTCTCCTTTTTCTTTTTCTTTTTATATTTTAAATATTAGTGAAGATAGGGGACTAAATTGAAAAAATGATGAACTTTAGAGTTCAAACTATAAAGTATAATAAGATTAAGGACTAGTGGTGTAATTTCACCATTTTAGCGAACATATAAACAAATATGTTAGCAGACATACAAACAAATATGTTTGTAAACGTTAAACGAACATATTCAAGAACACTAAATGAATATATTCGCGAACGATAAATGAACACACACGAACAAAAATGAACACTTTTAAAATTAAATAAATAAATATAAAAAAAAAATTATTCATTCAAACTCGATTCATTAAAATTTTATAAAAGAAAAGAAAACCACATGAAGGCGCGTGCCGTCCTCTACTACGGACACTATCATCAAACTTGGTCGAAGGCAGGTGGGGTCCCACATGTCATTCCCCATGCATGGCGTTCATTAATTGGTACGTGTAATGTTGGTGAGGGGGCAAGGCGCGTGAGAGTTGAAACATGGGTGTAGGGTAGTTAGATGTCGGGTTCTGTACCCGACAAAACGAGAATTATTCTTGTCCCCCCAAACACCTTGTTTGGATATACCGCTTCATTTCTGTTTCTCTTTGTCCCCTTTCAATTACGTTTCGCAATTAATTGTGTGATTTTACATTTTTGTAGTAATTATTAATATTTTTAATCACGAAATATAATGCAATGATTGTTCATTCCATCCCTTAATTATAGAATATGAAGTTTAATTTTCACTCATGAGAATGAATTTTCAGTGTCATTACTGAACATGGGAAAAAATAATTCCTTTTTGGGATATGATTTTTTTTCAATACTTATTATTAAAGTTTAATTTTTTAATACTTATTATTAGAGTTATATATTTTTTTAAAATTTGTCAATAGGCTCTAGAACAAATGGTTAAAAAGTTCTCAGTTGATATCTTTACTCCCCTTAAGTTGTGGCTTCTAGATTTAGTAGGAGCAAATTTTCTCTTTTTCCTCCCCTAAGTAGAAATTATTCAAAAAATATATTTTTAAAATTTAATTTTTTAATACTTATTATTAGAGAATTTAATTTTTTAAAATACTTATTATTATCGTCTTAATTATTTTAATACTTATTATCAAGGCTCAAATTTTCCCAATATTTATTATTATGTGTCCAATTTTTTCAATATTTGTTATTAGGGGTCTATTCTTAAAATTCAATTTTTTCTAATATTTATTATTAGGAGTCTATTTTTTTTCAATATTTGTTATTAGGGACATACTCTTACAATGTAGTTTTTTTCTAATACTTGTTATTACGACCTACTTCTATATTTTTGTTTTCAATACTTGTTATTAGGAGCCTAATTTTTAGGTTCGTCCTTAGTGCACCAAAATTTTAAAAAGGGGCTTGTGAATTACATGTTATGATCAATTATTTATCTCTTAGTGAGAACATTCACAACAATAAGATTAATAATTGTTACCAATGATGGAATACCTTAGCTGCAATAAAAAATATATATGTAAATTTGAATATTTTTAATTAATATATGTTATGTGCTTGAAATGGTTGTGGATATTAATTTTTGTGTCTCCATTTTTGAATTCTTTTTTTTATTGTTGCAAATAACATATTTGAACGAAGCAAGCATATTTGGCCGGTTGGCCAAGCTGCTCATATTTGTTCACTTATTTCTCTTAGGTCATGGGTTCTAAACTCACTAGGAACACTCCTTTCTTCCCCTAGAGTCCTCCTTCCTTTCCCTTTTAGGTTGGATTAGAATTAGAATTAGGATTTGTTAATATATATATACAACATATCTTGACAAAACAATTTGGAAGGTATAATTAAAATTTTTAAAAATATTGAGGATCTAGTGACAATGTATTTTTAAAAAGTAGGGGTCTCATTGAAAATTTGAAAATAGAACGATGCTAATGAGAATTCTCATTTTTTCAGGCCTAAATGAAAATAGTAAAAGAAATTGGGGCTTAACTTAAATTTCTGAAATAATATGAGGACCTAATTAAACTTTTGAATGGCTTAATGTAAATTTCTTGAATTTTCGTGTGCCCTCGACAGTCGACTCTCATTTGTCATTACCATCGGCTCTAAATTCAAGTATTCGACTCAAACCTACTTGATGACCTCCTTTATGTTATTTACACTATTTCTCTCTCCCAATTTTCTTCTTATTTTGTTATTTTTCCTTTAAATAGTTATGTTCCATTTGGTTTTCAAAAATATTTATTGCTTTTATTTTATTTTTAAAGATGATTTATATTTTAAAAATATGTTTGGTAAATAGAATAAAAAATATTTTCAACAACAAAAATATGCAAACATGCCCAGTTATCTATTTTCTTATAATATAATTATGATGAAGTTAATATTACGAGAAACAAAGTTGTATTTCAAATCCATGGATTACAAATGTTATTGACTTAAATTTATGTAAACATAATTAGAGTAGTATCCTTTATTTTTTATTGATATGAGATTTAAGAGCTAAATAATTTTCCTCTAAATTTTCTAGTATGAACTTCACTTTTGTTTAACTCCTAAATTTTATATTGATAAGAAATGAAGGTTAAAACTTTAATTTTTCTTTAACGTTTGACTGAATAGTCATTTTAGCTTATATTCTTTTTTTGAATAAATTTAAGCATTAACTTTTTATTTTGGGTCAAAATGGCCCTTCTGCGAACGAAAATTGTTAGTCAACTGATGATAAACAGGTTGAAATGACGTGTCAAACCTGCATGGCAGTGCACGTTGCGATAACAGTGTAAATAACTTTTTAGATGTTATTTTGTTGAATAATATTTAAGTACTAAAGAACTAAAAACTTGTTAACATTTTCATTTAGTTAATTATCAAACTTTCAAGTATAATAAGATTCTGTTCAAAAAAATATAATAAGATTAAAAACCCTCGTCACGAGACTTCAACTAAAATTTTAAAATTTATAACCGAACAGTTTTATCATTAAATTAAAATTCCATTGATTTATTTAGTTCAATTAAGATTTATTAGATCAATATTTTCAAAAAAGGAAAAAAGATTTATTAGATTAATTAATGAAGATTATTTTATTTTAATTAAGATCTCGAACTAAAAATCTTCGGAATGCAACAACCTCAAATATTTTATAAAATAATTTGAGTTAATTGCACTATACGTCTCCAAACTATGACACTCATTTTAAATTGGTCTCTAAACTTTAAAGCGTTCCAATTTCATCCTCAAACTATGACCTTCATTCTAAATTGGTCCCAAAAATTTTGAGCATTCTAGTTTCATCCTTAAACTTTGAATCTCATTCTAAATTGGTCCTCAAACTTTTTGAACGTTCTAATTTCATCCCCAAATTATCCATATATGCTAATCATATCTTTTGTTAATAAAACCGTTACAAAAATTGTTAATTGTCATGAAACACTTAAGTGTATTATGTAATAATATGATGCGATATAAACGATAATTTGAGGATGGAATTAGAACATTCAAAAAGTTTGAGGACCAATTTAGAATGAGAGTTATAGTTTGAGGATGAAACTGAAATGCTCAAAAGTTTGGGGACCAATTTAGAATGAAGGTCGTAGTTTGAGGATGAAATTGGAATGTTTTAAAGTTTAGGAACCAATTTAAAATGAGGGTCATAGTTTGGGGATGTATGGTGCAATTAACTCAAATAATTTTATTGTCTTTATGGTCGGAAAATTAGTCGCCGTCTAATATTGTGGCAGATCGCTTGGTATCTTGGACTCGAGGACAACCGATGCTAGAGATGACTTTCACCGAAGTTCCAGCGCCTTTGCAGGAGATTATTTGCAAAGAGCAGCACCCTAATGTGCCTAATAGTTAGTTTATATATATATATATATATATATATATATATATAATATGCATGTATGTTTTACGGTCTATGTTCGGGGTGTGAGACTGCCCATTCTAATAATGTCGTTTTCAAGATTTGAGTTCGTATCTTCTCATTGGGAGTGCAATTTGCTTTAGCAATACACTCAACACTTGTTGGTTCATAGTTAGTTCATATTAATTGTTCTATTATATATAAAAAAAATCAAACTCTACTTAAATTGTTAAACAAATATATGACAATCTCCCATTGTTAAAAAAATAAAATAAAAATAACTCAATAGTACATAAGTCTTCCTAAACTGAATCACAAAATTCTTGAAAATCCCTCGGTTAAGCTTGAGTCGCATCAACACAAAAATCTATTTTGCTATTAGAAGAAAAATAAAATTTATATATTTACGTTTAATTAAAATAAATATATTATTATTAAATAATAATTTGGAAAAAAATTATGCAGGACTTCATCCGTATGTCTACTGACTCATGATTTTAGTATAAAAAAAGATAAAAGAAACTTTTAGTCCCTAAACTCAATAATTTTTAAAAAATTGATCTTTAAATATTTTTAGGGTAAACTACACGAAATGCCACTAAACTTTAACATTTGTATCGAAAATACCACTGAACTACAAAATGATACTATTACACCACTGAATTTTATTTTTTGCTACTATTATACCACTTAACTTTGTTTTTTGCTACTATTATGCCACTCGAGCGTTAAATTGTAACAGACAGTTAAATGCAAAATGGTGTCGTTTTGGTATAGTTGCTTTGATGCATAAGATAGGCCAAAACGACGCCCTTTTGTTAGAAAAAAATTAAGAAAATACTGGCATTTGAGGAGGGTCAAACCAAGAACCTCTAGGATGAAAGGTTTACACCAAACCACCAGGCCAACTTATAAACTTGATATAGTCCTAACGAAAATGGTATATAAATAATACTGCAATTAAATTTAATTTCATTTATCTCATGATATAATTTTATAATGTTTATAATATAATTTTATAAATATATTAACTTTATAAATAAATATTATTTATAATTTATATTACAAAACTAAAATATTATTTATAATATAGACAACTAAACCCCAAATCATACATGTAACTAACTAAACTATAAACTCTAAATCTTAAATATATATAATTAAATTTGAAACCCCAAACCCCAAATATATATAACTAAATCTCAAACCCCAAACTCTAAAATTAAAATATTATTTATAATATATATTAGGATTTGCAATATAAATTATAAATAATATTTTAGTTTTAGGGTTGGGCTTTAGGGTTTATGATTTAGAATTAAGTTATATATATAGGGTTTAGGGTTTAGTTACATTATTGTTTAGGATTTAGAGTTTATGATTTAAGATTGAGTTATATTTATGGTTTAGTTATATATATGGTTTAGGGCTTAAGGTATAGTTATATATATTATAAATAATATTTTAGTTTTATAACATAAATTATAAATAATATCTATTTATAAAGTTAATATATTTATAAAATTATATTATAAACATTATAAAATTATATCATGAGATAAATGAAATTAAGTTTAATTGTAGTATTATTTATATATTATTTGCGTTAGGATTATATTAAGTCTTTAAGTTAGCTTGGTGGTTTGGTGTAAACTTTTTATCCTAGAGTTTTTGGTTCGAGCCTCTCCAAATACAGTGTTTTTTAAAATTTCTCTAACAAAACAACGTCGTTTTGGCCTATCTTAGACATCAAAGCAACTATACCAAAGCAACACCGTTTTGCATTTAACGATCCGTTACAGTTTATCGTTCGAGTGCTTGGATTGAAGCAAAAAACAAAGTTCAGTGGTATAATAGTAGCAAAAAATAAAGTTCAGTGGTATAATAGTATTATTTTATAGTTTAGTGGTATTTTCGATACAAAGGTTAAAGATTAGTAGCATTTTGTGTTGTTTACCTTTTTATCACAACTTTAAATTTGATTATTTTTTATTTTTATTTATTTTGATCTTGTGTCACTATGAGATACACGTAGGGGGTATAAACGAGCCGAGTCGAGTTCGAGTATTGTTAAGCTCGACTCAAGAGCTTGCGAGCTTAAAATTACCAAGCTCAAACTTAAGCTTGACTCGAAAGCTTGCGAGCTCAAAGTTATCAAGCTCGAATAGAACTCAAAAACAAAAAGTGGAGCTCGAGCTTGAAAATTTTGAACTATACCCTAATTTGCTAACCTTTATTCTCAAAAACACATCGGCCATTGTTAACCTAACCTAATTCTAAAACTCAAATCAAGCTCTAAACCCTAAAATTAAACCCTAATTAACCAATATAATATATTTATATTTTTTAGTAGCTCACAAGCTTTTTGAGTCGGGTATCGTGTAGCTTGTCTCGACTCGTTAAAAACTCGAGTTGAGTCCAAACGAGTCGAGTTTTGACTGAGTCGAACTCAAGTAGCTCAAGGTATGTCTCGTCTCATTTAAAGCCCTAGATACACATTACCAAAATGATTAAAAATCTAAGTTTAAGAACTAATGTGGAAAACATTCAAGGACCAAGTTGAAAAAATGATAAGCTAATAGACTAAAAGGTACTTTAAAAAAATATCATTTTTATTTTTGTAAGTTTTGAAGTCTGTTTAATTTATAATGCATAGAGTTTGACATCTCACGGCAAATAAGCATTTGTTACTTTGTGTGTATGTGTGTGCAGTGGAGGGTCCTTAGCTTTCTCACTCTCTCTCTCTCTTAAAAAACACTATACTTTTGCTTGCCTCTGAGTTCCAAGTGGAAATCAAAAGGATTTTGATTTTGATCTTCTTCTTACTTTCCGATCCACCAATCCCATCAGGTAATATTTCTTTTCCCCTTTCATGTTTCTAAGAGAAATTTTTGCTTCAGCTTTTTGTTATTTTGGCTCTCGTTCTTTTTTCCTAGTTAGTGATGTTTGTTTCGTGAGAAAGCTGACGAAAAATTAAAGTAAAAAAAATGCAGGAGTTTCGTTTGAGTTAGTTCTTTTCTCAGTAAGTAAAAGAGTGAAGTTCAGCTCTTGATTGTTGGTCTTAAGCTATAAGAGCTTTAGTTTAAAATCCAATTTTCTAGCCATTTTCTCAGTAACCAAACATGCTACAACTATTTGCATCTTTTTATATATTATCATTTAGCTCTTCTAAAAAAACAAAAAAGAAATCTTTCCTTTTACCCCAATTCTTTAGGCGCGTGCTGGTTTATTGCTTTTTTTATTGCATGCATTTACATTTGCCAAGCAGAAAATATTTAAAATGCAGCTCAATAATTTCAATTAACTGCCAGTGTAACAATTTGCTTTATATTTTAGAGAGTAATAACATTTCTTTATATTTGTTTTCTTCGCTCAATGATTTCATAGGAGTTTTTTTTTTTTACATTTGAAAATGTGATGTTTTTCATACTTAAGATCCATGCTGTTTTATTTGAGCTTATCCCTTAATTTCTCTAATTTCATAAGGATCTACTTAAAGCTCTCTCTGCTGTTTAATTTGTTTGGGGATAGTTTATAATTACTCATAGGTTCATGTTACCAGCTATTGATTTAAATATGCAGCTTTAACTTCTCTAAATCTTCAAATCATAAATTTGGTTATCTTTGAATTTAGCAGGCTGTCAAGTAGACTGTGTTAATTCCGATGTCTCAGCCGCTTCTCGGTGTGGAGGAGGAATGCGGTCCGCGTAAAATAGCTTTTCTGGGTTCTTCAGGCTCCGTGGATAGTGTGTGCCAGAATAGTGCTGAATTGAAGGAACACAACTACATGGGCTTGTCTGATTGTTCTCCCATGGATAGCTCTATTGTCTCCCTTGCATCTGAGGGAAGCAAGTTTAGTTTGAATCTGAAGGCAACAGAGCTTAGTCTTGGGCTTCCTGGATCCCAGTTGCCCGAAGTAAATCCGGATCTTTGCTTGCTAAGCACGGCTCAACCCGATGAGAAACACCTTTTCCCTTTGCATCCTTCAAGTGATGGTCACTGCACTGCATTGCAGAAGACAGTTGTTTCAGGCAACAAAAGAGGGTTCTCCGATGCAATGGATGGGTTCTCTGAGGTAGCAACTATTGTGATTTATGAATACCGAGAGTCCGAGACTAATGTTAATAAATCTAACCTGCAAAGTACGTAATCTATGCTGCAGGGTAAATTTCTTTCTAATTCAAAAGTTAGTGTGATGCCGTCGTCCGGGCCTTCTTCAAACTTGGGACTGAAATCAGGTTATGTGCTTGAGAACCTTGGGTCTCAACCAAAAAAGGCCAAAGAGATCACGAACCGGAATGTGGTACAGGATAGACCTCATGCTGCTAATAATACCATGCCCGATCCTAATGCGACTTCAAACAATAATAGTGAAGCACCAGTTAGCAAGTACGCCGGCTTGTTTTTTTGTTATAGATTTGGGTTTAGCATTTATAAGATTCTCTGATCATCTTTTGTTTGCAGGGCACAGGTTGTAGGTTGGCCTCCTGTTAGATCATTCAGGAAGAACGCTTTCGCCTCTAATTCCATGAACACTGATGAAGTGGATGGAAAGGTAGGGCCTGGTGCTTTGTTTGTTAAGGTCAGCATGGACGGTGCTCCTTATTTGAGGAAAGTGGATTTGAGAAACTACTCTAAATATCTGGAGTTATCTTCTGCTCTCGAGAAGATGTTCAGATGTTTTACCCTAGGTGAGTTATTTCGATAAAGATTTTAGGTTGTGGACTTTATATGTGCGTAATTCTTGTGCTGCACAGCTGTGATTTATACAGAGGCAGTAGTATTGGTTTGCATGGACCCATTTACTGCTATTTTACTATTATTTCAGGTCAATGTGGATCTCATGGAACCCCGGGTAGGGAGCTGATGAGCGAAAGCAAGCTGGAGGAACTTCTGCATGGATCAGAATATGTCCTTACTTATGAGGATAAAGATGGTGACTGGATGCTTGTGGGTGATGTCCCATGGGAGTGAGCTCTAAGTCCCTTTTCATATTTTTTGCTTCTAGTTGTGTGCTTCATTCTGGTTCGATAATTATGACAATATAGGTTCTTTAGTAATATCGAGTCACCGTTATAAGAATATATTTTTAGGTTAGAGGAAAATGTCAGCCGTTTACCTTCTGGAGAATTAAAAATGCACTCATAAGAGTAAAACAGAAATTGTTTCTGCCATATTGTTTTAGCAATCTATTGTCGAGCTTTTGGGTCTGTCTTGAGCTTTTAAAGAAATGCCAAGAAGTATGAACATCTCTGAATCAGTTAGGATGAGTACAAAGTGCAAACTCTGCTTCATATATTATCTATAAGATTTTGTGGGAGCCCTTTTAAACGGAAAGGAACCCTTGTTCACTAGCTCAAGAGAACTGTCTTATGATGATGCATGCATACATGCATCATTGGTTTGACAATTAATTTGTTTGTTTTTCCCTTTATTTAGTTGACCATCATCCAGAAAAGGGATGTTAAATCCATTGCATCGGCCAGACATGTATGCTTTAGCTTATCTCAAGATAGGGAAAATTAAAATTCATGGTGCTTGACCTGCATTTTTTTGAAATAGATTCCAATTTTTTTTCGTCACTTGAACTTTTAATGCTCCAGTTCAGAGTTCAGTATGTTACTGTTTATTTGCATTAATCCGAGTCAGACCATGTTGCTGCATTAGGAAAGTCAGTTTATTAGTATTTATTTCTCAAATTTCAACTGGATCAATGACAGTTAACTGCTGCCTAATTCAAATTTGGCACTTATTTCAGGATGTTTTTTGATACCTGCAAAAGGCTGAGGATCATGAAGAGCTCTGATGCCATCGGACTTGGTAATTATTTTTACATGTTTATACATCAACTGGTAGTGTTGAGAATTCTCCAACTGTTTATTCCTATGTTGACAAAGCTTATGTGTCTTCAACCTACAAGTTTGACATCTAATGTTCTAAACTGTCAAAAAGTTTTGGCAGTGTTTCATGACAAGTAAATTATAGTGGAGTGTAATGCTGTGAATGCTGTATGAATGTAATTCCATGGGAAAAAAATGCAGGAATCAGAGCTAGCTAGCACCATGGATGATTTTGCTATCCAATGCAGCAGCCTTTATGCAGAAGATGTGGAATCACTTTGGCGATTCTTTCCGATCAGATTTGAGGATGCTGGAGCGGATTGGAGGAGATCACATTTATCTATATGTTGCAACATATATCTTCGTTTGGCGAGGGGATTCAAAACAAGTAAGCCTTCTAAAGCTATAAAAGAAAACACCAAGACTTAAAGTATGCGAGTAATTTTACGATTCATTCGATTTAGAGTCCAGACCAAGTCATGTGTGTTCTCTACGTTGAAAGACCTCCACATTATCTGTAAACCTTGATTGTATCAACTCTTGTGTGTTGGTAATGATGCCTATATGATGTCTTATTCTGCATTTCTGCTTTTAACCATTGTTTTGCATGCATTCGAGTTGCATATTTTTTTTTGTATGCGACCCTACCCCTCCGCTAAACTTGACCGATTACGGTCCGACAAGTCCGGCATAATGCATGAATATAACCTCTGTTAGAGAAGTGGTTTTGTTTGGCCACTGAAGGTCAAGGCTGGTGTGTATGTGTTTTGGTCATCTAGAGCATGGCATTGACCTAGAGAAAAGAGCCACTGGTACACTACAATGTCCTTTGATGACACTGTCCTTTTCCCATAGTTAAAATATAAAGAGATGCATATTGAGTTGGCTTGAATTGTCCCTATCAAATCATGAAATTTTTAATAAAATATCCATACTACTAAATATAAGCAAACAAAATTTGATTCGACTAGAAAAATATTATTTTTTTAAATTTTAGTTAATTCAGAGCTATTCAAACTTTTGAATCGATTTAGATAAATAATTTGATTTTTTTATATCAAGTTAGTTGATTTTTTAACTCGAAAAGTCGAATAAACCAAATATATAATTGGTATTAGTACCTTTGGTCCTATCGATTTTAAAAAGATCATGTTGATATCTTTAAAAAAATACGAAAACATTATAATTTTTCCCAAAATTTTATAAAAAATAAAAAGATATAAAACAATTCTAAAAATATAATATGCTGTTTTTTTTCTTTCGAAACAAGTAAATTACCAAATTAAGTTTATCACACTAAAATATCTTGTTTTTCTCTAATTTTGTTTTGAAAATTTTTATATACGTGGTCTCAAAATTTGACTATTATCCCATACGTAGGCAATGGGAATTTTTTTTATACAAGCGTCTTAATGTTAGGGTTTAGAGTTTTAGTTTAATGTTTAGAGTTTAGGGGTTTAGAATTTAGGGTTAGGTTTTAGGTTTTAGGATAAGATGACTAGAGATTTAGGTTTTAACCTATAAATCCTAAATTTTAACCTTAAACCTAAAATTCTATCATTAGCCCTAAATTCAAAACTACTACACTTAAACTTCTAAACTCTAACCCTTAAATAGAGTCCCTAAACCATAAAATTAAGGCGTTTGTGTAAACAAAGTTTTTTACAAGTGCTTGTGCATGAAATAATTACCCCTCAAAGTTATGTCTTGTAACTTGAATTTAGTCCTATTGTCAACAATATTTTAATTTGACATGTTTAATTTTTAAATTTAAATCGAACAGATTTATTAGACTCCACTCAAATTTCATTTTATTCAACTTGATTTTTCTAAAAAAAATTCAAATTGAGTTAGGATGATAAATAAGATCATCAACAGGATTATACTAATTTCTTTTACTTTATTCGAAAGTTCACCACTATTTCAAAATGCGATTTAAAAAAAATAGATTCTAAAATTTCGATCAAATCTTTTATAATTATAACTGATAAATTTGTTAAAAAAAATATTTTTTCCTAGTGAGTTTATCCAAATAAGCAAAATTTTGGACTTATCTCAACAAGATGCTTTTAAGGGTTTGTACAGAATATTAGCCAATATAATTTAACTTTTTAAATACATAAAAAACAATTTATCTATTTTTTTCTCCATTAAGAAAAATATTTGATGAGATTTGAACCTAATTTTAAAAATATCGATGATTATATCACCAATATGAAATCAAGGTGGATGAAATAAAAAATAAAATAAAAAAACTCAAGACTACATGAGAGAAGATTTCGCGATCATTGGCACGCAAAATTGATTATATGATAGTTGCATGGAAGAATAAAAAAACCCTTTATTACTTAATATAAAAATAACACAGTTGGATGAGATATTAGGTCCCTTAAGCAAGATACACGGTTCGAACTCTGACGTTGTGATAGAAAAAATTAGGTTGGAAGGGTAGTCCCTATATTACATTGGGATTCGAATTTGAATTAATCGACTAATAAATCATATATTAGTGGTTAAAAAAATAAATTTTATTTTATTTCTCAAATTAAAATTTTCTATTTATCGAACTTTACCATGGCCCGATTGAATCCAGAATAAGGCTAATTGCCCATTGTTTTGGGCCCTCAATCAAATCTTCGAGATTACATATTACATAACTTTGGGTAGTATCATTGGAATGACTATTTAAAGGTTATGTTATTGGTAAAAATTAAAAGAAAACAAAAATAAAGGGTTTGTAATATGTATCTGAACAAATTGTTTATTGACTACTTTGGTAGTGCGAAAATCATGTAGATCTCTTTCTAAACCAGAGACGACCATAGTTATTATGCCGAGACGGAGTCAAAAATCAAGATCAGAGGAGAAAATATAATTAACTATAAAAATAATAATTAAATTTAACTTTTAACCTTTTTAAAAAGAGGCAAATTGTTATTTTTTAAAAGATAAACACCGATTAAAACTTTAAATATTTAATATTGTTGCCATGAGATCCCACATAACAATCCGGGCATACTTCATTATTTTTTTAATATATGTATTGTAATTTTTTAAAATATTTTTGAAATTTTACATTATTTATGTGAAATATAAAATAAATAATTTTATACTAATATAAAGTATATATGAACTATAACGTGGATTGCGGCTTTAATATTCAATATGTTGTTCCAAAAGGATTTGACGGCAATTTTATTCCATCTTTTTGGAAATTGATATATTAAGACAAAACTTTCTTTCGGTTTGAGTCATAATTTGATCGCAAATCCACAGCATTTCACAACTGGAAACCAAAAGCAAGTTTTGTTATAAAAACAAACAACCAACCAAACCAAAAGCAAGTTGTTTCTCTCTCAGCTGATTTCATCAACAGTCGACACTATGCCGGAAACAAAGGGCCCGCCAGATCTCTGCTGCCTGGTCGGCTAAGCTGAATTTCAGCCCATATGTTTTCAGCTCCAAGATTTGAGCCCATTGTTCTTCACGAAAACCTAAGCACCTAGGATAAAAGTGTTTAGGGTACAACCAACGATAAGAAGTTGGTCGAGTAAGATGAAGCGTTAAATTTTTTATGTAAGATTAAAAATTCAAATTATGTCATTGTGAATAGAATAATTGAATTGAGATTTGAGAAGACCACCATATAATGAGTTTTTATAGTACTTAATCTGGATTGATTAACTAATGTACTAAATACCAGTGATCATACCAAAAAAACTGTTCGATAGTTTGAAAAAAAAAACATCGACTCTATCTGCAATTATGAAAAATTCATTTAATAAAAAGTGATTTAATTTAAATATTTTTTTGATTAAGCAGTTCAAGGTAAATGCCGGGAAATGAATAAGCATTCATGACCACTAGACTAATTAATAGATCTCTAATTTAAACATATTTTTGTGATAAAAAGATTTATCAAATACTTTCATTTAACGTCAACATTCAAACTCTGAATGAGTAATAATTCGTTTCTCTTTATTTGATTGATGACATATCTTTGTCTTATGGAGATAACTTTCCCTAAAATGGTGGGTCAAGCTCCCTCATATAGACCATCTCATGTATGTATGAAAGAAAAGCAATAGGACAAAATTGAAATGTGGAAGGTGACTGATCCAAAAGATTGTGAAATATAGAAAAGTTAAAGGGACGAAAAAGGGGGTTGTCCAAGCTCTCTAAGCCAAATATTTAGTGAGTGTGAAATTATCTTATACAAAAAAGATGAAGCAACAAGTGATGGGATATGACACAAGATGCACTTGGATTATTTAGATGTGACGCCCATGCATTTAAATTTAGACATTAATTCAAAGATCGAGTTATTCACTAAGTTGATATTTTTTGAAAAATCGAAATTAAATTTTGTTAAACAAAGTGAGAGATTACAAAACATAAACACACTCTAAACTATGAATATTCATGAAAAATAAAAAATAATACAAAAATTTTGAAAAAATGTGGAAGATCAAATTAAAACAAATCCCTTCCTTGAAAAATTTGCTTCGCCTTTCAAATGATAATTCAACAAAGGTATATTTTGACCACTCATTCTTCTGTGAGTTCTCAGTACATCGATAAACTACCGTAAGAGAATTAAAAAAATAATAGACCGTCGGTTATCTTGTGACTAAAAATACTCGACAATACTTGTTATCTGAACGCTAAACTACTTTTTTCTAAATAAAAAAAACGTTAATCTGCCATAACGGATGACAATACTGTCACGAAAACAAATTAAAATTGCAAAAATACAGACAAAAAAATTGTCATACAAGCATCCGAAAATAGTAAAAATATATGTAAAATAACTTCCCACAAAGCAAAATATATATATATATATATAAACTAAAACAGAATAAACGATCCCCATCAAAAGAGAAGAATGATTTTTTTAGAGAATAACTATCAGAGAAAAAGTAAGTTTTTTTTTTTCTTCTTCAAGTAGATAATTTAACATTAGTACATCCGTCAGTCAACTCTGAACTTTGTTATTTTAAAAATTTCAAACTATAGCCCGGTCGTGTACACTAGTTGAGTTATTTAGTTTATTGTGTAAGTTGTGTAATGCCAAAAAGAAATGAAAGCCTTGAATTTGTGGGCAGTGGCCACGACCAATGGCCATGGGCAGTTCAAGAACACAATTATCTTTTTCTTAGTGGCTTTGAAGGAGAGTGATGGAAGTTGAAGATCATTTCAAGGATGGGAGACATGAGTGGGAGTGCCCAAAAAATGTGAATGGTAAATTAATTAAATATGTTAAATTGATTTAATTAAAATTATTCGATTTCTTCGGTTTTGAATTATTGGTTTTAAAAATTTAATCTGAATACTTTTTTAAAAAATAAAGTTTATATGTATTTAATTAATTTAATCTAGATTTATACTTAAATATGAAAATATGAAAATTCTCAGTCCAATTATTTAATTAATTGTATACAAATATTTAATTCAACAATGATATTTTTTATTGTATACCTAAATTATATAAAAGAAAAAGTAAAAAAAAAATACCAATTTTATTATTTCGGTTTTAGTAATAGACCCAGTTTGGTTTAATCGATTTTGATAATTTAATAGGTTTATTTTTTTTGTTGCCCTTCCGGTTCTTCAGGGCTGTGCCCTGACTAATTCGAACTGACCCGTGTCACATACCTGGTTTTAATGGGTAAATCTCTCAACAAAAAAATTCTGCATACACAAGACCTCGAATAGGAGACTTGCTTAAACGATATCAAACTACTTATTACTTAGACCAACCTCATTAATAATTTAATACGTTTATTTGATTTTGCTGATTTAAGAACTATAACGGTAAAATTACCCCTTTAAGTCTAAAAACTACTATATGACTTAGAGTTAACGAACTATAAGTTGCGAGATAAACAGAACTTACAAATAATCCAAGTTTTAACAAGTGTGGATGATTTCTCAAAATATAGTATAAAACGAACCTACAAATGGTGATCTGGAGTGCCTAATTGTTCTATAGTCCTCTGGATTCGGTGTTGGTTCTTTTTCATAATGATTGTATTAGCTGAGAGCAAATTGTACTCCAGTTGATTTTCTCTTTTTTCATTTAAAAAAAATACTTGTCAAGTCTGAGGATTTTATATAATTTTTTTATTTTCCTAGTTTTTAGGCCTTCGTTATGACTAATCCAGACTGACCCACGTTTTACACCCGACTTTTGTATGTGAGTCTTCCAGCGAGAATCTTTTGCATACACAACGCCTTAAGCTCAAGACCTGCTTAAACAATACCAAGCTGCTTACTACTTGGATTAATCCCGTTGGTTATAATTTATTTAAGTAATAGTAGTAATTAAATTTGTTTATTGTTAATTACCTATTAAATTTATGATAATTGTTTAGGGTTATGTATAGATTCTAAATTGACTTCTAGCCAATGTGTCTCATTTTTAAATGAAGAAGAAAAAACCTTGATTTTTATTGGACGAATAGGATATAAATATTAAATTGATTTATGAATAAATATATAAACCAGAACAAGCACATTTGGCCGGTTGGTCAAGCTGCTTATCTTTGTTCTCTCATTTTTTTAGGTCACGAGTTTTAAACTCACTAAAAATACTTCATTCTTTCCCCTGAAGTTCCATCTTTCCCTCCCTTCTAGATAGGATACAGTTTAAATAGAATTTATCAAAGAAAAAAATAGATATATAGACCAACTTCTTTATATACACTATTGAAATACACAAAAAAATGATTTACAAACGGATAAAACTACATATTTTAAATCGACTTGTGAAAGAATTAAAAACAGCACAAAACATAGTATAAATAGATATTGTATATAAAATTTTAGAGGAAAAAACTAATATAAAATACATGAAAAATACTAAAATATGAATTATTTGACACAAATGAACTATAGGGATAGGGTTTAATGTAGACTCTCGAATTGTCAATAAAGTATTAATTGGTTGAACGCTTTTTTATTTTTTTTTATTAAAAAACTTCTAAAAATTTCCTTGGCCTATTGATTGTTCCCTCAATTATTTAATTGTCCATCATCGATAACCCTAAGTATTCTGGCTCCGAAAATAGAGCTTTAAGGTCGGAGTAAAGTCTCCCCAAAGACGAGTAATTGGAACATAGTCATTAGACAATTATATGAGAATATCTCAAATACAAACGAAATGAAAAACACTAAAGTGTTTGGTTCACGAAAAATATTATTACCAATCTGTTTTCGAAATCATATACCCACGTTTGATTTTTAAAGAATTTTCTACCGAGGTAATACTATATTCTCAATAGTAGCTTCTTTTCTCCAAAATGGTAGGAATGTCATTCTCACTCTATTCTTAGGTATTAGACAACTCCCACCACTTTGGACTAAAATACCCTCGAAATAATGTTTTGTATTCAAATAAATTATTATTTTTTATTTCTCGAACAATATTTTTTTGTTTTGATATGTTAAAATAATTTCTTATCTAACCTAAATTATTGCATAATAAAATATATAAACCATACTCATCATTAAAAAATAATAATAAATATTAGAAATATTTTTTTAATATTATTTCTTCTCTAAAAATTAATGTTCTTTATTTATATAGTAAAAATCTGTATTATTCAATTTTAAATCACATTATAAATTTTGTTTAAAATTTGATATTTTAAAGAATGACTTTTGATTTTAAAAATAATGTAAACTGAGTAATAAAACATATAAATATAATATTTATAGTTAGTTATTAGTATATTTGATTTAGTAGCGAATGTGATGATTATTATAGAAGTTTATGAATTTTTTCTGTATTTTTCAAATATATAATTATAACAAATCACAAATATTCAAAGTACTATAACATTAAAAACTATATTCATTGTGTAAGAACTTTATAAAAGAAAATATATAAATTAAAAATAATAGAAAAATATATTTCTTATGAATTTTCATGCAAATATTTTTACTTTAATATTAGAAGTTTGACTAGTTAAAAAGAAAATATATCAAAAGGATAATTTTGTAAAATATGCATTCTGATAATCATATAATCTATCTAACTAATCACTGTAATTTTACATTCCTGTCAAACAAACCAAACAAAGTAATGTAACATTCTCAATAATATGCCAAGTAATAAATCATTCCGAAAATCTAATTTCAAGGGCAATGTTATATTTTGTAATCCAAACGCCCCTAAAATTTGTAATAGTGGAGGCGAGCATAAATAAAAAATTTTCTCCCCTTTAACCATTCAACTTTCACAGTTTCAAACGCATAAGAGAACAAAGAAAAAAAAAATCGCACTGTGAGGGACCAAACAGGGGAAGGGAAGGAACTCAAAGCCTCCCGAAGAGAAAAGCATGCAACGAAATGCATGGGTTTTAGAGGCGGCCGGTTGGGTTGAAGATACAAAGAAGGAGCCGGATCTTCTGTTGGGTTACATCGGTACACCTTATGGTACAATAAAAAAAATTATCTGACGATCATTTCTAGAAATTCATATATGAGGAACGAATCAGGGTGAATAAGGGTGAAGAATTACATGTTTAAAATATAAAATTCTAAAAGTGAAGAAGATAAGATCCAATCACAATTCTACAATGTCGATTTCTAAGCCGCAACGATAACTCTTTGACCTCTCAAGCCTTTTTGTAATCTTAATTCAACTCATATTAAGATTTAAATATATATATATATATAATATGTAATCACAATTCAACTTAATTAGGATTTTAATATATATATATATATATAAATATATATAATCCTAATTCAACTTAATTAGAATTTTAATATATATGTATTAAAATTCAACTTAAGATTTCAATATATATATATAATATGTAATATAAATTCAACTTATAATTACGATTTCAATATATATATATATATTAATATATGTAATTATAATTCAACTTAGTTATGATTTTAACATATATTAATCTAAATCGAATTATATTATTTGTATATTAAAAGAGTTATAATTACAATAACTTTTCTCTTTGTAATATTTATCTGATAGTTAAATTCTATATATATATATATATATATTAATTTAACTAAATTTGTGTACAACAAATTTGTACATATATAATTTGTTTAATATTTGCTTGTTTCAACTGTGGTTGTGACCTTATAGGTTATTGTAATGTTAGCCGTAAATATTAGAACAATTATAATATTACAAACAATGAGTGACATCTAGCAATGTGTCATTGTCACCTAAGTTACAAGAAGTCATGATTCGGCACAACTTCTTTGTAATTAACTCTTTTCATAAATTACATCCTTTTGTCCTTTATATTTAGATTGGACAATAGTCATAGAATAGTCACACTTGAATAGTCCATCTAATATTTCTTGATATCTTGAGTAGACTACTATAAACGAATAATTTATGGTATCACATATAAACTTATTCGAGCATGGCCACACATTTTTAGTCCCACTCAATTAAGTGGCCTTAGACATTGCTCATATTATGTAGGAGGGACCAATCCTATTTTGATCAACCATATCCCACTACATAGATTGTGGCATATCCAATATCAGTCTTTATAGTGTAGTAGTTACAACATACATTTGAATGTATCAAAATATGTGACTCACGATGTTGAAATAATAATGATCTCAAGTCTGATGATCATACATGTAGTTACCACTATGAGCAATGTTGTGACTGTCACATAATAATCCAAGAAACATGCTTATAGCGGGTCAGTCCAGTATATCATTCTTTAACACATATTTATGTATTGATTTTGACATCTCCATGTCAATCACAACACTTTGTCATCAATCAACTACATATTAGTCTCAATGCATTATTGTTGTTCAAGCCCACAATAATACTTGATTAAAGACTCTTTAAGAATAAACATATTTATTCTTAAGACTTTATAATAAAACAATTTATTTATTCTACAATAAATTAGCTGGAATAATAATGGAACATCTTATATTAATAAACGAGGTAAAATGAATATGTAATTACAATTATCTCATGATTGGTCTTTAGTCTTTGGACATACTCCAGCACTCACAAGATCCTCCGCCATTAGTACAAAAATCTCGCCTCCCATAACACGAAGACTCTGAACGAAAGAAACTGAATAACCGGAAGAAAGTTTAATATCTCAATTTTTGGACTAATGACTAAAATGTAATTTTTGAAAGTTTAGGGGTTAAAGTGTAAATTTTGGAAAAGTTTAGGGACCAAAGTATAATTTTGAAAAGTTATGTAATTTAACCCCGTAAATGGATAGTTCACCCCCTAAGATGGTATTTCTGTGTTACCGGATATTTTATACGGGGCTTATATTATTCAAATTTGGATTTAATAAAATTGTTAAGCGTGCTCAGGCTAGGGAAATATTAGGATGGGTGACCTTTGGGAAGGTCCCATAAAAGTGTTTTTGATCGATATTTTGGACTCAGTAGGAGTAGAGAAAATTCGTATGGATTATCGAGAAAGGAATTCTAAGAGGAATTTTATTCTATGAAGATTTTGGATAATTATCGGAATAATAGACCGGTTAGGAAAATTCAGTCTAAATCCTTAGAAAATGAAGTTTTTATGGGATAATAGAGTTTTTTTTTCCCGAATATGAAATATAAAATTTTCGGAATAAATCTAATAGCTCGGAAAAGGTAAACTCGCAGTAGAAGTATTTTATGGATATCGATATATCGGATCGAATTGAAATTTTAAAGACAGTTCCAAAGACTATGGAAAATTCATAAAATATTATTTTATGAATATTTTGTTAATATTGGTGAGATTCTAACTAGATTTAGTTAGAATATGATGGAGTAGTTATAAAGCTCAAAGAAAGACATTTTGGAAATTGTATTAAGTAAAATTTGAATAATTGGATCGAATAAATATCACAAATTAAAATTTATGATATTTTGAGAAGGAGGCTTGTTAGAATGGAACCTATTTGGTTCAATTTTTATGGAATGGCAATTTTAAGTCATGTAAGTAAATAAAGTCTAGTTGGAGGGCAAATTGGTTATTTGCCATGTATGGCATTTTTGAAATATTTTGAAACATTGAGGGCAATTTTGGAAGAAGATTTACACATGGATTAAATCATGTCCATTGATTTTGATGAGATTGAATCTTGGCCATTATAATAAAAGGGCAAATTAGTAAATTCACTAGTTAAATGAATTTAAAATTCATTTAACTTTACAAGTGGATTAAATGGATTAAAAGATGATAAAAAAAATCATCTATATTTCCAGCTTGCTGTTCGAAACAAGAAAGAAAGGGGGAGAAAGGAAAATTTTCAATTTTCAAGCTCAAAATTGGAGAATCAAGACAAGTTTCAAGCAAAATTAATTTAGTACCGAAAGAGATCGAAAAAGAACCAAGGATAAAAAGAAAGATAAGAACCTCGAGCAAGCTTAGTGAAACATACTATTCATGGCCCAGGTAAGTGCATTTATATGTTTTAAATTGCAATTAGGAAGACTTGCGAGTAGTCGACCTAAAATTAAAATGATGTTAAATTATTTATATATATATATATTAATTTATGTTTGCCATGACCAATTATGTTGAAGTATGAGATATGAAATGTTTATTTATATGATGATCTATGATTACCATGAACATTTATGATGAAGCATGAAGCATGAAATGTCTATTTATATGATTAATTATGATGATTTACGATTATCATGAACAATTACGATGAAATATGAATTTCCTATCTATATAATTGATAATAATTGATTAGTAATGAAAGAAATGCCCAAGTATTGAGTATGGGAGTTCATGGTATAGTTGGCATGCCATAGAGTCTTTAGTAGCTTCACCCCTATGTTTATGTTATCAAACAGTTATTGTGACAAAATAATTGTGTCACATGCACCCTAGGGATCTAAGCCCACTGTGCCTAAGTGCACTGCCGAGGTGTCGCACCCTGGGGATCTAAGCCCATTGTGCCCGAGTGCACTGTCGAGGAGCTTTATGTTTATGGGGAGCAAAGAGCATCCCCGAGTACGTACTCATCTTTACGTTTACATTTGACACTACAGTGTCATTTCAAGATGACTCGCGTACCTCGATCTCATATAGCGTACTTTGGGCAATGATAATGAATTATGTCATGTAAATAAATCATGTTACGTATATAAAACATGTCATGAATATGAACCATGCTATGTATATGAAATATGTTAAATATACGAATCATGCCACATATATGAATCATGACATGTACATGAATTATGCCATATATACGAAGTATGCCACATATATAAGAAATATGCTATGCATATGAATCATGCCATGTATGGAAATCATGTCATGCAAAAGAAATATGACATGTATGGAAATCATGTCATGCAAAAGAAATATGCCATGTATGAAAATCATGTTACATAAATGAATCATGCTATGAATATGAATCACGATATATAAATGAACCATGTCATGTATATGAACTGTGTTTTACATATGAATTATGTTAAGCATGTGAACTATATTGCTTATGTGAATTATATCATGTATGTGAATTATGCTATGTATACGAAACATATCATGTATATATGATTTACTTGATGATGACAGAATACGAGAACCATGAGCAAGTTAGGAACTTATAACATGCACATTAATATCTATTGACCACGGAAACCTTGAGAGTACTATTCTATCTTAGGTAGAGAACTTGATATGAAATCATATGATAAGTATTACTTTACTCTATGTTTATTAAGTGAAATTATTGCCTCACTAAGTTCGTACTTAGCATGTGTTATTTCACACGTAGGTTCTCTCGAGTAGAGTGACAAGAAGGAGGTATTAAATTAGAAAATCAAGTTACATTAGTAAGCACGATATGTACATCTTAAATTATAAGTTTGATGTCTAGTGGGCATGCACATATATATAGTGGATTCAAATAGAAAAACTGTTTTGTAATCTCTAGATTATATTATGTTTTGCACTATTATAGATGTATGGATATAGGAAATGATTTACGATAAGTAGTTATATTTTCGATATAGTTAAGAATAGTTTAACCCTAATTGTGTAGAAATTTTAAAATCAAGGAAGGGTCTAGGCAGGGTACATAGTTTTCTCCCTGAATTATATTTTTATGTCAATAACACATTTACAAATTTTATAAAACAATTCAGGGTTAAAACTAGCTGCTATAGACTAACATAGTTTTTAATTCAAAACCGAGAAAGGGTTAAACTATAAAATAAAGTTAGTATAAAAAAAGAAAAAAAATCAAGTAAAGTTTTTCTTAACAACTCTGTAACATCTTTAGTGTATATTCGGTCTACGAGTATACGTTAAGGGTGTTACATTTATTGGTGTCAGAGCTACATGTTTAGCCGATTCTAGAGGCTAAATATAGTTTAATATGATTTAAAGTTAAGTACATGCCCCTATGATGTCATGTTACTGATGTACGACTGTGTAACTTGATTATGCTCCTCAATAACATGAATAAGATTTAGTAAAAATAGATGATGTTAAGTATCGACGGACTGTGATAAATGTTTAATTATGAGAATCAAGAGAAGAATGTTTAAAGTCAAGTATGTTGACAACTAGTTAGCAGAAAAAAAATGTTGCAGCAGTCCTAAGTTTGAATAAAGTACTCGTACTGTTTAAGAGTACGAGTTAGATATTAATAGACTGAGAAGGTACGCAGTTAAATGGATACCGATCAAAAGGTCTCGATGTGAATGGTTTATAGAGAAGTTTTGTCCAAGACCTAAGGAAATTTTTTTGGGCATAAACTTATCAAAATTTTCAAGAGGTTATGAACAAAGCGAGGGTTATGGAAAGAACCTGCAATTGTTTTAATTGATTCGGGTTCGATTAATATATATATTGGTACCAGGATAGTAGCACAAAGAAAGGTTCATTAGAAATTCAAGAAATCAAGTTCTTGACAGATTTAATGGAACTTCCATTCCATGAAATTGAAGTCACTCTTGGAATGGAATGGTTATCTGCATATGATACAGATTTGAAATGTAAGGAGAAAGGTTAGTACTTCGAGGACCCGATGGTTTTGAAGTAATCTTTGAGGGAGAAGGAACTAACTGTTTAGAGTCAGTAATTTCTGTAACGACAGCTCAAAGGTTGTTATACAACGGATGTGAAACATGTTGGGTTTGTATGGAAGATACACAAAAGTTACCTAAAAAGGATTAAAGACATCTCGACTGTAAAGGAATTTCCTGATATATTTCCGGATGAGTTATCAAGATTACCTCCAGATAGGAAAATACAGTTTGGGATTGATGTTTATCCAAGAACTGAGCCGATATCAATGGTACTATATAGGATGACACCAATTTAGTTAAGGGAACTAAAGGCTCAATTACAAAATTTTTGGACGGGGTTACATTTGACGAAGTGAAATACTATAGGGTACTCTGGTATTAATTGTAAAGAAGAAAGATGGTTCCCTATGATCTTGTATAAATTATCGACAATAGAATAAAGTAACCATTAAGAACAAGTAACCCCTACCAAGGATTGAAAATTTATTTGATCGTCTTAAAGATGTAGTAGTATTTTCAAAGATAAATCTTCGATTAGGGTTATTAGCAAATTAAGGTCAAGGAAAAAGATATACCAAAGACACTATTAAGGACTTGTTATGGGCACTAGGAATTTCTGGTGATACTTTTTGGATTAACGAATGCCCCTGCTGCATTCAAGGATTTGATAAATAAGGTATTTCAACCCTATTTGGATTGTTGCGATTTTCATAGATGATATTTTGGTTTTTTTAAAGACCAAAGTTGAGTATGATTACCATCTTTGTGTGGTATTATAAATTTTAAGAGATTAGCAGTTTTATGTCGAGTTTTCTAAATGTGAGTTCTGGTTGTTAGGAAAGTTTCAAAAGATTAAAGAAAGTTCGAATTTAAGCACCAATTTTAATTCAACCAGAATTAGAAAAAAAAGAATATACTCTATACAATAATGTATCTCTTTATGATTTAAGTGGCGTGTTGATGCAAGAAGGTTGTGTCATAGTTTATGCATTAAGGCATTTCAAAATTTATGAAATGAACTATTCAACATATGGTTTGTAAATGGCAGCCATGATTTTTGTTTTAAAAGTTTAATGACACAAAAGGATCTTAATCTGCGACAACGAAGGTGGGTTGAATTTTAAAGGATCGTGATATGGTTATCAATTATTACCCTCAGAAAGGCTAACGTAATCGTAGATGCTCTTAGCCGGAAGATATTATCTGCTTTACACATGAAGAATGCAGAATTGTCTGTGGGACGAGATGGTTCCTTAACAGCAGAATGTCAATTAAAGCCAACTTTATTGGATAAAATCAAGGATTTGCAGTCTATGGACGAAAGATGTCTTGAAAAGAGGAGACAAGCTGGAATTAGGAAAATACAAGACTATGACATTAAGTCAAAGAGTTGATTATATTACTGAGGTAAAGTATATGTTTCTGACAATGATAATATGAAGAAAGAAGATATTAACAGAGACCCAAGGTTTTCTTCAAGGTATTGGGGAACGGTATTTGGAGTTTTAGGTGCTAAATTAAATTTTAGTACAGTTTTTCATCCGCAAACAGATGGGCAGTCCGAGCGGATCATACAAATTCTGAAGGATATGTTACGAGCTTATGTAATTGAGTTTGCGGGATAATGGGAAAAGAACTTGCCTTTGGTTAAATTTGCTTACAACAATAGTTATCAAGCAAGTATCAAGGTGGCACATGGAAGAAAATATGAACTTCTATAAATCGGTTAGAGTTACAAGATTGAAATGTTCCGAATAACTCAAACGTTGGAAGAGTGATTTAACACAAGACATGGAGGACAAAGTAAGGATTATTCAGCAAAATTTTAAGGCCGCCGTGGATTGACAAAAGGCCTATGCAAATAAGAAGAAAAAAGATACTGAATATGAAGTTAGGAAAAAATGTTTTAAAGATTTCACCTTGGAAGAAGGTGTTACATTTTGGTTGAAATGGAAAGATTAGTCCCTGATTTATAAAGCAGTATGAGATTCTAAAAAGAAAGGAACCAATGGCTTATCAATTGGCTTTATCTTCAGATTTGAGTAAGATTCATGCTATGTTTCATGTATTTGTGCTTCAGAGGTATTAGTCGGCTTCTTCACATGTAATTACTTCTGAGGAGATTGAACTACAACCAAGTTTGACGTATAAAGAAGAATTAGTAAAACTCCTAGCATACGGAGTCAAAGGATTAAAGAACAAGAAATTCTACTAGTTAAAGTCCTCTGGAGAAAACATAAAGTAAAGAAAATCATTTGGAAAACTAAAGAGAGAATGAATAAGCAATATATGAAATTGTTTGAAACAAGTAAACGTTGAAAATTCGAGGATAGATTTTCTTAAGGGGGAATGAATTGTAATATCCCAATTTTTGGACTAGTGACTAAAATGTAATTTTTGAAAGTTTTGGGGTTAAAGTGTAAACTTTGGAAAAGTTTAGGGACCAAAGTGTAATTTTGAAAAGTTAGGTAATTTAACTCCGTAAATGAATAGTTCACCCCCTAGAATGATATTTCTGTGTTACCGAATTTTTCATACGGGGCTTATATTATTCAAATTTGGATCGAATAATACTGTTAAGCGTGCTCAGGCCAAGGAAATATTAGGATGGGTGACCTTCGGGAAGGTCCCATAAAAGTGTTTTTGATCGATATTTTGGACTTAGTAGGAGTAGAGAAAATTCATATGGATTATCGAGAAAGGAATTCTAAGAGAAATTTTATTCTATGAAGATTTTCAATAATTATCGGAATAATAGATTGAGTTAGGAAAATTCAGTCTAAGTCCTTGGAAAATGAAGTTTTTATGGGATAATAGAGTTTATTTTCCCGAATATGGAAACATAAAATTTTCGAAATAAATCTAATATCTCAGAAAAGGTAAACTCGCAGTAGAAGTATTTTATGGATATCGATATATCAGATCGAATTGAAATTTTAAAGACAGTTCCAAAGACTATGGAAAATTCATAAAATATTATTTTATGAATATTTTGTTAATATTGGTGAGATTCTAACTAGATATAGTTAGAATATGATGGAGTAGTTATAAAGCTCAAAGAAAGAAATTTTGGAAATCGTATTGAGTAAAATTCGAATAATTGGATCGAATAAATATCATAAATTAGGTTCAATTTTTGGGAAGGGTATTGAGTAAAATTTATGATATTTTGGGAAGGAGGCTTGTTATTCAATTTTTATGGAATGGCAATTTTAAGTCATGTAAGTAAATAAAGTCTAGTTGGAGGGCAAATTGGTCATTTGCCATGAATGGCATTTTTGAAATATTTTGAAACATTGAGTGCAATTTTGGAAGAAGATTTACACATAGATTAAATCATGTCCATTGATTTTGATGAGGTTGAATCTTGGCCATTATAATAAAAGGGCAAATTAGTAAATTCACTAGTTAAATGAATTTAAAATTCATTTAACTTTACAAGTGGATTAAATGGATTAAAAGATGATAAAAAAACATCTATATTTCCAGCTTGCTGTTCGAAACAAGAAAGAAAGGGGGAGAAAGGAAAATTTTCAATTTTCAAGCTCAAAATTGGAGAACCGAGACAAGTTTCAAGCAAAATTAATTAAGTTCCAAAAGAGATCGAAAGAGAACCAAGAATAAAAAGAAAGATAAGAACCTCGAGTATGCTTAGTGAGGCATACTATTCATGTCCCAGGTGAGTGCATTTATATGTTTTAAATTGCAATTAAGAAGACTTGCGAGTAGTCGACCTAAAACTAAAATGATGTTAAATTATATATATATGTTAATTTATGTTTGCCATGAGCAATTATGTTAAAGTATGATATATGAAAAGTTTATTTATATGATGATCTATAATTACCATGAACATTTATGATGAAGCATGAAACATGAAATGTCTATTTATATGATTAATTATGATGATTTATGATTATCATGAACAATTACAATAAAATATGAATATGAATTTCCTATCTATATAATTGATGTTAATTGATTAGTAATTAAAGAAATGCCCAAGTATTGAGTATGAGAGTCCATGGTATAGTTGGCATGCCATAGAGTCTTTAGCAGCTGTAACCCTATGTTTATGTTATCAAACAATTATTGTGACAAAATGATTGTGTCACATGCACCCTGGGATGTAAGCCCACTGTGCCCGAGTGAACCGTCGAGTTGCTTTGTTTATGGGGAGCAAAGAGCGTCCCCGAGTACGTACTCATATTTACGTTTACGTTTGACACCACAGTGTCATTTCAAGATGACTCGCGTACCTCGATCTCATATAGCGTACTTTGGGCAATGATAATGTATTATGTCATGTAAATAAATCATGTTACGTATATGAAACATGTCATGAATATGAACCATGCTATGTATATGAAATATGTTAAATATAAGAATCATGCCACGAATATGAATCATGACATGTACATGAATTATGCTATATATACGAAGTATGCCACACATATAAGAAATATGCTATGCATATGAATAATGCATGTATGGAAATCATGTCATGCAAAAGAAATATGCCATGTATGGAAATCATGTCATGCAAAAGAAATATGCCATGTATGAAAATCATGTTACATAAATGAATCATGCTATGAATATGAATCACGATACATAAATGAACCATGTCACGCATATGAACTGTGTTTTACATATGAATTATGTCAAGCAAGTGAACCATATTGCTTATGTGAATTATATCATGTATGTGAATTATGCTATGTATAAGAAACATATCATGTATAGATGACTTACTTGATGATGACAGAACATGAGAACCATGAGCAGGTTAGGAACTTAAAACATGCACATTAATATCTAGTGACCACGGAAACATTGATAGTACTATTCTATCTTAGGTAGAGAACTTGATATGAAATCATATGATAAGTATTACTTTACTCTATGCTTATTAAGTGAAATTATTGCCTCACTAAGTTCGTACTTAGCGTGTGTTATTTCACATGTAGGTTATCTAGAGTAGAGAGACAAGAAGAAGCTATTAAATTTGAAAATCAAGTTACATTAGTAATCACGGTACGTACATCTTAAATTATAAGTTTGATGTCTAGTGGGCATGTACATATATGTAGTGGATTTAAATAGAAAAACTGTTTTGTAATCTCTAGATTATATTATGTTTATGCACTATTATAGATGTATGGATATAGAAAATGATTTACTATAAATAGTTATATTTTCGATATAGTTAAGAATAGTTTAATCCTAATTGTGTAGAAATTTTAAAATCAAGGAAAGGGTCTAGGCAGGGTACATAGTTTTCTCCCTGGATTATATTTTATGTCAATAACACATTTACAAATTTTATAAAACAATTCAATGTTAAAACTAGCTGCTATAGACTAACATAGTTTTTAATTCAAAACCGAGAAAGGGTTAAACTATAAAATAAAGTTAGTATAAAAAAAGAAAAAAAAATTCAAGTCAAGTTTTTCTTAACAACTTTGTAACATCTTTAGTGTATATTCGGTCTACGAGTATACATTAAGGGTGTTACATTTATTGGTATCAGAGCTACATGTTTAGCCGATTCTAGAGGCTAAATCGAGTTTAATATGATTTAAAGTTAAGTACAGGCCCCTAGGATGTCATGTTACTGATGTACTACTGTGTAACTTGATTATGCTCCTCAATAACATGAATAAGATTCAGTAGAAATAGATGGTGTTAAGTATCAGGAGAAATAGATGATGTTAAGTATCGGCGGACTGCGATAAATGTTTAATTATGGGAATCAAGAGAAAAATGTTTAAAGTCAAGTATGTTGGCAACTAGTTAGCAGAAAAAAAATGTTGCAGCAGTTCTAAGTTTGAATAAAGTACTCGTACAGTTTAGGAGTACGAGTTAGATATTAATAGACTGAGAAGGTACGCAGTTAAATGGATACCGATCAAAAGGTCTCGATGTGAATGGTTTATAGAGAAGTTTTGTCCAAGACCTACGGAGATTTTATTGGGCATAAACTTATCAAAATTTTCAAGAGGCTATGAACAGAGCGAGGGCTATGGAAAGAACTTGTAATTGTTTTAATTGATTCGGGTTCAATTAATATATATATTGGTACTAAGATAGTAGCACAAAGAAAGGTTCATTATAAATTCAAGAAATCAAGTTCTTGACAGATTTAATGGAACTTCCATTCCATGAAATTGAAGTCGTTCTTGGAATGGAATGGTTATCTGCATATAATATAGATATGAAATGTAAGGAGAAAATGTTAGTACTTCAAGGACCCGATGGTTTTGAAGTAATCTTTGAGGGAGAAAGAACTGACTGTTTAGAGTCAGTAATTTCTGTAACGACAGCTCAAAGGCTGTTATACAATGGATGTGAAACATGTTTGGTTTGTATTGAAGATACACAAAAGTTACCTAAAAAGGATTAAAGACATCCCGGCTGTAAAGGAATTTCCTGATATATTTCCGAATGAGTTATCAGGATTACCTCTAGATAGGAAAATACAGTTTGGGATTGATGTTTATCCAAGAACTGAGCCGATATCAATGGTACTATATAGGATGACAACAATTGAGTTAAGGGAACTAAAGGCTCAACTACAAAATTTCTGGACGGGGTTACACTTGACGAAGTGAAATACTATATGGTACTATGGTATTAATTGTAAAGAAGAAAGATGGTTCCCTATGATCTTGTATAGATTATCGACAATGGAATAAAGTAACCATTAAGAACAAGTAACCCCTTCCAAGGATTGAAATTTTATTTAATCGGCTTAAAGATGTAGTAGTATTTTCAAAGATAAATCTTCGATCATGGTTATTAGTAAATTAAGGTCAAGGAAAAAGATATACCAAATACACTATTCAGGACTTGTTATGGGCAGTATGAATTTCTGGTGATACTTTTTGGATTAACGAATGCCCCTGCTGCATTCAAGGATTTGATGAATAAGGTATTTGAACCCTATTTGGATTATTGTGTTTTCATAGATGATATTTTGGTTTTTTTTCAAGATCAAATTTGAGTATGATTACCATCTTTGTGTGGTATTATAAATTTTAAGAGATTAGCAGTTTTATGTCGAGTTTTCTAAATGTGAGTTCTGGTTGTTAGGAAAGTTTCAAAAGATTAAAGAAGTTCGGATTTAAGCACCAATTTTAATTCAACCCAGAATTAGAAAAAAAAGAATGTACTATATACAATAATGTATCTCTTTATGGTTTAAGTGGCGTGTTGATGCAAGAAGGTTGTGTCATAGTTTATGCATTAAGGCAGTTCAAAATTTATGAAATGAACTATTCAACATATGATTTGTAAATGACAGCCATGATTTTTGTTTTAAAAGTTTGATGACACAAAAGGATCTGAATCTGTGACAACGAAGGTAGGTTGAATTTTAAAGGATCATGATATGGTTATCGATTATTACCCTGGGAAAGGCTAATGTAATCGTAGATGCTCTTAGCCGGAAGAAATTATCTACTTTGCACATGATGAATGCATAATTGTCTGTGGGACGAGATGGTTCCTTAACAGAAGAATGTCAGTTAAAGCCAACTTTATTGGATCAAATCAAGGATTTGCAGCCTATGGATGAAAGATGTCTTGAAAAGAGGAGACAAGCTGGAATTAGGAAAATACAGGACTATGAAATTAAGTCAAAGAGTTGATTATATTACTGAGGTAAAGTATATGTTTCTGACAATGATAATCTGACGAAAGAAGATATTATTAGAGACCCAAGGTTTTCTTCAAGGTATTGGGGAACGTTATTTGGAGTTTTTGGTGCTAAATTAAATTTTAGTGCAGTTTTTCATCCGCAAACAGATGGGCAGTCCGAGCGGATCATACAAATTCTGAAGGATATGTTACGAGCTTATATAATTGAGTTTGCGGGATAATGGGAAAAGAACTTGCCTTTGGTTAAATTTGCTTACAACAATAGTTATCAAGCAAGTATCAAGGTGGCATATGGAAGAAAATACCGAACTTCTTTAAATCGGTTAGAGTTACAAGATTGAAATGTTCAGAATAACTCAAACGTTGGAAGAGTGATTTAACACATGACATGGAGGATAAAGTAAGGATTATTCAGCAAAATTTTAAGGCCGCCGTGGATTGACAAAAGGCCTATGCAAATAAGAAGAAAAAAGATATTGAATATGAAGTTAGGAAAAAAATGTTCTAAAGATTTCACCTTGGAAGAAGGTGTTACGTTTTAGTTGAAATGGAAAGATTAGTCCCTGATTTATAAAACCATATGAGATTCTAAAAAGAAAGGAACCAATGGCTTATCAATTGGTTTTATCTTCAGATTTGAGTAAGATTCTTGCTATGTTTCATGTATTTGTGCTTCAGAGGTATTAGTCGGCTTCTTCACATGTAATTACTTCTGATGAGATTGAACTACAACCAAGTTTGACGTATAAAGAAGAATTAGTAAAAATCCTAGCATACAGAGTCAAAGGATTAAAAAACAAGAAATTCGAGGACGAATTTTCTTAAGGAGGAAGGAATTGTAATATCCTAATTTTTGGACTAGTGACTAAAATGTAATTTTTGAAAGTTTAGGGGTT
The DNA here is from genome assembly GCA_019671005.1 of Hibiscus mutabilis. Taxonomy (NCBI): domain Eukaryota; kingdom Viridiplantae; phylum Streptophyta; class Magnoliopsida; order Malvales; family Malvaceae; genus Hibiscus; species Hibiscus mutabilis. The sequence goes on from CM033742.1 coordinate 6,565,131, forward strand.
AAAGTGTAAACTTTGGAAAAGTTTAGGGACCAAAGTATAATTTCGAAAAGTTATGTAATTTAACCCCGTAACTTGATAGTTCACCCCCTAGAATGATATTTCTATGTTACCGAATTTTTCATACGGGGCTTATATTATTCGAATTTGGATCGAATAAGATTGTTAAGCGTGCTCAGGCCAGGGAAATATTAGGATGGGTGACCTTCGGGAAGGTCCCATAAAAGTGTTTTTGATCGATAATTTGGACTCAGTAGGAGTAGAGAAAATTCGTATGGATTATCGATAAAGGAATTTTGAGAGAAATTTTATTCTATGAAGATTTTCGATAATTATCGGAATAATAGATTGTGTTAGGAAAATTCAGTCTAAGTCCTTGGAAACTAAAGTTTTTATGGGATAACAGAGTTTATTTTTCCGAATATGGAAACATAAATTTTTCGGAATAAATCTAATAGCTAGGAAAAGGTAAACTCGCAGCAGAAGTATTTTATAGATATCGATATATCGGATCGAATTGAAATTTTAAAGACAGTTCCAAAGACTATGGAAAATTTATAAAATATTATTTTATGAATATTTTGTCAATATTGGTGAGATTCTATCTAGATATAGTTAGAATATGATGGAGTAGTTATAAAGCTCAAAGAAAGAAATTTTGGAAATCGTATTGAGTAAAATTTGAATAATTTAATCGAATAAATATCACAAATTAAAATTTATAATATTTTGGGAAGGAGGCTTGTTAGAATGGAACCTATTTGGTTCAATTTTTATGGAATGACAATTTTAAGTCATGTAAGTAAATAAAGTCTAGTTGGAGGGCAAGTTGGTCATTTGCCATGGATGGCATTTTTGAAATATTTTGAAACATTGAGTGCAATTTTGGAAGAAGATTTACACATGGATTAAATCATGTCCATTGATTTTGATGAGATTGAATCTTGGCCATTATAATAAAAGGGCAAATTAGTAAATTCACTAGTTAAATGAATTTAAAATTCATTTAACTTTACAAGTGGATTAAATGGATTAAAAGATGATAAAAAAATCATCTATATTTCAGCTTGCTGTTCGAAACAAGAAAGAAATGGGGAGAAAGGAAAATTTTCAATTTTCAAGCTCAAAATTGGAGAATCAAGACAAGTTTCAAGCAAAATTAGTTTAGTTCCAAAAGAGATCGAAAGAGAACCAAGGATAAAATGAAAGATAAGAACCTCGAGTAAGCTTAGTGAGGCACACTATTCATTGCCCATGTGAGTGTATTTATATGTTTTAAATTGCAATTATGAAGACTTGCGAGTAGTCGACCTAAAATTAAAATGATGTTAAATTATTTATATATATATGTTAATTTATGTTTGCCATGACCAATTATGTTCAAGTATGAGATATGAAATGTTTATTTATATGATGATCTATGATTACCATGAACATTTATGATGAAGCATGAAACATGAAATGTCTATTTATATGATTAATTATGATGATTTATGATTATCATGAACAATTACAATGAAATATGAATATGAATTTCCAATCTATATAATTGATGATAATTGATTAGTAATGAAAGAAATGCCCAAGTATTGAGTATGAGAGTGCATGGTATAGTTGGCATGCTATAGAGTCTTTAGCAGCTGCACCTATATGTTTATGTTATCAAACAGTTATTGTGACAAAATGATTGTGTCACATGCAACCTGGGGATCTAAGCCCACTATGCCTAAGTGCACTGTCGAGGTGCCGTACCCTGGGGATCTAAGCCCACTATGCCCGAGTGCACTGTTGAGGTGCTTTATGTTTATGGGGAGCCAAGAGTGTCCCCGAGTACGTACTCATCTTTACGTTTACGTTTGACCACACGATGTCATTTCAAGATGACTTGCATACCTCGATCTCATATAGCGTACTTTGGGCAATGATAATGAATTATGCCATGTAAATAAATCATGTTACGTATATGAAACATGTCATGAATATGAAACATGCTATGTATATGAAATATGTTAAATATATGAATCATGCCACACATATGAATCATGACATGTACATGAATTATGCCATATATACGAAGTATGCCACATATATAAGAAATATGCTATGCATATGAATCATGCCATGTATGGAAATCATGTCATACAAAAGAAATATGCCATGTGTGGAAATCATGTCATGCAAAAGAAATATGCCATGTATGAAAATCATGTTACATAAATGAATCATGCTATGAATATGAATCACGATACATAAATGAACCATGTCATGCATATGAACTGTGTTTTACATATGAATTATGTCAAGCATGTGAACCATATTGCTTATGTTAATTATATCATGTATGTGAATTATGCTATGTATACGAAACATATCATGTATATATGACTTACTTGATGATGACAGAACATGAGAACCATGAGCAAGTTAGGAACTTATAACATGCACATTAATATCTAGTGACCATGGAAACTTTGATAGTACTATTCTATCTTAGGTAGAGAACTTGATATGAAATCATATAATAAGTATTACTTTACTCTATGTTTATTAAGTGAAATTATTACCTCACTAAGTTTGTACTTAGCGTGTGTTATTTCACACGTAGGTTCTCTCGAGTAGAGTGACAAGAAAGAGCTATTAAATTGGAAAATCAAGTTACATTAGTAATCACGGTGCGTACATCTTAAATTATAAGTTTGATGTCTAGTGGGCATGTACATATATGTAGTGGATTTAAATAGAAAAATTGTTTTGTAATCTCTAGATTATATTATGTTTATGCACTATTATAGATGTATGGATATAGAAAATGATTTACTATAAGTAGTTATATTTTTGATATAGTTAAGAATAGTTTAACCCTAATTGTGTAGAAATTTTAAAATCAAGGAAGGGTCTAGGCAGGGTACATAGTTTTCTCCCTAGATTATACTTTTATGTCAATACCACATTTATAAATTTTATAAAACAATTCAAGGTTAAAACTAGCTGGTATAGACTAACATAGTTTTTTAATTCAAAACCGAGAAAGGGTTAAACTATAAAACAATGTTAGTATAAAAAAGAAAAAAAATTCAAGTCAAGTCAAGTTTTTCTTAACAACTCTGTAGCATCTTTAGTGTATATTCGGTCTACGAGTATACGTTAAGGGTGTTACAGAAAGGACCTTCAACGAGTGGTCAAGGGGATCTACAATCAAAAGTCAATATTGGGGAAAGACAGAATGAAATATCCAGGGACAAAGAAAAGGAGAAAGGGTGGTTAGAAGAGGAATGACGGTCCGCAACAATGTCGAAGCCATCGGAGATGAAGTTCCCCGGCAATACAAAATAAAAAAGAAAAAAGCCTTTGTTGAGAGAAAAGAAGAGCTGGTGACTTTATTTGTTATTTTGTTTTTTTAACTTTCCCCTTTAACCTTTTGTTATAATTAATATGACATCACATACAATGGCGGGCCAAAATTTTCAGATACAATGGCGGGAATAAATTATGAGGTATAAAAAATTCATATAGTACTAAAATACGTATTGTTGATCTCATATCCTAATAAATTAAGTGGGGTCAAATATAATATTTTTTTATGAAAAATTTTATATTACCGCATTGAAAACTTCATACCCAACAAATCAAGTGAGGTCAATTATACCCACTTTTTATGCTACTTTCGCCCATGATCACATAGATAATAACTCTCTCTAAGTTTTAGATTATTCATCTAGATCTAAAGACCGAATATTTTTTAATTATATAAAAAAATATTTATATTCTCAAAATAAACATATAGCTTGTTCAGTTTTGGAGAGAACAAATCAAGAAAACCGTGGACAAAAAGCTGTACGAAGATTACTCAGCTGTCCCGTCGACAAAAATTGGCAAAAAAAGAAAATAAAGGTCTTGTAATCGACTAATTTCAGGTCGAAAAAAATAAACCTTTCAGTGGCATTTTGTGTGTGGAAAAGGCCCCCAATCCAACGTGCTTTGACTGTCTCCACTGTCTTAGCTCCCGTGCTCAATGATTACCTTCACTTTCTTAGTGAAATCTGTCCTAAATTTCACACGAGTGGTCTTGGGATTATAAAGTGTAAAAGGAAAACAAGTGCTGATTCAATGGGTGTGTTGAATTTTGATATATGTGAAGAATCCACTTAATCTATGTCTATACACACCGGTTAGGGAATTGTTTATTTATTATTATAGGAATGTTGATGTTGTTTGTTTTTAATATAGAATTCAAAAGAAAAACAGTGTATACAATTTAAATAGAGGATAAATTACATAAATTATTACTTAATTTTATTCTAAAATTTATTTTGGTTATTGAAGCTTCAATGCATTCAATTTACCCACTAAAGTTTAGACATCGAACATTTTTAGTCACTGAACTTCACCCTTAAATATATTTTGGTCACTGAAGTTTAGACATTGACGTAGATGGTGGTCGTACGGTCCCAAGTTTCATTAGTCACTTCGTCTCGACCCTTTAAGTTCAAATCCGACCTCCATTTCGTCAGACAGGGTGCCAAAGTCCACGAATCAAAAAAAACTTTTGATTTTTTTTTTCTCGTCGATCTCCTTCCTTCGCCATCGGATGGAGCTCATTTCTCAAAATATTGCTTCTCTCATGCCGATGAAACTTTCTACTGTTCGGATACTGAAGAAATTTCTTCATACGCCAATAAATGGACGATGTCAAAAAAATTAACAGAAGAGTAATAAAAAAAATGTTCAATGTCTAAACTTTATTGAATAAATTGAACGTTTTGAAACTTTAGTGACCAAAATAGGTTTGAGAGTAAAATTCAGTGATAATTTACGTAATTTACCCAATAATATACTAGTTTAGCCAACATTATTAAATGATATTTCTTCCATCTCAATAAAATAATTACGATCAAAATAAAAAAATTAATCTTTTAAAAATAATAAATTTGAATATATTTAAATATTGTATGAAAATATCATTTGTTCATTAACTTGTGGATAAATTTAAAGGAAAAAATTTTAATATACAAATTGTGTAAACTTTAGTTTATATAAACTTGTTAAAATTAGGGGATCAATTTAAGATTTAAGTTTATGAGTTTAGATTATAGGGTTTATAATTTAGGATTTAAGGTTTAAAATTTTTAATTTAAAAGTTTAGGACTAAAAATTAAGTTTTTTAAATTTTAAAAAAATATAATATTTATTTATACATATTATATATCGAAATATAACCAAATTTAAAAAATACTGATTAATTTACTATCATGCGTAAGGTTTAAGATAATGGGATCAATTATTTCATTTAAAATTCTCCACTATCTTTTTCCCAGCCATCATCAGGTCATAGATAATTACATAAATAAACAATTAATACAAACCCAATTATTGACACTTCAATGATTTAGTAAGTGCAAATCCCATTGGTGGTTTGACTGGGAATTGCAAAGACCACAGATTGCTACTTACCATCACTCCAAATGTGCTAAGTTATGTAAATTCTATGTGAAAATGTATAATTAGTTTTAATTCTACTTATAATTTAAATTAATTATATATTATTATATTTAATTTTAATTGTGAGTTTTCTGACAAAACATATTTACATGTATTGTCATAAAAATAACTCATACACGACATTTTAGATCATATTGGTACAATGAGATCCATTTAATAAAAAAATGCTTGTGTAAGCAAACACATAAATCACCATCGGTATTTTTTTTGATAAATGTGTATTTATTATTTAAGAAAAAAATAATTTTTAACATATTTACAGCCACATACATTAAAAAGAAATAATTAACTTTTGATACCAATAGCTTATTTGCATGTTTCTTTATCCTAGGTTGTTATTGGCATAGTGGTATATAGGGACAAAGTTAATATCGAACATTAAGAGGGGTAAAATTTTATTAAGCCTTTAAGTCTAAAAAATGGGAGGGATAAAAACTGTATTTGACTATTATTTAAACTACAAAGGACCTCAAATGTTATTATACTAAAAAATTTTGGTGGCATATGTATTTTAAATCTTTATATTTTAAAATTGGGTAAACTATAACGAATGTTACTCAATTATGGGTAAAGTTATATTTGACACCCAATTATTAAAAGTTACACTTGGGTCACCCATTTATGGGTAATGTTACATTTGGGTCATTTAATTATTAAAAGTTACATTCGGGTCATTCAATTATATATAATGTTACATTTGGGTCACCCTTCATATTTTAAAAAAATATATCAATTTAGTAATTTTTTCTTCCAAATCACTTGTATACCCTCGTTAACACTAAAATACTTCATTTGAAATCATTAACTAATCTAATACACAAATTGATATATATATTTTAAATATGAAGGGTGACCCAAATATAACCTTACCCATAATTGAGTGTCCAAAGTGTAACTTTTAATAATTAGGTGACTTAAATATAATCTTACCAATAATTGAGTGACCTAAATATAACTTTTAATAATCGAGTGACCTCCGTTGTAGTTTACTCCATCTTTTATGGGTTTAACTTATGGAATATAACATTAATTTTGGGAATAAAATTATGAAAATATGTTTTAACGGATATTTAAAATATATATTTTAAATTATGAGACGTGGTGTGATGGCTGCTCACCTCATTTCTTAATCATGAGGTCGAAAATTTGATTATTATTTATAAAAATAAAATACATTTCATAATCAACTGTATTATCTCTTACTGAGAATAGTCACAATGAAAAAGAGATAATTTAACTCGCATTTTTTTGTTGTTGTACTGATACTCCTATTAAACTGATATCTATGAAGACAGCAACTCCTATACATAAAAAGTGTCCTCCCCTGCAATAACTTGCTTGCCACCTTTCTTACAACATCCCACATTTATTCTCCTCCTCCTTTCAACCCTTTGAAGAAAAGTCTTCCTTCTGTGTACCGGTTTCAAATCTCGGACATGTCAACCGCCTGTTCTTACCAACAAATCGTTCTCTGTTTTTGTCTGATGCTCTGTTTCTACTTGCCCTGTTGTGTAAAATCTGATGAACTCCAAATATTATTGAATCTAAAATCTGCTCTAAACGAATCAAACACCAATGTTTTTTATTCATGGGAGGCTTCAAATTCTGTTTGCAGCTTCAATGGAATCATTTGCAACTCCGAAGGGTCTGTTAAGGAAATCGAGCTTTCGAATCAGAACTTGATGGGTATTCTTCCTTTGGATTCAATATGCCAGCTTCAATCCTTGGATAGGCTTTCGTTGGGGTTCAATTCACTGCACGCTGAAATCACTGAAGATTTGGGTAATTGTTTAAATCTTCAATATTTGGATCTTGGGAACAATCCGTTCACCGGTTCGTTTCCAGATATATCATCTCTCAGAAAATTACAGTCTCTTTACTTGAATGGAAGTGGATTTTCCGGGATTTTCCCGTGGAAATCGCTTGAAAACATGACGAATCTTGCTGTTCTAAGCCTCGGGGACAATCCTTTCGATCGAGCACCGTTCCCTGATCAGATTTTAAAGCTAAAGAATCTGAATTGGCTTTACTTGGCGAATTGCAGCATCGGGGGGAAGATTCCACCCGCCATTGGAGACCTCACCGAGCTTATAGAATTGGAGCTTCAATACAATTATCTGTCCGGGGAAATTCCTATGGAAATCGGAAAGCTTCACAAGCTATGGCAGCTCGAGCTCTACAACAATGAATTGACCGGGAAACTTCCAGTCGGGTTGCGAAACCTTACGAAGCTCAAATTTTTCGATGCCTCGGCGAACAATCTTGAAGGAGATATTGCAGTAGTGGGGTCTATGACGAACCTGATAAGCCTGCAACTCTTCCAGAATCGGTTTTCCGGCGGAGTGCCGCCGGAGTTGGGCGAGTTCAAGAAACTGGTGAACCTGTCTCTGTATACTAATTTGTTCACGGGTCCTTTGCCTCAAAAGCTTGGTTCTTGGGCCGAATTCAACTACATAGATGTATCAGAGAATTTCTTAACTGGTCCGATTCCGCCCGACATGTGCAAGAAAGGTACCATGAGAGCTCTTCTTATGCTTCAGAACAAGTTCTCCGGCGAAATTCCGGCGAGTTACGCAAACTGCACCACTTTAACGCGGTTTAGAGTGAGTAACAACTCGCTCTCCGGCAGCGTTCCGGCGGGAATATGGGGATTACCGGTAGTGGATATAATTGATATCGGCTACAATGAACTTGAAGGGCCAATTACATCTGATATCAAGAACGCTAAACAAATGGGGATACTCTCAGCTGAGTTCAATCGGTTATCAGGAGAATTGCCTGAAGAGATTTCGGAAGCAAAATCTTTGGTTAGAATTGAACTAAACGACAATAAATTTTCGGGGAAAATCCCACATGGAATCGGGGAACTTAAACGATTGAGCAACCTTAACTTGCAGAACAACCGGTTGTCTGGTTCAATACCAGATTCACTAGGTTCTTGTGTTTCCATCAGTAACATAAACATGGCTGATAACGTTCTTTCTGGCGAAATCCCATCATCTTTAGGATCTTTGCCGACATTGAACTCTCTGAATTTGTCCGGAAATGAACTTTCCGGGAAAGTCCCGGAGAGCTTGTCATTGCTCAAGCTGAACCTTGTTGATCTATCTCATAATCGGTTAACCGGTCGGATACCGAAATCTTTCTCAAGTGAAGCATATAATGGTAGCTTTACTGGAAATCCGGGTCTTTGCAGTTCAAGTATAAGAACTTTCAAGAAATGTCCATCGGATTCCGGCTTGTCTAAAGATGCTCGTACTCTTATCGTTTGTATTATGCTCGGCGTAACGGTCTTGCTTGCTTCACTCGGATTCTTCTTTTATGTTAGGAGAGCTGAAAACGATCACAGTCGCTCTTTGAAGGACGAATCTTGGAACATTAAGTCTTTCCATGTGTTGAGTTTCACTGAAGATGAAATCCTTGATTCCATCAAGCCAGACAATCTGATCGGAAAAGGAGGGTCGGGGAACGTATACAAAGTAATGCTTTCAAATGGCGTTGAACTCGCCGTGAAGCACGTATGGAAAACTAATTGTTGTAGCGGCAGTAAGAGCTGGAGTACGTCCTCTGTCTTCAACAAAAACGCCGGCAAGGAAAAGGAATTCGACACTGAAGTGCGGACGTTGAGCTCAATAAGACATGTCAATGTGGTTAAGCTCTACTGCAGCATCACTAGTGAAGACTCGTGCTTGTTGGTGTACGACTACTTTCGTAATGGGAGCTTGTGGGATCGATTGCATACGAGTAACAAAATGGAGCTTGATTGGGATACAAGGTACGAGATTGCGGTTGGAGCAGCTAAGGGACTTGAGTACCTTCATCACGGATGCGAAAGACCGGTAATCCATCGCGATGTCAAATCCAGTAACATATTGTTGGATGAGTTTTTGAAGCCTAGGATTGCTGATTTCGGACTCGCGAAGATCGTTCAGGACAAAGGTGCTAAAGACTCAACCCATGTCATTGCAGGCACCCATGGCTACATAGCTCCTGGTACATACACGCATGCATGCATACATTAGGTGATTGTTTATATACGTTCTGTTTGTTAATAGTAAACTGATGCTTCTGCAGAGTACGGTTTCACCTACAAAGTAAACGAGAAGAGCGATGTGTACAGCTTCGGAGTTGTGTTATTGGAGTTAGTGAGCGGGAAGAGACCGATCGAACTTGAGTTCGGAGATAATAAGGATATTGTGAGTTGGATTTGCAGCAAAATAAACACCAAAGAGAGTGTTTTAAGCATAGTTGACCCAAGAATTCCTGATGTTTTCAAAGAAGATGCAATCAAAGTGTTGAGAGTCGCCATTTTGTGCACTACTAGACAACCGGCTCTTAGACCGACCATGAGAACGGTGGTTCAAATGCTGGGAGAGGCTCAGCCGTGCAAACTGGCCGGCATTGTTATCGGTAAAGAAGGTGGTGACCAGAAGATACAGAAAGCTATGTTGCACTCTGCTGAGAAGTTGAATCTACTGGTATAAAGTCTCGCAAATATTGTAATATGTTATGTATATATATTAAGTTTCCATGATGGAGTCTAATCTTGAAGGAGGAAATGTGCTTAATGTTAGTTGGCTAACAATTTTCATCTACATATGGGTTATTTTGACTTAAAATGAAACATTGATGTTATAATGCTTAAAAAATAGAGGTCAAACTGACTATTCAGTCAAATGTTAGAGGCATTTTGTATCATTAATGTTACACAATAATATGTATCACTATTTATTGTTTTTAATAAATATTAGTATTGCTTTAAAGAAAGAATCTATTATATTACAAATAAGTACTTAAAATATATTATTTTTTATGTAGGTACTTAAAAGTATTTTTTGATTAAATCAAGTATTTAAAGTATATTTTTTTATCAAAATAGGTATTTAAAGTATTTTTTGGTCAAATTAGATTTCTAAAGTATATATTTTTTCATCTAGGTTCCTGAAAATTGACATGTGACATTGATTAAACAATATATTAGGTGCCTATTTTGAAAAAAAATAAAAAATACTTTAGGTACATATTTTGACCAAAAAGTATACCTTATGTATTTATTTTGACCAAAAATACTTTAGGTACCTAAATGAAAAAGTTGGTATACTTTAGGTACTTATTTGTGATATAACTCTTATTAATGTGATAATGGAGACCCCACCGGTCCCTTTTATTATATTAGGCGGACTGAAAACCTAAAAACAAACCAGAGATTACGAAATCTCAAGGGTTCGGGGGCACGATTACGTGTGGAGAATGATTAGCTCCCCACAACACCCGTAGAACTACACTTACTTGATCACTAATATTTTCCTTGGTAACCCGAATGAATGCAAGCAAAGATTAATGTAAAAATCCGCAAAGTTCTAAAAGTGACCCAAATTCACTTATGGCTGAGGAAACCCATGTCAAATTTAGACTCAATGGGATTAAGGCATTAATCCCTAAAACCCAAAAATATAGTCTCACATAAGAGTTTCGACCGTTCCTCAACTGCTAGAGGAAGACCAAATTAACCCTATTTGAGAAAATGTTCCGTCTTCATGATGCAAAGAAATCTTTTTTGAATGATATTTTATTTGCCCTTATTAATTTCTAAAAACCCTAAAATTTTAATTAATAAGTGTGTAAAAAAACTAACCCTAAAAGACTCTACTTGATGAATTTTAATTAAGAGTTACGTTAAATTATCTAAAGGAATTAGCGAGTCAATTAAAAGAAGGTATTATTTTAAGAACCTAAACTTATGGTATTAATTATTATAAATTATTAAAACCTATAATTAAATGCAAGTTACCCTAACATATTTATATACATTTAAGGAATCTACCTAAAAGTGTATGTTTTAGGTTGTTTTATAAGTTTTTATTACAAGAAAATTACATTTATTAGTTATCATTAAGTCTCTTCATCCTAAAATTTTAATTAAGCACCAAAAGAAATTAAATAACACAATGTACACGAATAAGGCATGCATAAGGGTGAAATTGCATAAAACAATAAATTAAAAAACCAAATTGAAATAAAAAAGGACTAGAGTGAAGAAATAGCAAATAGTGGGGCAAGAGTGTAAATCTGGCGGAGAGAGGGGCGCGGGTTATGTAACGCCCGATTTTGGGCCTAGGAGTTTTCTAGGTTGATTAGACGGTCCGGTGGACCGGATTAGAGTATTCGAGTCAGTTTTAGGATTAATTTGGAATTAATATTTTTGAGTGAGGAAAAAATACGGAAAAATATCCTAAAATCATTATTTAATATGTAGATGATTTTGGTAAAATCAATTTTACAAAAAGAAGTTTTTAAAAGTGATATTTTGGGTCAGTGACCAAAATGTAAAGTTTTAAAACTATTATTAGTGACTGTTTTGTAAAAGGGTCAAAACTTAGAATCTTTAAGGAGCTATTTGGTCAAAGTCTAATATCAGACTTTTCACCTTAATTGGATATTTTTAAAAAGGTTTTAAGGGAGTTTAAATAGGCTTGGAGAATTAATTCTATAATTAATTCCTACAAATCATTTTACGTAACTAACTTTTCTTCAAAAGATTTTTCTCAAATTCTCTCCAGACAAACATTCTTTTCTACTTCAATTTTCTCAGGTAATCATTTGATTTCAACATTCTTTTATTTCCAAATGGATTCTTAATGATTTCCTAACAGAACCTATTTGATTCGAACTTGTTTTCTCATGTAAACTCATCCAATTAAGGGGAAAACTAAAGTTAGAGGTGAGCTTCGTTCTTCTCCTCTAATAGAAGGTTTTTTACTGAAATTCCCAAGTTATTGATCCCTTACATATGTTTCCTAATGAGCTTTAATGATTTAATTATGGAAAAATAGTTAAATCAAGGTTTAATGGGTGTATTTGGTTAATTTTCGTTATGGATCTGTTTTTCTGGGTTCTTGATGTGATTTGAATATGATTTTGATGTTTTATAATGTTAATAAGTTAATTTTAACATTGGAATCCCGAAACTAGGTGAATCTCTAATTTTCTAGTTTGTTAGTTGTGAGTTTTTGAGGAGTTGTGGATGTTTAATGAATGCTGAAGGTATAAGGACGTGGTAATTATGTTTTTGGATGTTAAGTGAAGGTTGAGATTTGTGGTTTGTAGCTGGGTTATGTTTGTAGTTGTTTTGGTGTTATTTTCGATTGTTGTGGTTGGGTAATTGAGTGGAAATTGCTGAGGTTTGATATAGAGTGTTGTTGCTGGGTTGTGAATGCATTTTAATGCATTGGATCCTCTGTTTTGTTGTGGAAAAGTAGGGGAGGTTGAACCTCAAGCTTGAACGAAAGTTTCGGAAGCTTTGGAGGCGTAATTGTCACATCGGCAAGTGAGGCCTTGTATGTCAGTGAGTGAAAACGTGATTTATAGCTTTTCAAAGGTTTGAAAGTTGTGTTTAGGAGTTCATATCAAGCTTGAAATGTTGGTCTAAGCTCGGAAGTAAGTAAAGGAAGAATTCTCTCTCGAACTCAGTTTGGCAATTGGTTTTAATGCACTTGTTTTGATGACTTGGTTACTCACTATATATGCATGATTTGAACATGGTTTAATGCTGGACAATGGTTATCTAATGATGTTGATGCATTTGGAAGTAATGCATGTTTTGATAATGTTTTTTAACATTGGTAATGCAAGGTAAAATGCATTGAGTAAATGGTTTCGATTGATGCATATGGAAACAGTGAGTTAATGTTTAAGAAATAAATTATATTGACAAGTGATGGTATGAAAAGGTTTTAGAAATGTTATCGAATATAGTTGGTCGGCCATAAGATTGATAGTGCACTATAAAAAGTCGCCTTGGATGTTGAGGGGTTTTGATCCGGTGTACCGAAAACTCCATCCAAGTACCCTAACGGTCGATGGGTTTTGATCTATGTATCGAAGACTCCCGTTAGTGGGTTATGCATCTAATCGATGTTTGGGTTGTGATTGTATCTGGTTGTAAATAGTACCTTTGATTTCGGTTGAGATAGTACGAAGTGTTGGGAACACTTGTTGAATCCAAGTATCTGATGTTGTATTTTGAAAAGTGAAACTTGGTTAATGATCACTTGTAAGCCAATATAATCAATGATGTATCATGGAATGGGTTATATTGTATAATGTTGGTTTAAACATATTTTACTCTTTAAGCCTTGCATTGGTAGTATGTATAGGAAAGCTTAAATTAAGGGTAGCAAATGGGACTTTGCTGTTAATCCATGTTGTATATGGTTTAATATGTATTTTTACAAATGTTAAATGCATAGTTTACAAGGCACGATAATGTTGATGATGTTAAAATGATGATTAAAAGGTGTCTTGGAAAGTGGTTTCTCAAAAGGATCGTTAAATGGTTTTAGATGCATTGATGGTATTTTGTGTTATAGAGTATTCTTCTCTAAGCTTAGTATGCTTACGCTCTCTTTTTCCATCAATGCAAAGAATTAAAGGTGGGAGGCAGCAAGAAAGCGAAGGAAAATCCAAGGACTTGTGTTTGCGAAAGTATGATTTTGATTTAGACTTGTAGTAGTAAAGACAATGTGGTCATTTGTTGTTTGTGAGGGCTGTTTGGTCAAGACCGTATCGGTACGGGTGGGTCTACACACCGTATCGATACGGTGGTTCGTGTATTGGTACATATAGCCATTATGGTCATTAGGCCGTATCGATACGCCCTATTGTTTCTTGTGCTATTTAGCCTGTTAAAGATTAAAAATTGTGCAATTTGGTCCCTGAATATTATGTATGCAATTAATTGAGTTTGGATGATTGTTTTGAGCTGGAACTTAACATGTGAGCATGAAAATTAGACTAATGAATGATTGGTAAACTTAATTTTAATTAAGTCCCTATAATTTGTGGAAATTATATTTTGGTCCCCCAAGTGTATACTCGAGCAAATGAACTCTGTTCTGAAATCTGATTTCATGTAACGTTTCCGCTTATGCATGTTCACCTTAGGAATCAAATTAATGCATTTAGACAAGATAAAATAAAGGGGACTTGTTTAGGTTATTAGCTCGGGTTTGCTTCGGCAAACCTAATGTGATCCTTTTAGCTCGGTTTCGGCTAGGCCGGGCGGGCCGGTTTTGGGTCACTCCACGGGTCGAATATAAAGCCCAAATTCCAGAAACACAAATTATTTTTCACCCCTTTAGCTATATGGACCAAACTAGCTTCATTCAAATTCTCTGAAAAATTCAAAGGGGTTCTTCACGGGTTGAAGAACATTTCCGTGGACGCCCAGATTCTGGCGTTAGTCTGATGTACTCTTCCGTGTCGACCGCCGTGGCTTTCAGTCAGCGATGGTTCTCCGGTGGCATTTCCCCTTAGTTTTGGCTCGCAATTCTGACGGTGGTGGCGGTTTTTCCCTCCGACGACTCGAACGGTAACCCACACCCCATCTTTTGATTCGAACAATATATGTATGTAAAAATAAAGACAAGATTTTAGGTATGAAAATACCTCAAAAATTTAACTAAAAATTGCTTGTATTTCTTGTGTAAATTCGTGTGTTACAATCGGTGAAAATGCTTGGCTCTTATAGCCATTACAATGTGTATAACCAAGGAATTGAAAACCCTAATATCTAAGGATTCTTGTTGCCCGATTTGGTGTTGATTCTTTCCAACTATGCTTGATCCAATTTTGACTGATTCCTTGCCTTGTTCTTTTGATTCAGATTTAATTTGGATCGATTCTTCCCATTATTGTTTGTTTTGAATCCGTATTTCTTCCTTTTTGTTTTGATTCGAATTAACCCTTTCTATTTTGCTTGCATGACACGACCGGCTAAGGGGAATGGATGAGCATAGTGGTTCGCGGCTGCCGACGTCGAATGGGGAAGGTGGACGGTTAAATGCAAGCTGAAGCGTCAAGCGTGTGAGGGCCACGTGCGAGTGGTGATTCGATTGAACTTGCCCTGTGCGATTTGGACCGTCGGATCTCCTTTCAATTGTACGGTGTTGAGGCGTGCGGCGCTGGGGCTAAAGGGCTAGGATTTTTTGAATGTTTAATCTGGACCATTGGGTCAAATGTGATCCAATGGTGTGGTGGCGCATGAAGAAGAAGCATTAGATTCTAGGTTTTTTTGGATTAACTTTGGGCCAACAAGCCCTTGTTTGTGTACATGAGTTTTTAATGGATTTTTTTCATTAATGGACTGCCCTTTTTATTTTTTTATTTTTTTAGGGTTTATATATATTTTCTATTTTACATGTATACAAAACTGAACTTGAAATAAATGGCGGATAGAATAGGTGACTAGAATTAATAATTAGTTAAAATGCATCAGTGTCACTATATTATTGGCTTAATTCTATTTTGACTACTGGATTAAAAATTTGCTTATGCATATGAAGCTGATTTGAAAGGCTCAAGTATATGTTTATGATGAAAATGACTTAAAATGGATGATAACATAATGAATGCATATGGTATGATCTTACTTAGATATTTATTTTGACCAAAAATACTTTAGGTACCTAAATGAAAAAGTATGTATACTTTAGATATTTATAATATAAACCTTATTAATAATGAGTTAAACTGTCTCAATATCACTAAATTATTGGCTTTATTCTATTTTGACTACTGAACTAAAAATTTACTTATGCATATGAGACTAATTTGAAAGGCTCAAGTATATGTTGATGATGAAAATGACTTAAAATGGATGATAACATAATGAATGCATATGTTATGATCTTACTTGATTTTCGATTTGGCGTTTGCTCGTTGTTTATCTAATGGATTCATCGAGTTCATATGAATTCACACTCGTTTTTCTTAAAACTATGCAAAAAGGTAAAGCTAACAAGAAGGAAAAGTGGGATGTTTGTAGTAAGAGATTTGATGAACTATGTCGAATATTATAAATTGAAAGCATGAAAAAGACTAAGGTTTAGTTTAACAATGATTATAAAAATTGTCGTGGAAAAATAATTTTAAAAAGCGTCTTAGAGAAGTAATTTTAAAGAATTGGACTTAAGAATTTAGTATTTGGTATTGCTGTCAAAAAGTGTTTTTGGAAAGATAAAATGTCTATTTTAGACATGTTAAAAAATTTTCTCGAAGAAAGTAAAAGTTAGATTTAAGAATTAATAAAGGTTAAACTTGTCATTTTAAATCCAAACGTAATTTTCAACCGCAAAAGCTAAAAAATATAACTTTTGAGTTTGGGTCAATAATCATTTTTCAAAAGTGATTTTTTTAATCAAAATTTAAGTGTTTTTCATTAATTAGGTGAAGAAGTAATTTTAGCCCGCCAAACTCAATAAAAAGGGCCTAAAAGTGGATTTAGTGGTTGAACGAGTTTGCTAAAAGTTTAGACATGTTTTGAGTGACCATCTGGACTAAAATGACTATTTATATTTGTAGCGAAGTTTAAATCTGTTGTGTTTTCTCTCTTTAAAAATTTGATTTTGGGGGAAATTTAAAAAAATCGTATTTTTAAAACAAGATTTGGAGTCGCCACGGGTCACTTGGATAAGGTAGACCGGACACCGAAAAACAAACTAGAGATTCATTGGGTTCGAGAGTCAGTTACGAGTGGGGAAGGGTTCGCACCCCCACCATGCCCGGAAATCGATACCTAAAGGGTTCATATCGTTTTTACTAAAAAATAGAAATTTAATGTAATTTAACATATAATCCCTAAATGCATGAACATGACAACATAATTCGAATATATACAAACTCGCAATCTAAGGTACTCAAAGAATATGATGCCCGGAGACCCGAGACGACACTCTCAATAGAATACTGAAATTTTGAGAACTAAACTAATGCGATAAATTAAAATGCATGATCAATATAATATGCTAAAAGTGCATGAACAATTTAAATATATAAGATTAAAACGTATTATAATAGAATATATATATATATATATATATATACGTACTAAACTATTCGTAACATAGATAATATATGCACCTAAAAAGGAAATTAAATAAATATATAATATACATAACCATGTGCTTATAATAACCTACTATATGCTGTAAACAAATAATGATAACGCAATTATAATAATAACAAGAAAAGAAAATTAAAAAGATCAATTGCATGTTCCATTGATTAAGAAAAACGCTGATACAAATTGAGTAAAAGTAATATACCAAATATCCAATGACTTGCCAGAATTGAGTGATGACCAATTATGCTAAAAATGAAACATTTAGTTCTTAAAATATAGAAAAATTCCATAAAAAGAATTTTAGAGTCTACTTATTGATCTATTGTATTTTTATGTTGCAAATAAGCATGCAATCGTGATTTTACGTGTTTATGATGCATTATGAGCATGTCTATATTGTTTGAGCATGTTTGGAGGTTAATTGTGTCATTAAACTACTACATTGATGTAATTTCGAACTTTAATATCGGAACAAGATAAATTGACATCGATATCTAACTTTGAATTTCGATAATGAGGAATCATTTTCAACACCGAAAGGTCAATTTCCATACTAATAGTTTCTATACCGACATGATAAGAAAGATTCATGATATAATTTTTTAAATAAATATTCCACAAAATTTGCTAAAACTTTTCATGCTCTAACAAGAAACTACATGACAATAAATAGTGAAATAATCATAAAATTAAGGCAAAATGATGCAAACTCGAATGTTAACAAGTTTTGCAATGCCTGTTGAACATACCAATGGTCATCGTGCAGTCCACAAATAAGTTTGTTTACACCAACAGTTGTAATTGTAACATACACAAATGGTTATTAGGTTTCTACCAAATAAACGAGTTTAATCTAACTTAATAAAGTAAATTTGACCGATTGAAATTAAATTTTTAAATCGAACTTTGATTAACACGAATACAATGTATAGTGCATCCTGACAGCGTAGTTTATGGCATACTGATTGCGGAAAATTGGATCGGCCAACCCAGATCTGATCCATATTTGGTGTTAATTTGCTGGATTAAAGTTACAAGCCCAAAATATTTTTAAAAGAGAAATGACTAGATCAAATTTTCGGCTTAAATATATATTTGGTATCTGAATTATACATTTTCTCCCGAGTTGGTACCTAAAGAATTTTTGCTTCCAAATTAATACTTGAACTAGACATATTCTCCCAAGTTGGTACTAAAACTTAACACTTTATATTTAAAAATTTCATCAATTTAATCATTTTTGCGATACTGCCAAACCAAACGAGTCCATTGAACCGAAACAACAATTGAATAATTGTTAAATTATTGTTATACTAAGAAAGTAATATAATATTTTTGAGAAAATAATAAGCAATTTAGGAGAAGAACAAAATTAAGTGGATAGAAATTTTAAATATAGATGATTAAATTTATTGAATTTTTTTAAATCATGACCAAATTGATAGAATTTATAAGTTTTGTTGCCAATTTGGGAGAAAGTGCCTAGTCCAAGTTGATACTTGAGATAGAATTTATAGTTGAAGTACCAAATGTATACTTAAACTTAAATATTATTGAGTTCGTTTTTTAAGATTATAAAAATTAAATTTAAAAAGCGATTTCAGTGATATAAGATGACTTGTTCTTACTCGATGATCAAGGTAATTCAAATAACATTATATGCAGGGGAAAGAAAAGAGATATTGGTATAATACGACACTAAATAAAAAAAGTTTAAAAACTCTAAATGCCTATTTAAAAAATTGATAAATATTTTTGTAGATCTTTGTTTCCGTTAAAAATTATATCATGCGAGTCTTTTCTAGAGTTGTTTTGATATAGACATGTAATCACTCATTTTATCCGAATTTTAGTATTATTAGTACTATTTTAATAGTAATATTATTAATGTAAAATTTATAAAAAAAATTCAAAAAATAGTATATATATAATATTAAAAAAAGCAAAAAAATAGTTTATTAAAAAAAGAAGAAGCAAAAAGCAAACAAAAATATATAAAAAATAATAATAAAAAAGGGGAGGGGAGTGGAGCACAAGGCTCCGCGTCACCCTTCTCACCCCTCACTTTACCTATAAAAAGGGGCGTGTGGGGCATTGAATGAGGAAGCAATCGGCTCCCAAAATATTTGGGAGCTATGGCCGGCCAAATAAGGCTGGCCGTGGTCAGAGACAGTGCTCTCGGCCGCAGTTGGTTTGATCTAATGTTCGATTGGAGTCTTATTTTGGATCTGATCTAGTTAATTTTTGAAGGGATCGTGGTAGATCTCGGTGGGGTTCAGTCGGGGTTCATCATTCGAGCTCCTAATTAGGTATATTTTCTCCCCTTTGTATTTGTTGTAATTTTTATGATTTAATGAAGTATTAGTTATTTTAAAATTGTATTCTTATTTTTTAGTTTATATGTTTATTTATGTTTTAGATCAGTATTTATTTATGTTTTAAATTTATGTTCTAGATTAGTATTTTATTTATGTTAGATTAATATTTTATTATGTTAGTATTTATTTATATTTTTATCGCATTGTATTTATTTATATTTGTCATGTTTTAAGTTGCATTACGGAATATTAATTGTCAATGCGGTGCCCCTTATATTCGAGCGAAAACGTGGCCAGTATCAAACGCAGTGATAGTGGTTTATCGGTTTACTCTCAAATAACGGGGCCCTTAAAATTTACTCGCACTTATAACCAAATTTTAATTTAATCGCCACTTTAATTTGGAAAGTCTAATATTAATAAAGCGGTAATTATTGAAGTGCCAATTTTGGGCGGTGTGGGGGTGTTAATCCTTCCCCATCCGTAACCGACTCCCAAACCCAATATTTTTTAAAATTTCTAGTTTTACGATGTCCGACCTACCTTAGTTGCCGGTGGCGACTCCATTTTTTTAAAATAAAATATAATTTTTCTAAAACTCCAATGGGACATATTTTTAAATACCGAAAGACCCCCAAACACCTTAAAACCCGTTTTTTTAGCGAAAAAGAAGGAGGATATCGCTTCAGATGGCGACTCCGCTGGGAACATTTTTTTATTTTTCGAAAATAAAAAGAGAGTCAAGATTTTTTAAATAATTACCGTTTTATTAATATCGGAAGTTCCGGATTAAAGTGACTATTAAATTAACATTCGGTTGTAATTGCGCGTTCATTTTAACACATTTAAAATTTGGCATATAAACCTGTCATTTTTAAGTGGGGGGAAACGCTAGTGCTTTCGTAAGGATATCGTTCCTTCGTATGGGCCTAGCAAAGTACCTTCGGGGCTCGAGTACCTTATGCTTTCGTGAGGATATCGTTCCTTCGTAGGGGCATAAGCGAATGGGTCACCTTGAATTGAACCGGTTGAAAGGAGCCTATAATGAGTGATGATCGAGGGCCTTGCTACTCTTAGTAGGGGACAACAAGGACAATTCGGGTACCTCCTAGCACCAACACTGCATGTAGAGAACATAAAAGACCCACCCTTTTAGAGCCATGCAGATAAACTAGGTGTTTTAGACGAGATGTAAATAAGGTTGTTCTGTTTGTTTATCTTATTTAATTTGCCCTTTTTGTTTATGTATTTAATTATTTTATCTGGTACTAACTTATTTTTTTTGTTTTATTTTATTTTTACTTTACACATACTTTGGTTGCATTAGCATTGCATGACATAAAGGTGTTGGTTCAAGTGGTTTGCCCAATCAGAAATCTTTCATAATGGATAAAAGGTATCTCAAGAAGGATAATATCAACTCAGCCGTCAGACATTGGTCAGAAGTCAACCAGTGGGCCCAAGGTAACAGTTTGCCGAGTGAGCGCATAATGCCAAGATATACATACAAGATCCTACAACAGAGTAACCTATGAGAGCTTAAAGATATTTGGGAATGATGGGATCGACGACTACAAGACCTATATTCTGATACTTATGGCGACATAGCACATTTAATGTATGTCCGGGTTAATCAACCTTTGCGTCGAGCCATTTTTCAGTTCTGGAACCTTGTTGTTTCACTTTTAACGGACATGACATGATACCCACGGTAGAAGAGTACACAACCTTGCTCAACAAGAAGAATGTTCAAAAAGATTGGATCTATACAAAGCCGCCAAGGAACTAGAATGTTCAAAACCTTTGCCAAGATGAGTGACGATTGGGTCAACGACCTGATTCAGAGTCGAGGAGACAGCCTAGCCTGTGCATGGGAGTGTATCCGAGACATTATACCCGCACACCCGGATATGGCGATGAATATGGACATGTTCTCTTTAGGGATATAGGGCCTGATCATTTTCTCGAGGGTTCTTAGAAACATCGACGTAGCCATCTTGGATCTGTTTGAATGCATGAAGCGGAAGGTGAACCCGGTACCAGCGATTTTAACCGAGACTTTTATTTCCTTGAGTACGACCCAAAAACATGTAGAGGGGCATATTTGTAGAAGTCTTTTTTTTGGCTCCAGAATCTGGACCCTTTAATTCCTATGAAAGTCGTTCGAAAGGGTGATTACCAGCGGAATCAACGCCTTTATTTGCATTCATTTTTCATATCATGACATGGTGTTGATTCAAGAACGATTCATTTAAAAGGCTTTCAAAATAGAAAAAAGTATGCTTTGCCGAAAACGATAATATTATAGTATCAAGTTAGGCCAAGCAAAGACCAATTGAGAAAGAAGACGGTCCGATAGTAAGGCACGTGCGACGCAGAGGATCCAGTGGGGACTACAGAACACTAATTTTAAAATCTTCACATTTAACCCTTTGTAAAAATCTTAAAGATTTTAATTTAACTCCTTCAAAAAATTTTGAAAATATTATTATTGTGTTTTGAATTCTTTTCCCTTCTAAAACTTTAAAAAATCCCTAAAAGTTTCATTTTTAAGTAAGTTAAAACTTATTGATAATAAAAAAGGGGAAATCTTTAAACCAAATAATCTTTAAGAATTTTAATGTAAACTCAAAAGTTTTAAAGACTTTAAGTAGACCATTTTTGGATCGCTAGGATCCAACCCTATTTAGACGCATTATTCGAAGATCGATTTGTTTGCGCCTAGATCAACCGAAGAAGAAACTTTTCTCTGCATTATGCCTACACTTGCCAATTTTTTTAGAAGCCAAAGCATGAAGATCATGATGTCACAAGTCTATGGAGTAGCATAAGAGGAGAAGACGAGGTCACCCATCATCCTGAAGACGAGGTCGAGACGTGGAGCACGAGCTTTGCTTCCCGAAGTCAAGATCTCCAGAAGAAAGCTAACTGTTACCTGTAATTCATTATTAGTTTTTTTGCAACCATACATTTTTCTATTGAATGAAAGTCTTTTAAGGACTATTCGAGAATCAACACCGCATTTGCATTGCATTGCATCACATTGTACAGTCATGACATATTTTACATAACATTATCATTACCTTGCATAAAATTTTTGGGGAGTAATCCAAAGACCAATTAGAGTTTTATCATGAATAAAAAGAATTGAACAAACTCAAAAATCAAGATTCGAGCAGTTAAAAGATGGGCTCGAGAAAAAAGAGAGAAAGTTTGATGCCTTCGATGCAAGAAAACTCTGTTTGAACCCTGATTTGGTCATTCCTCCGGATTTCAAAGATCCCCAGATTTGCGCATGATGACAGAACAAGATGTCCCAAGATTCACCTGACCATGTTCAGCAAAGAGATGGAAGGCTGCATTGAGAATAAAAAATTATTGTTCCACTACTTTCATGACAGTCTAGTAGGACCCACCGTGATATGGTATAACTGTTTGAGTAGAGACCAAGTTCAGTCGTGGGGAGACTTAGCTGATGCCTTTTTGGGCCAATAAATATACTTTGGGCCTAGCACCAAGTCGTCAGTATCTCCAGGGTATGAAGATGAAACCTGATGAAGGCTTTAAGGAATGCGCTTTGAGGTGGCCGTGTTTAGCGACCTAGGTGTAGCCTCCCACAGACGAAGATGAAAGTGAATTCCATGTTTCATGCCACCTTTCATATTTCTTCTTTGATAAGATGCTCGGAAAAATGAAGGTCATCTTTAAAGACTTCATGACAGTCGGAGAGAGAATCGAACATGCACTCCGGGACCTAAGTTTAAAGACCAGACCTACCTAGGAGTAGAAAAAAAGAAAGAGATAAATGGGTACCACTTTCAAGATTCTCATAACGGTAATAGAAGGAGGTCTGATAATCCATTCGAATCATCGAGGGAAATTCATCGAGCAAGTTTGAAAATATTTAAGGTACTCATTTTAAACATATTTTCTCATTTGGTCAAAGGTTAGCAGCTCACCCCTATGCCGATGAATATTACACATAACACATTTGCCCACAACTTTGACCTGAAAAGTACATATGAGTTTATGTGGGGGTATCGAAGCATGGCACTGAGAAATCTAGAAGCTGGTTGGCGAGAGAGTCCTAACGCAAGAATTGATCCAACAAGAAAAAACAAGAGAAATGACAAGCTTACACTACATTGAAAGGGACGAAATAAGTTCGTACTCGGGTGGTAGTCCGAAGGTCCCTATGGTTTTCCCATCAGTTCACAAAGAAATTCTTAATGTTTTGAAAAAAACTATCAAACAAATAATTTTTCCAATGTTAATGATGCGATTATGCAAGATAGAATGTATGAGCAAAAGTCGATGTGTATCAACGGTGGTATTGTGTATTGTAGGCATTAAAGAAGTTTTAACAAACTTATTCCATAATTTTGCCTCAGGTTTAAGCCGAAGGCAATTTATCGTGCCCTTGTATTTACCGTCTTTCCAATGAGTTCTCGGTAGAGTGAGTTCTTGAAGCACCTTGTCGAGTTGCTTGGGCATGAGTTGATCAACAAAGGCTTTATGCTCGTCCTTCTCAACGTAGAGCCCGAAAAAGGTGTTGATGTTTTCGGGGCTTATGAGTATAGCCTTGTCACGAACAAAAACATAAGGATTATTTGGGTTAGGTGAGTGAGCATAGAATTCTCTTACCCATGAGATTTTACCCGGTTCTGATTGATGGCAAAAGATTTGCCACTTTTGATGTGCAATTCTTTCGAAGATGAATGGTTCAAGGCCGAAATCTTGATGAGAGTTGGAGTATTCGAAGCCTTGTTCTTCGTAAATCTTCCGGCTTTCAAACTTAGAGTGAAATCTTTCTTGAACCACCGGTGTAGCAAACTTCTTGTATCTTGGTTCTTTGGAGGAACTTGGATGAACCAAAAATTTGATTTTGGATGCCATGGGTGATCTTGGTTGTGAGTTTGGTAGAAACAAAGAAAAGAAAGCAAAAGAAACTAAAGAGTTGCAAGGTAAAAAGTAGGAATAGGTTTCTTGGAAGTTAAGGGTGATGTGTTAAATAGAAAAGATAGGAAGTAAATATGGTGGGTAGGAGTAATTTTGGAAGAAAGAAAACAATGGTTTAGATTGGGGAAAGGTGATGGCTAGGGGGTTTAGGGAAGGGAAAGGGTTTGTCAAGTTATGTAGGCTTTATTTAGGGTAAATTTGAGGCTTAATATAAGCCTTAGATTCAGCCCATTAATTTCCTTGTAGAAGAAGTTTCCTTCTTGAATCAAAATTCCTCTTTATCTTGAACTCTTTTCCTACAATTCAAAAACAAATAAAATAAGGATTAAAATTAAAAATAAACTAATAAAAGAAAATAAAGAAAGATGTGCAAATAAATTCTTAAAGTTAAAATTTTAAAATAATTAGATAAATATGAAAGAAATATGTAGTTTTAATCTTAAAGAAAATAAATAAATCTATCCTAAAAAGAAAAATAACCGAAAATAATAAAAAATAGTTCAAAAAAATAAAAAGAAAATATCAAAAAGGAGAGAATGCTCATGCATCTCCTAAGGTGACCACTTATTTGTTACGTTCTACATGGGCACCGTTGTAGTGCTTCAGTTTTTGTCCGTTGACTTTGAATTCATGTTCGTCGGTGATGGACTTGATTATCACGACACCATAGGAAAACGCTTTGACAACTTCAAATGGTCCCGACCATCTTGATTTCAGTTTTCCCAGGAAAAGTTTCAGCCGAGAATTGAATAAGAGAACTAGTTTCCCTGGCATGAATTGCCGCGACAATAGTTTCTTGTCATGCCATTGCTTTGTTTTCTCCTTGTAGATTCGTGCATTGTTATAGGCTAGTGCACGGAATTCTTCTATCTTGTTGAGGTCCAACAAACACTTTTGTCCGGTTCTTTCCCAATCCATATTCACAGTCTTGATTGCCCAATATGCCTTGTGTTCGATTTCTACCGGTATATGGCATGTTTTTCCATAGACAAGTCGGAAGGGAGACATAACTAAGGGTGTTTTGAATGCAATACGATATGCCCAAAGTGCATCATCTAGTCATACTGACCAATCCTTCCTAGATGGATTTACAACTTTTTTGAGTATACCCTTCAATTCTCGGCTGGAAATTTCTGCTTGCCCATTGGTTTGTGGGTGATATGTCGTGGCAATTTTGTGTGACACGCCAAAGCGTTGCAACATCTTGGCAATAATTCTGTTGTCAAAGTACTTGCCTTCATCACTGATAATTGCTCTCGACATCCCAAACCGTGTAAATATATTTTTCTGCAAGAATCGTTGCACGATCTTGGAGTCATTGTTAGGAACTGCAGCTGCCTCAACCCATTTAGACACGTAGTCGACGACAAGTAGAATGTAGAGGTTGTCGAATGAAGATGGGAAAGGTCCCATAAAATCGATCTCCCATACATCGAACAATTCCACCTCGATGATATTTTGGAGCGGTATCTCATGTCGTTTAGAGATATTGCCCGTCATTTGGGAACGATCACATTGCTTGTAAAATTCTTGGGCATCTTTGTACAGTGTTGGCCAATACAAATCGGATTGCAAAACTTTGGCCGCGGTATGTGTTCCTCTAAAATGTCCTCCATAGGGTGAAGAATGGTATTGCCGGAGTAGATTCTGCTGCTCCTCTTCATGGATACATCGGCGCATAACCTGATCTGCACATTGTTTAAACAAAAGAGGCTCGTCCCAAAAGTAATGATTAGCATCATGGCGGAACCGCTTCTTCCTTTGGTGAGTAAGGCCATAAGGTAAAATACCACAAATAAGGAAATTAACTAAATCTGCATACCAGGGTATTACCGAGGCATGTGTTACCGTGTCAACTACTTTCATGGTTGCCGAGGCGTGCGCGTCTAGAGTTGTCGCGGCATGTGCGTCAAGGGTTGCCGAGGCATATAAGTCTGGAGTTGTCGAGGTGTACGCGTCAAGTGTTGCCGAGGCATGCACATCTATGGTTGTCGAGGCGTTAGGGGTTGCCGAGGCATACGTGTCCATGGTTGCCGAGGCAACTAACAGTTGCTCATCCGGGAATGCATCGCATATCTCTAAATCCGCGTCCTCCTCCCTATTGCGTTCTAAGCATGATAAGTGATCGAACACTTGATTTTCTATTCCTTTCCTGTCCTTAATTTCAATATCAAACTATTGTAAAAGCAATATCCAACTTAATTGCCGAATGGTCCGTATGGACAATTACCTTTGTACCAATCAAATAGGATCGAAACTTGTCAAATGCGAAAAATACGGCTAGTAACTCTTTCTCCGTTGTTGTGTAATTCACTTGAGCACTATTAAGAGTTTTACTAGCGTAGTATATCACCTGAAAGGTCTTACTTGTGCGTTGGCCTAGGACTGCTCCTACCACGAAATCACTTGCATCACACATGAGCTCAAAAGGTAGTGTCCAATCTGGTGGAACGATAATGGGTGTCGATGCAAGCTTTTTCTTTAGGGTTTCGAATGCTTGGGGTGCAAGAATCATCAAAATTGAAGACTTTATCCTGTTCAAGCAAATTGCACAAGGGTTTAGTAATTTTAGAAAAAATTATGAATGAACCTCCTGTAAAAACCTGCTTGTCCAAGAAAGCTTCGGATTCCTTTAACCGAACTTGGTGGGGGTAATCTCTCGATCACGCCCACCTTGGCTTTGTCTACTTCAATTTCCTTGGATGAAATCTTGTGGCCGAGCACTATTCCTTCATCTACCATAAAATGGCATTTCTCCCAATCAATGACTAAATCGGTTTCTTCACATCTTTCCAGCACCTTCTCTAAATTGTCGAGGCAACTATCGAAGTCATTACCAAAAACAGAAAAATCATCCATGAAGATCTTAAGGAAGTCTTCGACCATGTCTGAAAAGAGTGCAATCATGCATCTTTGGAAGGTCGCCGGGGCATTACACAATCCGAACGGTATCCTTCAGAAAGTATAAGTACCGTATAGGCATGTGAATGTTGTCTTTTCTTTATCTTCTGGTGCTATGGCAATTTGATTGCAACCTGAATAACCATCAAGAAAACAATAAAAGGGTTTACCTGCAAGACGGTCAAGCATTTGATCAACAAAGGGTAATGGGAAGTGATCTTTCCTAGTGGCTTTGTTTAGCTTTCAATAATCTATACAAACCCTCCAACCGGTCATAGTCCTGGTTGGAAAGAGTTCATTGTTTTCATTACTTACCATCGTTATACCTCCCTTTTTTGGTACACATTGTACCAAACTTACCTATATACTATCTGAGATAGGGTATATGATGCCGACGTCAAGCCACTTGATGATTTCTTTCATTACAACCCCTTTCATGGCATGATTCAGTCTCCTCTGGGCCTCAATCGAAGGTTTGTGATCATCCTCCAACAAAATCTTGTGCATGCACACTACTAGTCTAATTTCCTTCAAGTCGGCAATTGCCCACCCTATTGCCTTCTTGTGTAGCATCAACATTTTGATCAGCTTCTTTTCCTACTCAGGCTGTAACTTAGAGGAAATAATTACAGGCAATGTATTATCGGTTCCCAAGTAAGCAAATAATTACAGGCTGTAGCTTTTTTAGTTTACCTTCCTTACCTGAGTAATCCAGTGGTTCAAAGTTTGTACATGGTCGATTGACTAACCAATTTTCCTCTTCTTGTTGTTCCTCATCTATCGGTTCTTCATACTCCTCAGGTTCCTCTTGTTCGGCAATGTAGTTGCTGAGGTGACTAAATTCCTCGTCGAAGTTAAACTCTACCGTGGCATGAAGAAGTTGACATTCTTTCGGATCATCAGCTTGCCTTAGTGTTTGGAACACATTTAGTTTAACTTGCTGGTCATTCACCCTCATTGTGAGTCATCCCTTTTCAACATCGATCAAGGTTCTCCCTATTGTTAGGAAGGGTCTCCAGAGAATGATAGGTGCATGTTTATCTGCTTCACAATCCAAAATAATAAAGTCAGCGGGAAAAATAAATTTATCAACTTTTACCACCATGTCTTCGATTTTTTCCTCTAGATGCACATAGAATATGTCGGCTAGCTATAGCATAACTGTTGTAGGTCTTGCATTCCCAATTCCTAGTTTCTGGAAAACCGATTTAGGCATCAAGTTTATGCTTGCTCCAAGGTCACATAATGCTTTCCCAACATAGTGGTTTCCGATAGAACAAGGTATTGTGAAACTTCCGAGATCCTTCAACTTGGGTGGCATGCGATTGTGCAACATGGCCATGCATCCCTCTGGTGCGGCAACTATTTCAAACTCTCATAGCCTTGTTCTCTTGGACACAATGTCTTTAAGAAACTTGGCATAGTTTGGCATTTGTTCAATCGCCTCAACCAACGGCAAGTTGATGTGGACTTGTTTAAGGATATCAAGAAACTTCTTGAATTGATATACTTGCTTTTGTCGCTTCAACCTTTGTGGGAATGGTGGTGGAAGTCGGATATCTTTGATCCTTTCATTGGTCTAGAACCTGATTGATGGCATTGCCGGGGCAACTGGAGTTGCTGAGGTATTGTCAATTGGGGTTGTCGTGGCGTGCGTATCGTTGGTTTCCGCGGCATCCTTATCGTTGGTTGTCGAGGCATGCTTATCGCTGGTTGCCGCGGCAATTCTTGGTTCAGCATCTGAGGCTTTGCCGCTGAGTTCGTTTTGTTCTTTTTGTGAAGTTTTGTTTGATGAGCGAGCTTGAGCCTCTTTAAGTTGTTGGCCACTTGTAGTGGTGATCACCTTGCATTGCTCATGGCCAGTTCCTCTTGAGACTTCATTATCGCTAGGTAAACCTCATTGCGGTTTAGTATTCAGGTTTTGAGCAAATTGTCCGACTTGATTTTCCAATGATTTGATTATCGCCTCTTGGTTTTGCAATCTCATCTCGGTCCTGTTAATAAAAGCATCAGTTCTTTTTATGAAGTTATTATTCTCAGCCATATAAGATTCAGTTTTCAACATAAAAGCATTGAGATAATTTTCCAAAGAACTAGATGTTGTCGGTTGTTGTTGCGGCAACTGTTGTCGTGTCATATTCTGCTGGAATCCCGATGCTTCTGCATTCTGATTGTTCTAGTTTAGAGCATTGTTGGGATTACTCCATAAAAAATTTGAGTGCTTCTTCCAAGCTGGATTGTATGTATTGGACATCACATTATTGTTCCAGTTGTAATTCCTCACATAAAAGCTGGATTCCGGATTCTACATACATTCAGAAGAATCATGGTTACCACCACATAACTCACAAAAGGAATCCATTACCTTGACTTCCTGTGTGTTGTTTGGTTTCTGCATGTTTTGGACCATCTTGGTTAGAGTGGCCAATTGTGCCGAAATTGAGTATGATGATCCCAGTTCATGTATTGTGGCTTGGCGTCTAACTCCTCATCTTCTAGCAGATGATAATTGATAATCATTCTTGGTAAGCCTGTTTAGAATTTGCATTGCTTCCTCCGGCGACTTATCTAAGAGTATGTCGTTTGCCGAGGCATCTAGCATCATCCTTGTTGGTGTATTCACAGCGTTGGAAAACATTGTTACTTGTGTCCACACTAGGAATCCGTGTAGGGGGCATTTGTGTAGAAGTTCTTTATATCGCTCCCAAACCTCGTACATGGATTCATCATCTGCTTGCCAAAAAGAAGTAATTTCGTTACGAAGCTTATTAGTCAAATTTGTAGGATTAAATCGAGCAAGGAAATCATGACAAAGATCGGTCCAAGATCCTATTGATCCGGCAAGAATACTATTCAACCATGCTTTCGCCCTATCCCTCAGTGAATAGGGGAATAATCTTAGTCGTAAAACATCGGGGGTGACTCCTTGTATTTTGAATGAATTGCAAATCTCGAGGAAAGATTTAAGATGTTGTCGTGCATCTTCAGTTGCTGAGCCACCAAATTGACCAATTGTGTTGATCATATTGAACATCACCGGTTTCAACTCAAAGTGGTCAGCTTCAATTTCAGGTGTGACAACTCCAGGATTAAGTCCTTCAAGATCTTCTTCAAGATAGTCTCGAATAGTTATGTTTCGTGCAAGAATCACTACTTCTGCTGGAACATCCTGATTCATATTGCCGTCTTGATTAGCCATTGCTACTCTTAACCTTCATCTGAGTCTTTGCAAGGTTCGTTCGATTTCTGGATCAAAGGGATATTCTGGTGTAATCGGTCTCGCCCTGGTCATATACCAATGCAAAACCAAAGTTTGTTAACCCTTTGAATCTTAAACAAGAAAAATAAAAAAGTGTAAGAAAATAAAACAAAGTTGCTATTGCTAATCCCCGGCAACGACGCCAAAAACTTGTTGCGCGTAATAAGTACTCCGCAATTGTGCAAGTGTACACGTCTCAAGTTATAGTATAAAAGATATCGTCTCCACATGGATTGGTGCCACTTCAAGAATCTAATCTCTTGCACTGTAAAAAGTAAAAGAACACAAGTAAAAGATTGTAGGAGTTTTAACTAACAACTAAACTAGAAAGCAAATAAGTAAAAGAAGATGTAATCAAATGAGAGAGAATAGGCCAGGTTATCGTGAGTTAAGCTGTGATAGCCGATTGAATCGTCTTGGTAAAAGAGTGCAAGGGAAACTCAGTTGCCGTGGCAACTTGCGCAGCGGGGTTGCCTTGGCAACTAATCGACGGTTGCTTGGGCAACTAGCTGAGCAACTACTTGGGTGGCTGGGCAGTAATTTCAAGGTTCGGCGGAGCGTTCTTCAATGGTTTCTTCTTATCCCTAAGTCAAAACTCTAACTATTTGTGCATGACTTGATAATACATCCCTGCGTGAATCAAGGGTGAACAAAAACCAATTTTGCGCTCCTCTTAGCCGTTGAAATCCTTAACTTATTCCTAACCCGATTTAATCTTTACCATCAATAGATTGAATAAAGACCATACTCATTCGTTTCTTGAATCTAACTCTCCCGATATTAGATAAATAGATGAAGTTATGAGATCCTCTCCCAGTTTACTCGCAAACAAGAATAAGAACCAAGAATGAGTAAACCTTGAATTGAATGTGCAAACTCTTATTACCTAAACAAAATCCAATCGTTTCTCACAACCACAAAACACAATAACCTTAGCCAAATAGATTTAGTTCATGGCTAGGTTCCAAAGAAGCACAAAACAAAGAATTCCTAGCATAAACCTAATTGAACAACAAAGAAAAAGATGAAGAATGGTTGAAGCCTTGTAGAAATCTCTCATTGCTCTTGTCGAAATCTCCCTCATCTCTTTGTCAAAATTTATCTCTTCTCTCCTTTTGGAGTTGACGGCTTGGTCCTTAATTTATAGGGCTAGGTCAAAGTCTTTTTTGCGGAGGAAGTTAAGTTGGAATTAAATATCTTTAAAGAATATAATTCTTTATTATATTTAAATTCCTTCTAGAACTTCTCATATCTTCTTGGGATTTAATTTCTCTTTGACCTTTTCATGGAAATCAAACTCCTTTGGGATTTAACTTTGCTCCACGTCATCTTGGGCTTATCTAGTCATCAATTTCGACTACCATATCATCTTATCCCCTATCGAAAATTGCCCTGGCAAGTAGCTCGGTATCTCCTTCATGCATTGCCCTGTCAACTAGCTCGGCATCTCCTTCATGCATTGCCTTGACAACTGGTTCCAGCCTTGCTTTGGCAAGTGATTCTGCACACACACAAAAATACACCAAAACAACATCTTTTTCCACAAAAATCACCAAGTTATGTAATCAAGCTCAACGGTGGAAAGAAACATGAATTAATGCATGAATGACTAATTATGCAACTAATATGAGCCTAAGTCTAACAATAATATGAGTAAAAAAAGGTAATAAAAATAGTACTTTTGAACACTTATCAATGAGTTAGTGAGATTAAGAGATCCACCTTAAATGGGTTAGAAATTAGGTATGGGATTGTGCCTCTTGAAAGCCTAATAGACTAGAAGAAACTATACATTTGTGTATATCTCCACAATAGTCAAGATCTTCTAAATATGCGCTTCATTAAAGTTGATCTCTGGCAATTTGAAGCAGATGTACTATGGTGTGTGGTATTTTGGGGGCAAACATGTTTTAAAAGGTTTGACATTTTTTCAAAAGTTTTGATGTTTACCATTTTCCCCAAACATTAGTTTTTAAAATGTTTGGCAATAAACTTCGAATTTTGTTTACCATTCTCTAAACATTAATTTTAAAAAATGTTTGGCTTTTAAAAAAGAGAAAAAAAGAAAAAAGATGTTTACCATTTGTTCCAAACGATAATTTTAAAATGTTTGGTATTCCCTCCAAGTTGTGATTTTCAAAATGACTGTTATCTTTTCAAACAATCATTATTTTTATTAAAATATACACAAGTAAATTGTCTTTTGCATTACTTTAAAAATGAATGATGATGAGATTTAAAGCATGGGGACCGAGAGTTAGTTCCTGCCGAAATGCTACGAGATGATCAAGGATGAGCTCAAGGGATGAAAGCATTTTTGCTCACCCTAGTGATTAGAAATAGATCAAGGCTCTGTATGATGGGTCAGAAAATTCGAAGCAGTGGAGCCCGTGATTGAATGGGGTAACGCCAAGCGAAGAAGATGATAAGGGTTCTTATAAAAATAATATAAGGACCAGAAGATCATTTTTGAAGACGGGTGATAACCCTGAAGATAAGAAAGTATTATACACGAAAGATTTGAAAGCATGTTAATTCAGATTCGAAGTGATTGATCAAATAAGGGTTTAAGAGCATACAGTGAAGAAGTAAAGAGATGAAGAAATCTGAGAAACGATCTTTTAGGATGTAAGACTTTAGAACAAAAAATGATTGAAAGAAAAATGAGAAGAAAAAGAAAAAAAAGAGAAAAAAGGAAAAAAAGAGAAAAAGAAGAAGAAGAAAAAAAAAGTATTACATTGCATGCATCATATAGATTGAAGCATGTCAATTTTTGTTTGTTTTAGACATGTATTTGAAGAATTGTCAAAAAAATTGAAGAAGTAGATTTCATTGAATTTGAAAGAGTTCGACAGCTTTAGTAGCGTGAGTTCAGAAAGATCGGTAGCCATCGTCGGCGTGAATCCCCAAAATTGAAAAAAGATTTCGGTAGCCTTAATAGCGTGAGTCTAGAAAGTTCGGTGGCTATTTTTGGCTTGAATCCCCAAATTTGAAGAAAGATCGGTAGCCATTTTCGGCATGAATCCCCGAATTTAAAGAAAGATTTCGGCAGCCTTAGTAACGTGAGTCCAAAAAGTTCGGTAGCCATTTTCGGCGTGAATCCCTATATTTAAAGAAAGATTGCGGCAGCCATAGTAGCGTGAGGCCAGATGACGGAAGCCAGAGTAGCTTAAAGCCGGATATTAAGAGCATTCCAATTGGGGATGACGATAGCCAGCAGCAAAATTCTTCATGGTATGGTCAAAAAGCTCAAAATTGTTTTTACCATAACAATTTTTCCACAACAACATATATGCCATGGCAATGTAGTCCTTTTCAAGAGCATTCCAATTCCTTGAAGGAAACATTACTAGCTTCCTTGGCTAGACTTGACAAATCAATTGAAGAGATTCGAGAGCTATCAAAATCTATGGATACGAGGATAGATCAGTGGGATGTAACATTCGGGGATTCAGAAGATCAATTGGGGAGATCCACATATGTCATGGATAACATGCACCAACAATTTATTCCTAGGGATACTGATGTCCCAAGGCAAGAGGATAAGGAGCAATGCAAAGAAATCTCTTCGATGTGTGAGGAACAACTAGAACCTCAAAGTCAAGAGGATGCCAATGAGAAAGACTACCCAACACATGATGAGCTTGAACAACAAATTGCCTCGGCAATGATTGAGGAGCCTGAACAGAGCAATGTCGCGACAACACTCAGTGAAGCTGAGAACAACAATACTACAGCAAATTTTGAGGAACCTGATGCCCATAAGGTTACAACGTTGATGTTGAAGTAGGAATCTGTAGATTGCTCTTATCTACAATTGCCACAGAAATTATACGACCACATGCAAGATCAACGAGATGATAATACTTTGCCAATAGAATATGAGCAGGTAATGGTTGAACCTTTTGAATTCTTTAAAAGCTCACCTCGTCCATTGCAGGTATGTCTTGAGGAACCAAGGTTGGTAGATTTGAAGCCATCGAAATCTTTACTGATGGAGATGTTTGAGAGGCCAAAAGAAAACGGTGTTTGGATTCGTAAAGCTTTTCAGAAAATTGGTTCTTCCCTTGAGTTACAGCAAATTTTGGCAACTGATTGCCATGGCAATTGGCTTGAGCAGCAATTGCCACGACAACAACGGCTACATCCAACCATGATATAAGTCGACAAGAATGAGGTAATTGAATGGTTGAGAATGGATATAATTTTCCTATTAATATATTTGTGCCTTCAGGAATAGTAGAAAGGTGGAGAGTTTACATGGACTACAAGCGAACAAAAAAGAAATACACCTCCACCATGATAACGCAAAAGGGAGTAGTGCCAAGAACATTGGCCAAACTCTTTTTGGGCAATATTGTCACCCGATGGAGGGTGCGGATGGACTATAAGAAGTATCGAAAATGACCATCCTCAAGTTTTCTCATATATGCACTAACATTAAAAGATGCATGATGACACTCTTTTCTGACACGGTCGAAGACTTCCTTGAGATCTTCATGGACATTTTTTTTCATTTTTGGGTAGTGACTTCGACAGTTGCCTTGGCAATTTAGAGAAGATGTTGGCAAGATGTGAAGAAACTGATTTAGTCCTTAATTGGGAGAAGTGCCATTTTATGGTAGATGAAGGAATAGTGCTCAGCCACAAGATTTCATCCAAGGGAATTGAAGTAGACAAATCCAAGGTGGACGTGATCGAGAGATTACCCTCACCAAGATAAAGTCTTCCATTTTGATGATTCTTGCACCCCAAGCATTCGAAACCCTAAAAGAAAAGCTTGCCTCGGCAACCCTTGACGCCTCGCCAACCATGGATGCGCATGCCTCGGTAACCCTCGACGCTGCAGCAGCTCTTGACGCGCACGCCTAGGCAACTCCAGACGTGCACGCCTCGACAACTATGGATGCGCATGCCTCGGTAACCCTCGACGTCGTAGCAGCTCTTGACGCGCACGCCTCGGCAACTCCAAATGTGCACGCCTCGGTAACCCTCGATGCTGTAGCAACCCTTGATGCCTCAGCAACCATGGATGCGCATGCCTTGGCAACTCTAGACACACACGACTAGGCAATCTTGGGAGCAGTCGCCACGGCAGCACATGCCTCGGCAATACCCTGGTATGCGGATTTAGTTAATTTCCTTGTTTGTGGTATTTTACCTTATGGCTTTACTCACCAAGGGAAGAAGCGGTTCCGCCATGATGCTAAGCATTACTTTTAGGATGAGCTTCTTTTGTTTAAACAATATGCAGATCAGGTTATACGCCGATGTGTCCCTGAAAAAGAGCAGTAGAATGTACTCCGGTAATGCCATTCTTCACCCTATGAAGGACATTTTGGAGAAACTCGTATCGCAGTCAAAGTTTTGCAATCCGATTTGTATTGGCCAACACTGTACAAAGATGCCTAAGAGTTTTACAAGCAATGTGATAGTTGCCATAGGACGAGCAATATCACCCACAAACTTATGGCAAGCAGAAATTTCCAACCGGGAATTGAAGGGTATACTCGAGAAAGTTGTAAATCCCTCTAGGAAGGATTGGTCAGCAAGACTAGATGATGAACTTTGGGCATATCGCACTGCATCCAAAACACCCTTAGATATGTCCCCCTTCCGACTTGTCTATGGCAAAACATGCCATCTACCGGTGGAAATCGAACACAAGGCATATTGGGCAATCAAGATCGTGAATATGGATTGGGAAAGTGCCGGGCAAAAGTGTTTGTTGGACCTCAACAAGATAGAAGAATTCCGTGCACTCGCCTATAACAATGCACTAATCTACAAGGAGAAAACAAAGCAATGGCATGACAAGAAACTATTGCCGCGACAATTCATGCCAGGGCAACTAGTTCTCTTATTCAATTCTCGACTAAAACTTTTCCCGGGAAAACTAAAATCAAGATGGTCGGGACCATTCAAAGTTGTCAAACCATTCTCTCATGGTGTCGTGATAATCAAGTCCATCACTGACGAACATGAATTCAAAGTTAACGGACAAATATTGAAGCACTACAAGGGTGCCCATGTAGAACAAAACAAAGAAGTTGACACCTTAGGAGATGTATGAGCATGCTCTCCTTCCGATATTTTCTTTTTATTTTTCTTTTTTCTTTTTATTTTTTTTCTTTTGAACTATTTTTTTCTTTCTATTGTTTTCGGTTATTATTTCTCTTTATTTATTTTTGGAATTTTTAGGAGAGATTTTATTTTTCTTTATTATCTTTAGTTTCCAGGTTTTCTTTTCCACAACAAGACTCATAACCACCATGCTAAGGAAATTTACTGCCGACTACTTGCCACAGCAACCACAACAGAAACTGGTGATACCCAGGCAACAACAATGGCTTCGGCAACTACTGATGCCCATGCAAGTGAACCTGCATCGGCAAACATGGATCAAATCAAAGCAATGCTATTCATGCGGTACCAGCATTCAGCCACCGATTGAAAAATGAATCAAGCAAACGACACGAAGGAAATTTATCACTCGAGGTGACGACCTCTCTACTAACTTATTTCATTTAGTTTCTTTTAAATTTTGTTTCACTTTTACGTGCATTGAGGGCAATGCTTCTCTCGAGTTTGGGGGGTGTTGGTTTCTAGTTAGTTTCATGTTTAGTTGCATTCATCGTTAGCAATCACATATAGGTTGCATATGTTACTTGTCATGCCTTTAATTGGATTTAATTGCTTAAGACTTGTTGAATATCCAATGATGAATTTTTGCCACTGCACTTAATTGAAAGAACCTTTAATTTTAGGATTGCATGAAAATAACTTAGAATTTCACTATGATGCTAAATGTTTTTTACATGGTTGTGGCTTGTTGATTGAAAGAAACTTAGTGAACTTAGGTTGCTTAAAATTTGGGTAAATTTAAAATTGAAAGTTAAATTCTTGATAGAGGTGCCCGAAACTAGCTCTAGTAGTAAATACACTTTTTTGCTAGAGGTGCCCGTAACTGGCTCTAGTAGTTAATGCACATTAAAAAATCGCTAGAGGTGCCCAGAATTGGCTCTAGTCGACTAAAATAAAATGAGAAATTGCTTACTTTGCTAGAGGTGCCCAAAATTGGCTCTAGTGAAAATAAAAATAAATGCCCCGGTAATTAAATTGATAAAAGGCTATTGTTCACATAGAATCTTGAAAATCAACTTGTACACAACAACGCACACACATTGTCACGGGCATTATAGTTTTGTTCCGGGTAATTTTTGTACTATCTGAAAAATTAAAAGGTGATCATACTTTGTGCCACGGTTCCGAGGTTTGAATTCAAGTTTGAAGCATGTCTTTGATGATTAAAGTCTTGGTAGGTAATTGTTAGTTTGCATTGCTTGAGGACAAGCAATAGTTCGCGTTTGGGGGTGTGATAAGTATTCAAAAGTACTATTTTTATTACCTTTTTTACTCATATTATTGTTAGACTTAAGCTCATATTAGTTGCATAATTAGTCATTCATGCATTAATTCATGTTTCTTTCCACCGTTGAGCTTGATTACATAACTTGGTGATTTTTGTGGAAAAAGATGCTACTTTGGTGTGTTTTTGTGTGTGTGCAGAATCACTTGCCTAAACAAGGCTAGAACCAGTTGCCAGGGCAGTGCATGAAGGAGATGCCGAGCTAGTTGCCAGGGCAATGCATGAAGGAGACGCCGAGCCAGTTGCCAGGGTAATTGTCGACAAAGAATAAGGTGATATGGTAGTCAAAATTGATGACTAGACAAGCCCAATATGACGTGGAGCAAAGCTAAATCCCAAAGGAATTTGATTTCCATGAAGAGATTAAAGAAGAATTAAATTCCAAGAAGATAGGAGAAGTTCTAGTAGGAATATAATTATAATAAAGAATTATATTCTTTAAAGATAATTTAATTCCAACTTAACTTCCTCCTCAAAAAAGGACTTTGACCTAGCCCTATAAATAAGAGGCCATATCGTCAACTTGAGGGAGAGAAAGAAGAGGGAAAATTTCGACAACTCTAAAGGGCAAGAAGGAAGAGATTTCGACAAGAGAGCAAGGGGGAGAGAGTTCGATTTCTTCTTCTTCTTCTTTGCTTCCATTAGATTCATGGTTTGGGGATTATTCTTTGTATATCTTTTGAACCCAACCATGAACTAACTTGATTGGTTGGGGTTATTGTGTTTTGTTGTTGTGAGAAACAATTGGATTTTGTTTAGGTAATAAGAGTTTGCACTTTCAATTCAAGGTTTACTCATTCTTGGCTTTTATTCTTGTTTGCGAGTGAATTGGGAGAGGATCTCGTAACTTTATCTATTTATCTAATATCGGGAGAGTTAGATTCAAGAAATGAATGAGTATGGTCTTTATTCAATCTATTGATGGTGAAGATTAATCCAGCTTAGGAATAAGTTAAGGATTTCAACGGCTAAGATGAACGCAAGATTGGTTGTTGTTCACCCTTGATTCACGCAGGGATGTATTATCAAGGCATGCACAAGTAGCTAGAGTTTCGACTTAGGGATAAGAAGAAACCATTGAAGAACACTCTGCCGAACCTTGAAGTTGCTGCCAGACGCCCAAGTAGTTGCCCAGCTAGTCGCCCAGGCAACCATCGATTAGTTGCCAAGGCAACCCCGCTGTGCAAGTTACCACGGCAACTGAGTTGCCCTTGCACTCTTTTACCAAGACGATCCAATCGGCTATCACTCCACAACTCACGATAACCTGGCCTATTCTTTCTTTTGATTTCATCTATTCTTTTAGTTTATTGTTCTTAGTTTACTCGTTAATTAGAACTCCTATTATCAATTGTGTTTTTACCTTTCATAGTGCAGTAACTTAAGCAAAGTGGCCCAAACCAATCCTTGTGGAGACGATACTCGATACTCATATCACTTTATTACTTGCAAATTGTATACTTGCACAATTGCGTAGCACTTATTACACGCAACATGAGTCTAGAAAAATCGACAGTCATAGTAGCGTGAGGCCAGATGACGATAGCTATAGTAACGTAAAGCCGGATATTAAGTCCTTCGGGTATGATGTGGCAGCCATAGTAGCGTGAGTCTAAAAAGATCGGTGGCCATTCTCAGCGTGAATCTCTAAATTTGAAGAAAGATTTCGGCAGCCTCAATAGCGTAAGGCCAGAAAGATTTTGGCAGCCTTAGTAGCGTGAGTCCAGAAAGATCGGTGGCCATTTTCGACGTGAATCCCTAAATTTAAAGAAAGATCGGTAGCCATTTTCGGCGTGAATCCCCTAAATTTGAAAAAAGATTTTGGCAGCCTTAGTAGCGTGAGTCCAGAAAGATCGATAGCCATTTTCGGTGTGAATCCCCAAATTTGAAGAAAGATCAGTAGCTATTTTGGCGTGAATCCCCCA
Source organism: Hibiscus mutabilis (assembly GCA_019671005.1). Lineage (NCBI taxonomy): Eukaryota > Viridiplantae > Streptophyta > Magnoliopsida > Malvales > Malvaceae > Hibiscus > Hibiscus mutabilis. The sequence continues at coordinate 6,605,320 of CM033742.1, forward strand.
AATTTGAAGAAAGATTTTGGCAGCCATAGTAGCATGAGTCCAAAAAGATAGGTGGCCATTTTCGACGTGAATCCCCAAATTTGAAGAAAGACCGGTAGCCATTTTCTGTGTGAATCCTCAAATTTGAAGATTTCGGCAACCATAGTAGCGTGAGTCCAGAAAGATCGGTGGCCATTTTCAGCATGAATCCTCGAATTCCCAGAAAGTTTGATAGCCATTTTTGGCTTGAATCCCCAAATTTAAAGAAAGATTTCTGCAGCCTTAGTAGCGTGAGTCCAGAAAGATCGGTAGCCATTTTGGCGTGAATCCCAAATACGAAGATAAAGGTTCTATATAGGAAGGGCCTATATTTTCGAGCACTCGCAGCGAGAGGTTCTATATAGGAAGAACCCGTAGCTTCGAGATTTTAGAAGCTAAAAGTTCTATATAGGAAGGACTTGCGGCTCCAGGGTTTGAAGACTAGCAGTTATATATAGGAAGAACTCCCAGTCGAAAGAATCCATCTATGACGCAGAAGGTTTTATATAGGAAAAACCCGCTTTGAAGGCAAAGAGTTCTATATAGGAAGGACTTCAAGCTTTACCTTCTTATAGTGAAAGGTTCTATATAGGAAGAGCCCTAACTCCAGGATTTCAAGGCAAAAAGTTCTATATAGGAAGAACTTTTAGTCCGAAAGATTTGCCTGAGAAAGCGAAATGTTCTATAGAGGAAGAGCCTGTAGCTCAATGATCGGAAGGTGAAGAAGTTCTATATAGGAATGACTTACAAGCCCGAAGATTCGGCTGAGGAAAAGCGGAGAGTTCCAGAAGAGTGATTCCGAAGCCAAGGACAAGGAAGTAGGTCAAAAAATGAGTGCTTTTGATCTTTGCTTTGTTCTCGTTTCATAAGAACAAGCAAAGAGGGTCAGCTGTAATTACTCATTTTGTCCAGGTTTTAGTATTATTATTACTATTTTAATAGTAATATTATTAATGTAAAATCTATAAAAAAATTAAAAAATAGTATATATATAATATTAAAAAAACAAAAAAATAGTTTATTAAAAAAGAAGAAGAAGCAAAAAGCAAAAAAAAAAAAGGGGGAGGGGAGGGGAGTGGAGTGGAGCACAAGGCTCCATGTCACCCTCCTCACCCCCACTTTACCTATAAAAAGGGGGTGTGTGGGGCATTGAAGGAGGAAGCAATCGGCTCCCAAAATATTTGGGAGCTATGGCCGGCCAAATAAGGCTGGCCAGGGTCGGGGGTAGTGCCCACGGCCTCTGTTGGTTCGATCCAACATTCGATCGAGGTCTTATTTTGGATCTGATCTAGTTAATTTTTGAATGGGTCGTAGTAGATCTCGGTGGGGTTCAGTCGGAGTTCATCATTCGAGCTCCTAGTTAGGTATATTTTCTTCCCCTTTTTATTTGTTGTAATTTTTATAATTTAATGAAGTATTAGTTAATTTAAAATTGTATTCTTATTTTTTAGTTTGTATGTTTATTTATGTTTTAGATCAGTATTTATTTATGTTTTAAATTTATGTTTAGATTAGTATTTTATTTATGTTAGATTAGTATTTTATTATGTTAGTATTTATTTATATTTTTATCGCATTATATTTATTTATATTTGCCATGTTTTAAGTTGCATTACGGATATTAATTGTCAATGCGGTGCCCTTTTATTCGAGCGTAAATGTGGCCAGTATCAAACGCAGTGATGGTGGTTTATCGGTTTACTCTCGAATAACGGGGCCCTTAAAATTTACTCGCACTTATAACCAAATTTTAATTTAATCGTCGCTTTAATCCAGAAAGTCTAATATTAATAAAGCGGTAATTATTAAAGTACCAATTTTGGGAGGTGTGGGGGTGCTAATCCTTCCCCATCCGTAACCGACTCCCGAACCCAATATTTTTTAAAATTTCTGGTTTTACGGTGTTCGGCCTACCTTAGTTGCCGGTGGCGACTCAGTTTTTTTAAATAAAATATGATTTTTCTAAAACCTCAACGAGACATATTTTTAAATACCGAAAGACCCCAAACACCTTAAACCCCATTTTTTTAGCGAAAAAGAAGGAGGATATTGCTACAAGATATATTCTAATTATTAGTTTTATTGTATTTTGTAATGATTGTTTTAATTATAGTCTATTCGTGTTCCTTTGTTTGAAATTATAGTTTTGTTGTATTTCGGCCAAAATCCTCCGCGCACTACCTCTGAAAAAGATACTATCGCCTCCGCACTACACTTCGGCACCAAGATTTCCGGAGCTCTCCGCTCGGACACTCATGTACCTTCGAAATCATCAACCTTCGGAGACTTCCATACCAGGCCACTGCGCTGAGATAAAACAACCATCAAGATCAACTGAGCTCGTAGTCTGACAGTCGAGCTACTATCTGTCAGCCCATCAGTAGCCATCACTAGGCCTGGCACAGTCTCATCAACCATCACTCCAACTACAACACCAAAAGGATATAAATACCCCAAGATCGAAGACAAAGGGGACGACAATTCTACAATTCTCTTCTACATCAACCCTATCTCCCTCTTCATATGATTCCGACGACCCATTTTACACTGTTCACGACTCTCGACCCCCAAGTCAACTAGGGGTGAACTGCCCGACTCAACGACCAATCATGGTCTATTGTGACTCTCGGCCCGTCCCACAACAGGTGAACCACCAATCCTCATCCCCAAATCTTTTTTCGGCCATCGTCTCCACCTCCTTGTTTGGTGTCGCCTAAAACTGACATCAACAAGTCTATTTAAATTTGTATTACTTGTAATTATGCTCGTACTTTTTACATGCAACTTTAAAAAAGAATTGATAACGAACAAATATCGTATGCAATAATAAGGTATAATGTGTTTTCAAAGAGAGAATCAAGATTAAAGCCTTAAAGAAACAATGTTAGAATGAGGTAGCAATAAACTCTGAACATAAATTGTAAGACGTATATAAACAATAAATAAAAATATGTTGAATGCAACCAAGTTTTCTTTATATAAAATATAATTTAGTGGCATTTTTGGTATTGCAATCAGTCATTCACATCATAATATAACTTTATTTTCTTCAACCCTTTACTTTCTGTCCATTGTTGATAACTTTATTTACTTACCAATTCACAACCTCTGCTTTTATCATTTATGGCGTTGAGTGGCAACTCAGCGCAGCAATCCATCATTGTTGATAACTTTATTTTGCTCTCTGATTAGGTAAAATTCATTATTGGCTACTTTTTTTGTCTGCTAAACCTTTATAGAACATTATTTTCCAACTTTGAATGGGATACTACTGTTTCTGTCACTGGTGGTATTCTTTTGCTTCTTGTATTGTACTTAAAAAAGAGAGTGCTTATGTATATATTCAGTTTAAAGATATGTATGTTTTATGGTTAATCATTTATCTCTTTATAAAAATATTTACGGCGAGATAATTAATTATCAAACAACGAATATTTTAATTAAAAAATAATCTAATTTTCTGTAGACCTAGACCTAGACCATTTTTTCTCTCTTTTAATGGATAGTGTTGTTTCTCTTTATCAAAAAAAGACATCATTTATTATAAAATTCACAAAGAGTACATATTAAAAGAGTTTAAGGCAAGCTACAATCGTAATCACTGAGTTTTTAGAGCACTTTCAGTTTGGTCATCGAAACTGGAAAGAATTCATTAGTCACTAAGCTTTTAATTTACTTTTATTACGATCATTGACATTAGTTCCCGATAAAAAAATACTGGTGTGGAGCATTAAAGTCTTCTAAGAAAGAATACTAATTTTTAAATTTTCAGTCGTCAACAATGATAAAATTTTGATGAACAAAGTGGACATCGGTCAATCCCAATAATGAAAAAGATTTGTTTTGTCAAAAGATTAAAATATAGTTTAGTTTTAAGTTGATCCGATGTGGTGAATCAAGATTAAAAACTAAAACTTTTTGATCTGCCATTGTTAACCTTCATATCACTTTAAAACCAAATGATATTAATCTTTTAGCCAAACAGTTCCTTCCACCATTGGGATTGACTGGTGACGGCTCTATTCATCAAAATTTTAGCGTTAGCGGTGGTTATATATTTGAAAATTAAAAAAAAATAAAAGAAAATTTTAACGTGTAACGCCAACATTTTTTTAATGACAATAATCATAATAAAAACTTACTAAAAATGGGTGATTATAATAATTTTTTTTGATTTAAGTAACCAGAACAAAAACACCTTAAAATTTTAATGACTACCAACATAAATATATATTAGAATATCTCTCCGTAAAGAAGATGTGGTCCTTAATTCTTATTCTAGATCGCAAAAAGGAAAAGAGAGTTGACTAAAGGCCTATCCTTCTAAACACTTCATTTGTAAATGAATTTGTTTAAGGGTCAAGTTATCTATTTAGATTTGTAAGTTTGTATAAAATTTAAAAGTGTGAACAAAAATATTAAGCCTAGAAAATAGACTTAAATAAAAAAACTCATTTAAATTTAGGGATGGACTCGACTTCGTTGGATATATAGGGCACTTAGGAATTAAATTTAGGGAAATAGGGTATATTAGAGTATATTTAGGAATCTATGGTAAATTTTACAATACAGGGTAAAGACGTCTGCACACAGAGACTTGGGTGAGGACGCCACCTGCACATGGCGTTCTGAATTTTTTTAATACTCCCTCCGCCCCACAGATTTTGTCCATTGTTAACTTTTTACGTAGTTTTAGAAAGAAAAAATTTTGTATAATAGATGGGTTGTAAAATAATTAAAATAATAATTTTATCCTTAAAAAATTAAAATTTGTTTTGTTGGAAAACTAAAAAGATGGTAAAAAAAGAAATGTGTCTAATAAAAATGATTGAGTTTTTTAATGAAACAATTTAAGTGAGACAATTTTAAAACACACAGGGACAAATTTTATGGGACAAATGAAGTAATTTTTTCCCCTAAAGCCTCCATGCACGTGAACGTTTTATGTAAAAATATATAAAAAAAATTAAAGCACCGTGTGCAGGAGGTGTCTTCACCCAAATTGCCGTGTGCAGGAGGCGTCTTCACCCTATAAAGTCGAAATTGCTATAAATTCCTAAATATATTTTAATATATCCTATTTTTTTAAATTAAAATTCTAAATGCGTTATTCACATAATTTCACCGATGGACTCGGACTCTAGAGTCTCGACTCGCTTACTAAGTTTATAATCTCTTTATCCCAATTAATTGGCATGGTTGGCTTTCTCCTAGTTAATTTTTCAAATTTTGATCTTTATTATTTTAAACATTTTAGTTAATTAAATTTTTTGAAAAATATATTTAGAATTATTCTATTCAAAATTTATAAGGACGTAATGAGCAATATATTGCATTATTTTATATATCATATATCATTTAAATATTGTAAAAAATTTAAAAAAAAAACTTTGTTACACATGCCATGTAAATTTTTGTTTACATGTGTTTTTTAGTTTTAAGGGTTAGAGTTTTAGTTTAGAATTTAGGGTATAGAGTTTATTTTTTAGGGTTAGGATTAGGAATTCAAGATTTGAGTTTTATAGTGTAAATATGCAGGTTTGTGTAAAATTATTTTTACACAACATGTGTATCAAAACTTTACCCAAAAATTAAATTTAAAACAATATACCATAGATATTAAAAGTATGTTATATTTTTCTTGTATAAAAAGAGTAAAAGAAATTAGTAAAGAAATCATATATAACTATTAAATTAAAATTAGAATAAATATTTAAAAATACATGAGTCGAGGGAAAAACGTGCTTAACTTTAGCCATTTACAAATATAACGGATTTGGATAAAATTTAGGAAATGTGTTTTGGGTCGGATCGAATTTGGACAAACATAAAATACATTAGTTCCATATATAAAACCAGTTCGACACATGAACACTCGTAATTTTACCTTCGCAACCTTTTCATAAGAATCTTGAGCACACTCTTCTTTATACATAGGCCGGGTAGAATGTTGTCTCTACACCAATAGTTTTGGAAGTAAACAATACTGCTTCTATGAGCTCGAGTCTTCCAACATAAGGCAACAGCTTAGAAGATTAACCGTTAATTTTGTCTTTCTCTTGGTAAGAGATCCATAATCTTTCAATATTTTTAATAGCCATTTAGGGGTGTTCAAACTTCGGTTTTAACCGAATTAACCGGCCGAACTAAAATTTTTTCGGTTAACCGGTCGATTAATTTTAGGTCTGGTCAGTTAACAGTTAATAATTTTTTCAAACTTCGGTTATCGGTTATTTTGGTTTGAAATCGGTTAATTAACCTAATTAACCGAAATTTTGATATATTATATATGTTACATTATCAATACTTTATAACGTACAATGAATCAATGAGCATTTGATATCGATAAGTTTAATGGTTGTTTTATAACTTCTGAAAGTTTAGTGGCTAAAAAGATCATTTTAACATAGTTTAGTGACCATTTGTGTAAGTTACCCAAAATTTATAACAAATTTCGGTTAATTCAAAAACTGACCGTATTAACCGAACTTTTTTTTTATTCGGTTAAAAAAATTTAGTTCGGTTAACGGTTAATAAAAAAAATTCGGTTAATAGATTTTTGGTAGTTTGGTTCGGTCGGTTAACCGAACCAACCGATTGAACACCCCTATAGCCATCGATATTTAATTTATGAATCGATTAATTCATGTTAAATATTGCAAAGGTTTTTTATGGGATGATCATTTTAATTCAATTTATTTCATTCACAATACCAGATTTAAACCCTGAATCTTATTTAAATGCCTCTTAGAATCAATAACCTTTCAGATTAATAACTCAACACTAGAAATTTCTAACTTTAACTTGATCTATGAACACAACTTATATCATACAAAACAAATTCTGATATCATATTCATAGCCAGGATGGACACATGCTTTTATGTAGGGGTGTGAATTATAAAATTATAAAAATAATTTAAAATTTTTAAAGGGTGTTACTGCCCAGTTAAACTTTATTTTTTATTTCATTTTTGGTGAAAGGAATAGCCAATGCTTGCTTTTGATGTCATGAGAGAACAATTCTCAATGATCATAGGTTTTCCCTTACAATGAATCTCATTCTCCTTGGGGACCCCTCAAACCACTCACAAAGGTGAAACCACACAAACTCAATTCCCCAAGTATTTTTAATGTAACCCAAATGATTTCATGGACATTATCTACTTACTATACCTCTGCACTATTATTATCATGGTGTCCCCTTAGTCTCATTTTCTTACATATTTATCCCCACCTTAATGTAAAAATATTAATGATTTTTTTTCCTTTATGGATTTACATAAGAAATGCTTTAATTAATTTCTTTTTCTTTTTTCAGAGAATGTAAATAGTTTTGTAATAAGGTATTTGGATGAACACTTTGTAAGACCAATGGAGGAAATTTAGGCGAGACTCACCCATCAAAGTCAAATGTGCGACGCGAGTCGATCTGAATTAGTAACTGAAGAATTGGAAGGACAACAAAAACACTTTGTTAGACTAATGGAGGAATCCTGTTTCTCTCCATCAAACTTTTAATAAGTAAAAGGTGATCCAACTTGTGAGTGGATTTTCCATGGTTCACTATCAATGGTTAAGCAAGCAAGGTTGGAGCCTTTTTAAGTTTCACATTTGGATTTGAGTGCAAGCAAGCTTTGAGCTTTTTTAGTTTCTACCGTCAGTGTATAAAATAATCATATATTTAAAAATCGTTAAAAATGAAATATTAAATACAGAGTATTTCAAAAAAAAATGAATTCGAAGAAAAATTCCAACAATATAATTTCAATGTCGGTTTTTTAAAGCTATGCAATGATTTCATAAAGCGGTTATATGATTAAATTCCTGGTCCTTGCAAGAGCTAAAAACAAAATAAAAAAGAAGAAAAAAAGATGGAGAGAATCTACATGCCACTTAATTTGTTCTTTATGATTGGTTTTTCAATATTTTAGAACCTACTATACTACTATAAACTATATGATAACTTCACCTACGAACTCCATCATCTCATCTGCCATTGATTCCGACATCATAAATCTGACTGGTTCTTTATTTTGTTGACATTCGATTCTTCTTTGATCTTACTCGAAAACTTGCAAGGATCTGCCTCGATCAACAGCTGAACAACCTCGTTCATGGCCGGACGTTGGGTTGGATTCTTGCATGTACAACTCATTGCAATCCTCAGAGCTTGAATCGTTTCATCCTTGAATGTCTTGGACAACTTCTTGTCTAAAACCTCCATGATCCCTTCCTTTGTCTCGAGTTTAGTCGAGATCCAATACACGATGTTCTTATTTTCTCCGAAATCCATCTCCACCGGCTTTTTCCCGGTTATTAGTTCCATCAGAACGACCCCGAAACTATACACGTCGCATTTGGTTGTTGTTTTATTTGAATATGCATATTCTGCAAAATCCCACTAATTAAAACATTTTGATATGAATTAAAAAGATGTAAATTCGAGTTGAGTCGGAATATTACCGGGGGCTAAGTAGCCATATGTGCCTGCAATGACAGTGGTGGTGGAATCTTTGCCTCCTTTGGCTTGCAGTACCTTGGCTATTCCGAAATCAGCAACTTTGGGATAGTAATCGGCGTCGAGTAGGATGTTGGTCGACTTAATGTCTCGGTGAATAATCGGTGGCAAAATACCATGGTGAAGATATGCCAAACCTTGTGCAACCCCTAGCGCGATTCGATGTCGGATCGGCCAGTCCAGATCGAACCTTCCTTTATGAAGAGCATCCCAAAGGTTTCCATTCAACATGTACTCATAAACCAACAGATCACAATCAACGTTCGAGAAGTGACTATAAAGCTTGACTATGTTCTTATGCCTTACGTTTCCTAGTGTTTCGACTTCAGTCTTCAATTCTTTGTCAAAAATCAACTGATCGTCTGAAGCCGAATCTTTTGATGTTTTACTCCATAGTTTCTTGACTGCAACAACATCACCGCTCTGCAATTCGAATCGATACACCGTGCCAGATCCTCCATGCCCCAGGATGTTCTTATCAACCATTGCTTCAAAGACCTCATGTTGGTCAAAACATACCCTGTGGAAGCTTTTCACATCATATGAAAAGAACGATAAAGACAAGGTCTCATCGTGTTCCATTACAGCTCTTAGTGTACTCAATTGACGTTTGAGGACCAGGAGAGCTACAATTGTAATGATAATGACAGAAACTATGATTGCCCACATGGAGTTTAGTTTCTTTTGGTTGTAAATTTGTGAACATATGGGGAAATTTTGGACATGGATTGGAACACAAAGACCCGGGTTGCCTGAAAAGCTTTCAACCAACCCTCCTTTAATCAAGGACAGAGGGATTGCTCCAGAAAGTTGATTGTTTGAAAAGTTCATTGAGTTAGGCAAAAGCTCACTCAGACACTCTGGGATATTACCGGTCAAGTGATTGTTGGAAAGATCAAGAACATTGAGAGATTTCAGCGAAGAAAAGGATGTCGGAATCGAAGAACTGAGGTTGTTACCTTGCAACATAAGTAAATTCAATTTCTTCAGATTCCCAATTTCTGAAGGAATTGAACCAGACAAAATATTGTTACTGAAATCAATTTTCACCATATTGACAGCTCCAGAGATTCCAGGAGGTAAAAAGCCAGACACTTTATTGTTCTGTAACAACAGTTCGGATAAATTCCTAGCATTTCCAAACGATTTCGGGAAACCACCCCAGAAATTATTGTCAGCCAAATCAATGATCGAAACATGAGGGAGACCGAAGAGTCCTCCAGGGATCGATCCCTCTAAATAGTTATTAGAAACCCGGAATCTTACAAGAGTTTTGCAGTTCACATAACTTTCAGGCAAATTTCCAGAAAACTTGTTATCTAACAGAAGCAAGTACACCAGTTTACCTCCTCGACAAACCTCTGCCGGCAACGGACCCGAAATATTGTTCTCCGACAAGTCGAGGACGATCAGAGGGGATGAGATCCCCAGATTTTGTGGAACATGTCCCGAAAAGGAGTTTCTATAGAGTGAAAGGATGCTCAAAGTTGTGGACTCTGCAATTTCACCGGGGATTTCTCCTGTAATGCTGTTGTTATAAAGCTGTAGAGATCCAAGTTTCGGAAGTCGACATATAGGCCCTGGAATGTTTCCACTCAATGCATTGACCGACATGTCCAAATCTCCGAGCTCTGTCAGGTTTCCAAGTTCTTCGGGTATTGTCCCAGATAACTGGTTGTAATACAGTTCAAGTTGCTGCAAGTTTTTCAGCAAACCGAGCTCCTTAGGAATCCGACCAGACAGGTAATTCCCACTCAATTCAAGATCAGCGAGCGATGTCATGTTCCCAATTGATGCTGGGATCCGACCATACAACATACAGGTCGTGAGTACCATGACTCTGAGCTTCGAAAGCCTCGAAATGTTCTCCGGAAGTTTCCATGGATTTAATCTATCATTTTCATTGAAGTAGAGCACTTCAAGATTGGTGAGATTCGTTACAGAGATGGGGAAATCACCTGTGAAGTGATTGTACGACAAGTCGAGAACACGTAAAGACTTGAGCTTCGAGAAATCCGGAAGCTTTGTTCTTATATATATATAACTCATATTGAACACCTCCAGGGAAGAACAATTCACGACCCCGTTCAGAAAGTTGCCGTGGATATTGTTACGGCTGATATCGACAACACGAAGCTCTGGCAGATAAGAGCACACGTCGTTGGGAAAGTTCCCGGAGAGTGACCAGCCGGAGATATTAAGAGCGTCAACATACCCTCGATTGTTGCAGTGAACTCCGGTGAAATTGCAGTAAGTTTTCCCTTCATTAACATCCCAACCAGATAAGGCCTGTCCCGACAAAGAGGCTTTCATCAAGCCAAAAAACATCGACTGATCATGTTTCGTAGCCCGGCAAGAACAAAACACAAAACCAAGCAACACTAGGAGCATAAAATCAGCTTTGGGCGCCATAATTCAAAGAAAAACGAAAGAGTAGAAAGGGTTGTGATTAAAACTGGCGTTGCAGAGAAGAAGGTGAAGCGAGTATATAAATAAGTCGATTAAGGGGATCATTCGGTACAGCAGTAATATGCCTGGACATCACTTGACGGTGTCGTAATTATGTCATTGTGAATGTAAAAATTACTATCGCCATTGTGTTTTTTAAGGCATAATGATCGATGTTTATGCCCCCACTAGTTCGTGTAGAGGAATAAGGTTCATTTTAATACATTATATAGATTAGATCATTAGATGCTGGGAATAATGTGCAGTTGATGTTGATCAACGATGAGGACCCTCGTTGATTCAATCGGTCCAAAGGTGTAGAAAGCTGAAGGTAGGCTACCAATATTGCCACATACATAAAATTTAATTAAAGCAAATGACTATGTTTGCAATGTTCCAAAAGCAAATCTCGTTTCTGACTTTACATGACAGATATTATGATTCGCCTCTATGCTCTACTTGGTGCGATTACATATATTTTAAGAACTCTTTTTATATTTTAAGAGCTCTTTTGTACACAGAAATAGGCCGAGAAAGGGCTGGAGGGAATAGTCGTTCCACTTAAAATTTTTAAATTTATATATAATTTATATATTTTCTATTAAAAATCTATTTTCGATCCACGTAAAATTTTACAAGTTTTGTCCCTTAAAATTTTACAAATTCGACATCCTAACACAAAGTAATGTGTCCGTCCATTTAAACTTTTCTTGGTGTTGACTTGTTAATATTATTGTTACATGACAAAATATCTCATCAACAATAAGATATTGTGCCATGTAAGCAATAAAGTACACACTGACTATCCTATAGAGTATTATATCAACAATGTGAAAAATTAACGGCTTAATTATCATTTTTGTCAATTAGAATAAAAAAAACCTCTATTATATGTTCATGTAGTGCTTATTTCCTTTTTATCGATGAAATCTACACACAAAAGTTGTCAGACAACCCAGAATTGGGCAAGCACCAACACTTTCAAACAAAGCATATTTGGCACATCTTAATTGCACCACCATGTTTGGGTGCTACTTTTGACCGATCCAGAAATTAACTTGGATTTTCAAACATGAAAAAACCAGACCAAGAATCATTTGTTGTCTCTAATGAAATATTGTTGGGTTGACCAATTTGAGCCAAAGGGATAATGTCAGCATCTAATAAGCTAAGTTTTGACTTAAACCTTCCCACCAATTCTTTTATAATTTACACTCATTTCTTCCTCTGGTAAAAGCTACTGAGGACAGGAGAATTAATTTCCAGGATAAGTTGGGAAATATTATATATATGTTGGGGAATTTTACATTATATAATAGACTTATTTAAGTTACAGAAAGAGTACATAAAGAGTTAATTAACTTGTCCGGGTATCGAATTAAGTTGAAGTAGCAAGGAATTTTCAAGTACACTTCCATTTGCATTTCAAGGATACAAATTCAACCCATAAGTTTCGATAGTGCGATATTTATATTCTAATACAAATGTCGAGATTCGAATTCACACAAAATGAAAAGTAGAAGAATATTTTTTGTCACTCGACCAATTGGAAGTAATTGTCTTTGTTTATTCTAGTATGCAACATAAAGCCATATATGCCGTTGAATGTTATTTGGGAATCTGTGGGATGGAAATGTGTTCAACGATGAAAAGCAGTGTAAAGCAAAGATGCCCACTCTTTCAAAAAAGTATATGGTGTTGATTTGGCATCGTGGAATTTGCTGCAATCTCAGTTGCAAATACTAGAAAAAATCAATAAGAAGACTTAAATTGATTAGATTTTCCCCTTTTCATCTAACCTGTTCATATTAATTATATTTCTAGTTTTCGTAACTTGTTTTTTAATATAATTTTATCTTAAGTAAATATGACGTCACTATCAAAATTTGAACCTTAGTCTTTAGATACCAATAATCTATGATTAGAGTAATTTTATATATCTACTTAGTAAATACCACGTGATTTGTATTCTTTAAGGCATAAAACCAAAAATATGTCTCCCACATTTGACTGAATAGTTATTTTGACCTCTATTTTTTTTAACCAATTTAACCCCAATGTTTCATTTTGGGTCAAAATGACCCCTCTGTGGATAAAAAAAAGTTAATCAACTGACGATAATCAACTTGAAATAACTTGACAAAATGAAGCGTCAGAAGAAAAAATATTTTATATAATTTTATAAAAAATATTTTTTGACTGATGTGTCATTATGTAAAGCCAGCATTTGTTTGTATGATAAAGCTATCGCGGCGTGCACTGCCATGTAGGTTTGTTACGTAATTTCAAGTTGTTTATCGTCAGTTAACTAACAGTTCCGCATAGAGGTTATTTTGACCCAAAATAAAACATTTAAGGTCAAGTTGATTCAAAAAAATATAGACCAAAATGACTATTAATCAAACGTTATGCACTTTTTGACATTATGCTTTTTTTTTTTAATCTACATTAACCTTTAAACTTGTGTTTTCAGACTTGTTTGCCCTTTTTATAACACCATTTATTTTTTATGACGTGATCGTCTAACTTATTAAAAATACTACATGTCATGTCTTTCTTTAAGTTTTTCATTTTTCTCTCAATTTTTTCAGATTTCACTTAATTTGTCATTAACATTTAGAGTTAATTGTATCATATGTTTTCAAACTTTAACCCTTATCTTAAATTGGTATTTAAACTTTTGAATATTTCAATTTCATTCTTAAACTATGACCCTCATTCTAAGTTATCCATCAAACTTTTGATCGTTCTAATTTTATCCACAAACTAGGTCTCTCATCCTAAATTGATCCCCCAAACTGAATGGTATAATTAAATCACCAAATTATCAATATATGCTAATCATATCCCATGTTAATAAAATTGTTATAAAACTTGTTAATTATGTAACAATATGATGACATAAACGATAGTTTGATGATGAAATCGGAATGTTCAAAAATTTTAAACTAATTAAAGGGGGTCATAGTTTAGGGTTGAAATTGAAACATTCAAAAGTTGAGAGAGCAATTTAAAATAAGGATCATAACTTAAAAATATATAGTGCAATTAACTCTAATATTTATTAAATGGTAAAATTTTGATACACAGTCTGTGAAAAACTAATTTTACACAAGTCTGCATATTTACATTATAAAACCCAAATCCTAAATTTCTAACCCTAACCTTAAAAAACTGAACCCTAAACCTTAAACCTTATACCCTAAATTCTAAACACTAACCTTAAATTCTAAACCCTACAATCTAAACCCTTAAACTTTAAACCCTAAACTAAAACACTTACCCTTAAAACTAGAAGGTATGTATAAACTAAAATTTAGCCTGTGTATCAAAGTTTTTTTCCTTTAATAAAACTTATTTTTAAAAATCCCTTTTCTTTCTTCCATCAAACCAGTTCAAATGCACTTCTTGTTCAACTTTTCAGAAGCCCTAAACTCAAACCCAAACCCAAACCTAAACCTAAATGCTATTTGAAATAAGGCATACAATTAAAAAAATGCCCTCAACTTTTGACTGAATAATCACTTTGGCTCTTATTCCTTTTTCGAGCAATTCAACCCTCAACGATTTATTTTGGGTCAAATGACCCCTATACTGATGAAATCTGTCAGTCAACTGATGGTAAATGACTTGAAATGACGTGATAAACCTATATGACAATGCACGTTAACATGACATTATCCTATAGACAAATGTGTTGACTTGAAAAATGTTACACCAATCAAAAAATAATTTTATAAAAATTATATAAAATATAAAATATTTTTTCTGCTGACTTATCATCCTGTCAAATCATTTTAAACTGTTTACCGTTAGTTTTCTAACAATTTTCATCAGCAAAGAGATAATTTTGATCAAAAATAAAATATTGAAAATTAAATTGCTCTAAAATTGAATAAAAGCTAATGTAACTATTCAGTCAAACGTTAAAGATATTTTTTGACTTTATAAATAATAAAAACCTAAAATCATAGCTTTGTGGGTCGTTTCTATCGTTTGATCTTTCTCTTTGTTTTTTTGAATTCCCCTTCTTCGGGAAATGTTTTTTTTTTAATTTCCCTTCACTTGCTTCCCTTAATGAATTTTGTGGGTTATTAACAATGAAAAGTTTATTTTTTATTTTTAATTCGTGGGCTGTGAATAGAATTTTATTAGATTTGTCCTGAATTTTTGGGCTATGTTTAAATATCCAGAAAATTTCACCAATATTATACCCTGGAAAGAAATGTTCAAATAAAAACCTACGAAGCACGAGTACTTTAATCTAATATCGTACCACGTATTTGATACGTCTCGGTATCGGGGATTTATTAGGTACGACTTGGGTACTCTTCAATATTTCATTTCCCTATTTTTTTTTCTTATTCCTCTATTCTCTTACACTTATTCTATTTTTTTTTTCATTCAACTTTCTCTTACTCACATGACTCAACTATAAGTATACAAGTATGTGTGATGCCATGTTCACATGAATATTTTATTTTTACATTTTTAGAATATAAACTTTATTTTATATTTGTCATACCCTTAACGTATCTATATCCTGTAATTTTAGAAATTATCGTTTCTCATCCCATTTCAGTACCCGTACCTCTATCTGTATCCATATCAATGCAACACAGGTAAAAACATTAACCACCAAATACAAATCCATAAAAAGCCACAAATTAAAAATTCAGGTGTCTGGATTTTTAGCAATTAGAATTCAAGCCAAATGTTAACCGAAGTTTGAGGAAAATTTTGAATTTTGAAGTTGAGAAATGAAGCTGAGCTTTTATTCACTGTTTTAAAGTGGCTTAAAGTGCTCTTATCTATTGCATACGGGACGAGAGGAGTTATAGACAATTTAGAAAATATTAAGGAGTGTAGGAGATTTATTAGATTATATTAAGAAGATTGTTAGAATTGAATTACAAAACGAATGTATAAATATAAATCGTGTTAATTTGTAATTGTGTACAACTTGGTCACTCGAAATAATAGTTTAAATTTATTGTAACAGTTTGTTGTTTTTTTTAGGTAATATACAATAATTTATTAAAAAATAAAAATTCAGGTGACGAACAAAAACTCACGAGAAAGTAAGATTTAAAACAACACAAACATAAATACCTTTAAAAGCCACGAACAATCTCTTCCGCATACACAAGCAAATCGGACCGCTGTTATCTTCTCGTGGATACTTGCTGGGTCCAACCTTGGTTATCTTCTCGTTACGATACTTGCTAGGCCCATGAAGACTCATGTATCGACAGGGTTCATGCTCCATGGAACCACTCTCATGGCAGCGTGATTGGCAAGCTCGCTGCTATGGGTGGGGCTTTAAAGAACTGGCAAGATGACCGTCGATCAACTTCTCAGCGCAGAATAAAAGAGCTGCAAAAATTCATTGACTCATGTCTCTCCCCACAACTCTCAGAGGCAGATCTGGTCTCCTTCCACGATGCCAAATATGAGTTGAAGATTCTTCTTGAAAAAGATGGGCCTAAAGATCTCGGGTAGCCTGGCTCTCACAGGGAGACGGCAACACTGCTTATTTCCATGCCCGGGCCTCTGGCCGAAAAAAAGAAAAACCACATAAAAGGGTTGTATGATTCAAATGGTTGCAAGCATGATAAAAAAGAAGACCTGATGCATGTGTTTATGTATTACTTCCAGGCTCTGTTTGCATCCTCTAACCCCTCTACTGGCTCTTTTTTGCTTGGCAATATTTCCCCCTCAATCACATCTACTATGAATGCTGATCTGTCTAAGCCTTTTACAACTGATGAAATTCTTTTTGCCTTTCAGGACATTAATCCAAGGAAGGCTCTAGCATTGACGGACTTCCTGCCAGCTTTTATAGGCAGCGTTGAGACACAGTTGGGGATGATATCATCACCCTTTGCAAGGATCTTCTCTCTCGGAAAGTCGACATGGCCTTGGTTAACAAAACTGTAATTGCACTTATTCTCAAGGTAGATAAACCTAGCAACATGAAGCAACTAAGGCCTATCAGCCTGTGCATAGTTTTCTACAAGATAGTGTCCAAGGTGCTGGTGAACCGAATGAAGCCTTACTTGTCGTCTTGCATCCATGAAAATCAGGCAGCATTTCTTAAAGGAAGAATGATATCTGAAAATATCTTGGTGGCACACGAGCTTATCTATTATCTAAAGTCCTCCAAAAATGGACCAAACAAAAGTCTTGCCCTCAAGCTTGATATGGAGAAGGCCTTCTACCGTGTTGAATGGCCATTCCTTCGCAGTGTTATGCTCAAAATAGGTTTCAACTCCGACTGGACCGATCTGATATTGACTTGTGTTTCAACTGTATCCTTTTCAGCTCGAGTGAATGGCTCCTTAACACCTGATTTCACCCCACAGCGTGTCCTTAGGCAGGGCGACCCTTTGTCACCCTTTCTCTTTCTTATTTGTATGCAGGGTCTCACAGCCACTCTCAATGCTGAGCAGCAGGCAATTCACATCAAAGGAATACGAGAAAGCATTAACGAACCCAGGGTTAATCATTTGCTCTATGCTGATGATAGTATTGTCTTCCTCAAGAACTCACCTGCTGAAGCATCACGACTAAAGGAAGTCCTTAGCATCTTCACAGCCTCATCAGGACAACAGATCAATTTTGACAAATCCACCCTTTATTTCAGCCCAAACATCTCAGCTCCTCACCGTTTGCAGCTTTCAAACATCCTGGGTGTGCGGGAAGTTAAGGATCCTAGTATTTATCTGGGTGTTCCTTTACTGGTGGACAAAACCAAGACCAATGCCTTAGGTTTTGTGCGAGATAAGGTGAATACTTGAGTCACTGGCTGGACAAAGCATCTCATCTCCTATGGTGGCTGTGAAATTTTCCTCAAATCGGTGGCTCAAGCCTTGCCTTAATACGTCATGACATGCTACCTTCTTCCCCAATCCATGCTTGATGATATGTCCCGAACAATACACAGCTACTGGTGGACAAGGAAGACTAATGCAAAAGGTTGACCTTTAATTGTCTAGGATCGTATGTGTACTCCCAAGAATGCTGGTGGTCTAGGGCTACGCGATCTCCATAGTTTTAACGTAGCTTTTCTTGGTAAGCAAATATGGAGATTTCTTAAGGAACCTGATACTCTTTTCTCCCGTGTTTTTAGGGCAAAGTATTTCTCCTCTGGAAATCTCTTGGACTCCCCCTTAAAGGAGAAGGCTTCCTTTGCATGGAAAGGTTTTCAAAAAGCCATGCACATGCTACGTGAGGGTTCTTTCTAGACCCTAGGCAAAAATAGTTGTGTGCGAGTGCATGCAGACAGGTGGGGTGGCACCAATGCCATTGAGTTTCGAACAACCTATGTCTACAGTCCGCCCTCCCCCATATGATTTGTGGACTTCATGGTCCCTGGGCAAGCACAATGGAACCATGTACTTGTCCGAGCCATTTTTTCCTCCTGCTGATGCTACCACAATCCTCAATGTCCCCATCTCGAATGATCGCAACGACACCATCATTTGGGGTGGCCATGATTCAGGTACGTACACGATTAAATCAGGTTACAACAACTTACAATGACCTCCTTCTTTTGTTGGCAGTGCATCCAAGGTGTGGAAAAATGTAACACCCTAAGCTCAGATGTATCATTTGGGCCTTAAGCCCAACCCGTTACCATAAACATTTCTCAACTCGGTTTAGCCCAAATAAAACATTTTCCAAAAACATTTAAATTAAACAGTGGAAAATATAAATAAATAATTAAATCATTACAAAGGAGCTCTAATTTAATTTAGAACATTTGAACATTAGACGATCAATACAATTCCAAAATAAGAGTTATAGACTCGGCCACATAAGGTCCTATGAATACTCAGCCCACAAATACAAGTTATGTACTCTAGTAAACATCGCTTGCTGGAATCCTGAACTGATAGTGCTCTTCGGTTCCGCAATCCAATGATCAACCTACGCACGGAAATAACAATTCCGAGCACTAAGCTTACAAAGCTCAATGGTACACATCTACTCTACTATACTTCATGCTAATAATAAACATAAGCATGCAAGCTAGTACGAGCAATAAGGAGAGATAAATAAACATGTGGCACTACCACTAGTCGCCTAAACACATGCTCTCATCAAACAAAACATCAAACATGGTACACAAGGTCCAACCATACTCGGGATCTCATCAAGCAAAACATCAGACATGGCACACAAGGTCCAACCTTACCTTTTCAAGTACTGCACTGACCAGATGATGCGGAGATGTGTCCCTAAAGAAGAGCAAAAAGATATCCTGCACTATTGCCATCCACCCCGTGTGGAGTACACTTTAAATGACAAAAGACTACTGCAAAGGTCCTACAATTTGGATTCTATTGGCCAACCTTGTTTCAAGATGCTCAGGCATACTATAAGGCGTGCGATAGATGTCAAAGGGAAGGAAACATATCTATGTAGGCCATCCTTAAAGTTGAACTCTTTGACGTTTGGGGCATTGACTTTATGGGTCCTTTCCCATCCTCCAAAGGACAACTGTACATCTTACTCATGGTAGATTATGTATCTAAATGGGTAGAAGTCGTTGCTACAACCAGGAGTGATGCGAACACTATCCTGATATTTTTGCACAAGAATATTTTCACCCAATTTAGGGTCCCTCGGGTCATTATTAGTGATGAGGGTAGACACTTAGACAAAAAAAATTGCTAAGGTACTGCATCGATATGAAGTCCACCATAAGATAGCCACAACATATCACCCACAAACTAATGGACAAGCTGAAGTATGCGATCGAGAAGTCAAACAGATCCTTAAAAAGGTGGTCAAGCCCAATCGAAAAGATTGGTCCTTAAAGCTAGATGATGCTTATGGGCCTATCGGACCGCAGTCAAAAACACCGTTAGGCATGTCACCCTATAGACTTGTTTATGGAAAAGCCTGCACTTACCGATAGAATTGGAGCACAAAGCCTTTTGCGCCATTAAGAAGATTAGCATAGACTGTTAACTAGCCGAGGATAGAAGATTGTTGGAATTGAACGAGTTAGACGAGCATCGTCTGATGGTCTATGAGAATGACAAGATCTACAAAGAAAAGACTAAAAGGTAGCATGATGCTAAATTAACGCCCCAACACCTTGTTGAAGGCTAAACTGTCTACTCTACAATTCTCGCTTAAAGCTCTTCCCGGGCAAGTTGAAATCTTAATGGTCTGGCCCATTTCAAGTTGTCAAAGTTTATCCACATGGTGCGGTGGACATCAAGGATCTCAAAGATGGCCCAATCTTCAAAGTTAACGGACAACGTTTGAAGGCCTACAAAGGAGCACCAGTCCACCATGACAAATCTTCAGTCACATTACTGGATGTCTAGTGCATCCAGTTCTATCCTTTACTTTTATGCACTTTAAATTTCTATATTTATTTTTCTACAATTCTATTAATTAGTCGATTTAAGTTTTATTTAACGTTTGTGTGTTTTGATAGTTATTACAAGGAATAGATAAAAAGGGTTGAAAGTTCTCCTACGAAACAAGAATACAGCCTGGTTAATACACTGAATGAGACTTAGGCTTTTGGTTATTTAAAACGGGGAAAACTAGTCTTACCCTTCACCATAACATATAACTTCGCCGTACGTCCCAACCATATTCAACATATCGCCTACTTTCACTTTTCCGCTAAACAAAACAATCAACATTAAATGCCAACTTCCTTCAATCACTCTCAAAACCTTTTGCCTCTATAACTATCCATATCCCTCATCCCCAAATCTCCATTTATTAAGAAACCAAAGCTGATCGTATGCCAGAGCAACTTGTTTCTATTTTCGTGATATTCTTAATTTCCCCTCCAACAACTCCTCTTTTTACAATGGCACAGTAGAGAAAAAGCTTGAGCCCTCTTTGTCTCTCTCGTTTTGATAGCCATCCTCTAATTCCTTTTCAGAATTTAACTCAAACTCATCTATAGACCTTCTGATGACCCTTTAAAATTAACTCCATTCTGCAAGATTCAAATAACGATACTAGTCTTTCCAGAACTAAGACCTTATACTAGAAGAGGGACTGGTAAGATCATCTAGGTGCACTATCCTTTTCGATAGTAAGGAGCTAGCTGTTGTTATTCGTATGGATAAAAGGATTTTTCCAGACAGTCATGACCAATCAATGTTGATTGGGTCAATGAGTTTTACACTCACTTTGGCAAACATAGCTACGGCTGGGTATTTGTTTGAGGGATAAAGGTGGACTTCACCGTACAACTCATCGCTCACCATTATCATCTAGAGATGTCAGAAGGACTACACACTGGGTTTATGGCCAACGCCCACCGTTGAAATAGATACCATGGTTTTGTGAGACCTTTGTCTTGTAGGAACAACTTGGGAAAGAGCGATGTCCAATGCTAGGGCATTGAGATGGCCGAACCTCACCCCCACCTTTAGATTTTGGGTTAGGTTTATAAATACAAGGCTTCTACTCACAAAAAATCTAGCTACATTCTCTCGAAGAAGATTGTTTCTCCTCCATTCCATCCTCTAAGGACACCCGATTAAGCCCTATAAACTCATTTATGAGGCCATCCTAGAATGAGTTGTGTCCCGATGAAAGACCAGAGAATTACCCTTCCCCCACCTTATTATAGTATTTTTCCAAAAGGCAAGTGTACTACAATAAAAGAGGGCCAAAACCCTTAAGATGTTATTCGAATGGTTGCTTTCGGAGGTATGTGCTATAAGGAATCCTCCACCACCTACACCTGCATCCACGACCACCACCCGCAGGAGACAGCGACCAGATACTGATGTTGGCGCCTCTTCCCGTCCTGCTAAGAAATAAACGTCCACCCAGAACAAAGGTAAGGGCATAATCATCTGAGAACCACCACCCTAGTAAATCCTTGGGTTAGTTTTTCTTTTTCTTTTCTTTTATTTTTAGTCTAGTTTAGTTTTCATTTTGCATCTGCATATTTGCTTTTCCTTGATTTGTTTTATTTTCTTTCTTTTTGCAATGGGGACAATGCTCTTATCAAATTTTGGGGAGTACATACCCATATATATATATATATATATTATAGGTTAAATTTAGATAAATTTCCCTTTGCTATGATTTCTTTGATTTTGAAATTGTTGCTGCATTGATCATGACCTCCTATGATGAATCTATGTTGATGCTTTGTAATGTGTTAAGAGCCTTATGTTTTGAACTTAATGATGAATCTACTATAATCCTTAAAAACACATGTTGCATGCACTCTAAAAACTTAAGAAACCTTAGGGAACACTAGGTCGATTTTCTAATGCCAAAGCATGAATTGAAGTGAATGATCTAAATGCTCAATGTAGAAAACTAAAGGCTTAAAAACTCCCTAAAAATCAAGAAAATTAATTAAAACTTGATAAACAAAACTATTGAGGGATACTCTTCTATGCATCTTGCTATCTTAGTACACTAGGTGGGTTGTGTTTCCTCCATTTAACTTTCCTTGTTAGGAATGATAATATTGGCAAAGAGTGAATAAAAGTCTTCACAAGACGACACTGCTCATAGGGCTCGAGGATGAGCTTTTTGCTCAACTCTATCTTTAGGTCTAAAGAGTAAGTGTGATAAACTGAAGCCCCAATGATACAATTTTTAAAGCTTAAAAAGAAAAATGAGTAAAATAATGTGCTAAAAAAAGAGAACAGTACGCTGAGGCAACAATATAAAACAACCTTTAAGTTTCTCTAAGGTTATTAAGTGATGAATGCATGTAACTTAGCACACACTGCACCTACAGTATATTTTCTTGTTGAAACAAAACTGTAAGCTCTAATGCATTGCATCTCATGAACGTAATTGAGGAAAAAATTACTGCTGCAGCATGACTTGGAATCTCTGTAATCCTAGCTTAGTAGAACCTTAGGACTTGTGGGCTGTTTACTGTTTGTATTTTCTGTTTTTTATTTTTCTTGCTTTCATTTTGCATCGCTTGAGGACAAGCAATAGTTCAAGCTTAGGTTAGATTGTACATAATTGCATGTAGATAGAGAGATACACCGCCGGTGTCACACAACCTCAGAAACGTACATTCGGTATTTATAACCATGGTGTTGCAACACGCTTTATGGGTATCCAGACCCTATCAATCAAAGGTAACTCAATTAACTAGGTGTCTATTTTAGTACACGGTATAGACACGACTACCATATAATACACAGCATACCTCGATCCACCAAGGATATCATATGGTTGCTATTACAACAAGTCACTCAATTAAGTTTACCAACTTGTTAATACATTATGGAAGTGTATATTAATCATCCCTATCAATTATCCCATTAATCTGTATTATCTCATTAATATCCCAAGTCAATTCCCATGGTTTTATTAGCATTATAGATTAATCCATTCAATGGGTATCGGTACTCGAACATGAGTATCTCTATGGTACCATTGGGTATCGGTACTCACAATGCGTACCGATATTGACATAGCTTACGGGAAATCTTTAATTTCCACTAGTATCGATACGGGTCGAACCATATCGATATGACCCTCAATTATGTACCGGTAAGGCCAAAGTTTGTACCGGTACCGATACCGATGAGTGTGTAATGATCTATTTTGCATGCCCTTTTTACTTGCCTTTTGCATGTTTTCAGGCTCATATAGATTGCATTTAGGTTAGATTGTATATAATCGCATGTAGATAGGGAGTTACATCGCTTGCGCTTTAATGTTATATATGTATATATATATATATTGGTGTATTTTATGGGAAATATGGTGTTTTGTGGTGTATGTGTAGGATGTTGAAGGAATGCTGGAGCGAAAGAGTAGCAGATCTCATGGCTAGAGCTGACGAGGCATAAAGAGTTAGAGATGAATCTAATTTTGCCCACGTAGACTTTCTCTCCGATATGGAACATTAAATATAGTGGGAAATCAATGGCCTTCTTTAATGAAGTCGTACATACTTTAGGGTTCTTAAACCCTAGTTCACTTTCTATATAAGAGAGACTTGGACATTACTTCAAGAGAGGGCGCCATTATAGACAACAGTCCTAGTCTAAAGCTTGCGAAAAACCACCAAGATAGAAGCTAAAAATTCTCCTCACGAAAGATGCCATCGAGAGAGGTTGGCAGAGTAGGAGACCTGCAGTAACAGTTGGACGGAAGAGAGTTTGTTGAGGATGCTCGACTCTTTTCTTTTCTTTGCTTGATAAATTGTCGTACTTTAATATTTTGTTATGGATGTTTTAAGCTCAAACATGAGCTAAATACTTAAGTTGTGATTATTGCTTCCCAAGATTTTATGTTTTGATTACTTTATTATAATGCTATATTTGTTTTCCCTTTATCTATTCTTTCTATCTTTCTTCATGCATAGTTATTGTAAGAGCTATAGGGAGAGGCCTTTTAACTATTGACTTGTGGCTTAATATTGAGAGATTTAGGTTATATAAACGTGAACAGTGGGGCTATGCTATTAACTTAGTCTTAATTCGGCTTAGACATAAGTGTAGGGTTTTAACGACTAAAAAGGAGTTTTTAAATAAATAATAGAGCTGTTAGGGCTCACGCAAACATGTATTACCTTGACTTCAATGTTATTAACTTATAGGTATCGAAAGAGTCAGAAGTTCATTAGCAAATCCTGTCGAGTAGATAAAGATATTAACGGTTTACGCAGACATGTATTGTTGGTCGCTATAGCATTATAATAAGTATTCAAGAATATATCCTTAGCAATAATCTCAACCTCCATAATTATCGGTTATTTGTTGCAGCTGTTTGTCTTAATCATAGCTATTTTTGGTTTAATTATTTTAGTTTCAATTAAATCAACAATCACCATTACTTGCAAACACAATCTTAAGTTCAATAACTTCGTAGTTATTGATCCAATACTCGTGGGTTTGACACTCTACTCATCACTTTATTACTTGATTCGATGAGTAAACTTGCTCTAAAGTGCATCACTATTCAACAAGCATTAGATACCCTACTCTCAAGTCTGTACAATTTCCTCGAATTACGATATGACAACACTTTATTCAATCACTAAAGCTTATGAAAGTCATTAGGGTTTGTTTACTAATGCATGTAATTGATTAATATTAATTATCGACTTTATAATCATTTAATCGAGTATTTTATCTCTTAAGTATGATTTCTAATAATTCACGTTAAACCAATCGAACTGGCATACAATACATCATAATTATCAATCAATCAACAAATCATCAAGTAATTATACGAGTATCTCAAATGACCCTACACAGTCTTTGAAGTCTCCATGAGTCTCATCATATTCGTAACATCATCATGCATCACACATATATCAAGTCTCATGATATCGGTCTCTAAACATGCTTATTTATAATCTACCTATTTGCAAACAATAACACGCAAAGCAATCACATTTATGATGCGCATGAAGCAATAGGAATTCGAGGTGTACTAACCTTGAGCCATAATGGTAAATCCTCATATAAGCTTCCCAATTACTCTACTTGGTACGATATTTGTTTCAGAATAATCATTATATTACAATTAATACCATAATATCAATTAATCACATACTTTAATTAATTCGTAAGGTCAAATGCATATAAATAGCTTACCGAGTTAAAATTTGGTAAAGCGAACAACACCAACGAACTCAGAACGTCGAACCCCCCCCCGAGTAAGGTCACCTGAAAAAAATTCAACGATCGATCAACACTGGCTACGGTCAATAGTAGTTGGGCAGCATAGTGGAGTCGGGCAGAGCGTTTGGGCAGTACGGTGTGGTCTGGCCAGATTGGCCTGATCCAGTTCAGTCCAACTAGTCTGGTTCACTAGGCCAAGGCCTGGCTTAGATGCGATGCACGCCCACACGCAAATGATGGCACGTGCGGAGCGTGTAGCGACCTCTGGTGGCTGGACAATAGCGGTGAACTCTAGATCTGCACATCTTGAGATAGGGAATACCGTGATACCCTCGGCTTATAATGGTGGACGGTGGTTCTTTACGAACAAGCTTCTAAATTTTTTTTCTTACCCCGGCAAGTGGCAGCGGCAGTGGTGACGTAGTAACCACTGACTGATGTGTCTCAACGAGCTGAAGGCAATGGTGATAGCAGTGTAACCCACGGCGGCTCTGACAATGGCGAATCAAGGTTCAAAGCCTCTCCCTACATTTTTCTCTCATTTTTCTCATTTCTCTCTCTCTCCAATACTGTCTTTCTCTCCACTTTCCAACCACCCACCAACCTCTTTTAAAATTCAAAAACCCATTCTTCCAACATTCGACAAAATGATTAAATAAACACACATATTCATTTTTTCACTAGGCCCAAATTAATTATTCTCAATTTAGACTCCCAAAATAACGGCCAAAACTTGGGTCTGAGACCCGATTCGATAACTCAAAATTTGGATCGTTACAACTCTCTCTCTTTAAAGAAAATTTCATCCTTAAAATTTGTACTCATTAATAAAAAAGAAATGATGAAACTTAATAACTCTTCCAAGTCCTCACACATTTTCTGATGCACTACTCTGATCTCTCACAATACTTAGCAATTATTATCATTGTCTTCAAACGGTACAAACACCTTCTCAACTGATTCTTTCTTTAAGAGGGATTTATTCTTACCTGGTGCATTTCTGAAGCCATGAAACAAACCCAACAATACCGTGACAAAATTGTCACACGAATATACCATCATGGTAATCCAACTAATACAGTAAGACCCAAATGGTTGGTGTACAACAAAATTTCTTCTACAACCTTGCACGATAACTCATATAGGCAACTAATGTTTGACCCCTATGGTTGGTGACTCAATCTCCGATGGCATCCTTTAACAATATCATTGCTTGACCAGCGTAAGACTTCTGAAGTGAACGACGTCTTAACTTATCTCAAATGCTTACCTTAAACTCGGCATGATAACTCATATAGGCAACTAATGTAGCTCACACTAACTCAGCTCAGGCAATAGAGTCTTATACTTAAAGCTATAACGTGACTTGAAAGGCGTTACTTGAACGCTTACTATGATCTGCCATTGCACGAAACCCCACCAAGAAGAAAGTTCACTAAGAAACTTGAATCTCAACTCAAAAGATAGGATGTATACACCATTGTGTCGTACAACCCAAACCAAAATCAATCTAAGTAGACTTTTCACTTGGATCTCACCTTACCGAAAAATAAGCAAACGATACTTACCAAGAAATTTACCATTACTCAAACAAAATCCCATCAAAATTGTGCACTCACAAATACTTTGCAAAATCCACGGTCGTTCTATCTAATTTCCACTGAGGAAATCTCGAAGTATCCCAAATAACTTTGAAGGACTCGATGGTTGACTCCCAACTGATGACAAGTCAAACACTTAGAAACAAACTCAGACTTACATTTCTTTAATATCTCCCATATATCTAGATAGAGTTGGTACAATTGTCGCTCTTAGAATATACTATGTACTGACCACTGTACTATACTGAAAAAATCTCCTACCTTGATACGTCATTCTCTAAAGCACACTTAAGAAGATCTCAGGTCCATAAAAAACCATCGAACTTACATTTAATCATAACATTGTACTCATTTAATTACAATCAGATGCTATCTTTCATAGCTTGCAGAGTTAACCAATCTTCAACTCAGAGCTTACTAATAAAACAGACGAGTACCGGTATTGACTGATCAGTACGAACACCAGATGAATCGAGTATCAGTACCGTATAGAGCTAGTATATATACTCCCTCACACGAACATCACTTGTCCTCCTTGACCGCCCCCAATTGGGCAACATGATACTCTAACCTAAACTAACTTCGTACAATCCATCACTTATCAAGCTCATTTTACTTAAGGGGTGATCGATCACACGATCAATAGTTCTCAACTACTTTGACTCATGTTGCTGCTACAATATCGAATTCCCTGGTGATCAAGTACTCAAAATTTCTAGATGTTAGGGTAGACACGACATTCCATCTTTTTGTACCAAATACACTATTGTCGAAACAACAAATCATCCTCAATGATTTTAAATTCTTATTTGACTCTAATCGATTCAGCACCACTGCCATAATAAAATGGTCTCGAGTAGTTCGAATATCCACTAAAATTCCTCATCTCGTTCTAAAAAAACTTTGATACTTATCAAAAACATTTATGAAGCCTTAAATATTTTATCTTTTTACTTGATCTCACAGTAACTAGCCTTTCTCACACATGAGGGCATTTGGGTAAATATCTTATTAACACTTATAATTCCATAATCATCATACATTCTCACGTATCACATAAAGCATCAAATTAATATTTGGGAGACAATTTGGTGGCCAATCCTGACATCGCTGAAACATCTCGTACATCAATACAAATATCAATCTTTACTATGACACGTCTTAGAGAGAGAAAACCTTATTCTGAAGATCATCTAAAAACTATTAGCCCCCAGCACTATATCCATAAACATTTTATTCTCGAGCTAGCTTCGAAAAACAAACATGTACTCTATAATCAGTTAACAAGCCATCCTTCTTAGGAGGTGAATAACGGTTATTCACTGTCACATAGCAACTATCGATGGTTCATGCATCATTTAAATAAACCAACTTCTTATTAGCAAACAAGCCTGGTTCACCATTGGGTGAAACGCTTAGACAAAAGAAACCTCATTTGAGTTACGCCCTCGCAACTAAACCTCTGACTTTCTCAAAGAGGTCGGTGTCCTTCTATTAAAGCATTAGGCACCAACGCCAAACTTGGTCTTACCTTAATGTCTACTCACGTCCTTGACAGGGATGAAGTCCTAACGACTCCTCCAAGAAGCAGAACAAATACTCTGACAGTCTAAAAGCTCTTGAATGTCAAACTATGCACATTGGCATCCATCGAGCGGTCAAACATGTATCACAAACCCGTTGTGTCATTCTCTAAATGACCACTACGAAAATCATAGTAAAAATGAAAAGGTTCAACATTTTCATTACCAAAGGTTGGGTTCCCTCGAGGTTTCAAAGCCTCGAGTACAACTCTTAACATTACAGGCTAGTTTCGCACTTGATAATCCAAATCAATTTCTAAGGTGCAACAACTCTCAAGAAGGTAGCTCTATCAAACCTATAGAACGTCTAACTTCGGTCACACTCAATCGAACCAGTGGATCCTAAGTCCACTATCTCTGAGACATGCCCTTGAGAAGGGCGATGATACTTTCCAAGTATCAAAAATGTTCTTTTTAAGCGAACAAAAAGTCATCCAACCAACATGCATCCACTGATAAATTTTGAGAGTGGGTTATCCATACTCGCATCACCATGTTATTCACGTAAAACGATGAAAATTCTCTACCGCAAACTCTTCGTAACGTATCTGAATACTTTAGAATGACTACTATACAAAAAAGAAGACACCATTCAGGTGGAGGGAGGAGGACACATCCTTGACTCCGGTATTATTCGACTAACTTATATCTCATCATTACGGGGTGACCTCGCCCCCGAAATGACTCATATGAGTGGCTTAACACTTAATTCAGCCCTCTTGGCCACAATTATAACCATCTTAGCATCGCAACATTGGACGCACCATCATGATTTTAGTCGTAATGAGTGCAAACTTAATTTAAGGGCTTGTATTCACTAGACACCTTACTACAAAACCTATACCACTCTGGGGTTTCCTAGAACATGCTAATTCTAATATCTGATACCACTAAATGTAACACCATAAGCCCGAATATCACATTTGGGCCTTAAGCCCAACCCATTAGTATAAAAAATTCTTAACTTGGTTTAACCCAAACAAAACATTTTCCAAAAACATTTAAATCAAATAATGGAAAATAATTAATTAATTAAATCATTAAAAATGAGCTCCAATTTAATTTAAAACATTTGAACATTGGACTTGATTAATACAATTCCAAAATAAGAGTTATAGACTCAACCACGTAAGGTCCTCTGAATACTCAACCCACTAAATACAAGTTCTATACTCTGGCAAACACCGTTTGCTGGAATCCTGAACTGATAGTGCCCCTCAATCCCACAATTCAACGATCAACCTACACACAAAAATAATGATTCCAAGCGTTGAGCTTACAAAGCTTATTGGTACGCATCTACTCTACTATATGTCATGTTAATCATAAACATAAGCATGTAAGCTGGTACAAGCAATAAGGAGATATAAATAAACATGTGATGCTACCACTAGTTGCCTAAACACATGCTCTCATCAAGCAAAACATCAAACATGGCACATAAGACCCAACCATACTTAGGATCTTACCAGATTATCTGATCAAAAGCACACAAAGTCATACCACAGACCTAGAGTGAAGCCCTATGTCACACAGCCTTGAGAATATACACTTTGAGTGAGGCCCGATGTCACACACTCTCAGGAACATACACTCTCTCTAGGTGAGTTCTAGTGTCATACAGCCTCAAGAACGTACACTCATACTTGGCATCTTTCCTCGAGTATCTTCGAATGAGGTCCGATGTCATACAGCCTCGGGAACGTATATTCGGCATCTCTAACCATGGTGTTGCAACATGCTCTTTGGGCATCCTGATCCTATCAATCAAAGGTGACTCCATTAACTAGATGTTCATTTCAGTACACAGCATAGACACGACTACCATACGACACACACCATAACTCGATCCACCAAGGATCTCCTATGGTTGCTATTATAACAAGTTACCCAATTAAGTTTACCAACTTGTTAATATATTATGGCAGTGTATATTAATCATCATCATTAATTATCTCATTAATCCATATTATTTCATTAATATCCCAAGTCAATTCCCATATTTTTATTAGCATTTTAGATTATTCTATTTAGTGGGTATTGGCACTCGAACATGAGTATCAGTATGGTACCCCTAGGTACTGGTACTCACACGTGTATCGGTACTGACATAGCTTACTAGAAATCTTTAATTTTTAAAATTATTGATACGAGTCGACATGTACTAATATAACCCCCAACTGCGTACCATTACGATTAAAGCTCGTATCGATACCCTACTCACGGATTCATACCATTTCCTTAAATTACGATATTACAACGATTTATTCAATCCTTAAAGCTTATGAAAGTTATTAGGGTTTGTTTACTAACGCATTCAATCAATTAATATTAATTATCAGCTTTATAATCATTTAATCAAGTATTTATCTTTTAAGTATGATTTCTAATAATTCACGTTAAACCGTTCGACATGGCAAACAAGGCATCACAATTATCAATCAATCAACCAATCATCAAGTAATTATACGAGCATCTCAAATGACCCTACACGGTCTTTAAAGTCTCCATGAGTCTCATCATATTCGTAACATCATTATGCATCACACATATATCAAGTCTCATGATACATGTCTCTAAACATGCTTATTTATTGTCTACCTATTTTGCAAACACTAACACATAAAACAATCACATTTATGATGCTCGTGAAGTAATAGGAGTTCGAGGTGTACTAACTTTAAGCCATAGCGGTAAATCCTTATAAAAGCTTTTCGGTTACTCCACTTGGTCCGATATTCGTTCCCGAATAATCCTTATATAACAATTAATATTATAATATCAATTAATCACATACTTTAATTAATTCTCAAGGTCAAATGCCTAAAAATAACTTACTAGGTTCGAATTTGGCAAAATAGACCGCACCAACAGACTCAGAACGTCAAAAACCCCCATACAGGGTCTTTCAAAAAAGTCAATGCCCAGCCACCGACCGATCAACACCAGCAGCAGTCAATGGCGATCGAGTAGAGCGTGGGTAGTATGGTCTAGCCAGACCGACTTGATCCAGTTCGACTTAAACCAATTCAGCCAAATTAGTCTGGTTCACCAGGCCAAGGCTTGGCTGTGACGTACGCCCACGCGTAGGCGACGGTGCGTGCGACGTCTTTCGATGGTCGAACGGCAAAGAGAGCTTCAGATCCGGTCATCTCGAGCTAGAGAACTCCTCAGTAGCCTCGGCTTGCGACGATGGACGGTGGTTCCTTACGAACAAGCTCCCTAGAATCTTTTTTTCTTCTCACCCTGGCGAGTGGCGACGACAGTGGTGATGCGACGACCACCGGCTTATATATCTCAATGAGCTAAAGGTGATGACGGTTGTGGTATAACCCATGGCGGTTCTGACGACGATGAATCGAGGTTCAAAGCCTCCCCTACACTTTTCTCTCGTTTTTCTCATTTATCTCTTTCTAATAATGTCTTTCTCTCCACTTTCTAACCACCCACCAACCTCTTTTAAAATTCAAAAACCCCTACTCCCAACATTGGACAAAATAATTAAATAAACGTAAATATTCCTTTTTTTCACTATACTTAAATTAATTATTCTCAATTTAGACTCTCAAAATAAATACTCAAAACCTGGACCCGATTCGCTAGCTCGAAATTTAGGTTGTTACAAAAATTATCTCCAAGACGCATGTACTTCCAAAGGTTAGAATATTCGGATGAAGACTTGGTCATGATGGTCTTCCTCTCGAAAGCAGATTACGAGCTGCTGGCCTCGCTCTAGGGATCTGTCCCTTTTGTAATCTGGAGATTGAGACTGCTCTCCATGTCTTTCAGGATTGCCCAGATACAATTGGCGCTCTACGCACGGCCCAGATTCTTGCTGCAATCATTGACAGCAACACCACTTCTGCTCTGATGTGGCTCGAAGAGGCTATTACCATCCTTGATCTAGAGATATTTGCCAACTTCCTGATGCTGCTTTGGAACCTGTGTACTCGTAGGAGCGTCCTGGTGCATGATAACAAGCTACAGTCGAACTGGATCACTGTTGTCAATGCCCAGCTTCTTCATTCTGATTTTTTGGCTGCGACTCATGCCTCCATAAGGCGCCCTGGTGTTTCTGTCACTGCGCACCCTATTTGGACCCGCCCCCTTCAGGTTGCATCAAGGTAAGTGTGGATGGGGTCTTCGCTCCTGATCGAGGTACGACAATCGGTGTTATCGCTCGGGACAATCATGGTCGTCTGCTTGGTGGCCTCGCCCAGCATTCTCCTGGCTGCACAGAAGCCGGCCTCGCTGAAATTTCTGCCACAATTATCGATCTAAATTTGGCACTAGATAATCGCTGGAGCAATATTGTTCTTGAAACGGACTCTGCTGTGGTAGCCAATAAATTGGGTCGGGGCATTCAAAATGACTTATCTATTCTCAGCCCTCACTTGAATCCAGCTCGAACAATCCTACACGCTAATGAGGGTTATACTGTGTGCTTTGTAAAGCGGGCTGCCAATAAGGCAGCTCACTCTTTAGCGTCTTGGGCCTTACAATCTGCGGATTCTCTTTTCTTTGACTCGTTTGTCCCGAGGTTGTTATTTTTTTTACAAGCGGATAATGTTTCTTCTTAATATAATGCAGAGAGGATTTTTTTTAACGAGGTATTTTTTCTTTAAAAAAATCAAAACCCAAATGATAAATAAAAATCCACACAAATAAAACTCAAAATCATTGATTATGAACAAAACCATTGATTTTAAGAAAATCAAAAGTCGATACTACTTCTGACAATAGAAAGTTAATAATTTGGGAAATAATTTCATAAAATATCAGTTAAGATTTTAAAATTTGAGAAAATTTTGAGAATTGTTGCGAAGAATTGAAAATGGTAGATGTTATGGAGGAACAGTCGTCTTTGATGATCCTGGGGTTGAATATGGTATAAATCCAATATTGTTGAAGACGATGATGAATGATGGGGAGGAAAAATTATTTTTAAATATTTTAAATGTAATATTTAATTAAAAATATATATAATATTTAAAAAATTATAACCGCTTAACATAATTTTAAAGTATTATGTCATCATTAATTTAACGTGTTACAAAAAAGGCTAATAAGTTTGACGTAAAACAAGTTCACGAACTAATATGAGATAAAAAGTTTAGAGACCAATATAAGTGATTAAAAATATTCATATTGTCCCTATTTTGTATGGATTCAAATTCTGATATTTGTTTTAATATCCTTCTATTTAATCAAAAAAAAGATAAATACGTATATTTAAGCCTAGTTATAAGTGTCATTTTTAACCTTTTGTATCAATCCTATTTTCTTGTAGATGTGCAATATACCAACATCTATGGATAGTATTAAATTGTGATTGCAATTAAGGTTAAGATATATAACCTTATTTTCAGTGGTGGATTTAGATTTTGTATCAAGTTAATTCAAGAAAGTTAAAGTTAAACAAACTAAAAAAATTATAATAAAAAATAGAAAAATATTAAATACATTTAAATTTATTAAACAACCTAACAATTTCACTAAAATTAAGAAGAAGAAGAACTTACAATTTGAATTTATCTTAAAATTATTGGCTCTTTAAAAAAGTGAAAATTTAAAATAATTTAAATTATTATTTTTAACCAAAACAATTCAAAATACTAAAGAATTTAAATAAGGGGCTCACTACCATTTTTTACTCTCTTTTATTTTTTGTAGATATTGTTTTTAATTTTTACTTAAGTTGTGCCACTTTAAGTTTCAATGTAATAGATCAAGTAGGTTTAAATACATTTAATTTTTTTCTCTCCCAAACTTTCATAGTTTTTACAAAGATTATAGTTACGGTGTCATGATGACTTCAAAAATTATTATAATGTGATTATTATAATGTGTTATAATTATAATTTAATACTATAATTACACGTATATATCACCATCTATTTTATTGATAATAAATACAAACTAAATAAAAAGTCATATATTTTATAAAAATTTTATTTATAAGGGCGAGAACATTGAGATAGTGATTGAGAAATATTCATTGAATTAGAAGATTGATAAATCGAATAGAAATCTTTTATTTTTTTAGTGTTTTTATTTATGCTCACACTAAAAAGTTAGTTTTATAGTTAAGGTTAGGGATTAGAGTTTAGGGAATTGGTGTAGAGTATATTTTTAAGGTTTATAGATTAGAGTTTAGGATTTAAAAATTAAAGTTAAAGTTTAGAATTTAAATTTTTAGTGTTGGGAATAAAAAGTACACAAAAAGGGACATGAGATTTTTGTTTGAAAAAGAAATTTAGTTTGGGAGGGAGGAACATCGTAAATGGTAAATACAATAAATTGCTTGAAATGACGTAACAAACTTACATGATAGTACAAGCTGACATAAAGTGTCGTATAGACAAATGTGTTGACTTTACGAATGACACATTAGTCAAAAAATAATTTTATAAAATGTACAATTATTTCTTTTGATGATATGTCATTCTGTTAAGCCATTCAAAATTATTTATCATTAGTTGACTGATAACTTTTATTCACAGATAGACCATGTTAACTCAAAATAAAATATTAAGAGTTAAAATATTTTAAAAAATTAAAAATAGAAATCAAAATATTATATGGTCAAAGACGTCATTGGCGTTTTTTTTTTACATTATCTCAATTTTCTATTAAAGGTTTTTAAATTTCAGACAAACTTCGAAACAAACCCAATATGCAGCTTTAGACAACAATTCTGTAAGGAATCTTTGATGCCCCCCACGTTTTTCCTGTCTTTTTCTTTTTTGTCTATAGCAATATGATGATTAAATTACAGTTACCCCACTCTTATGTGAAGATTAGATTAATTATCCCTTAATTTTCAAAATCTTATGTGATTAACATATCATCAGATTCAGGTGTATAATATAATGTCACGTTAACTTGTTATTTCCACGTAATACTAACAGGAAAAGTCTTATCATTTTAGTTAATGAATTTGATGGCTATTGATTCATGATTAAAATGTAAAAAAATTAAAGGAGTTAAAAATAATTAAATTAGAGTACAAAGATAAAATCCAAAATTATGCATAGAACATTGACTAATAATAAAATTTGACCCAACAGTTTTAATGGCAACGGTCAAGATTAAGACTGATATTTTAATATTTAAAAAGATAAGGATTAGAAATAACTAAATTATAATAAAAATACTAAATTCGCAATATAGGTGCAATACAACGACTAATTTCAGAATTTGACATTTTTAAAGTGTTGTTATTTTCCCTTGCATTATTCCAAGAATTCAGTTCAGTCCTTACT
Source organism: Hibiscus mutabilis (assembly GCA_019671005.1). Taxonomy (NCBI): domain Eukaryota; kingdom Viridiplantae; phylum Streptophyta; class Magnoliopsida; order Malvales; family Malvaceae; genus Hibiscus; species Hibiscus mutabilis. The sequence goes on from CM033742.1 coordinate 6,641,364, forward strand.
TTTATTTATTTGTGGTTGGCACTGCCACTGCCACTGGGAGTCACAGTTGCCTTGCAACCAGTGTTTTTAATTCTCTCAATGTTAATGTTTTTTTTTTTTGAGAATTTAAAGAACGACAATATAAAAACGGTTAAAAATTTTAATTAAAAATATTATCAAAATTTATAACATTTTAAGTTATACGTGGCTCGGAATGATTTAGGAAGTGAAAAATGGGGTTCGCCAAAAAAAACAATTGAATTGTGTTCCGTCATTAAAACTAAACTGTGAGATGTGTATGTGCGTTTCGAAGATCATCATATCATAGTAGAATTGGATAATTTTAAAGCAGTTTGTTTACTTTATATTGTCGGTAGGAGGACTTATTTGAGCATGTGATTCGAGAAGAAATAATCTAACCGATGGCATGGCTAAGTTAGTCGTTGTATACAATCTAGAATGTGGTTATATCATTCGTCACTTGATACAATATTGGATATTTTACATAGTAATTGTAACACTAAAAGATCGATTGAATCTTTGAGTGAATAGTAGTCTCCTTATTTCAAAAAAAAAATAAATTGAATTTGAATATGTAAGTTTGCTTTAAGGAAAATTCTACCACGCTTCACGAACACAGTTGAACACTATTATATTGATTAATAAAGATTAAAAATTTCAAGGATTCAACATATAATTATAAATTATTTAAAATAAAATTTCAATTAGATTATTTTTATAAATATTATATTTTTAATTTTTAAATAATTATATCAAATATCAATCTTAGTGAATTTAAAAAATAAGAAACCTTAAAAACTAAACCCAAAACCATAAATTTGAACATTAATTTTAGGGTTAGGGTTTACAATTTAGGGTTTTGGGTTTATAGTGTATGGTTTAGGGTTTTTTATTTTTTAAATTGACTAAAGTTGGTATTTGATCTAATTATTTTAAAAAATAAAAAATAAATATAATATATATGAAAAATAATTTAATTAAAATTTTATTTTAAATAATTTATAATCATATGTTGTGTCCTTGAGATTTTTAATTTTTATTAATCAATTTAATGGTGTTCAGCGATGTTCGGTGTTAGTAGTATTCAGCGGTGTTCGTTGAGCGTGGTAAACTTATCCTTGTTTTAAAATATAAACTTTTTGTATTATGATAATTTTTTTGAATATTATTATTTTAATTATAGTTCGATTTAATTAAATTATTTATTAGAAAGTCAAATCTACTAAAATCTATACTATCTCCGTCCCACTGAAAATGTTTAGTTTTGACTTTTTTTAAGTCAAACTTTTTAAACTTTGACTATTTATTACTTTAAATGTATTATTAGTAAAAATATGAAAAAATATGTTTTAAAAACCTTATATCAAGTAGTTTAAAAATATATATTTTATAAAATTTAATTAATTTAAATATTTAAAATAATTATGGTCAAAGCTAAAATTATTTGACTTTTTAAAAATCAATACTGGACAAAATTAATAAGACAGAGAGAATAGTATTTACGAAGTAAAATATCAAATTTAAAAAACTAAAAAAAAAACATATAATATACTCGAATAATAAATATTTCAGAGTCAATACTCTCATCTACTATTTACTGCAAGTAATAATCAGACATGAACTCCACTTTTATTTTCCATCCTATTTATCTTCTTGCTTTTTTCACCTTTCTCTTTCTGACCTCAAAAACCAGACAACCTCAAAGAGAAGAAAGCGCTGTTTCGATTTTTATTTTATTTCTCCCTCCCACTTAAACCCACCATCAAAACCTTAAACCTGTTACAGTAATGGCTGCCAAGACCTTGTACGACCAAGCTTCATCTGTTCTTCAAGAGGTACCCTCTCTCCACCCCTTTGTAAATCGAACCTCATTTCCATGGATTCACAGATGAGAGAGACAGAGTACAATGTAGCTCTGTTTCTCCCTGTGTAATAAACTAAACCCACTATTTTACCCGTAAAGGCAGACAGGATGGAGCCAGGCAAATGTAAATATTACTATATGTATGTATTGCTTTTTTTTTTCCTTTCATTTTCTTTGATGAGATTTTAAAGGTGGAGGAGGAACAAACATTGAAATGCAGAGGAAGAAGACAATGGGATTGGGAGGCAGTTTTCATGATGTTGTTATATGTATTTAATGGTCATGATGTATGTACGTTTTCCCCCAATTTTCCATAGATTGGCTTTCTTCTTTAAATATAAATTTATAGCTGCCCTTTTTTTTCATTTCATGGTTCAACATACTATGATTTTATTTCTTTCGGTGTTTCTATACTTCGTTACGAATAGGATCAATTGGTTTCAGGAGGTTTTGTGTGAAGGAAAGATGAATATATATGTAATCTGTAAGTAGAACTTCATGTGTTATGAATGTTATAGCATCTTAAGCAAATAGTTAGATAAGATTTTGCGTTGGAAGACTGTTCTTTGTGTGGTGGTCAAGTGTCTCGCCTGCTAGACACGGGTTCAAACCTCGGAAACGAGTACGACCTCTCTCGTGTTTTGATATGAAACCGACATACCTAGGTTTCCTACATTCTTGTGAAAGAATTCAGTAAATTGCAATAACCGAATGTTTTCCTCATTCATAGCCATTGCTAGAGTGATTCTTCTTGCTGGCATTATATGAAGATCTAATGCTGTCTGCATATAGAGGACAAATCTTCGATTGAAACATGGATTTGGTCATGCAGCTATGCTTCTGTGTCCTCGTGCTACTTTAATGTTAATCTACATATGTTTCCTGTTTAACTAATCCCCTTCCTAATGTAATCATCGACTCGATCTACATTTCCCTTTGTCGTGTATGTCATCGATTTCTTCTGCTTGCTCATTGCCTTATAGTTCCTTGAGTTTTGTTGAGATTAGAATTAAGAGAAACCGGTATTCTTTCTATTTCGATTTCTGACATTGTTCCTTTTGCAGCTTTTGGTTCTTGACCTGTTTTGATAGTTTATTAGATTTCGAACTGGATAAAGTCATAGACTGTGTAGTAGTATATTGAAGTATCCTTTTTTGCCGATTACGTTTGTTCACAATCTGTTTCTACGTAGATATTTGTTACTTGAACTCGGGTAGATACCGGATATGGTTTTTTGTTCCTTCTAGCTTGTAGTTTTTTTTTTTCATGTATTTTGAGGCTTGTTCGAGTTTTATGGTTAATTTTACCCGGTGAGGTTCATATAGTTAAAGTACATTTAGCAACATGGGCATCCCGTTCTGTACCTTGTAAAATAGATTGCCTTTGTTGCTCATTCAAATGCATTGGTTTCCTCCATTAATGATAGATACAGGAAACTTTGTCAGCCATAATATGAATACATTTTTACAAACTAATCTATATTAAAGCGGATTTATAAATGTTGAGATTCGAATTTCAACTTCAGGTTTTAAATTTCTAGTTTTTGGCCTGTCGGATAAACTGTTGGAAAATTGACTGCTGCAAAACAAGAGCGTTAGCACTGACTGGGCAAAATAATATAAAAGAATCAAAAGAACTAATAAACCGTGTCATGGTGAAACCCACTGCTTTAGAAACGAATTCGCCCCAATGTGTGTAATTGCTGCTATAGGCGGTTCACCCCCCAAGGTTAGTACGGTTTCTACAATATTCGTACACCCAAATATCGGAGCGGAAATTGATGGTATTGCTCTTCTCTTGTAAACAACCCAGGAAAACACTTAAAAGAAACTTTAGAGAGTGTTTAAGCAAAAGATAATTCATCGTATGTTTAAAATGAGCTGCATAAGCTCTTATTTATAGTAAAAAATATAGGGGTAAAATTGTCATTTACACTCTTTAATTAAAATCAGAATAAATAGTAATTTAATATAGTTAAAATGGTAAAATTAAAACTGTTGTAACAGTTGCATTCCTGGAACGAATAAGGACTGAAAACAATCCAGATACGTCCACTCATAATTAGCTATAAAACAGTTACTACGTGAATTAAGCTGACTAGAAAATTGCACCAGTTAGAATTTCAAAACCATTCTTACTATAGACAATTTTCCAGTGTTCAAATAAATTCTTTCGAATTTTCTATAAAAAGATAGAACGTGTCTGTACGTGTCGAAGACACGTGTTAACACAAACCGAGCTAGAAGGACGGTTCGTGCAGAGGCCTTGTCTATTACTCTTCAACAAGCGAGGCAACTAAGGCCTCTATATAAACCAAACCCAAGGTATTTTCCCACCCAATGTGGGATACTTAACTTGAGCATTCTCCAACAATCCCCTACAAATGCGAAAGAATCTTTTGAAAAACATAATTACGAAATTTGATTTTAAAAACACGAGAAGAGCAATAGCGAGATTAGTTGCTTAAGCACTAGTGAACGTATCTGGAACTAGTACATAGTGAAATGAGTAATTCTTCTCTTAGATAAGTGAACGAATCTAGAACTTTCTAAGATAAGGGTGAACTCATAGCATACAACTAACCCCTTCATCCACCGAAATCCTCGATGTGTCAGAAAATATACAAATGTATATAAATATATATAGCCATCTGACCTCAGGATTCTAGTAAGTGTACTAGAAAAACAGCTCAATGTTTTTCATAGAATATGGTTAATTCTTCTCACTTACATATGTTATTTCACAAGGTTTATCTCACTATAAACCACTCAAATAAGAGCTACAAAATAATTAAGAGCTTTTTCCTCAAGCTCATCCTCTCAAATAAATAGGTGAATTCTTCAAGTTCATTTATAAAATGAACCACCCAAACTCTGGAATAAGAATTCATTAAGAATAAAAACTCAACTTCTTTAATCGGTGAATTCAATAAGTTCTTCTCAATAGAACAACCCAAACACTTGGGATTGAATTTATTAACAGTTTAAGAAAACTCATCATTTCTAGCGGCAAGTTCATCCAGTCCTTTGCGATAGGATTACCCACTCAACACTGGGTTATGAACTTATTAAGAGTAGTTATTCAACCAAAGTCGGTAAATTCATCAAGTCTTTCTCACTAAGACCACCCAAAACCTGGGCTATGAATTTATTAAGAGTAATAAAACTCAACCTGGGCATGTACATTATTCGTCATAGGGATAGGTAGTAATAAATGTACACTATGAGTACTCTTCATGGTTTCGTTTGACCACATTGAACTTAGATAACTAAGTTAGGTATCCACCATGAATTCCTCAACCAATGAGCTTTAGACCCATCCCCCTCGAATAATCTAAAACCAATTTCCGACTTAATCTTTTGGTAAGCGGATCAGCAAGGTTCCTTTCTGACTTCACATACTCTAAAGAGAGTACTCTATTTCTTATTAAGTGTTTCACTGATTCATGTCTTATATAAATAAGTCTCTTCTTACTATTGTAAGCTTTGGCTTTTCAGCCACACATATCGTTGTTCATGAATCACACAATAAGGATACTGAAGTAGTCGGTCTTTTCCAACAATGGAAATTATGCTAATAAATTTCTAAGCCACTAAACTTCTTGCCTAGCATGGTAGTGCGAGCGATACAAGTCTGTTTGTAAACTTCTAAAAATCTCTTCACCATTAAAGTAAGATATACCCACTCGTTGAGCTTACTTCATCATTATTAGTAACTCGTTTGGCGTCACAAAAGCATTTTGAGTGTAATCCAGTGCTCATCACTAGGATTATAAGTATATCTAATTAACCTACTCATTACATATGTAATATCATGTCAAGTATAGTTCATAAGGCTTCTTTAGCCTTCACAACCATGAAAACACTACTTCCTTTAATTTTTAAAGAGATGTAATCTAGAGACATAAGGAGTTTTAAACAGGGATGACATCAACACTGTCAAATTTCTTTAACACCTTCTCAAAATAGAGAATTTTTCTTTAAAACAAAAATTGTAACACCCCAATTTTTGGTTAGTGACTAATTTGCAAAGAATTATAAGTTGATGGTTTTTGTTAAGTGACTAAAATGTAAAATGTTAAAGTTTGGTGACTAAAGTGAAAAGTTGAGAAAAGTTCAAGGACCAACATGGTAATTTTCCCAATAATTATTTTTATTCTATTAATTTATAGATCACATAACGATGTGAATCAAATATAAAATTGTTGGTTCGATTCAATGTTTCTATTATTGGAAAATTTTAGTTAAAAGTTTAAATGGAATTCGGGTAATCGTATGCGCTCGGAATGTGATGAAATTTTGAAGGGAGTCGTAAGAGGACTTGAAGAACTTGGCATTTCATTTTGGAATCGTTTTTAATCGATTTAGATTCGATTGAAGACAATATTTTGAAATAGTGCTCAAATGGTATTTTTGTGAATACATGGATTCATTAATGGCATTTTAGTCATTTTGCCCTTACTTTTTAATTAAAGATGATTATGGAAAAGTGAAAGGTTAGGTGTCAACAACTAATTGGTCATAATTAAGGGGCAAAAGGGTAATTTCACTATTGATGAAGATTTTTATATTAGATTTAAAGAATTAAAATGCCATTTGTCATGATAATTAATTGAAGAAAAAGCTAGAATTTTTGGTTCTCTTCTTCCTCCATTTCGAAAACACCATAGCCAAGGTAAGAAAATTTTTGATTCAACTTTTGGCTTGATTAGATTGGTTTTTGGTTTAAGACATGAAATATAGAATTAATCTCCATTGAATTCTCTTTCATTTGGTATAATTTTTGAGTGGTTTCCATGCTTATATGTTGGGATTGAAGATTAGGGTTTATGAAGAACAAGTTGAGATTTTGTGTTTTAAGAGTTTTTTTAATTATATTTGAGGTTGTGATGATGATTCATGCATGATATGATGAAAATTCCATGGATTTTGGTTTTAGGTATTATTTGGGAATATTGAAAAATTAGGGGAAACTCTTGCAAAATTTTTATTTGAATGGGAAATGATGTGAGAAGCTTGAATATGATGTTAGAAGGTTAAATTTATGCTTGAATCAAGTTGGAAAAATTTTGGAGAGTGACCCTTGGTATTCGACATATAGGGAAAAATTTGGAGTAAATTTTCCTAAGGTTAGAAATGGTGTAAGGATTATTTCGTAAGCTTTGGAATGTTAATTGGACTAATATGGAAGTTTGTAAAATGTTGAGGACTAAATTGTAAAGTTGGGAAAATATGTGATTAAAGTGGAAAGTTGACTTGAAATTGAAGTTGTGTGGTAAAGGATTATTTTGGAAGTATAAGGGTTAACTTTTATGTTGGGAGATAGGATTAGTAATGAAAGTATATGTAGGAATAATATTATTATTCCTAATGTATATTAAAGTTAGAATGATATTAGCATATACTTGAATTGTATATGTTGGTGAAATTGTTGTGAATCATAATCGTAATTAAAACCGGGAGCCGAGCAGCTCTAAAGACAAGGAAAAAGTGCAAAAGTGAAGCTGTGTATAAGGTAAAGCTTTATAGTGAGGCAATAGGTGAGTGCATTTCTACTATTTTATTTGATATGAGAAAGACTTGCGACGCGTCTATCTCGAATGCCAATTTACAAATGATATCTTTTCAATGATTTTTTTAAAAAAAATTATGAATGATTTTTGGGTATGAACTGCCCAATGCACTTTTATATGATACTATGAAATATTCATAACTTTTGATATTCTAAATAAGTGAATGATATATGATAATGAATGTAAAACCCATTGTTTGCATTATGAGATTTCTTGGTATAATTGGCATGCCAATGAGGTGGGAGTATAGTGATATAATGATGTTGTATAAATGTACAACCATTATATAGTGATACAGTGATGTTGTGTTCTACAGCTATGACCTAGTGATACAGTGATGTTGTATAAGTTTACAACAGTCATAAAATGATAAAGTGATACAAGGTTTTATTTTGGCACAACAATATAGTTGATGCCGCACATGTGCATACTCAATAGTGACTCGCATACCATATACTCTCATTTACCTTACATTGGGCTATGATTTAAATAACAGTGAAAAGTGCAAATAAAATGATTGAGTGAAGTGATATTAATTTTTGAATAGTGGTTTTTGGTATGAACTGTCTTATTTACAGAAACTATTATTTTCAATGTTATTTATTGAATAATTTATTATAAAGCTTAATTGAAAAGATAGTTGCCTCACTAAGTTTATACTTAGCTTGTGAATCTTTCACACGTAGGTAAAAGAACGTAAGAAGTAAGGAGCTGCAAAAGAAGACATCATCTCTTCGGAAAGTGGTGCATCATAATCAGTAAGACATACCCGATGTCTCTTTTTGATATTATTAGTTGGCATGTATCTTATAAATGTTTTGGGTTATTTTGATAAGAAAATATTTTGAAATGGTTATAATGTTATAAATTAATATGGATACTTATCGTGGATATTATTAATTAAGTATGTTTAAAATCGTATTTTATTAGCTATTTAAATGATTTTTAATTTAAGTAGTTTTTAGGCAGTTTATTTAATTATATATATTAAAATTGAACGGCCATGTTGCTGCCTGAATTTAGGCTCATATTGAACTTAGAAATATTAGTTTTAAATTTTACGCGATTAAATATTCTTTTAGAAAATGGTAAATTATTTATATTTGAAAGAAACAAAATTTTACCGATTTTGAAATAAGAACTATTGTGCAAGTTTCATATGACATCTCTATCTCGTATTCAGTGATGGATACGAGTAAGGGGTGTTACATTTAATGGTATCAGAGCTGTAGGTTTAGCTGATTCTCGGTAGAACTTAAAGTTATTTTGTGTTGAAAAGTGTATACATGCCACTAGAATATTAATATTACTGATATGATGTTTATTAAATTGATGGATGTCGCTCCTTACTAATGTAGTGTGCGGTTATAGATGTTTGAATCTGGGAGTTCAAGACAAGCTGTGGAACGAGAAATGTCAGAAGGAGCCGGTAGTGGTAGTAATGAGATTAATAATAATCGCTTAGCTCAATCGGGACAAGGAGGAGCATAACCACAACAAGGGATGCCTGTGCAAGATTAGGGGTACTTTTCTTCAGTCGTTGGAAGCTATTATGACATGTTTCAAACCATAAGCTCCCCCTGCTCCTCGCATGGCAATCGCTAAGGAGTTAAAAAGTTTGGGAGCCCTTGAATTTAAAAGGAGATTCAGATGAAGGTCCAGTGGCTGCTGATATATGGTTGAATGATTTAAAGATCATGCTTGACGGATTCTGTTGTTTTGATATGGATAAATTGGATGGAGCTGTCTCATTATTGCGAGGTCAAGCTAGGTTTCTGTGGACTAATGCCATGATGCACGTTCATTCTGAGCAAGTGACATGGCAATTCTTCTTGGAGGAATTCAAAAATAAGTATATCAGAGATCAGTTTATCAGAGAAATGAAGCAGCAATTCCTTAATTTAAAGCAAGGCAACCAAACTATTTATGAATATGAATGTGAATTCAATAAGTTGAGCCAGTTTGTTGCAGAGTTGATCCCTACGGAGAAAGATCGATGTGATTGGTTTATTGAGGGATTGACTATGAAGTTAAAAAAATATTGGTGGCATTGAATTTATCAAACTTTCAGGAAGTTGTGAACCGAGCTAAGGCAATTGAACGAGTACAGCCTGAAAAGACAGCAGAACCAAAATGGCAGTCAAATAAGAGATCGAGAACATCTTCATTTTCTTTTTCATCCAAGTGGGGTAAGGGTTCCGGTTCTCGATATCAGAATAGATCTGGATCAGCTGCAAATTCTCATAAAGGATCGGGTGCTGGAAAAGGCAAACAATTCCAGACCATTAATTCTGAAGCTGATTCAGCTCCCCAACAATGTGATATTTGTGACAGACGTCACCTAGGCCAGTGTTGAATGATAATAGGAGCTTGTTTCAAATGTGGAGAAATGGGTTATTTTGTGAGAGGTTTCCCATTGATATCTGGGGAGAAACCTGCTCAAACAAAAAGATCTACAATGATGCCACCGAGAGACAGAGGAAGAGGTGGACTTGGAAGACCATCTGAGTCAGCTTCACAAGCGAAAAGGCGTACACCAGCCTGAGTTTAAAATATACGGACTAATGAGGACTAGGATGAATCAGAAATTATTGCAGGTACATTCTATTTTTTGATAAGCCTGTATTAGTTTTGATTGATCCTGGTTCTACGCATCCGTATATTAGCACTAAGTTGATTGAAGAGAGAGATATTCCATTAGAGTCTATCTTTAGTGCTATAGTGGCAACAAACCCATTGGGTCAGAGTGCAAGAGTAAATAGAATATGTAGAAATTGTCCGATAAAGGTGCAAGGAACAGAATTTCCAGCAAACCTAAGGAGTTACCTTTCGAAGAATTTGAAGTGATATTAGGCATGGATTGGTTATCTTTTTACCATGCCATTGTGGATTGTCGCTTAAAGCGATTAATCAAGAAAATTAGAAAGGTGATGAGATAATAGTAGTGGGAGAAAGGATAAATCCTTTATCCAATGTGATTTCATTTGTTTCTGCTAAGAAACTGTTATTACAAGGTTGTCAAGCTTTCTTAGCAACTATGGTGGATACAAGAACTGCTGAAATTAAATTAGAATATATTCCTACAGCTCGGGAATATCCAGATGTATTTCCTGATGAGTTAATGAGATTACCCACTGATCGAAAAGTAGAATTTAAGATAGAGGTGTTACCTGGTACTGCACCTATATTGATGGCCCCGTATAGAATGGCGTCAGCTGAGCTTCGAGAGTTAAAGGCGCAATTACAAGAATTATTGGATTGGGGTTTTATAAGGCCAAGTGTATCACCTTGGGGCGCACCAATGTTATTTGTGAAAAAGAAAGACGGGTCTATGCAACTATGAATAGATTATCGTCAGTTAAATAAGGTGATCGTGAAGAATAAGTATCCTCTTTCGAGGATTGATGATCTTTTTGATCAGTTAAAAGGTGCAGCTGTGTTTTTCAAAATTGATCTTAGATCTGGATATCATCAGTTGAAGATTAAGGAAGAAGATATTTCAAAGACAGCTTTCCAAACTCGGTATGGGCACTACGAGTTTGTAGTGATGCCGTTCGGATTGACTAATGCCCCTACAGCGTTCATGGATCTGATGAATCGAATATTTCAACCATATTTGGATCAATTTGTGGTAGTATTTATTGATGATATTTTAGTCTATTCAAAGACAAAAGAGGAACACGATGCTCATCTTCGTGTTGTTCTTTAGATTTTCTGAGAAAAGAAACTATATGCTAAGTTATTGAAATGTGAGTTTTGGTTATCGGAAGTTACTTTTCTCGGTCATGTGGTTTCAGTAGAGGGAATAAGAGTAGATCCCAAGAAAGTACAAGCTATAGTTGAATTGCGAGTACCAAAGAATATTTCGGAGGTTCGAAGTTTCTTGGGACTGGCTATTATTATCGAAGGTTTGTAAAGAACTTCTCGATAATTGCTTCTCCACTAACCAAGTTATTAAGAAAAGACACACCATTTATGTGGATAGATAAATGCCAAGAAAATTTCGAAACCTTGAAGAAAATTTTAACGGAAGCTCCAGTATTAGTACAACCTGAGTCAAGTAAAGATTATGTAGTTTATAGTGATGCTTCTCGTAATGGCTTGGGATGTGTACTTATGCAAGAGGGAAATGTAGTAACTTATGCTTCCAGACAACTTAAGCCACACGAAAGGAATTATCCTACTCATGATTTAGAGTTAGCAGCTGTTGTTTTTGCTTTGAAGATATGGCATCATTATTTATACGGAGAATGATGCTATATCTATACGGATCATAAAAGTTAAAAGTATCTGCTAACTCAAAATGAGTTAAATCTGAGGCAGAGAAGGTGGATCGAGCTCCTAAAGGATTATGACGTGGTCATTGGCTACCATTATGGAAAAGCGAACGTGGTAGCTGACGCCTTTAGCAGAATGAACTTTGCTGCCTTGAGAGCTATAAATACGAGGCTAGCTTTGAAAGAAAATAGTGTTTTGATTGCTGAATTAAGTTTAAGACCTTCTTTAGTAGATCGGATAAAGGAGCTCCAGAAAAAAGATATGGAATGTTTGTCGAAATTCAAACAAGTCGAAAATGATGAGAATAAAGATTTTGAAGTTAAACCTGATGGATGCTTGTATTATCGAGGAAGAATCGTTATTCCCGGGGATAAAGAATTAAAGAAAGAACTTCTCTTTAAAGCATATTATAGTCCTTTGACTATGCATCCAGGTGGAAACAAGATGTATCAAGATCTAAAGAGTCAGTATTGGTGGCCAGGAATGAAAAGAGCTATAACTGAGTTTGTTTCCAAATGTCTGACATGTCAACAAGTAAAAGCAGAGCATCAGGTGCCTTCTGGTTTATTGGAGCCAATTTCCATTCCTTAGTGGAAATGGGAACAAGTAACTATGGATTTTGTAACAAGGCTACCTTTGACTCCAAGCAAAAAGGATTCAATTAGGGTGATTGTTGATAGATTGACTAGGTCGGCACATTTCATTCCTATCCGAACTGATTTCTCTATGGATAAGTATGCTGAATTATATATTAAAGAGGCTATATGGAGTACCAATTTCAATAGTATCTAATAGAGTTCCAAGGTTTACTTCCAGATTTTGGAAGTCTCTACATAAAGGTCTGGGTACTTGACTTAATTTTAGCACAGCCTTCCATCCTCAAACAGATGGACAATCAGAATGAACCATTCAAATTTTAGAAGATATGTTGAGGGCTTGTGTGATTGAATTCAAAGGATCAAGGGAGAATTACTTGCCATTAGCGGAATTTTCTTATAATAAAATCTATCAAGAAAGTATCAAAATTGCACCTTATGAAGCCTTATATGGGAGAAGGTGCAAGACTCCTTTGAATTGGTATGAGTTGAAAGATCGGGACGTTTTGGGATCTGATCTAATTAGAGAGGCTGAAGAAAAGATAAAGATCATTCAAGATAATTTCAAGATAGCCGCCGATAGACAAAAAGCTTATGCAGATTTGAAGAGAAAAGAAATTGAATTTTAAGTAGGTGATAAAGTGTTTCTCAAAGAATCACCTTGGAAAAATATATTGCGATTTGGACGAAAAGAAAAGTCGAGTATGAGATTTATTGGACCATATGAGATTGTAAAAAGAGTTGGTTCGGTGGCTTAGCAACTTGCTCTACCTCAAAAAATGGATAAGATTCATAATGTATTTCATGTATCGATGCTCAGAAAGTATCGATCAAATCCTTTCCACATCATTACTCCAGAGGAAGTAAAGATTCAACCAGCTTTGACATATGAAGAGGAACTAATCAGAATTTTAGCACGTGAGGTCAAGGAAATGAGAAACAAGACAATCCCACTTGTTAAAGTTCTTTGGCAAAACCACAAAGTAGAAGAAGCAACGTGGGAAAGAGAAAAAGATATGGAAAAACGGTTTCCTCATCTTTTCAAATCAGGTACGTTTTAAAAATTCGAGGACGGATTTTCTTAAGGGGGAGAATTGTAACACTCCAATTTTTGGTCAGTGACTAATTTGCAAAGAATTAAAATTTTATAGTTTTAGTTCAGTGACTAAAATGTAAAATGTTAAAGTTTGGTGACCAAAGTGAAAACTTGAGAAAAGTTCAAGGACCAACATGGTAATTTTCCCAGTAATTATTTTTATTCTATAAATTAATAGATCACATAAGGGTGTGAATCGAATATAAAATTGTTGGTTCGATTCGATGTTTCTATTATTGGGAAATTTTAGTTAAAAGTTTAAATGGAATTCGGGTAATCGTATGAGCTCGGAATGTGATGAAATTTTGAAGGGAGTCGTAAGAGGACTTGAAGAACTTGAAATTTCATTTTGGAATCGTTTTTAATCAATTTAGATTCGATTGAATACACTATTTTTGAAATAGTGCATAAATGTCATTTTTGTGAATACATGGATTCATTAATGGCATTTTAGTCATTTTGCCCTTACTTTTTAATTAAAGATGATTATGGAAAAGTGAAAGGTTAGGTGTCAACACCTAATTAGTCATAATTAAGGGGAAAAGGGTAATTTCACTATTGATGAAGATTTTTATATTAGATTTAAAGAATTAAAATGCCATTTGTCATGATAATTAATTGAAGAAAAAGCTAGAATTTTTGGTTCTCTTCTTCCTCCATTTTGAAAACACCATAGCCAAGGTAAGAAAATTTTTAATTCAACTTTTGGCTTGATTCGATTGGTTTTTGGTTTAAGACATAAAATAGAGAATTAATCTTCATTGAGTTCTCTTTCATTTGGTATAATTTTCGAGTGGTTTCCATGCTTATATGTTGGGATTGGAGATTATGTTTTATGAAGAACAATATGAGATTTTGTGTTTTAAGAGTTGATTTAATTAGATTTGAGGTTGTGATGATGATTCATGCATGATATGATGAAAATTCCATGGATTTTGGTTTTAGGTATTATTTGGGAATATTGAAAAATTAGGGGAAACTCTTGCAAAATTTTTATTTGAATGGGAAATGATGTGAGAAGCTTGAATATGATGTTAGAAGGTTAAATTTATGCTTGAATCAAGTTGGAAAAATTTTGGAGAGTGACCCTTGGTATTCGGCATATAGGAAAAAAATTGGGGAAAATTTTGGAAAACTTTCCTAAGGTTAGAAATGGTGTAAGGATTATTTTGTAAGCTTTGGAATGTTAATTGGACTAATGTTGAAGTTTGTAAAATTTTGAGCACTAAATTGTAAAGTTGGGAAAATATGTGATTAAAGTGGAAAGTTGACTTGAAATTGAAGTTGTGTGGTAAAGGATTATTTTGAAAGATTTGGAAGTATAAGGGTTAACTTTTATGTTGGGAGATAGGATTAGTAATGAAAGTATATGTAGGAATATTATTATTATTCCTAATGTATATTAAAGTTAGAATGATATTAACATATACTTAAATTGTATATGTTGGTGAAATTGTTGTAGATCATAATCGTAATTCAAACCGGGAGCTGAGCAATTCTAAAGATAAGGAAAAGTGCAAAAGTGAAGCTGTGTATAAAGGTAAAGCTTTCTAGTGAGGCAATAGGTGAGTGCATTTCTACTATTTTATTTGATATGAGAAAGGCTTGCGATGAGTATCTCGAATGTCAATTTACAAATGATATCTTTTCAATGATTTTTGAAAAGAATTATGAATGATTTTGGGTATGAACTTTCCAATGCACTTTTATATGATACTATGAAATATTCATAACTTTTGATATTCTAAATAAGTGAATGATATATGATAGTGAATGTAAAGCCCATTGTCTGCATTATGAGATTTCTTGGTATAATTGGCATGCCAATGAGGTGGGAGTATAATGATACAATGATGTTGTACAAATGTACAACCATTATATAGTGATACAGTGACGCTATGTTCTACAGTTATGACCTAGTGATACAGTGATGTTATATAAATTTACAACAGTTATAAAGTGATAAAGTGATATAAGGTTTTATTTTGGCACAACAATATAGTTGATGCCGCACATGTGCATACTCAGTAGTGACATATATTCTCATTTATCTTACATTGGGCTATGATTTAAATAACAGTGAAAAGTTTACGAAGGTTTTTTTTCCGAATTATGCCATTCTTCTCGCACACCTCTTTAAAAAAATTAGACCATATGTTAAATCTGCATTTCTTATTTTACTCAATCATAATAGAGTAATGACATTTTAAAGATATTTTAGCTTTCCCTAAAGAGAATTTTACAAGGAGATTTCAATACACTCCCTGTAAAGAAAAATTTTCTTCCTTCTTCACCCTCTTATAAAGAAAAGGATTCTTAAATTAATGGCTACAAAACACCTTTGAGTAGCACCAATTAAATTCTCTTTATATTAGTTTAAAGAGACTATAAATTTTCATCTACTATGACTTAAAGGAACATTTCTTAGAAAGATTATTTATTTGTTATTCTAACTTCTGCGCTAAGTTAGAAAATGTTTATTTAGTCATAGTCTTTTATACATTGAATAGTAATGCACCAGGTAGGTTTAAAAGAGAGGTGGTGCATGAAGCATGCTTAAATACCAAGTCTTTCATTAAACCAATCCTAGACATGCATTTTCTTACTCTTTTCCAATTAGCCACTAATGAATTTTTTTCTTTATTTTGGTCTCTTAAAAAATTATGCTTTAATATTTTTACTTTATAAAAGTATTTTATTAAGCATACACATGATGTCTTTTTCTACTCAGAAAAGGTCATCTAGTCTTAGAGTATAACCTAGTCAAAAACTTGCTTACTGAGTTTACAAACTAGCTTAAAGGCTAAACATAAATTCATGTTCTTAAAAGCACGAATTAATAGACAATAAGTCTAAATAATCTGACCTCGCATGTAGGATCATGATTTTCTATGTAGACTTGTTCATCCTCATCATGCCTGTAGAATGACCCTGGAATTTTCCGCAACAGTCACTTCATTTGAATTAACATCTCTTCAAAATTTGTTAATTCTAGAATCACAAGAAAATTCTACAAGGTTAGAAAGATAGTAATTATCTAACACTGATTGAAATAATTCACTAGCAGTAATAAAAATTCTTATCTTTAAGTTCGTATTCCTTATTCTCAGCAGATTGTGAGAATTGAACTAGAATTTGACAACTATGTGATTTGAAAAATCTTCCATTCTAGAGTTCTTAGCTTCGAATTTTCTCACTCCAAAATCGATGTTGTATTGTATTCTTTCCAAAATTCTCAAAAAGGGAATTATTAGTCGTTACAATGCTTATAAACGGTACCTTGAAAAATACCAATAAATGATATTTATTACTATTCCATTGCTGTCTATGCAGCAAGAATGTTTTAAAACTAAAATAGTTATAGCACCGTAACCATTCAAAATTTCCCTATTCAAGGTCACTCATAATATTAAAATGCATTAATAACTCCATTATAAATAGCATAGTAATGTATTTGAAAAGACTTAATTCTGCTTGGATTATAAAATATTTAATAATTATCATTTATTTTCATTTAACCAACCTGAAAAATCATAATAAAATGATAATTGTTGTTTCGGTTCTCTAATTGAAGTATCATAAAACCTTGTAAATATGAACCGAAAGTAGTTAAATCTAAGTACAAAGCAAAAAAACAAAACAAAATCATTCTTATAGAATTATAACGAACATTATTCTATAATTTTCCAAAACTCAAAAAATAATACTCAAACATTGTAATGATGCCTTAAAAAAAGTCGATTACAATGTTACACTAACTTTGTTAAAAATTCAAAGGTAATGAAGCTGAAACATTTTCAATTAAAGATGAAAACATACCATTGAATTTATTTATTAGTCAAAACGTTTTCATAATAACATCATAAAGATATACTTTTAAACGTTTTGTAAAACGACCAATATCAATATGCTTTTAATGACTATTAAACATGCATTTATTCTCCATTATAAAAAACGCAAAGATGCATGTAATTATTAATAATCATAATGAACATATGCGATCATGTTTTTTAACAGCAGTATGTAATTCGTTTCTAACTTGTTGGAAAATAGACTGCTCCAAAACCAGGGCGTTAGCACTGACTGGGCAAAATAATATAAAAGAATCAAAAGAACTAGTAAACCGTATCGTGGTGAAAACCACTTCATTAGAAACGAATTTGCCCCAATGTGTGTAATTGCTGCTATAGGCGGTTTGCCCCCAAAAGTTAGCACGGTCTCTCCAATATTTGTACACCCAAATATCGGAGCGAAAATCGGTGGTACTGCTCTTCTCTTGTAAACAACCCAGGAAAACATTTAAAGAAACTTCAGAGAGTGTTTAGCAAAAGATAATTCATCGTATGTTTAAAATGAGCTACATAAGCTCTTATCTATAGTAAAAATATAGGGGTAAAATCATCATTTACACTCTCTAATTAAAATCAGAATAAATATTGATTTAATATAGTTAAAACGGTAAAATTAAAACCGTTGTAACAGCTGCATCCCTAGAATGAATAAGGACTAAAAACAATCCAGATACGTCCACTCATAATTAGCTATAAAACAGTTGTTACGTGAATTAAGCTGACTAGAAAATTGCATCAGTTAGAATTTCAAAACCATTCTTACGATAGACAATTTTCCAGTGTTCAAATAAATTCTTTCAAATTTTCTATACAAAGATAAAACACGCATGTACGTGTTGAAGATACATGTTAACACAAATCAAGCCAGAAGGACAGTACATGCAAAGGCCTTGTCTATTACTCTTCAACAAAGGAGGCAACTAAAGTCTCTATAAAAATCAAACCCAAGGTATTTTCCCACTTAATATGGGATACTAAACTTGAGCATTCACCAACATAAACATATATTCATGTAGGACATGCCATGTCGTTTGGAGAAAGGTGGCAAAAATAATGATGTCTGGTGTTTGTTTATGGGGTGACCTAGACCTGTGTTTTCTATACGGAGACCACACACTTTTTTTGAGGAAATATATGGACACCACACACAAATTGTCAGAAAAAACCTGTTTTCTGACATTGATTTATGAAGGGTCAAATTATTGAAGTGATCCTATCCTTTTACATACATTCTCTTGAGATTATGAATACTGTAACTTCAATGGTTGGACTGAACTTTCCTTTTCATCTGTGCTTGAACTCCTAATCAACAAGTTAACGCCAACCTTATTAGTGAGTGGTGACATAAGAAAAATGCAAAAAAGGGTAAAGTGCATAAATGATCACTAAGTTATCTAAAAAATACAAAATGATCACTGAATTTTCAAAAATTATGCAAAGAACATTAAACTTTAGTTTTTGTTACAAAATGATCATAGAACCGTTAACTGCCGTTAAAGAGGTGACATGACAGTTAAAAAAATTTATATGATAATATATTTAGTCATCCATATTTGCACATTTAATTAATTTAATCTTAGTTCGAAAAAAAATAAATTTAACACAAACACTTTTGGAGTTAGAAACAATGCTAAACAGATAACTTTTGAAGAATAAAGTGCGTTTGAAAAATATTTTTCAAACACAAGCGCAAAAGCTAAAAATTCTATAGCTTTTGCGATTGGAAAAGTGTTTTTTGGGAGCTAAATTACAATTTTAACATTCATTTTGTATCTTATGATGGGTTTATTTTATAATTTATAAACTTATAATTTTTTTACAAATACATAATTATATGATTAATAAATTATTTATTACTTTAAAAATTATATATCCTTTCTACCAAACGCATCAATAAAAAGGATTTTTTTTTTTATCTTTCTAACTTTTTATCCTTTTAAATTTTAATCCTTCTGATTTTCTTTCTATTATATTAAACAAAATCTTAATGATGTTATGGTCTGGGTGCGACATGACTCTGCTTTGAGCCAAATTAGTGTTTGCTTTGTTTCGTAGATATTTAAATTTAGTAGACTTTTGAAGCGTTATAATATAAAGCTGGATCGCATAGCGCAGTGGATTAGCGCGTCTGACTTCGGATCAGAAGGTCGTGGGTTCGACCTCCCACTGTGGTCGATGTTTTTGAAACTTGACTTTCACTATATATTCAAACAAGATATCACCAAAACTCACAATAAAGCAAACGATGCAGCTACTACTAACACGGAATAACGGTAAGATCTGGATCATTTTCCCCGCAAAAATTTAAACTTGGTAGTTCAATGATCAATGCATTAATAAGTAATAATTGTTGTGTAAACAAACATGATTTATAGTCAGAGACATATTGGCATTGAAAAAATAATTTGCGTAAATATGTTTGAGAAATTAAAACTACATTACACCAATTTGTGACAACTGTTGTGCAATCAAGCATACATTTTATATTCAAACCCGATTTGGAGTTCTAGAATTTTTCAAAAAGGTTACGAAACCAAATTTGTTTTAGGTTTCAAATACTCAAATTGAGATTTTTAGATTTTATTCACTAATGTTAAAACAAATCTTTTGGCAATGATCGACGACTATTCCATTAATCAAAATTATGGCCTTGGCAAAAGCTATACCTTTGAAAAATTAAGATTTTTTTGGGAAGAAGACTTTAACGTGCCACATCCACATTTCTTAACGGGGTTAAAAGCACCGCAACAATGATCATAATATGTTTAAATTAAAAGTTTGGTGACCATATTAAAGAATTTTCATTTTCAATGACCAAAATGAAAACACATTAAAAAATTAGTGATTACCAAAATAGTTTATCTTATTTTTTAATGAAGGGTCAAGTGACCCACCATACACCATGGTGCATCCGCCCCTGACTGCAAACATTTAGATTATTTTATGGTGACGACGATCGAAAGAACGTCGGATGGTGACGACATTAGTGACCTGATCAATATCGATAGAGAAGGTGAACAATGTTGATGGAAATTGAAGAAATGTATGAGAGTAACGTGATAAAGAAAATGAATAATGATGAAATAAACCTTAACATGCCATGTTAGTAGATGTCAGTGACCACAATGGAAGTGAATTAAAAGTTTAATGATTATAATATAAATTTTAAAAGTTCAGTTGTAATATTGAAAGTGCCCTAAAAATGTGGGGATTACTAGTGTGGTAATGTAGTTTACCCTTAATTTTTATAGCTTAGCATTTTTTTGATTGGAAATGGGACTATCACCACAAGCCTCGTTAAAAATCTCCCTAAACCTAAGTGAGGAAAAAAGTACTCGTGGTAATAGGTACAAAGTAGCAGGCGTTAGAAACAACGTCCCAACATAATGAAACAATCAAGCACTAGTCTGATCAATCACCACTAACAGAATAATCTCCGGTGGGGCTTGAGCGAAGAAGAACTCCCCCACTGGCAAGCTTCGTACCCTCTTAGCCAATCCATCCGCTACCAAATTCGCATCACGTCGAACAAGAGAAATACGAACCCTCTAATCCCTCTGAATGAGATCCGATGCTCTTACCATAAACGCATTGTCCTCAAGAGCCTTTGAAGTAGCCTTTAAAATTTACGCCACTGTCGAGTTATCAACCTCTAACTCTACATAACGAAAACCAAACTCCCAAGCCTGCCGAAGCCTCTCATGAGCTGCCCAAAGTTATGCA
This sequence comes from Hibiscus mutabilis, assembly GCA_019671005.1. Lineage (NCBI taxonomy): Eukaryota > Viridiplantae > Streptophyta > Magnoliopsida > Malvales > Malvaceae > Hibiscus > Hibiscus mutabilis. The sequence goes on from CM033742.1 coordinate 6,662,344, forward strand.
ACCAACACCGTGCATGAACCTAAACTACGAGCATACCCGAAACGCCAACCACCGCTATGATCGTAGATGACAACTCTAATTGTAGCCATGTTATGAACACCCCCCACGACATCATCGACGTTAATTTTCACCCACCCTTCAGGCGGATTCTACCACCGAACACGCGACTGGGCAATGGCGATATTGCTACCATGCTGTGCCGCACACATCTCCTCCCACATGATCCAACTAACTCCCGCCACATTTCAAAACAATTCACGGCCATCGTTGAAGACAAAATGGCACCTATTCTTCTATAAATTCCAGCACATAATGGCAAACAGAACTGCCCAATCCCCTTCCAAATCCCGTCTTTAAAGTACCCCGGCCAAATTGTGTTTGAACCAAAATTTAAAAGATGAATCACAAAACCATTGTCTATTACCGGCTCTAAGCAAAACTGACCACACCTTCCTTACCTTCGAGCATTTGCTTAATACATGGGGTAAATCTTCACTTCCATGAGCACACACGAGACATAAACTATTATCCGCAAGGTGTCGGCAGCACCTCTCAGCATTAGTAAGCACCCTACCGTGATACACCAACCATAAGAAAGTCCTTACTCATTGCGGGACAACAAGAGCCCAAATAGTCTTCCATAAACGACGAGCTAGAAGCGCAACAAGAGGACCAATCGCAGAATAAGCTGACGACGTCAAAAATAGGTGATTCACTTTCAATCTTTACCCCGGTCTATCACGCCCCAAAGCAGCATGTGGTGACAACATGGCGCTAATTTTTTCCACCACCTTCTGCGGTAACACCCTTCTCAAACGCTCACAATCTCATTGGCCATTCATGTCTACCATAGACGCAACCGGTAAAGGACCTGGGGGCGAAGAGCTAGTGCAATAAAGAGCCAATGGTTCTGCTAAATCAAGCCAAGTGTCGCACCAAAAGTCAGTACGCCATTCATCTTGCACATGCCATCATATACCATTTCGAACCTCATCCCAAACATGACTAAGACCATTCCAAAGGCGAAAACATCTGGGACGATCAATAGAATATGTAATCTCTCCTTCCCACTTGTACTTCGCTTTTAAAACTTGCACCCACAACTTATCTTCTTTGCAAGCTAACTGGAATCCCACTTTCATGAGTAAAGCGTTGTTTTGCTTACTCAGATCTCGAAACCGCATACAACCATGCTTACGGTCCAGACTAACAGTATCCCAATGAACCAGAGCAATCACCGAGGAGCCATGCCTTGAACCCCACACAAATCAGCAAATTATCTTTTCCATAGCATCACAAATTCCTTTCGGCAACCAAGTAGTCTACATAACATAAGTAGGAATTTTCTGTAATACAACTTTTGCTAAGGTAATTCTTCCAGCAAGAGACAGAGTCTGCGCCGCTCAACCTATTAAATACTGTTCAATCTTCTCTAACAAAAAACAATACGTATCATAAGTAACTCTTTCAAGCAAGAGATGCACCCCTAAATACATCTTGAGGTCCTCTACGACTTTAAATCCGAAACTGTTCGCAATGTACAACCTTCACTCTTGAGGACAATTTTTTGAGAAATAGATCTGCGTCTTTACAACACTTACCCGGTGACCCAAAGTAGAACAAAAACAACCCAACAAGTCACTAATCACTCAAGCTAAGAAGAAGACGCCTCTGAAAAAGTACCAGATCATCCGTAAAGAACAAATAAGAGATACCAGGTTCATTTCGAGCTAGGTGCACTCATTTCCACTGCCCAGTGCTCACTTTCCTTTCAATTGCATGGGAAAGGAGTTTCATAAATAGAACAAATAAGAACATGGATAGGGGGTCGCCTTGCCGGAGCCCCCTCATAGGCTTGAAGCTCTTAGTGACCTCTTTATTCCAACTAATCTGTGTTGTTACAGAGCGCACATATATCATAATCCAGGCCAAAAACTGATCTGGCAAACCTAAATCATGCAACGTTTCCTCAATAAAACTCCATTCAAGCCTATCATACCCATTTTCCAAGTCAAACTTAATGAACATCCATAGAGTCGCATCCTTTTTCCAACTTATAGTGTGAATAACTTCCTGCGCCAAAATTATATTATCCGTGATGTGCCTACCTGAAACAAAACTATCTTGTGTCTGCTCCACCCAACCGGGTAAAAGGGGTTTCAACCTATCCACAAGCACTTTGGTAACAACTTTGTATAGAACATTTCAGAGACTTATCGGCCTAAATTGTTGTATAGTTTCAGGAGCTGCCACCTTCAGAAATAAAACAAGCAAAGTTTGATTCGTTGAACTTACCAAATCCCTATAAGTGAAAAAATCATTTAAAAACTTAAATACCGATTCCCCAACGATATCCCAATTCTTTTGAAAGAAACCCACTTGAAAACTATCAATACCAAGCGCTTTAAAAGGCTCCATACTGAAGATCACTCGTCTCACCTCATCAAATGTCATAGGCCAAACCAAATGTTGCAACGCCTCCGATGAAGCATGTTCGAAAACCCCCTTGAAGTCTTCCCTAGTTGCCTGGCATGGATCGGGCGCAAAAAAAGGAGTGAAAAAATTGCACAATATGGTCTTTAAGCATTTTGGTACTATTACACAAAGTTTTATCTTCCAGCCGAAGCATACAGATTGTATTATGTCTACACCGAGCCAAGGTAGACATATGAAAATTTTTAGTATTGTGATCCCCCTGTTTAATCCATTGACTGCGCGACTTCTAAAACCATAGACTTCCTTTTTGCTTTAACACATCATTCTATTATCTTTTTAGAGCAATATCCAATTCCTGTAAGAAAGAAGATCAGGAAGTGTCAAAAGCAACCTCAATCCACGTATCCGCGCTAAAAGTCTAGCCTTCCTTCACCCAATATGGCCAAAACTTCCCTATTCCATCATCTACTATTGCCTTGGAAAAAATAAAGGTTCCCAAACACTGATCTACCATTTTTCCAGGAATCCTGCAATAACCTATCAAACACCTTACATAACCCATGAATATACTGGTTTGACACCGCCAAAATATTCACATGTACCATCTCATTACAAAGAACCCAAATACCACCAGAAAACCCATTCTCCTTAACCCTGTACGAGTAATCAAAACCTGAATGATGAATAAACTCATTCACCTCCCTACCACTAACACGAGGCCCCATAATCGCTGCAATATTAGGATCTTGCAATCTTACCAATATTCTAAAATACCGGTTAAAATCAAGGCCTAAGGTGCCTTGAGTATTCCAAAATATAGCTTTAAACATTAAAATAAATAATAAAAACACCAATCAACAACATCTTACTTATCATCAGAAATACCCTTCAACTTGAACATTCTATTCTCGATCCACTAAACATCATCCCCAACTATCTTTGCTTTTAATAACACTTCATGCTCGGCTGAAGATTCTATCGCATCTAGATCCTTGGCCATGGTCGATACACATTATGCTACATTCGTCACCTTTTGAGTATCCTTTGAGTGAGCTTTATTTTTTTTCGAGGCAGCACAACAGAAGGTAAAGGTTGATTAAAGCCCTTAGTACTAGCCTTACTGTAACACCCCCTTCTTGGTCTGGTAGGAATCCGGGTCAAAAAGCGTTACCGGTGTACAATACGATTATTGGACTGACATTTGCGACGACTTGAACAATATTCATTGAATTCATAATATATATGGAATACTGTGGCAATTAACATTCAATAAAAACTTAACCGAATCACAATTAAGGGTTGCTTATTAACTTATTCAAATTTAGGGACTAAATCATAAATGCAGCACTTTACAAGGCTTAACTAAAAATTTAAGTTACTCATGTGAAATTCAAAGTATGAATATATTTTCAACAATTTTTTAGTTCAGTCAGAGTTCGTTTATAACCTCAATTAAGCCTTGCATAATTCAGTGACCATTTTACAAAATTTCAAACTTATTAACTAACTTACCAATATCGGCACCTACACTTGAAAAGACCGTACCAGTATGCCTATATCATGACCGTTAATGTGGTTACAAAGAAAGGTCTGTACCGGTACGGGACAAGTTGTATCAGCACGCTATGTAAATTCCAAATTCCAGTGTCCAATTAGTGTACCTATACACTAATATCTGTATCGATACGCTACTACAGTAAAAATCCAGTGGCTAATTCTTCGAAGAGGTAAGCAATGTAAGGTGGAGAAGGCTGCCAAGCAGCCAGCTAATTGCCAAATCGAGAAGCTAGTGCCAGCAGATAATCCCAATGAAGCAGAGAAAGAGCAACCAAAAACAGATGATGCCAGCACCGATCCAGATAGCATACCGATGCGAGCACCGATGCCAAACAGACTGATGCCAGCACTGCCTTGGCAAAGCCAGCATTGCCGACATATGTTTATCCGCCACTACCATTTCCAATGAGACTTCAAAAGCATAAGCAAGATCAGCAGTTGAAGTGCTTCTTGGAGGTTCTTAAGCAATTGCAAATCAACATTCCATTGGTAGAAGCCCTTGAGCAAATACCCAACTATGTCAAATTCATGAAGGACATCCTGTTTAAGAAGAGGAAGTTGGGAGACTTTGAAAATATTGCTTTGACCGAAGGATGCAGTGCCATGATCCTAAACCGTTTGCCACCAAAGCTGAAGGATTCGGGAAGTTTCACTATTCCCTGCACCATTGGCAAAAAATTCATGGGCAAGGCACTATGTGACTTAGGAGCCAGCATCAACTTGATGCCAATGTCAGTTTTCAAGAAGCTTGGCATAGAAGCCAGACCAACCACAGTGACACTTTAGTTGGTAGATCGATCCAATGCACAACCCAAGGGTAAGATTGAGGATGTGTTGGTAAAGGTAGACAAATTTATTTTTCCAGCTGATTTTATCATTTTGGATTATGAGTTTGATATTAAGGTTTCGATTATGAGGTTGATATCAAGCCAATTGTCCCACCAAAAGTCAGTACGCCATCCATCTCGTACATGCTAACATATACCATTTTGAACCTCATCCTAAACATGACTAAGACCATTCCAAAGGCGAAAGCATCTGGGATGATCAATAAAATATGGAATCTCTCCTTCCCACTTGTACTTTGCTTTTAAAACTCACACTCACAACTTATCTTTGTTGCAAGCTAACTGGAATCCCACTTTCATGAGTAAAGCGTTGTTTTGGTTACTCAGATCCTGGAACCGCATACCACACTGCTCACGGTCCAGACTAACAGTATCCCAACGAACCAGAGCAATCACTGAGGAGCCATCCTTCGAACCCCACAAAAATCTGTGAATCATCTTTTCCATAGCATCACAAATTCCTTTTGGCAACCAAGTAGTCTGCATAACATAAGTAGGAATTTCCTGTAACACAACTTTTGCTAAGGTAATTCTTCCAGCAAGAGACAGAGTCTGCGCCGCTCAACCTGTTAAATACTGCTCAATCTTCTCTAACAAAAAGTGATACGTATCATAAGTAACTCTTTTAAGCAAGAGATGCACCCCTAAATACATCCCAAGGTCCTATACGACTTTAAATCCGAAACTGTTCGCAATGTACAACCTTCACTCTTGAGGACAATTTTTTGAGAAGTAGATCTATGTCTTTACAACAATTATCTGGTGACCCGAAGAAGAACAAAAACAACCCGACACGTCACTAATCACCTCAAGCTAAGAAGAAGATGCCTCTAAAAAAAGGACAAGATCAGCCCAAAAAACAAATGAGAGATACCAGGTTCATTTCGAGATAGGTGCACTTGTTTCCACTGCCTAGTGCTCACTTTCCTTTCAATTGCATGGGAAAAGAGTTTCATACATAGAACAAAAAACTAGTGGATAGGGGATCGCCTTGCAGAGCCCCCTCATAGGCTTGAAGCTCTCAGTGACCTCTTTATTCCAAATAATTTGTGTAGTTACAGAGCGTACACATATCATAATCCAGGCCACAAACTGATCCGGCAAACCTAAATCATGCAACATTTCCTCAATAAAACTCCATTCAAGCCTATCATACACCTTTTCCAAGTCAAACTTAATGAAAATCCATAGAGTCGCATCCTTTTTCCAACTCATAGTGTTAATAACTTCCTGCGCCAAAATTATATTATTTGTGATGTACCTACCCGAAACAAAACTAGCATGTGTCTGCTCCACCCAACCAGGTAAAAGGGGTTTCAACCTATCCATAAGCACTTTGGTAACAACTTTGTATAGAACTATTTAGAGACTTATCAGCCTAAATTGTCGTATAGTTTCAGGAGTTGCCACCTTCAGAATTAAAACAAGTAAAGTTTGATTCGTTGAACTTATCAAATCCCCATAAGTGAAAAAATCATTTAAAAACTTAAATACCGATTCCCCAACGATATCCCAATTCTCTTGAAAGAAACCCGCTTGAAAACCTTCAATACCTAGCGCTTTGAAAGGCTCCATGCTGAAGATCACTCGTCTCATCTCATCAAATGTCACAGCTTGAACCAAATGTTGCAACGCTTCTGATGAAGCATGTTCGAAACCCCCTTGAAGTCTTCCCTAGTTGCCTGGCATGGCTCGGGTGCAAAAAAGGAGTGAAAGAACTACACAGCATGGTCTTTAAGCATTTTGGTACTATTATACCAAGTTTTATCTTCTAACCAATGCATACGGATTGTATTATGTCTACGCCGAGCCAGGGTAGACATGAAAATATTTAGTGTTGTGACCCCCTATTTAATCCATTGACTATGCGACTTCTAAAACCATAGACTTTCTTCTAGCTTTAACATATCATTTTATTCTCTTTTTAGAGCAACATCCAATTCCTGTATGAAAGAAGATCAGGAAGTGTCAAGAACAACCTCAATACAACGTATCCGCGCTAAAAGTCTAGCCTTCCTTCACCCAATGTGGCCAAAAACTTCCCTATTCCATCGTCTTCTATTGCCTTGGAAAGAAGAAAGGTTCTCAAACACCGATCTATCATTTTTCCAGGAATCTTGCAATAACCTCTCAAAGACCTTACATAACCCATGAATATATTGGTTTGACACCACCAAAATATCCACCTGTACCCTCTCCTTCCAAAGAACCCAAATACCACCAGAAAACCCATTCACCTTAACCCTGTACTAGTAATCAAAACCTGAATGATGAATAAACTCATTCGCCTCTCTACCACTAACATGAGGCTTCATAATCGCTACAATATCAGGATCTTGCAATCTTACCAACTTTCTAAAATACCGGTTAAAATCAAGGCCTAAGGTGCCTTAAGTATTCCAAAATATAGCTTTAACCATTAAAATAAATAATAAAAACACCTATCAACAACATCTTACGGATCATCATAAATACCCTTCAACTCGAACATTCTATTATTGATCCACTGAACATCATCCCCAGCTGTCTTCGCTTTTAATAACACTTCATGATCGGCTGAAGATGCTATCGCATCTAGATCCTTGGCCATGGTCGACACACATTCTGCTACATTCATCACCTTTTGAGTATCTTTTGAGTGAGCATTATTTTTTTGAGGCAACACAGTAAAAGGTAAAGGTCGATTAAAGCCCTTAGTACTAGAATTTCTGTAACACCCCATTCCTGGACTAGTAAGAATCTGGGTCGAAAAGTGTTACCAGTGTACAATATGATGATCGGACTATCATTTGCTACGACTTGAACAATATACAATGAATTAGTAATATAAATGGAATACTATGGCATTTAACATTCAATACAAACTTAAACGAATCACAATTAAGGGTTGCTTATTAACTTATTCAAATTTAGGGACTAAATCATAAATGCAACACTTTACAAGGCTTAACTAAAATTTTAAGTTACTCATGTGAAATACAAAGCATGAATATCTTTTCAACAAATTTTCAGTTCAGTCAGAGTTCGTTTATAACCTCAATTAAGCCTTACAGAATTCAGTGACCATTTTACAGTTTTTCAAACTTATTAACTAACTTACCAGTATCGATATCTGTACTCAAAAAGGCCATACCGGTACGCCTATATCATGACCGTTAATGTCGTTACAAAGAAAGGTCCATACCAGTACGGGACAAGCCGTATGGGCACGCTATGTAAATTCTAAATTCTAGTGTCCAATTAATACCGACACACCAATATCTATATCGATTCGCTACTACAGTAAAAATCCAGTGTCTAATTAGTGTACCGATACGCTAATATCCATATCGGTACGATGCTACAGTAATTTTGTAGAATTAATTTTTTGTACCGATAAGCCCAAGGCCGTATCGATACGCTTTGTTGATCAGGTTCAATAATGCATGCCCGCACCGATACGTCATCACCCGTACAGGTACATAAGGTCCCGTAATGACATAATTGGTATGTTTTTAGTCAATTGAAGGGCTTAAACCTTATCCAAAGTTAACCAAATTTTGCAGGCAAGTTTATACACACTAAAACTACATCCATGTTAATTTTCATCCCATTTGAAATCTATTTACCTAGTAATCACCTATTGGTGCATTTTAGGCCATTTTCCTAGTTTTTACCAACTTTCAATATACCATATTTTATAACTTAACCATTTAAACAAGGAGGGAATTGTTTACATACAAAATGGGACTAAACTAACATGTCTAGACCCTATGCCACCTTGCTAAGAGTTCAAAGACAAAGTTGACATTACATGTAACTTGTGATCTTGTTGCAAAATACGCTTCTTGATTCGATCCTTGATCCAACAAGCTTTAACCTAAAAATGAATGGAAATGTGATGCATTAGGCTTATATAGCCTAGTGAGGTAGTCAACAATAATAACATGGACAACAATAACAACAATAACATATATAATATCATGAATGCATCTCAATTCATATAATAACAACACTTGCAATATCTTAATTCATATCTTATCAATATCTCAATAGTTCAATCCTTTGGACCGACATGTAAATATGGATACATGAATTCCCAACCAACATCTCCAACAATGAATGGTCAATATCCTCCAACATATAAGACCAAAATTAACACATCCCGCCAACATCGCCAAATAGAGCCTTAGCTCAAGGACTGTGGTCCACTCCATACCAATGAGCTCAAGAATTCTATGGCATGCCAATTGTATCCAATATCCATTCATATCCAAGGATTCAATGAATAGGCTAATTGTTACCTCTCCAAAAGTACTGTTTTTAATGCCAACCTTACAATGCTTTTGCTTGTTTTTAGGTGCATTTAGTTGCATTAGGATGATAAAACCATGCATTTGCAGAAGGAGTTTAGAATTCTATCTATGCCAGTTTGAAGGGTTGTTTTGTTGGCAATTTTGCAGATTTGACATAGGATTTGGCCTAGAAAAGCAACACTAGAAGGAACGCCAGAGAGAATGCTGAGTGCTGTTAGCACATATGGACTAGACAATGCCAAGCACCGGTTGGCAGATAAGTGAACTTGATGCCATGCCAAGAAGCTGTTGGACCTCGAAAAAATAAGACATGATCAGGCTCCGAAAAGATAACAATTGGATCAATCTCCAAAAAATAGCAGATAAGATGGTGCCAAGACTGGTTGGCAGATTTATGCCAAGCTTGGACGCCAAGGTAGCGTCGGCAGTATGACGTCAGCCCTATCCTGATCAGCTCTCATTCAAATTGGGATAAGATGATTATCTTTTATCCCTTCAACATTTAAAATTCAAATGAGGAGCTTATCATATCCCTTCCTTGCATGCCTATTTAAACACCAACCAAGGAAGATCTTAGGGGGTAGTTCATAGAAAATCAGAGTGAGGAGTTGGTGTGCAACAATTGACAACCGGCTGCACCTTGGAAGGGTGGTTCGACCAGCTTGGCCGAGGAGCCTGGATCTTGAAGGGCTGTATCGAGAGACCCCTTTTATCCCATTTATCTTTCGAGTTATTTTATTTTGTTTTAAATAATGATTTACTTGGGAAACGTTTGTGGTTTTTTGGTTAAGTCTCTCACCATGAACTAATTTCATAGTTGATGGGGGATGCTTGCGTTGAACGCTAATTTATGTTTTAGTTTTTAATAATAAATTTGCCTTGGCAATGTTTATCTATTCGGCATACTTTAATGTTTTCTAAATACTATGCCAAGCGAGAGCTGGCACTATTGCTCCTCAGTATCTTAAAAGACTTGGGGTGGCTACGATTGAGTTGTTGAATACTAAGGAGAGAAGCTTCAAGAGAAGTCGTTCAAGTAGATGAACTTACTTCGGGAGTGAAATCTACCCCTTATGAGTATAGATTGGATCTTAATCAAATTGGTTTATTTAAAAGCATGCACTATAGAGATATAGGGGTTTTTACATGATCAATTTAGGGCAATGACCATCAAGAGAGGCTTTGCTAATTTTGAATCTGCTCGGCAAACAATGCCAAGACTGGTAGTTATTAAAGGCTGGCACGACATGAATAACGTGAAAACCAGGCATTCCCTTCCAACGCTCATCATTCATTAATGCACCTTCCTTGCCAACGTCTTACTTTCATTTGTTTTATTTTATTTCAATTATTTCCAAAACAAACTTCACAACAAAACAAATTTTACTCAAGGCAAGTAACAATCAAGCAATTGAATTCCAAGTCAATCTCCGTGGGATCGATACTCAGCTTACCAACTGTATTACTTGCAGACCGTGTATACTTGCACGCAAAAGACTCATCTTGGCATTGTTTTATATTTTTCCAATGCATAACTTTTATCTCTTTTGCTAGCATTTCACCTAGAGAGTCTTCAAGTTTTTGGCGCCGTTGCCGGGGATTGCAACATAATTGATTGTTTTCAAATTTTTACTTGTCTTTTTTTAATTTTATTTTTGTTTTTACCTTTTGTTTTTTTCGGTGTATGACCAGAAGCCATCCTGTGGTGGACGAGTGTGGCCATACGATTCGAAAATTGAGAAAACCTTGCGGAGGTTAAAAAAAGATTTCGAGAGATACAAAACCAAGGTAATGGAGGGAATGGTGTGGTGAACAATAGAGGAAACCCACTTAATAATGAGATACCACCACCACCACCTGTTGTCTCAGTTGTTAATGAGAGACCTATTAGAGAACATTCGGCACCAACTATTGACAATTTGATGCCAGAACTTGTTGGCACAGAGGTAAACGCTATCAATTTTGTACTTAAGCCGATAATGATTCAAACTCTGTTGAATGTAGGTCAGTTTGATATAGCACTTATTGGAGATCCGAGGCAATATCTGAAGTAGTTCATGGAAATTTGCCAATTATTTCAACAAAATGGAGTACTTGAAGATACCGTGAAGCTAAAGTTATTCACCTTTTCCTTGAGAGATAGAGCTAAGGCCTGGCTCAATTATTTGCCACCTGACTCAGTCACTTTATGGGCAGACCTATGCCAGAAGTTCTTGACAAGATTCCAACCACCAACACTCACTGCCAAGCTACGAGGAGAGATTATTACATTCAGGCAGGCTGAGGATGAGACCTTATATGATGCCTGGGAAAGATTCAAAGAACTGCTTAGAAGGTATCCTATGCATGGATTCTCGAATTGGACTCAAATACAAACCTTTTACAATAGATTAAATGCACAAAAAAGGACTTGTTGATGCTTCAGCAGTTGGTTCGTTGCTTGACAAGACGTATACCGAGGCTGATGACATTTTAGAGAGGATTCTAATCAATGATTTTGAATATCCTGTTGCTAGGCTTGGGACATGAACTAAAACCAATGGGGAATTTTAGGTTGATGAACTAACGTCTATCCATGTCGAGATTTCTAACCTTACTAGCATAGTAAGAACGTTGCAAAAGAACAATAAGGCCCAAGAAGTCAAAATATTAGAACTATTTTGCACAATTTGTGGAGAGAATCATCATGTAGATGAATGCCCTGTCAATCCTGAATCGGTAAATTTTGTTGGCAATGTTAATCATTACTATAATCCTAACTCCAATACTTATAATGCAGGTTGGAGACAACACCCTAACTTAGCATGGGGAAATCAAGGAGGTAACCACTATAATGCCCAACGCCAGAGTACCTAGAGGCAACATAACAATGCCAAGCCAGCTTTCAATAACAATGGCATGCCAGCATTCTATTAGAATGCCACGCCGCAGAAAGCCCAAAAACAATTTCCAGCAAGGGCAGAGATTCAACCAATGAGACACTCTCACAGAGTACATGGAGAGGAATGAGGCCACAGTCCAGAGTTTGGCAACGTCAATGAGAAACTTGGAAGTCCAACTTGGGCAGATTACCAACATACTCAGCAATCGACCCCAAGAAACATTGCCAAGTGACACAGAAGATGCTCGACACAAAGAAAATGAGCAATGTAAAGCCATAACTCTTCGGAGCGGTAAGCAATGTGAGGTGGAGAAGGCTGCCAAACAGTAGTTAATTGCTAAATCGAGAAGCCAGTGCCAGCAGATAATCCCAATAAAGCAGAGAAAGAGCAATCAAAAGCAGATGATGCCAGCACCGATACCAGATAGCATACCGATGCCAACACTGATACCAAACAGACTGATGCCAGCACTGCCTTAGCAAAGCCAGCAGCGCCAGCATATGTTTATCCTCCACCACCATTTCCAATAAGACTTCAAAAACATAAGCAAGATCAACAGTTCAAGTACTTCTTGGAGGTTCTTAAGCAATTGCAAATCAACATTCCATTGGTAGAAGCCCTTGAGCAAATGCCCAACTATGTCAAATTCATAAAGGACATCTTGTCTAAGAGGAGGAAGTTGGGAGACTTTGAAACTGTTGCTTTGACTGAAGGATGCACTGCCATGATCCTAAACTGTTTGCCACCAAAGCTGAAAGATCCGGGAAGTTTCACCATTCCCTACACCATTGGCAACAAATTCATGGGCAATTCACTATGTGACTTACGAGCCAATGTCAGTTTTCAGGAAGCTTGGCATAGAAGCCAGACCAACCACAGTAACACTTTAGCTGGCAAACCGATCCTATGCACATCCCAAGGGTAAGATGGGGATATGATGGTAAAGGTAGACAAATTTATTTTTCCAGCTGATTTTATCATTTTGGATTATGAGGCTGATATTAATGTCTCGATTATTTTGGGTAGACCTTTTCTTGCCACAAGTAGGGCTTTGATTGGCATTCATAAAGGGGAACTAACAATGCGCATGAATAACCAACATGTTACATTTAATGTGTTTCAAGCTTTGAAATGTGCAGATGAACCTGATAAGTGCCAAGTAGAGGAGGTGATGGAGTCCATTTACACTTTGGACACGAAATAGTTATGCTAGAATACAGAACTTGATGCCAACAATTTAGATGGCATAGCTGATTTGTTTGTGGAACCAGAAGAACCAGTCTTGGAGGCTGAGGAGGCGAGTTATTTTGAGCCGCTAAAGCTGGCCGGCAGAGAAATCAAGGCATCTAGACCATCAATTAAGGAGCCACTAGCGTTGGAACTGAAAACATTGCCAAATCACTTGAAGTATGCTTATTTAGGTGAACACTCAACTCTGCCAGTGATCATTGCCACTGGTCTCACTAATGATCAGGAGGAAAGATTGTTGGCAATATTAAATGATCATAAGCAAGCATTATGATGGACTTTGGCAGATGTTGCGCGTAATAAGTGCTACGCAATTGTGCAAGTATACACATCGCAAGTAATAAAGTGATACAAGTATCGTCTCCACAGGGATTGGTTTAGGCCACTTTGCTTTAGTTATCGCACTGTAAAAGTAAAAACACAATTGATAGTAGGAGTTGATTTTAACGAGTAAAGTAAAATTAATAAACTAAAAGAATAGATGAAAGCAAAAGAGAGAATAAGCCAGGTTATCGTGAGTTGTGGAGTGATGATCGAATGGTTTGTCGTGGTGATTGAGTAGCAGCCGGATTGCCAGGGCAATTTGGTTGCAATTGCCTAGTTGATTGCTAGGGCAATTCTGCCGTGTTGCCTGGTCGGTTGCCAAGGCAATTCTCCCGATATTAGATAAATAGATGAAGTTACGAGATCCTCTCCCAATTCACTTGCAAACAAGATTGAGAACCAAGAATGAACAAACTTTGAAAATTGAATTGCAACTCAAAAACCTAAACAAAATCCAAAAGATTTCACAACCACAAAACACAATAACCCCAACCAATCAAGTTAGTTCATGGTTGGATTCAAAAGATATACAAAGAATAATCCCCAAACCATGAATCTAATGGAAGCAAAGAAGAAGAAGAAGAAGAATAAGAAATCGATCAGCCTCTTGCTCTCCCCTCTCTTGTTGAAACTCTCCCTCCTTGCCATTTGGAGTTGTCGAAAATCCTCCCTCTTCTCCTCTTGATCTTTGACGGCTTGGTCCTTTAAATAGGAGATGGCTAGGTCAAAATCCTTCTTGAGGAGGAAGTTAAGTTGGAATTAAATTATCTTTAAAGAATATAATTCTTTATTATAATTATATTCCTTCTAGAACTTCTCCTATCTTCTTGGGATTCTTCTTTAACCTCTTCATGGAAATCAAACTCCTCTGGGATTTAGCTTTGCTCCACATCATCTTGGGCTTGTCTAGTCATCAATTTCGACTACCATATCACATTATTCTTTGTCGACAATTGCTCTGGCAACTGGCTCGGCATTTCCTTCATGCATTGCCCTGGCAACTAGCTCAGCATCTCCTTCATGCATTGCCCTGACAACTGGTTCCAGCCTTGCTTTGGCAAGTGATTCTACACACACACAAAAACACACCAAAGCAGCATCTTTTTCCACAAAAATCACCAAGTTATGTAATCAAGCTCAACGGTGGAAAGAAACATGAATTAATGCATGAATGACTAATTATGTAACTAATATGAACCTAAGTCTAACAATAATATGAGTAAAAAGGGTAATAAAAATAGTACTTTTGAACACTTATCACACCCCCAAACTCGAACTATTGCTTGTCCTCAAGCAATGCAAACTAACAATTACCTACCAAGACTTTAATCATCAAAGACATGCTTCAAACTAGAATTCAAACCTCGGAACCGTGACACAAAGTATGATCACCTTTTAATTTTTCGGATAGCACAAAAATTACTCGGAACCAAACTATAATGCTCGTGACAATGTGTGTGCGTAGTTGTGTACAAGTTGATTTTCAAGATTCTATGTGAACAATAGGCTTTTGTCAATTTAATTACCGGGGCATTTATTTTTATTTTCACTAGAGCCAATTTCGGGCAGCTCTAGCAAAGTAAGCAATTTCTCATTTAATTTAGTCGACTAGAGCCAATTTTGGGCACCTCTAGCGATTCTTTAATGTGCATTAACTACTAGAGCCGGTTTCGGGCACCTCTAGCAAGAAAGTGCATTTACTACTAGAGCCAGTTTCGGACACCTCTAGCAAGAAATTAACTTTTAATTTTCAATTTTAAATTTACCCAAATTTTAAGCAACCTAAGTTCACTAAGTTTCTTTTAATCAACAAGCCACAACCGTGTAAAAAATTCAGCATCATAGTAAAATTCTAAGTTCTTTTCATGCAATCCTAAAATTAAAGGTTCTTTCAATTAAGTGCAGTGGCAAAAATTCATCATTGGATATTCAACAAGTCTTAAGCAATTAAATCCAATTAAAGGCATGGCAAGTAACATATGCAACCTATATGTGATTGGTAAAGATTAATGCAATTAAACATGAAACTAACTAGAAACCAACACCCCCCAAACTCGAGAGAAGCATGGTCCTCAATGCATGTTGATAAGTGTTCAAAAGTACTATTTTTATTACCCTTTTTCCTCATATTATTGTTAGACTTAAGCTCATATTAGTTGCATAATTAGTCATTCATGCATTAATTCATGTTTCTTTCCACCGTTGAGCTTGGTTACATAACTTAGTGATTTTTGTGGAAAAACATGCTGCTTTGGTGTGTTTTTGTGTGTGTGCAGAATCACTTGCCTAAACAAGGCTATAACCAGTTCCCAGGGCAGTGCATGAAGGAGATGCCGAGCTAGTTGCCAGGGCAATGCATAAAGGAGACGCCGAGCCAGTTGCCAGGCCAATTGTCGATAAAGAACAAAGGTGATATGGTAGTCGAAATTGATGACTAGACAAGCCCAAGATGATGTGGAGCAAAGCCCAATCCTAAAGGAATTTGATTTCCATGAAGAGATTAAAGAAGAATTAAATTCCAAGAAGATAGGAGAAGTTCTAGTAGGAATATAATTATAATAAATAATTATATTCTTTAAAGATAATTTAATTCCAACTTAACTTCCTCCTCAAAGAAGGACTTTGACCTAGCCCTATAAAAGAGAGGGGAATTTCGACAAGTCCAAGGAGGGCAAGATGAGAGAATTTTCGACAAGCATCTAGGGCAAGGAGGATTTCGGCAAGCCTCCTTCTTCATCTTTTTCTTTCTTGTTCGATTGGGTTCATGCTAGGGATTATTTATCTTGTGTTTCTTTGGAACATAGCCATGAACTAAATCTATTTAGCTATGGTTATTGTGTTTTGTGGTTGTGAGAAACTATTGGTTTTTGTTTAGGTAATAAGAGTTTGCATTTTTCTATTCAAGGTTTATTCATTCTTGGTTCTTATTCTTGTTTGTGAGTGAATTGGGAGAGGATCTTGTGACTTCATCTATTTATCTAATATCGGGAGAGTTAGATTCAAGAAACGAATGAATATGATCTTTATTCAATCTATTGATGGTAAAGATTAATCCGGCTTAGGAATAAGTTAAGGATTTCAACGGCTAAGAGGAGCGCAAGATTGGTTGTTGTTCACCCTTGATTCACTCAGGGATGTATTATCAAGGCATGCACAAGTAGCTAGAGTTTCGACTTAGGGATAAGAAGAAACCATTGAAGAATGCTCTGCCGAACCTTGAAGGTTGCTGCCCAAAAGCCCAAGTAGTTGCCCAGGCAACCATCGATTAGTTGCCAAGGCAACCCCGTTGTGCAAGTTGCCACGACAACTGAGTTGCCCGTGCACTCTTTTACCAAGACGATCCAATCGGCTATCACACCTCAACTCACGATAACCTGGCCTATCTCTCTCATTTGATCTCATCTATTCTTTTACTTTATTGCTTTCTATATTAGTTATTAGTTAAACTCCTATAATCCTTTATTTGTGTTTACTTTTTACAGTGCAAGAGGCTAGATTCTTGAAGTGGCACCAATCCCTGTAGAGACGATATCTTTTATACTATAACTTGCAACGTGTATACTTGCACAATTGCGTAGCATTTATTACGCGCAACAAGTTTTTGTCGCCGTTGCCGGGGATTGGCAATAGCGACTTTGTTTTTATTTTCTTGTACTTTCTTTTTACTTTTCTTGTTTAAGATTCAAAGGGCTAACAAACTTTGGTTTTGCATTGGTATATGACCAGGGCAAGACCGACTACACTAGAATATCCCTTTGATCCAGAAATCGAACGAACCTTACAAAGACTTAGACGAAGGATAAGAGTAGCAATGGCTAATCAAGACGGGAATATGAATCAAGATGTTATAGCAGCAGGAGGAGTGATTCTTGCACGAAACAAAACTATTCAAGACTATCTTGAAGAAGATCTTGATGGACTTAATCCAGGAGTTGTCGAACCTGAAATTAAAGCCGACCACTTTGAGTTAAAACCGGTAATGTTTAATATGATCAACACAATTGGTCAATTTGGCGGCTCAGCAACTGAAGATGCACGACAACATCTGAAATCTTTCCTCGAGATTTGCAACTCGTTCAAAATACACGGAGTCACCCCCGATGTCTTACGATTAAGATTATTCCCCTATTCACTGAGGGATAGGGCGAAAGCATGGTTGAATAGCATTCCTGCCGGATCAATAGCAACTTGGACCGATCTTTGTCATGATTTCCTTGCTCGATTTAATCCTACAAATTTGACTGATAAGCTTCGTAACGACATTACTTCTTTTCGGCAGGCAGATGATGAATCCATGTACGAGGCTTAGGAGCGATATAGAGAACTTCTACACAAATGCCCCCTACACGGATTCCCGGTGTGGACTCAAGTAACAATGTTTTACAACGCCGTGAATACACCAACAAGGATGATGCTAGATGCCTCGGCAAACGACATACTCCTAGATAAGTAGCCGGAGGAAGCAATGCAAATTTTAAACAGGCTGGCCAAGAATGATTATCAATTCCCATCTACTAGAAGAGGAGGAGTTAGACGCCAAGCCACAATACATGAACTAGGTTCATCAGATTCAATTTCGGCACAATTGGCCACTTTAACCAAGATGGTCCAGAACATGCAAAAACCAAACAACACACATGAAGTCAAGGTAATGGATTCTTTTTGTGAGTTATGTGGTGATAACCATAATTCTTCTGAATGTATGCAGAATCAGGAATCCAGCTTCTATGTGGGGAATTACAATCGAAACAACAATGTGATGTCCAATACATACAATCCAGCTTGGAAGAAGCACCCGAATTTTTCATGGAGTAATCCCAACAATGCTCTAAACCAGAACAATCAGAATGCACAAGCATTGGGATTCCAACAGAATATGCCACGACAATAGTTACCGTAGCAACAACCGACAACATCTAGTTCTTTGGAAAATTCTCTAAATGCTTTTATGATGAAAACTGAATCTTATATGGCTGAGAATAGTAACTTCATAAAAAGAACTGATGCTTTTATTAACAGGACCGAGATGAGATTGCAAAACCAAGAGGCGGCAATCAAATCATTGGAAAATCAAGTCGGACAGTTTGTTCAAAATCTGAATACTAGACCGCAAGGAGGTTTACCTAGCGATACTGAAGTCGTAAGAGGAACTGGCCATGAGCAATGTAAGGCAATCACCACTAGAAGTGGCCAACAACTTAGAGAAGCTCAAACCCACTCATCAAACAAAACTCCACAAAAAGATCAAGACGAACCTAGCGGCAAAGTCTTAGATGCTGAACCACGAATTGCCGCGGCAACCGGCAATAAGCATGCCTCGGCAATCGACGATAAAGACGCCTCGGCAACTTGCGATAAGCATGCCTCGGCAACCCCAATTGATAATGCCTTGGCAACTCCAGTTGTCCCGGCAATACCGTCAATCAGGTTCCAAACCAATGAAAGGATCAAAGATATCCGACTTCCACCACCATTCCCACAAAGGTTGAAATGACAAAAGCAAGAATATCAATTCAAGAAGTTTCTTGATATCCTAAAGCAAGTCCACATCAACTTACCATTTGTGGAAGCAATTGAACAAATGCCGAACTATGCCAAGTTTCTTAAAGACATTGTGTCCAAGAGAACAAGGCTAGGAGAGTTTGAAACAGTTGCCGCAACAGAGGGATGGATGGCAATGTTGCACAATCGTATGCCACCCAAGTTGAAGGATCCCGGAAGTTTCACAATACCCTGTTCTATTGGAAATCACTATGTCGGGAAAGCATTATGCGACCTTGGGGCTAGCATAAACTTGATGCCTAAATCGGTTTTCCAGAAACTAGGAATCGGGAAGGCAAGACCCACAACAGTTATGCTACAGCTAGCTGATAGATCCTATGTGCATCCAGAGGGAAAAATTAAGGACATACTGGTAAAAGTTGATAAATTTATTTTTCCCGCTGACTTTATTGTTTTGGATTGTGAAGTAGATGAGCATGCACTTATCATTCTCGGGAGACCATTCCTAGCAACAGGGAGAACCTTGATCGATGTTGAAAAAGGAGAACTCACAATGAGGGTGAATGACCAGCAAGTTAAACTAAATGTGTTCCAAACACTAAGGCATGCCGATGATCCAGAAGAATGCCAACTTCTTCATGCCACGACAGAGTTTAACTTCGACGAGGAATTTAGTTGCCTCAGCAACTACATTGCCGATCAAGAGGAACCTGAGGAGTATGAAGAACCGGTCGATGAGAAACAACAAGAAGAGGCACATTGGCTAGTCAATCGACCAGGTACATACTTTGAACCACTGGATTACTCAGGTAAGGAAGGTAAACTCGAAAAACCCTCTATTGAACAACCACCGATTCTTGAGTTGAAACAATTGCCAGAGCAACTAAAATATGCATACTTAGGAACCAATAATACATTGCCTGTAATTATTTCTTCTAAGTTACAGCCTGAGCAGGAAAAGAAGCTGATCAAGATGTTGAAGCTACACAAAAAGGCAATAGGGTAGACAATTGCCGACTTGAAGGGAATTAGCCCGGCAGTGTGCATGCACAAGATTTTGTTGGAAGATGATCACAAACCTTCAATTGAGGCCAGATGAGACTGAATCATGCCATGAAAGGGGTTGTAATGAAAGAAATCATCAAGTGGCTTGACGCCGACATTATATACCCTATCTCTGATAGTACATGGGTAAGTCCAGTACAATGCGTACCGAAAAAGGGAGGTATAACAGTGGTAAGTAATGAAAACAATAAACTCATTCCAACTAGGACTGTGACCGGTTGGAGGCTTTGTATGGATTATCGAAAGCTAAACAAAGCCACTAGGAAAGATCACTTCCCATTACCCTTTATTGATCAAATGCTTGACCGTCTTGCAGGTAAGCCCTTTTATTATTTTCTTGATGGTTATTCAGGTTACAATCAAATTGCCATAGCACCAGAAGATCAAGAAAAGACAACCTTCACATGCCCATACGGTACTTATGCCTTCCGAAGGATGCCGTTCGGATTGTGTGACGCCCCGGAAACCTTCCAAAGATGCATGTTGGCACTCTTTTCAGACATGGTCGAAGATTTCCTTGAGATCTTCATGGATGATTTTTCTGTTTTTGGTAATGACTTCGACAGTTGTTTCGGCAATTTAGAGAAGGTGTTGGCAAGATGTGAAGAAACTGATTTAGTCCTCAATTGGGAGAAATGCCATTTTATGGTAGATGAAGGAATAGTGCTCGACCACAAGATTTTATCCAAGGGAATTGAAGTAGACAAAGCCAAGGTGGACGTGATCGAGAGATTGCCCCCACCAAGTTCGGTTAAAGGAATTCAAAGTTTTCTTGGACATGCAGGTTTTTACAGGAGGTTCATTCATAATTTTTCTAAAATCACTAAACCCTTGTGCAATTTGCTTGAACATGATAAAGTCTTCGATTTTGATGAATCTGACACCCAAGCTTTCAAAACCCTAAAGGAAAATCTTGCCTCGGCACCCATTGTCGTTCCACCAGATTGGACGCTACCTTTTGAGCTTATGTATGATGCAAGTGATTTCGCGGTAGGAGCAGTCCTAGGCCAACGCACAGGTAAGACCTTCCATGCGATATACTACGCTAGTAAAACTCTTAATAGTGCTCAAGTGAATTACACAACAACGAAGAAAGAGTTACTAGGTGTAGTTTTCGCATTTGACAAGTTCCGATCCTATTTGATTGGTACAAAGGTAATTGTTCATACGGACCATTCGGCAATCAAATATCTATTTGCTAAAAAAGATGCCAAACCTCGTTTGATTCGTTGGATATTACTTTTACAAGAATTTGATATTGAAATTAAGGACAGGAAAGGAACAAAAAATCAAGTGGCCGATCACTTATCACGTTTAGAATGCAATAAGGATGAGGACGCGGATCTAGAGATATCCGATGTATTCCCGGATGAACAAATTTTAGTTGCCTCGGCAACCCTCGACGCCTCGGCAACCATGGATGGACACACCTTGGCAACTCTCGACGCCGCAACAGTCTTTGACGCGCATGCCTTGGCAATTCTGGGAGCAGTCGCCACGACAGCACATGCCTCGGCAATACCCTGGTACGCGGATTTAGTTAATTTCCTTGTTTGTGGTATTTTACCTTATGGCATTACTCACCAAGGGAAGAAGCGGTTCCGTCATGATGCTAAGCATTACTTTTGGGACGAGCCTCTTTTGTTTAAACAATGTGCGATCGGGTTATACGCCGATGTGTCCACTGAAGAAGAGCAAATGAATGTACTCCGACAATGCCATTCTTCACCCTATGGAGGACATTTTGGAGGAACTCGTATCACATGACAAAAGTTTTGCAATCCGGTTTGTATTGGCCAACATTGTACAAAGATGCCCAAGACTTTTACAAGCAATGTGATCGTTGCGGAGGACGGGCAATATCTCTAGACGACATGAGATGCCGCTCGAAACATCATCGAGGTGGAATTGTTCGATGTATGGGGGATCGATTTTATGGGACCTTTCCCATCTTCATTCGGCAACCTCTACATTCTACTTGCCGCCAACTACGTGTCTAAATGGGTTGAGGCAGCTGCAGTTCCCAACAACGATTCCAAGACCGTGCAACGATTCTTGCAGAAAAACATATTTACACGGTTTGGGATGCCGAGAGCAATTATCAGTGACGAAGGCAAGCATTTTGACAACTGACTAATTGCCAAGATGTTGCAATGCTTCGGCATATCACACAAGATCGCCACGCCATATCACCCACAAACCAACGGGCAATCAGAAATTTCCAACCGGGAATTGAAGGGTATACTCGAGAAAGTTGTAAATCCCTCTAGGAAGGATTGGTCATTAAGACTAGATGACGCACTTTGTGCATATCGCACTGCATTCAAAACACCCTTAGGTATGTCCCCCTTCCGACTTGTCTATGGCAAAACATGCCATCTACCGGTGGAAATCGAACACAAGGCATACTGGGCAATCAAGACCATGAATATGGATTGGGAAAGTGATGGACAAAAGCGTTTTTTGGACCTCAATGAGATAGAAGAATTATGTGCACTCGCATATAACAATGCACGATTCTACAAGGAGAAAACAAAGCAATGGCATGACAAAAAACTATTGCCACGACAATTCATACCAGGGCAACTAGTTCTCTTATTCAATTCTCGGCTAAGACTTTTCCCGGGAAAACTAAAATCAAGATGGTCGGGACCATTCAAAGTCGTCAAACCATTATCCCATGGTGCTGTGATAATCAAGTCCATCTCTAACAACCATGAATTCAAAGTTAATGGACAAAGATTGAAACACTACAATGGTGCCCATGTGGAACGTAACAAAGAAGTGGTCAACTTAGGAGATGTATGAGCATGCTCTCCTTTCAATATTTTCTTTTTCTTTCATTTTTATTTTTAGGAGATATTTTATTTTTCTTCATTATCTTTAGTTTTCAGGTTTTCTTTACTTTCTTTTCCACAACAAGACTCACAACCACCATGCTAAGGAAATTTCCTACCGAGATCCTTGCCCCGACACCCAATGAAGCAGTCGCCACGGCAACCGCAAAAGATGATGCCACGACAACCTACATCGTGCCTGCACAAGCTGATGCCACGACAACCAACCCTGAAGATGCCACGGCAACCAAAGCTAAAGACATCCCGACAACCACTACAAAAGCCAAAGGTAAAGCACCTATGCCCGAATCAACAAGGAAACAACCATCGCGTTCAAACAAGAGAATCACGACACCGACCAAAAGGAAACTAATCATCTACAATGACGAACTCTCGGAGTAAGTCCTCGTATGTATTTTATTTTTCGTTATTTTTATTTTTCATTAAAGCATGCATTGAGGATAATGCCTCACTCGAGTTTGGGGGGGATTGTTATTAGTAGTTACCATGTTTAGTTACATTCATCTTAAGTATTACATTTAGGATACATAAATTGCTTGCCATGCCTTTAATTGGAACAAGAATTGCTTAGATTTGATGGATATCCGATGATGACTTTGCCAATGCACTTAATTGATAGAATTTTTATTCTAGGATAACCATGGAAAAACTTAGAATTTTACTATGATGCTAAATTTGATGAAACACTGTTGTGGTTTGATTGATTTAAGGAATTCTAGTGAACTTAGGTTGATAATTAACAAATTTGGGGATTAGAATAAAAATTGGATGAATGCTAGAGGTGCCCGAAACTGGCCCTAGTATGTGTTAAAAAAATTGATCGCTAGAGGTGCCTGAAACTGGCTCTAGTATGTGTTAAAAAAATTTGATCGCTAGAGGTGCCCGAAACCGGCTCTAGTCGAATAAATTAGCTTAAGAAAACAAAACACTAGAAGTGCCCAAAACTGGCTCTAGTTAAAACATGCTAAAAAGAACCCAATAAAGTAATTCGAAAACCTACTGTTTGCATAGAATCCAAAAAATCAACTTGCACACAACTCTGCACACACTCACAAGCATTATAGTTTGATTCCGAGTAACTCCTAAGTTTTCTGAAAAATGAAAAGCCAATCATACTTTGTGCCCCGGTTCAGAGAATTGAAATCAAGTTCAAAGCTAAGTTTGTGAAAATTGAAGTCTTGGCAGGTAATTATTAGTTTCCATTGCTTGAGGACAAGCAAAAGTTCGAGTTTGGGGGTGTGATAAGTGTTCAAAAGTACTATTTTTATTACCCTTTTTACTCATATTATTGTTAGACTTAAGCTCATATTAGTTGCATAATTAGTCATTCATGCATTAATTTATGTTTCTTTCCACCGTTGAGCTTGATTACATAACTTGGTGATTTTTGTGGAAAAACATGCTGCTTTGGTGTGTTTTTGTGTGTGTGCAGAATCACTTGCCTAAACAAGGCTATAACCAGTTGCCAGGGCAGTACATGAAGGAGATGCCGAGCTAGTTGCCAGGGCAATGCATGAAGGAGACGCCGAGCCAGTTGCCAGGCCAATTTTCGACAAAGAACAAAGGTGATATGATAGTCGAAATTGATGACTAGACAAGCCCAAGATGACGTGGAGCAAAGCCCAATCCCAAAGGAATTTAATTTCCATGAAGTGATTAAAGAAGAATTAAATTCCAAGAAGATAGGAGAAGTTCTAGTAGGAATATAATTATAATAAAGAATTATATTCTTTAAAGATAATTTAATTCCAACTTAACTTCCTCCTCAAAGAAGGACTTTGACCTAGCCCTATAAAAGAGAGGGGAATTTCGACAAGTCCAAGGAGGGCAAGAGGAGAGAATTTTTGACAAGCATCTAGGGCAAGGAGGATTTCGACAAGCCTCATTCTTCATCTTTTTCTTTCTTGTTCGATTGGGTTCATGCTAGGGATTATTTATCTTGTGTTTCTTTGGAACATAGCCATGAACTAAATCTATTTGGCTATGGTTATTGTGTTTTGTGGTTGTGAGAAACTATTGGTTTTTGTTTAGGTAATAAGAGTTTGCACTTTTCTATT
Organism: Hibiscus mutabilis; assembly: GCA_019671005.1. NCBI lineage: Eukaryota > Viridiplantae > Streptophyta > Magnoliopsida > Malvales > Malvaceae > Hibiscus > Hibiscus mutabilis. The sequence continues at coordinate 6,687,416 of CM033742.1, forward strand.
CAAGGTTTGTTCATTCTTGGTTCTTATTCTTGTTTGCGAGTGAATTGGGAGAGGATCTCGTGACTTCATCTATTTATCTAATATCGGGAGTGTTAGATTCAAGAAACGAATGAATATGATATTTATTCAATCTATTGATGGTAAAGATTAATCCGGCTGAGGAATAAGTTAAGGATTTCAACGGCTTAGAGGAGCGCAAGATTGGTTGTTGTTCACCCTTGATTCACGCATGGATGTATTATCAAGGCATGCACAAGTAGCTAGACTTTCGACTTAGGGATAAGAAAAAACCATTGAAGAACGCTCTGCCGAACCTTGAAGGTTGCTGCCCAGAAGCCCAAGTAGTTGCCCAGCTAGTCGTCCAGGCAACCATCGATTAGTTGCCAAGGCAACCCCGTTGTGCAAGTTTCCACGGCAACTGAGTTGCCCGTGCACTCTTTTACCAAGACGATCCAATCGGCTATCACACCTCAACTCAAGATAACCTGGCCTATCTCTCTCATTTGATCTCATCTATTCTTTTACTTTATTGCTTTCTAGATTAGTTATTAGTTAAACTCCTATAATCCTTTATTTGTGTTTTTACTTTTTACAGTGCAAGAGACTAGATTCTTGAAGTGGCACCAATCCCTGTGGAGACGATATCTTTTATACTATAACTTGCAACATGTATACTTGCACAATTACATAGCACTTATTACGCGCAACACATGTAAAAGTGAAACAAAATTTAAAAGAAACTAAATGAAATAAGTTAGTCGGAGAGGTCGTCACCTCGAGTGATAAGTTTCTTTCGTGCCATTTTCTCTATTCATTTTCCAATCGGTGGTTGAATGCTTGTGGCTGGTGTACCGCGTTAATAGCATTGCTTTGATTTGATCCATGTTTGCTGAGGCAGGTTCACTTGCCTGGGCATCAGTAGTTGCCGAAGCCATTGTTGTTGTATGGGCATTCTATGTTGTGGTTGCTGTGGCAAGTAGTCGACAATGAATTTCCTTAGCATGGTGGTTGTAAGTCTTGTTGTGGAAAAGAAAAGAAAACAAAGAAAACCTGGAAACTAAAGATAATGAAGAAAAATAAAATATCTCCTAAAAATTCCAAAAATAAATAAAGAGAAAAAACCAAAAATAATAGAAAAAATAGTTCGAAAAAAATAAAAATAAAAAAGAAGAAGAAAATATCAAAAAAAGAGCATGCTCATGCATATCCTAAGGTGTCAACTTCTTTGTTACGTTTACATGGGCACCGTTGTAGTGCTTCAATCTTTGTCCGTTAACTTTGAATTCATGTTCGTCAGTAATGGACTTGATTATCATGGCACCATGGGAGAATGGTTTGACAACTTTGAATGGTCCCGACCATCTTGATTTTAGTTTTCTCGAGAAAAGTTTTAGCCAAGAATTGAATAAGAGAACTAGTTGCCCTGGCATGAATTGTCGCGGCAATAGTTTCTTGTCAAACCATTCCTTTGTTTTCTCCTTGTAGATTCGTGAATTGTTATAGGCGATTGCACGAAATTCTTCTATCTCGTTGAGGTCCAACAAACGCTTTTGCCCGGCACTTTCCCAATCCATATTCACGGTCTTGATTGCCGAATATGCCTTGTGTTCGATTTCCACCGGTAGATGGCATGTTTTGCCATAGACAAGTCGGAAGAGGAACATACCTAAGGGTGTTTTGAATGCAGTGTGATATGCCCAAAGTGCGTCATCTAGTCTTACTGAGGGATTTACAACTTTCTCGAGTATACCCTTCAATTCCCGGTTTGGAAATTTCTGCTTGCCCATTGGTTTGTGGGTGATATTGCCTGTCGTCTGGCAATGATCACATTGCTTGTAAAACTCTTGGGCATCTTTTTAAAATGTTGGCCAATACAAACCGGATTGGAAAACTTTGGCTGCGGTACGAGTTCCTCCAAAATGTCCTCTATAGGGTGAAGAATGGCATTGCCGGAGTACATTCTCTTGCTCTTCTTCAGGAACACATCGGCGTATGACCTGATCTTCACATTGTTTAAACAAATGAGGATCGTCCCAAAACTAATGCTTCGCATTATGGCAAAACCGCTTCTTCCCTTGGTGAGTAAGGCCATAAGGTAAAATACCACAAACAAGGAAATTAACTAAATCCGCGTACCAGGGTATTGCCGAGGCATGTGCTACCGTGGCAACTTCTCCGAAGATTGCTAAGGCGTGTGCGTCTAGAGTTGTCGAGGCATACGCGTCCATGGTTGCCGAGGCGTGCGTATCAGTGGTTGCCAAGGCAGGCGCGTCCAGAGCTGCTGCGGCGTTGATGGTTGCCGAGGCATGCACATCCATGGTTGCTGAGGCATGCGTATTAGTGGTTGTCGAGGAGTGCGTGTCAAGAGCTACTGCGGCATCGAGGGTTGCTTAAGCATGCGCATCCATGGTTGCCGAGGCGTCAAGGTTTGCCAAGGCAAGCTTTTCCTTTAGGGTTTCGAATGCTTGGGCACAAGAATCATCAAAATTGAACACTTTATCCTATTCAAGCAAATTGCACAAGGGTTTAGTAATTTTAGAAAAATTATGAATAAACCTCCTGTAAAAACATGCATGTCTAAGAAAACTTCGAATTCCTTTAATCGAATTTGGTGGGGGTAATCTCTTGATCGCGTCCACTTTGGATTTGTCTACTTCAATTCCCATGGATGAAATCTTGTGGCCGAGCACTATTCCTTCATCTACCATAAAATGGCATTTCTCCCAATTAAGGACTAAATTCGTTTCTTCATATCTTGCCAACACCTTCTCTAAATTACCGAGGCAACTATCGAAGTCATTACCAAAAACAGAAAAATCATCCATGAAGATCTCAAGGAAGTCTTCGACCATGTATGAAAAGAGTGCCATCATGCATCTTCTAATGTTACTGCATATCTGAGAAAACTTGAGGATGGTCCTTTCCGATACTTCTTATAGTCCATCCGCACCCTCCATCGGGTAACAATATTGCCCAAAAGAGTTTGGCCAATGTGCTTGCCACTACTCCCTTTTGCGTTACCATGGTGGAGGTGTCTTTCTTTCGTGTTCCCTTGTAGTCCATGCACATCTTCCACCTTGCTACTGTTCCTGAAGGCATGAATATATTATTAGGAAAAATTATATCCATTCCCAACCATTCAATTACCTCATTCTTGTCAACTTCTATCATGGTTGGATGTATCCTTTATTGTCGTGGCAATCAATTGCCAAAATTTGTTGTAAGTCAAGGGAAGAACCAATTTTCTGAAAAGCTTTACGAATCCAAACACCTTTTTCTTTTGGCCTCTCAAACATCTCCATCAGTAGAGATTTCGATGGCTTCAAATCTGCCAACATCGGTTCCTCAAGACATACCTGTAATAGACGAGGTGAGTTTTTAAAGAATTCAAAAGATTCAACCATTACTGCTCATATTCCATTGGCAAAGTATTATCATCTCGTTGATCTTGCATGTGGTCGTGCAATTGCCGTGGCAACTGTAGATGAAAGCAATCTAAAGATTCCTGCTTCAACATCAACGTTGTAACCTTCTGGGCATCAGGTTCCTCAGAATTTACTGCTGTATTGTTGTTCTCAGCTTCATTGAGTGTTGTAGCGGCATTGCTCTGTTCAGGTTCCTCAATCATTGCCGAGGCAATTTGTTGCTCGGGCTCATCATGTGTTGGGCAGACTTTCTCATCAACATACTCTTGACTTTGAGGTTTTAGTTGTTCCTCACACATCAGAGAGCTTTCCTTGCATTGTTCCTTGTCCTCTTGCCTTGGGAATTCAGTATCCCTAGGAATGAATTGTTGGTGCATGTTATCCATGACATATGTGGATCTCCTCAATTGATCTTCTGAATCCCCCAAGGTTGCATTCCACTGAGCTATCCTCGTATCCATGGACTTTGATAGCTCTTGAATCTCTTCAATTGATCCGTCAAGTCTAGCCAAGGAAGCTAGCAATGTTTCCCCCAAGGAATTGGAATGCTCTTGAAAAGGACTACATTGCCATGGCATATCTGTTGCTGCGGCAAAATTGTTATGGTAAAATTTTTTTAGAGATTTTTTACCATACCATGAAGAATTTTGTTGCTGGTTCCCTCTATGGTCCTCCATGTAGTCATATGCACAAAAAATGTGAGGACAATTTTCAAACACATGATGTTCTCCACACATAGCACAAGATTTTTCCACGGTATAGGCTCTTTGGGCTTTTCTCGGTTGGTATAGGTAATCATCAAAGGGTGCAAGAAACTTTTGATCGGATTGATTCATATCTTCCAACATCAACTCTCGAATAGACCGACTTTTATTTCCTGACATGTTGATGTCCCTTAACTTGTAGCGCACCTAATTTTTTTTGATAAAACAAACAAAAAGAAAACTTAGTAAAACTAAGAAAGAAAAAAATGCAATAAAAAAAACAACTAACACCAATTGCCAATCCCCAGCAACGGCGCCAAAAACTTGTTGCGTGTAATAAGTGCTACGCAATTGTACAAGTATACATGTCGCAAGTAATAAAGTGATACGAGTATCGTCTCCACAGGGATTGGTTTGGGCCATTTTGCTTTAGTTATTGCACTGTAAAAGTAAAAACACAATTGATAGTAGGAGTTAATTTTAACGAGTAAAGTAAAAGCAATAAGCTAAAAGAATAGATGAAAGCAAAAGAGAGAATAGGCTAGGTTATCGTGAGTTGTAGAGTGATGATCGAATGGTTCATCGTGGTGATTGAGTAGCAGCCGGATTTCCAGGGCAATTATGTTACGATTGCCTTGTCGATTGCCAGGGCAATTTGGTTGCAATTGCCTGGTTGATTGCCAGTGCAATTCTACCGTGTTGCCTGGTCGGTTGCCAGGGCAATTCCCCCTCGTTGTCTAATCAGATTGCCTGGCCAATGCTCCCGCGATTTCCTGGGCAATTAAGGATGGGTCGATTGCCTGGCCAATTGAGCATTCACTTCCAAAGTTCGGTGAAGCGTTCTTCGATGGTTTCTTCTTATCCCTAAGTCGAAACTCTAGCTATTTGTGCATGCCTTGATAATGCATCCCTGCGTGAATCAAGGGTGAACAACAGCCAATCTTGTGCACCTCTTAGCAGTTGAAATCCTAAACTTATTCCTAAGCTGGATTAGTCTTCACCATCAATTGATTGAATAAAGACCATGCTTATTCGTTTCTTGAATCTAACTCTCCTGATATTAGATAAATAGATGAAGTTATGAGATCCTCTCCCAATTCACTCGCAAACAAGATTGAGAACCAAGAATGAACAAACTTTGAAAATTGAATTTCAACTCAAAAACCTAAACAAAATCCAAAAGATTTCACAACCACAAAAACACAATAACCCCAACCAATCAAGTTAGTTCATGGTCGGGTTCAAAAGATATACAAAGAATAATCCCCAAACCATGAATCTAATGGAAGCAAAGAAGAAGAAGAAGAAATCGATCAGCCCCTTGCTTTCCTTTCTCTTGTCGAAACTTTCCCTCCTTGCCCTTTGGAGTTGTCGAAAATCCTCCCTCTTCTCCTCTTGATCCTTGACGGCTTGGTCCTTTAAATAGGAGATGGCTAGGTCAAAATCCTTCTTGAGGAGTAAGTTAAGTTGGAATTAAATTATCTTTAAAGAATATAATTCTTTATTATAATTATATTCCTTCTAGAACTTCTCCTATCTTCTTGGGATTTAATTCTTATTTAACCTCTTCATGGAAATCAAACTCCTTTCAGATTTAGCTTTGCTCCACGTCATCTTGGGCTTGTCTAGTCATCAATTTCGACTGCCATATCACCTTATTCTTTACCGAAAATTGCCCTGGCAATTGGCTCGGCATATCCTTCATGCATTGCCCTAGCAACTAGCTCGACATCTCCTTCATGCATTGCCCTGGCAACTGGTTCCAGCCTTGCTTTGGCAAGTGATTCCGCACACACACAAAAACACACCAAAGCAGAATCTTTTTCCACAAAAATCACCAAGTTATGTAATCAAGCTCAACGGTGGAAAGAAACATGAATTAATGTATGAATGACTAATTATGCAACTAATATGAGCCTAAGTCTAACAATAATATGAGTAAAAAGGATAATAAAAATAGTACTTTTGAACACTTATCAACAGACATCAGAGGTATTACCCTAACCATTTGCATGCACAAGATTATCTTGGAGGAGTACTATAGAAAGACCATTGAAGGCCAAAGACGGCTAAATCCAAGCATGAAAGAGGTAGTGAAAAAAGAGATCATAAAATGGCTTGATGTCGGGATTATTTATCCCATCTCTGATAGCTCTTGGGTTAGCCCGGTGCAACGTTTGCCAAAGAAGGGTGGAATGATCGTGGAACAAAATAGTAAAGCTGAGTTAATCCCCACCAGAACTATCACAGGATGGGGAGTGTGCATGGACTATAGGAGGCTAAATAATGCCATGAGGAAAGACCACTTCCCACTACCATTCATTAACCAAATGCTAGACAGGTTGGCAGGTAAAGCTTTCTATTGTTTTTAGATTGTTATTCATATTATAATCAGATTGCCATCGCCCCTGATGATCAAGAAAATATCATGTTCACGTGCCCTTATGGGACATTTGCGTTTAGAAGGATGCCATTCAGCCTATGTAATGCACCGACAACGTTTTAACGTTGCATGATGTCCATTTTTTCTGATATGATCGAGCATAACATGGAGGTATTCATGGATGATTTCTCAGTGTTTGGAAAATCATTTAAGGAATGTCTTCAGAGTTTAGAGCAAGTCTTGAAGAGATGCATAGAGACAAACCTAGTGTTGAACCGGGAAAAATGACACTTCATGTTGAGGAGGGCATTGTTCTCGGGCATAAGGTAACTGAGAGAGGGTTAGAGGTTGATCAAGTAAAAATTGAGGTAATTAAGCAATTGCCACCATCAACGAGTGTCAAAGGTATAAGGAGTTGTTTAGGACATACCGGTTTTTACTGGCGTTTTATTAAAAATTTTCAAAAATTGCTAAACCTTTATGCTTGTTGTTAGAACATAATTTCACTTTTGCTTTTGACGATTCTTGTTTGAGAGCATTTCAGGAGCTTAAAGAGAAGTTGATCAATGCTCCTATAGTTGTCACACCGGATTGGAATGTGCCCTTTAAACTCATGTGCGATGCCAGTGATTATGCCATTGGAACAGTCTTGGGACAAAGGTGTGGCAAGGTTTTTCCATGCCATCCACTATGCCAGCCAGACCTTGAACGAAGCACAACTAAATTACTCTATGACCGATAAAGAATTTCTTGCTGCTGTATTTACTTTTGACAAATCTAGATCTTATTTAATTGGTAACAAAGTTGTGGTTTTTACAGATCATTCAACATTGAAGTATCTCTTGGCAAAGAAGGATGCCAAGCCCAGACTAATTCAGTGGACGTTGTTGCGTGTAATAAGTGCTACGCAATTGTGCAAGTATACACGTCGCAAGTAATAAAGTGATATGAGTATCGAGTATCGTCTCTACAGGGATTGGTTTGGGCCACTTTGCTTAAGTTATCGCCTTTGTGAAAATAAAAACACAATTGATAATAGAGGTTTTAATTAACGAGAAAAGTAAAAGCAATAAACTAAAAGAATAGATGAAAGAAAAAGAGAGAATAGGCCAGGTTATCATGAGTTGAGGTGTGATAGCCGATTGGATCGTCTTAGTAAAAGAGTGCACGGGCAACTCAATTGCCATGGCAACTTGCACAACGGGGTTGCCTTGGAAACTAATCGATGGTTGCCTGGGCAACTACTTGGGCAACTACTTGGGCGTCTGGGCAGCAACCTTCAAGGTTCGGCAGAGCGTTCTTCAATGGTTTCTTCTTATCTCTAAGTCGAAACTCTAGCTACTTGTGCATGCCTTGATAATACATCCCTGCGTGAATCAAGGGTGAACAACAACCAATCTTGCGCTCCTCTTAGCCGTTGAAATCCTTAACTTATTCCTAAGCCGGATTAATCTTCACCATCAATAGATTGAATAAAGACCATACTCATTCGTTTCTTGAATCTAACTCTCCCGATATTAGATAAATAGATGAAGTTACGAGATCCTCTCCCAATTCACTCGCAAACAAGAATAAAAGCCAAGAATGAGTAAACCTTGAATAGAAAAGTGCAAACTCTTATTACCTAAACAAAATCCAATTGTTTTTCACAACAACAAAACACAATAACCCCAACCAATCAAGTTAGTTCATGGTTGGGTTCAAAAGATATACAAAGAATAATCCCCAAACCATGAATCTAATGGAAGCAAAGAAGAAGAAGAAATCGAACTCTCTCCCTCCTTGCTATCTTGTCGAAATCTCTTCCTTCTTGCCCTTTGGAGTTGTCGAAAATCCTCTCCTCTTGCTCTCTATGGAGTTGTCGAAATTCCCCTAATTCTCTCCCTATGGACTTGTCGAAATCTCCTTGCTATTTATAGGGCTAGGCCAAAGTCCTTCTTTGAGGAGGAGTTTAAGTTGGAATTAAATTATCTTTAAAGAATATAATTCTTTATTATAATTGTATTCCTACTAGAACTTCTCCTATCTTCTTGGAATTTAATTATTCTTTAATCTCTTCATGGAAATCAAATTCCTTTGGGTTTGGGCTTTGCTCCACGTCATATTGGGCTTGTCTAGTCATCAATTTCGACATCCCTATTGCATTTTCTTTTTGTCGACAATTGCCATGGCAACTGGCTCGGCGTCTCCTTCATGCATTGCCCTGGCAACTAGCTCGGCATATCCTTCATGCATTGCCCTGGCAACTAGCTCGGCATTGCTTTGGCAAGTGATCCTGCACATACACACACAAAAACACACCAAAGCAGCATCTTTTTCCACAAAAATCACCAGGTTATGTAATCAAGCTCAACAGTGGAAAGAAACATGAATTAATGCATGAATAACTAATTATGCAACTAATATGAGCTTAAGTCTAACAATAATATGAGTAAAAAGGGTAATAAAAATAGTACTTTTGAACACTTATCACGCCCCCAAACTCGAACTATTGCTTGTCCTCAAGCAATGCAAACTAACAATTACCTGCCAAGACTAATCATCAAAGACATGCTTCAAACTTGAATTCAAACCTCGGAACCGTGGCACAAAGTATGATCACCTTTTAATTTTTCGGATAACACAAAAATTACCCGGAACCAAACTATAGTGCTCGTGACAATGTGTGTGCGTAGTTGTGTACAAGTTGATTTTCAAGATTCTATGTGAATAGTAGGCTTTTATCAATTTAATTACTGGGCATTTATTTTAATTTTCACTAGAGCCAATTTCGGGCACCTCTAGTAAAGTAAGCAATTTCTCATTTTATTTTAGTCGACTAGAGCCAATTTTGGGCACCTCTAGCGATTCTTTAATGTGCATTAACTACTAGAGCCAGTTTCGGGCACCTCAAGCAAGAAAGTGCATTTACTACTAGAGCCAGTTTTGGGCACCTCTAGTAAGAAATTAACTTTTAATTTTCAATTTTAAATTTACCCAAATTTTAAGCAACCTAAGTTCACTAAGTTTCTTTCAATCAACAACCCACAACCGTGTAAAAAAAATCAGCATCATAGTAAAATTCTAAGTTCTTTTCATGCAATCCTAAAATTAAAGGTTCTTTCAATTAAGTGCAGTGGCGAAAATTCATCATTGGGTATTCAACAAGTCTTAAGCAATTAAATCCAATTAAAGGAATGACAAGTAACATATGCAACCTATATGTGATTGCTAAAAATGAATGCAACTAAACATGAAGCTAACTAGAAACCAACACCCCCCAAACTCGAGAGAAGAATTGTCCTCAATGTATGAAAAAGTGAAACAAAATTTAAAAGAAACTAAATGAAATGAGTTAGTCGAAGAGGTCGTCACCTCGAGTAATAAGTTTTCTTCGTGCCGTTTGCTTGATTCATTTTCCGATCGGTGGTTGAATGCTTGTGGCTGGTACCGCGTGAATAGCATTGCCTTGATTTGGTCCATGTTTGCCGATGCAGGTTTACTTGCATGTGCATCAGTAGTTGCCGAAGCCATTGTTGTTGCCTGGGCATCGCCAGTTTCTGTTGTGGTTGCTGTGGCGAGTAGTCGGCAGTAAATTTCCTTATCATGGTGGTTGTGAGTCTTGTTGTGGAAAAGAAAATAAAGAAAACCTGGAAACTAAAGATAATGAAGAAAAATAAAATATCTCCTAAAAATAAAAATGAAAATAAAAATAAAAAGAAAATATTGAAAGGAGAGCATGCTCAGGCATCTCTTAAAGTGACCACTTCTAATGTTACTGCATATCTGAGAAAACTTGAGGAGAGTCATTTCCGATACTTCTTATAGTCCATCCGTACCCTCCATCGGGTGACAATATTGCCCAAAAAGAGTTGGGCCAATGTGCTCCCATCTACTCCCTTTTGCATTACCATGGTGGATGTGTCTTTCTTCTTTGTTCGCTTGTAGTCCATGTATACTCTCCACCTTGATACTATTCCTGAAGGCACAAATATATTAATAGGAAAAATTATATTCATTCTCAACCATTCAATTACCTCATTCTTGTCGACTTCTATCATGGTTGGATGTAGCCTTTGTTGTCGTGGCAATTGCTGCTCAAGCCAATTGCCGTGGCAATCAGTTGTCAAATTTTTCTTTAAGTCAAGGGAAGAATCAATTTTCTGAAGAGCTTTATGAATCCAAACACCTTTTTCTTTTGGCCTCTCAAACATCTCCATCAGTAGAGATTTCGATGGCTTCAAATCTACCAACCTCGGTTCCTCAAGACATACCTGCAATGGACGAGGTGAGTTTTTAAAGAATTCAAAAGGTTCAACTATTACCTGCTCATATTCTATTGGCAAAGTATTATCATCTCGTTGATCTTGCATGTGGTCGTGTAATTGCCGTGGCAATTGTAGATGAGAGCAATCTACAGATTCCTGCTTCAACATCAATGTTGTAACCTTATGGGCATCAGGTTCCTCAGAATTTGCTGTAGTATTGTTGTTCTCAGCTTCACCAAGTGTTGTCGCGGCATTGCTCTGTTCAGGCTCCTCAATCATTGCTGAGGCAATTTGTTGTTCAAACTCATCATGTGTTGGGTAGTCTCTCTCATTGGCATCCTCTTGACTTTGAGGTTCTAGTTGTTCCCCACACATCGGAGAGCTTTCTTTGCATTGCTCCTTATCCTCTTGCCTTGGGACATCAGTATCCCTAGGAATGAATTGTTGGTGCATATTATCCATGACATATGTGGATCTCCCCAATTGATCTTCTGAATCCCCTAAGGTTGCATCCCACTGAGCTATCCTCGTGTCCATAGATTTTGATAGTTCTCGAATCTCTTCAATTGATCCGTCAAGTCTAGCCAAGGAAGCTAGTAACGTTTCCTCCAAGGAATTGGAATGCTCTTGAAAAGGACTGCATTGCCATGGCATATCTGTTGTCGCGGCAAAATTGTTATGGTAAAAAAAATTGAGCTTTTTGACCATACTATGAAGAATTTTGCTGCTGGTTCCCTCTATGGTCCTCCATGTAGTTATATGCACCGAAAATGTGAGGGCAATTTTCAAACACATGATGTTCTCCACACATAGCACAAGATTTTTCCATGGTATAAGTTCTTTGGGCTTTTCTCGGTTGGTATAGGTAATCATCAAAGGGTGCAAAGAACTCTTGATTGGATTGATTCATATCTTCCAACATCATCTCTCGAATAGATTGGCTTTTATTTCCCGACATGTTGATGTTCCTTAACTTGTAGCGCACCTAAATTTTTTTTTGATAAAACAAACAAAAAGAAAAGTTAGTAAAACTAAGAGAAAAAAAATGCAATAACAAAAACATCTAACACCAATTGCCAATCCCCAGCAACGGCGCCAAAAACTTGTTGCGTGTAATAATTGCTACGCAATTGTGCAAGTATACACGTCGCAATAATAAAGTGATATGAGTATCGAGTATCGTCTCCACAGGGATTGGTTTGGGCCACTTTGCTTAAGTTACTACACTGTGAAAATAAAAACACAATTGATAATAGAGGTTTTAATTAACGAGAAAAGTAAAAGCAATAAACTAAAAGAATAGATGAAAGAAAAAGAGAGAATAGGCCAGGTTATCGTGAGTTGAGGTGTGATAGCCGATTGGATCGTCTTGGTAAAAGAGTGCACGGGCAACTCAGTTGTCGTGGCAACTTGAACAACGGGGTTGCCTTGGCAACTAATCGATGGTTGCCTGGGCAACTAGTTGGGCGTCTGGGCAGCAACCTTCAAGGTTCGACAGAGCGTTCTTCAATGGTTTCTTCTTATCCCTAAGTCGAAACTCTAGCTACTTGTGCATGCCTTGATAATACATCCCTGCGTGAATCAAGGGTGAACAACAACCAATCTTGCGCTCCTCTTAGCCGTTGAAATCCTTAACTTATTCCTAAGCCGGATTAATCTTCACCATCAATAGATTGAATAAAGACCATACTCATTCGTTTCTTGAATCTAACTCTCTCGATATTAGATAAATAGATGAAGTTACGAGATCCTCTCCCAATTCACTCGCAAACAAGAATAAAAGCCAAGAATGAGTAAACCTTGAATAGAAAAGTGCAAACTCTTATTACCTAAACAAAATCCAATTGTTTCTCACAACAACAAAACACAATAACCCCAACCAATCAAGTTAGTTCATGGTTGGGTTCAAAAGATATACAAAGAATAATCCCCAAACCATGAATCTAATGAAAGCAAAGAAGAAGAAGAAATCGAACTCTCTCCCTCCTTGCTATCTTGTCGAAATCTCTTCCTTCTTGCCCTTTGGAGTTGTCGAAAATCCTCTCCTCTTGCTCTCTATGGAGTTGTCAAAATTCCCCTAATTCTCTCCCTATGGACTTGTCGAAATCTCCTTGCTATTTATAGGGCTAGGCCAAATTCCTTCTTTGAGGAGGAGTTTAAGTTGGAATTAAATTATCTTTAAAGAATATAATTCTTTATTATAATTGTATTCCTACTAGAACTTCTCCTATCTTCTTGGAATTTAATTATTCTTTAATCTCTGCATGGAAATCAAATTCCTTTGGGTTTGGGCTTTGCTCCACGTCATATTGGGCTTGTCTAGTCATCAATTTCGACATCCCTATTGCATTTTCTTTTTGTCGACAATTGCCATGGCAACTGGCTCGGCGTCTCCTTCATGCATTGCCCTGGCAACTAGCTCGGCATATCCTTCATGCATTGCCCTGGCAACTAGCTCGGCATTGCTTTGGCAAGTGATCCTGCACATACACACACAAAAACACACCAAAGCAACATCTTTTTCCACAAAAATCACCAAGTTATGTAATCAAGCTCAACAGTGGAAAGAAACATGAATTAATGCATGAATAACTAATTATGCAACTAATATGAGCTTAAGTCTAACAATAATATGAGTAAAAAGGGTAATAAAATAGTACTTTTGAACACTTATCAGACGCTCCTACTCCAAGAATTCGATCTTGTGATCCGAGGCAAAAAGGGTAGTGAAAACCTAGTAGCTGACCATCTCTCGCGATTGGAGCATCATCTTGAAGATGGTAAGACCAATTTTATAAGAGATGAATTTCCTAACGAGTATTTGCTTGCAGTTAATGTCATGCCATGGTATGCTGACATTGTCAACTTCTTGGTAAGTAAATTCTGCCACTAGACTAGGCATACAATGCCAAGAAGAGGTTCTTGCGGGAAGTTAGACAATACTATTGGGACGAGCCAATATTGTTCAAACAGTGTGCAGACCAAGTAATCTACCGGTGTAGGCCTGAGGATGAGCAGCACATCATATTATATTTGTGCCATGCCGCACCATATGGGGGTCACTTTGCTGGGGTAAAGACTACTGCCAAGGTGCTGCAGTCAGGATTCTTTTGGCTCACACTCTATAAGGATACCCACGAGTATGCCAGGACATGTGATCGATGCCAATGGATAGGGAACATCTCTGGCAGACACCAACTACGACTCTAAAACATTATGCCTGTGGACTTATTTGATGTATGGAGGATAGACTTTATGGGTCCATTTCCACCCTCATTTGGTAATGTATATATTCTTGTGACTGTTGACTATGTATCTAAATGGGTAGAGGTTGTGGCCCTGCCAACAAACAATGCCAAGGACGTTGCCAAGTTCTTGCACAAACAAATTTTTACTAGATTTAGCGCCCCTAGGGTAATTATTCATGATGAGGGCACCCATTTTAAATGTAATCTAATGTCTAAAGCTTTGTGCAGGTATGGTATACAACAAAGAATTGCCATGGCATATCATCCACAAACAAACGGGCAAGCTGAGATTTCAAATAAGGAGATTAAAAACATTCTAAAGAAGACTGTTAATCCATCAAGGAAAGACTGGTCCTTGAGACTAGATGGGTACTTGTGGGCTTACAAGACTGCATTTAAAACTCCTTTGGGTACGTCACCATTTTGACTTGTTTTCGAAAAGCCATGCCATCTACCAGTGGAGCTTGAGCATAAAGCCTACTGGGCCATCAGAACACTTGGCATGGCTTGGAGAGCTACTGAAGAAAAAAGGTTGCTAGACCTAAATGAATTGGAAGAATTCAGAACACAAGCCTATGAGAACACTAGGATCTATAAGGAAAAGGCAAAGTGCTGGCATGACAGTAAGATAATGGCAAGATAGTTCGAGGTAGGCCAACGCGTTTTGTTATTCAACTCACGACTTAAGTAGTTTCCAGGAAAACTCAGATCAAGATGGTCCGGTCCTTTTGAAGTTGTGAGATCCTATTCCCATAGATCTGTGGACATCAAGAACTTGAAGACAGGAGAAATCTTTAAGGTAAATGGACAACGTTTAAAGCACTACATGGAAGGTGATCAGAACAATGCCAAGGAGGTGATCCTCTTGGTAGAGGTAACATGAAAACACCATCAGGTTTGAACTTTTGTAAATATTAGGATATATATTTTCTTTGTTTTTAGGTTTCAAGGTTTTTTTAGTAGTTTTTCTTTCTTTTAAATTTCAAGTTTTTATTCCCTTATTGTGTTGAAAGGTTTCCTTTGAGTTGCGCAGATTCTTTATGCCATGAACCATGCTAGGAACGATGTCAGGGGCAATGCCAGAAATGATGCCAGGATTGTTTGACATGAGTGGATGTCCTAATAGAGAAGTCTACCAGACATAGTGCCAGAATAGCTTGGCATGCGGCGGTGTTAAATTTGGAAGAATAAGAAAAAACCTAGCTTGATCGGCGCATTCAATAAGAGAGAGTATTTTCCATTTAACCTTAAACCCTAGCCGCCCAATATTTTGGGTTGGAAATTAAATTCAAATCAATTTCCTTATCAGTCCAATCCTTACCCTATCCTATCACCTATCACCTTATCACTTCATTCTTATCACTTCACCCCTTTAAAATTACTTCTTTTTATTTTTCATCATTATCTCTAATTACTCCTCCCATTAAAACACTTAACCGACCCAACTTTTTATCTTTTTACCCTAGCCAGTTAAAATAACCCAAACTCTCTCTCACTTTTTACTTTCCTTTTTGACAAGCAAGTACCAAAACCTAATTCGTCTATTCTTCTTCATCTTTGTTCAACATCTCTTCATATTCCTTCAATGATTTCAATGGCTTCTTCCTCTACTTCCTTCAAGTGATTCCTCAATGAGGAGATTCAGAAAAAGTTTGAATCCAATTTTGCCTTGAGGAATTTTTGCTATGAGAAGAACTTTGACCTCAAAACAGAGGCAAACAATGGCCCCTCCGAAAGTCATGTCTACGATTAACTTGCACAAATGGGCTCAGTTCTGCCAGCAAAAAGGGGAGATTTATGCCACCATAGTCCAAGAATTCTATACTCACCTTGTGACCAAGGATTCTCCCTTCTTGATGATTAGAGGTAAATGTGTTCGTTTTGATAAAGGGTATATTAATAATATGTTTGAGTTAGATGGTGCAGAGGATGAGTATTTCGAGTACGCTAACTCAATGAATGCTGCCAAGAGAAAGAGGCTGCTGATAGATCTGTGTAAGCCTGGCACAGCATGGACAGTATCATCCAAGGGGCACCGTACAGTGAAGAGGATGGCATTGAAGCCCCAATGGATAGGATGAAATCACTTTCTCAAGACGAATCTGATGCCCACATCCCATAACGAGACTGCATCGAAAGAAAGGATGATCCTGCTGCACTTCATTGTTATGGGGCGCAAGATCAATATTGGCAAGCTCATTATTGAGGAAACTTACAAGTGCGTAGTGAAAGGTACTGGCAGCTTTTTTTCCCTTTGTTGATTTCTAACGTTTATATGCTCTATGATGTGCCAAGGTTTGATAGGGATAAAGGGAAAATGATCAAAGGAACAAAAATTACTGCTGCTATATGGAGGAATCTTGTTGCTGCTGAGCCCAAGGACAAGGGGAAAGGAAAGGCAAGGGTACCCACGCTAAAGCCCAAGGAGTCAAAGGCCATGCCAACAACCATGCCAGAAACTGTGCCAGGCAGTTCAATGGCAATGTTGTCCCAAATTCACCAATGCCAAGAGATTATTCTCCAAAAGCTGGAAAAAGCTGAGGAGCTCAATGCCAAGATGCAACATTATATCCAGGCCAGAGATGCTGTAATCAGGGAGGCTCTTACAAAATTGTCAACTGGTTTTGTGCCAGAATTTCTAGACTTCCCTGTTGAGCCCTCTGCCAGCGACAAAACCATGCCAGCTAGTCCAGTTCATACCCCGTCCTATGCCACAGTCCCGTTGTCTCCAATTCAAGTCGAGTATGCGAGTTTTGATTTTTCATATGAATCAAAGAAAACCAAAGCCAAGTCGCCAGTGACACCTGCTTTACACATGCCATATGATGCCACCAATGCACCTGCTGCATCAGAGCCTGCCAAGGAAAAGGAAAAAGTTGGAGCCTCCACTGCCACTTCAAAATCGAACCTGAAAAGAAAGAAGCACATGGCCCCTAATCGTGGGCCATTTGTGAGAAGAAAAACTCGTGTCACACGACAAATAGTCTTCGAAGGGGAGTCCTCTTCTTCCTAAATTCCTTTACATTTCATTCCATTGCATTTACATGATCATGCATTTTTAATTTTTTCTGTTTTTCTTGTATTATGTGTTGTTTCATGCATTGGGGACAATGCACATCTTAGGTTTAGGGGTGTGCATTTCTTCACATTTATGCTATGCATTTCATGTTTAATTTTCTGTTGCCATGCCATTTAGGTCATTTAGGATAGATGCATACCGAACCACTAAAAAAAGAATTTTTTTACCTCGGTATAATCTTGAAAAATGTTAGCATTTGTTAGGCAAGTTTAATTTGATCTAGGTGTCTGTCCAATGAGGAAATTTTAATCTTAATTGTCATGCCATGCCAACAGAATAGTATGCCAGGTTAGCTTGGCAATTGATCTCTAGTTTAGGGAACTGAAATTCAACTTAACACGTAGTATGTATCTAGTTCCTTAGCAAACTTAGACTTTTTGAAACTATGCTCAGATTTGAAAAAAATATCAAATGATGCCAGGGTAAAAGAAACTAATAAGGCAGCAATGTTCTGCCAGGGTGATGAAAAAAATGAACTCTCTTTTACCTAGGGATAATAAGTTACTTGGGGCTTCGTGGTTTGCTCCCTTTTAGTTCTCAAGTCTAAAACCTTAGAGTATGAGTTGAAGAGAAAGCCTAGTGATGTCTAGATTAAGGTGGGGATTCGTGGTATGCTCCCTCTTATCTCTCACGCTAAATGTTGTCACGAAGCAAGCTTAAATTAATGCCAATAGAAACCCTTGGCAAGAATAAAAAAAATAGAAATATGAGTCTAGGTAGTAAAATTGGCTAAGGAAGTGAAAGGATACTTGATGCATATTGCCTACACATCATGCACTCTTCATGAACTTAGACTAGAGTTATATTACTGCACTTGAATTACTACTTGCTTGGCATTATTGCACTGAGATACTGAGGACAAAAATAGAGCCAGATTCTGCTTGCCAGCACGTGTTGGCATTCAACCAAAATTTTGTCGAGGTAACATTTTCACAGATTTTGTTTTTATTTTGTTTAAATTACTTTAGGATAAGCAATGAGTTAGGTTTGGGGGTGTTTTACCTCTCCAAAAGTACTGTTTTTAATGTTAATCTTACAATGCTTTTGCATGTTTTTAGGTGCATTTAGTTGCATTAGGATGTTAAAACCATGCATTTGCATAAGGAGTTTAGAAATTCTGTCTATGCCAGTTATAATCACTCATTTTTATTTGGTTTGTAAATATTGTGTTAATATATTAGTATAATAATTAATAGATATTATTATTACATGTGTACATATATAGTATTATTAGGTGTGTTTATTATGTACTCGTGACTAATATATATATGGTATGTGTGTGTTGTATGTAGGTTTGCATGTTACGTATGCTTTAATTGTTTGTACAAATAATGTGTGTATATTTAAATTAATTAGGGGTGTGAACAAATATATGTATATGCATATTTTGTGCTTATGTATGTGATATATGTGTTAATTCGCATGTATGTGTGTATGTATGTACGTATGGTTATTATCATCATCATCATCATCATTATTATTATTATTATTATTATTGTATTGGGCTGATTTGAAGTAAACATTAAATAAATATTAAAACCCAAATAAATAATTAAAAGTTCAGTCCATATTACAAAACCCAAAAAAATTTACATAATGCCCAATCTGCCAACCCAATAACTAAAACCCTAGAACCTAGTTAACATAATATCATCTTTTTCTCTATGCAGCCGCGCAATCTAAGCCGTTGGATCGAGATTTGATCCAATGGCCCAGATCAAAAGGAGGAGAACCCTTCACCTGCCATGTAAGCCCACACGCTCGTGGCAAGTACGCCCGAAACTCTTCACCTTCCACACACCCCCACCGATTGCCGCCACATGTCCAGATCAAAGGTGGCCGTCCCTCGCACTGCCACCGTACAACCACCGTCATGGTAACCTGCAAAAAAGGACAAAAAAGCATAGAGGAAAAATTTGCAACAAGCAACCAGAGAGCAGTTGTTTTTATTTTATTATATGTAAATGGATATATATATCCAAACAAAAATCTTGTATAGGGACTGGATCCAAGAATCAATACAAAAAAACGTTTCTAGTGGTAATTTTTTCCCTTTCTTTCTCACATGCATGCAAACAAGAAATACTAAAATATTGAAAATAAAAAGGGAGAGTTGAGAGGTTTTTAACTTCGCCATAACCGCCGTCCGGTGATAAGCCTGGGGTTCTTTCGAACCATGCGTGGTGAATCGGACGATGGTGGTTTTAAAAAATGGGGTTTTGTTTTTTTTAAAAAAAGAAATAGTTCCATTTTTCCTAGATCTAAAAAGAGGTGGGCATTTTTCTTAGGATATAATTCTAGATCTGGTTTTATCTTAAATGGGGCGTTTTGGGTCTGTTTTTTGGTTCGTTGGCACCTACGAACGGCGGTCGGCGGTGATTTAAGGCGGCCGAAGAAGTTTTTTTGGATTTTTGGGTTTCTGGTTTGAAGGTTAATCAAAGGGGTGAGGGTTTGTTTTTTATAAAACAAATTTTGAAATGACCAAAGTTTGAAACTGGTTCTAATGGAGTCTATTTATAGACTATTTTTGTTTTAAAAACGGGAAAATTGCTTCACAAGAACCCTCGCATTTCTAGAATTTTCGTTTTGAGCTCTCCGCATGGTCCAATTACAAGTCTAGTCCATCCTTCTTTTTACTTTCTTTCAATGTCGCCCCTTAATTAAACCGAATCTATTTTTTTAATAGCGAAATTACCCTAGAAGCCATTTCGCGTTTTCAATATTTTCAAAACTGTCTTGCCACATGGGTAGATTACTCTAAAGGTTCTTCTGAGTTTTGGCCAGTTTGTAATCTCGTCCCTAAATTGTGTTTTTATTGTTTTGATTTATGTCATTCTGTTTCATTTTATTTTTATTTCAGTCTCTTTTTATGTTTTAATTATTTATGTTATTTGCTTTTTATTTTGTGTTTTTAGCATGTTTATGTTGCTCATCATATTCATATTGCTTTTTTATATCATGTTTTTTTTATGTTTTTTAATATATGTTGTATCATGCTTTTTTGTTGTTTAATTTGTTTGTTTGTATTGTACATGTGTTTTCTTTAAGTGTTATGTTTTAGTTAGTTTATATATCATGTCTACCTATGATTAGCATATCCATTCTTGTTCTTTATGTTTTTTTTATACAATTGTTGTCTACATCATGTTTATTTATGTATGTTTTCTTTCATATGCATTATCATGCTAATGTGTTTAGCTTTGTTTATTCATGATATATATGTTAACATAAATTTTACGTTCATTTTGCATCTTAATCTATATGATAGTGTGGTGTTTTTAATTACATGTTAATATTTTGGTATATATATGTATGTTATGTGCATCCCTTGTGTCAATTTCGTATTTTTAGGTCATGTGTTAGTTTAGGAAAAATGTTTATATGCATGTCATGCATTTGTTTTGTATGACAATATTTGATATGTTTAAGTATGCTATAATTAGTTAGTTGTTATCGAAGCATGTTTTTTTTCGCAATGTTTTTGTTTATACTTTTTTGTATTATTATGATATGTTATGTTGTTATTGTTCTTGCTTTTTATTTTTGCTTAATATCGGGATATTTATGTTTTTCTTATTATGTTTTTTATACCATGTCAATGTGAATGTATGTTTTATAAATTGTTTTCTACGATTGCATAAGAGAATTTTAATTGTTAATGCGGTGCCCTTTTATTCGAGCGTAAGCATGACCAGTATCAAATGCAGTGATGGTAGTCTATCGGTTTACTCTCGAATAACGAGGCCCTTAAAATTTACTCGCACTTATAATTAAATTTTAATTCAATCGTCACTTTAATCTGGAAAGTTTAATATTAATAAAGCGGTAAATATTAAAGTATCAAGTTTGGGCAGTGTGGGGGTGCTAATCCTTCCCCATCCGTAACCGACTTCCGAACCCAACATTTTTAAATCTCTGGTTTTATGGTGTTCGACATACCGTGGTGGCCGGTGGCGACTCCACTTTTTAAAATAAAACACGATCTTTCCTAAAACTCCACGGAATACATTTTTAAATACTCGAAAGACCCCAAACACCTTGAAAACCCCTGTTTTTTTTTCAGCGAGACACCCGTAGGAAAAAAGGGAGATCGCTACAGATGGCGACTCCGCTGGGGATAATTTTTTGTTTTTCAAAAAATAAAGAGAGTCAAGCTTTTTAAATAATTACCGCTTTATTAATATTGGAAGTTCCAGATTAAAGTGAATATCAAATTAACATTCGGTTATAATTGTGCGTTTATTTTAACGCAATTAAAATTTGGCATATATACCCATCCTTTTTAAGTGGGGGGGGGAAACGCTAGTGCTTTCGTGAGGATATCGTTCCTCTGTATGGGCCTAGCAAAGTACCTTCGGGGCTCGAGTACCTTATGCTTTCGTGAGGATATCGTTCCTTCGTAGGGGCATAAGCGAATGGGTCCCCTGAATTGAACCCGGTTGAAAGGAGCCTATAATGGGTGATGATCGGGGGCCTTGCTACCCTTAGTAGGGGACAACAAGGACAATTCGGGTACCTCCTAGCACCAACACTGCATGTAGAGGACATAAAGAAACCCACCCTTTTTAGAGCCATACGAATAACCTAGGTGTTTTAGACGGGATGTAAATAGGGTTGTTTTGTTTTTTTACCTTATTTAACTTGCCCTTTATTTATGTATTTATTGATTTTAACCGGTACTGACTCATTTCTTTTTGTTTTTTTTTGCATATATCATCGCATTCGCATTACATAAGGTATTGATTCCCGAGTGGTTTCTCCCGTAATAGAGATTGTTCATGATGGACCAAGGATTCTTTGACCTGACGATAGGGGGTTTGATTCCAGAGTTTCATCCCAAAGCTAGATCAGGGGCAGTAGAAGAAGGATCATTTAGAAACTTCAGGTCAGATTCAGCAAGCAGTGTCAGTTCTAGTAACGAGCGGGGTGGAGTACAAGAGTTAAAGAAGCAAATGGCCGAGATGATGAACCATATAAATGTTATGATGAAAGGTAAAAAACTTGTCGAACATAGAGAAGAATCTATCAAGGATCAGAATGTAGAACATAATGGTCAGAATGTGAAGATAGACAACACTGTTAAATACGACAAGTTGAATCCTTTTGTGACCACTCTCAAGAAACAAACATGGGGCATATCTGGGGCAGATACCCAGGAAACAGAGGCAAGACTAGGAGAAGCCCGAAAATCAAATGACGTAAAGAGGCATTGTCCTATACCTATGAGATACACCAAGCTGCTTCCATTGCTCATGGAAAGGAATCTTATCCTACCGGTGAAGTCTGTACCAAAGAGACCTCCTTATCTGAAGGGTTACAACAGTCGTATCTGGTGTAGCTACCACATAGGGGGTTAGGCTCATCACACTGAGAACTGCGGAGCCCTGAAAAATAGAGTTCAAGATCTTATCAAGATCGGAGTTTTGGGTTTCGAAGATGGACAACCCTGATTCTACAATGAGCCAGCCATTGCCCGAGTGGTAAAGTTGAAGAAGGGTCAGCGCCCAGTCCAAGGTTCGGGTAACACAGAAGTGGGTCACTCAAGTGAGACAAATTCAGGAGTCGAGAGTAAAAGCATCTCAGAAGATGAACTTGCGTCGAGTACAGCCAGCTCAAGCAGGAGATGTATAATTTGGGCAAAAAACCAAAGAGTATACAAGACGAGTACCAGAAATTGCACTTCAAATTCAAGAATGCCGATCTGGGTGACACCTCTGAAGAATGGGTTAATGGCATGATTCAGCTAAAGAACGATTTGGAACGCTGGAAGCAGAAATGCAAGACTAGTAAAAATAAAGCCAAATCATTGTCACAAAAGCTAAAAGAAGCTGAGAGCCAATGTGACATCCTCCAAAGTGAGTAGGAAAGTAGTCTGGCTATGGACGAGATCCTGAAATCAAGTCTGCAGTAGAAAGAGGAGGAATCTCAAGCCTTTCAAATGGAAAACGAAGCACTCAAAGAATAGATAGAAAGGCTCAAGTCTTCTTTGCGTACCAGTGAGATCCGTGTTGAAGCATACAAGCGGGCTGGGTACGAATGTTTCAAAGAAGTAACTGTCAAGCTACAAAAGGCCAAGCAGAAAATACAGGAGAAAGACCAAGACATAAAGATTGTTATGACTCAAGCGTGACAAGTGGCCCAACAGGTAGCAGATTTAGCCGATGCAGCAGCGCTGATAAGCCAGAATATGGATCCAGCTTTGGACTGCGAAGGAAAGCTGACGGGACTATTGAACGAGGTCAAGAAATTAGGAGCTAGAGCTCACCGCTATCTATAAACTCCTAATACCTGATGTAATGAAAGCTTTTGGTCTGAATGAAAGATGTTCTATGGGGACAAATCACTTGCGGGATCAATACCTTATTGCATTTGCATCACATCCTTTGCATTGTTTAATGATTTTATCATTGCATAGCACTTCATCATTTAATTTCTGGGGTTTGATGCAGAACTGGTTGAGAAAATGGAATGAACTAAGGAGTCGAGGCTTGACCTACTAGAGGAAGGAATCGAGAAGGAGCTAAAGAAAAAATAGAAGTTTTCAATACGAGGGAACTTTGCCTACTCCCTGATTTAGTCATTCCTTCAGATTTCAAGATTCCCCAATTTGTGCAGTATAACGGAACTAGCTGCCCGAAGGTTCACTTGACCATGTTTTGCAGAAAAACGGAGGGATACATGAAGAATGAAGAGTTGTTGATCCATTACTTCCACGATAGCCTGAGAGGACCTGCAGCAGTATGGTATAACCGTTTGAGCAGAAACCAAGTTCGGTCATGGGGTGACCTTGCTAATGCCTTTTTGAGTCAGTACAGATATGCTTTAGACTTAGCGCCCTGTCGTTAGCTTCTTTAGAACGAGAAAATGAGACCAAATGAAAGCTTTAGGGATTATGCACTAATGTGGCGATGTTCGGCAACCCATGTTCAACCTTTTATAGCAGAAGAAGAGTTGACTCCCTTGTTCCATGCGACGCTTCCCTCTCATTTCTTCGATATAATGTTGGAGAGATCAAGAAGCAGATTCAAGGATTTTATGACGATTGGAGAGAGGATAGAATACGCAATTCAAGAAGGAAAATTAGGGTCTAAGTTTAAGAACCAAACTGAAGAGAAGGCAAATGAAGACAAAGAAGTGAATGAGTGTCACCTCAAGGTTCTCGTGGCCCTAAAAGAAGAAGACAGACTGACACTCCAGGATCATCAAGGAAAATTCTTTGAACGAGTACAAATTTGGAAGTGTTCAGAGTATCCATGTCAGACATATGGCCATATTTGGTAGAAAGTCGCTATCTTGCTCCCAGACTGATGAAGATTACACCTGATCTATCTGCCCATAGCTTTGACTCGAGTAGTACATATGAATTCCATATGGGGGCACCAGACCATCCCACCATAAAGTGTAGACCTTTACTGGGAGAGATCAAGAAGTTGATCAATGATGGGACCTTGACACAAGAACTGATCTAGCAGTGGAGAACCAAGGATTGGGGGGCAAGTTTAAATAGTGCTAAGAAAGCCAGAGATGTCTTTGCATTAGAAGACTTTCTTGAAGTAATACAAGGAATCAACTTTACTACCTGTGGCCCACATGTGGTAAAGATCTTTTGTGAAGGGGCATGCCTCATGTTCGTTGATTTTTATTCCAATGAAGAACCTATTTCGCTTAACATATAATGTTCTTGAAAGCACAGAGATGTGTGTCTTTTCTCGACATCGTAGGTCACTAGATATCAATTTCAAGATGTGACCTTATTTGGAGGTTGTGATAACGATGAGGTGTGATCTCCCCAATAGACTCTGGTCAGCAAAGCAATACTAATACTCTTTCGATGACGTTCAAGGACGAAAAAGCTCCAAATGTTAATCATGTAGAGTCACTTGAAATTGAAACTATAAGCGTAATCTTCTAGGCACTAAAGAGTTAACAATCAAAACATGACACATGTGTGTGGGATAAAAGAAAATAACAATATTAGGTGGATTAAATAAAAAAGCACTCATATGTTCGAAGCCTGGTAATAGGTTTGTTCGGATAAAAGTGTGGAAATTTTGGGGCACTCCGCTAAAGCAATAAGGTTGCAATACACTATCCAAGTCAAGAAACCTTAGCTTCATGAGTGATGGTAATATTTTCAAATCGTGACTATGCCGAGTAACTTGGGGTAATGTTGTTGCTCCATCGTTGTCTTCAAGACAAATGACTGTGACGAGTTGATTTCCTCAAAAATAATGATAAACGCATACAAAAGGAAAAGAAAAAAAAGAAAAAAGAATAAAAGAAGAAGAATAAAAGAAGAAAAAAAGAGAAAAGAAAGAAAAATGAGAGAAAAATGAATAATATCATAAGTATAATTAAAACACACACACACCTACCTAGAACTTTACTCTTAGAATGATATTTCTGTGCTCGAGTGGTCAAACAAGTCTACCCTTTTTAGGCATAGCAAATAATGAGAATTGAGAAAGAGTAGTATTCTGCAACAACGCGGTAATCATGAGGATGAACTGAGTCATCTGTGAAGACTCCACAACCTTGAATCGCCACAACATTCAAAATCCTTATGGACTCAAGCTATGCTTGAAATGATTGTTGAACGGTTGAATCTAAGACGCTCTTGCACTTGATATCCAGAGCTCCTATTATGTTGTTTGTTATACTAAGGTGCTGATTTCAAGATCCTGTATGTTAATCTAAATGACACTCTTCAGTGGAATGCCAATCAACAAATTGACAATTTAAAGCAACAAAGATTTCCATGTATTGCTTCAGAGATAAGATCCAGAACACAAGGTTGTGGATGTTATTAGGCACCTAACCAGAGAAACGACCCCTCAATGTATAAGATAAAGATGATGACAAGAATATATGTGTCAGACAGCTCAATAGCAGGAAGCGGGTTTCAGCTATGATGCTTTGGTTGTTTCGAGGAAATGAAGAACAAACCGGGACGAGAATAAGATTACGAAATACAGGGAAGGTACGAGATAAACATTGATTCTCAAGAAAGTTAGAGCATAGGGATCGAAAGTTGGTTCCCGTCAAGAAGCAGTAAGAAGATTGAATTTAGAAATTAAGTTCAGAGGATGGAAGCATTTTGCTCGCCCCAATGATGAAACTGACAAATACTCTGAATGTTGGGTCAAAGAATTGGAAGATAGCTGAGCTCATGATCAAGTGGGGCAAGGCAGAACATGAAGAATGGTAAAAATCCCTACATAAGAATAATATAGAGATTAGAATGAGCTTATTCATGAAGTGGGTAGAGACCCCAAAGAAGAAAGACAGTTGCTTGTGCAAGAGAGCAAGAGCGGGTATTCAATTGATAAAGGAAAGATTGATGAAAATGAAGATCAAAATTGAGCATATTGGAAAAAGAAAGGAAATAAAGAAATCCAAAAAATGACTTTTTAGGGTATAGGATTTTAAAATATATTTAAAAGAGAGAGAGAGAAAAGAGGAAAAAATGAAGAAAGAAAGTAAAGAAGAAAGAAAAAAAGAAAAGAGAGAGAGAGAGAGAAGAAAGAAGAGAAAAAGAAAAAAGAAAAATAAAGGAAGGAAGAAAGAAAGAAGTAAAAGAAGAAGAAAAAGAAAAGAGAAGAAAATAAAGGAAAGAAAAAGAAAGCATTACATCACGTGCATCATATAGACAGAGGCATGTCATTTTTTGCTTGTTTCAGACAGGTATTTGAAGAATTATCAAAGAGTTTTAAGAAGTAGATTTTATTGAAGAAAGAAAGATCGGCAGCCGTAGTAGCGTGAGGCCAGATGACGGTAGCCATAGTAGCTGTAGACTCTCTAAGTGAATGCTGGCAAAACTGGTAAAAGATATGTGCTGGAAAAATAGTAAATAGTGCCAAAATGATTCTTTTGTGTGCAAGTATACACGGTCTGCAAGTAATACAACAGTAAGTTGAGTATCGATCCCACAGAGATTGACTTAGAATTCAATTGCCTTGATTGTTACTTGCCTTAAGAAAAAGGTTGATTTGATTTGAAGTTGATTTTGGAAAACAATTAAAAAGTAAATGAATGAAAGTAATGACGTTGGCAAGGAAGGTTCTTTAATGAATGATGAGCGTTGGCAGGGAATGCCTAGTTTTCACGCTATTCATGCCATGTCAGTCTTTAACAACAACTTGTCTTGGCATTGTTTGCTGAGCATATTCAAAATTAGCAAAGCCTCTCTCGATTTTCATTGCCCTAAATTGATCATGTAAAAACCCCTATATCTCTATAGTGTTTGTTTTTTAATAAACCAATTTGATTATGATCCAATCTATACTCCTAAGGGGTAGATTTCACTCCCGAAGTAAGTTCATCTACTTGAATGACTTCTCTCAAAGCTTCTCTCCTTAGTATTCAACAACATAATCGTTGCCACCCCAAGTCTGTTAAGATACTGAGGAGCAATAGGCCAACAGTATCAGCTCTCGCTTGGTATAGTATTTAGGAAATATTAAAGTATGTCGAATAGTGAAAACATTGGCAAGGTAGATTTATTATTAAAAACTAACACATAAAATAGCTTTCAACGCAAACACCCCCACCAACTATTGAATTAGTTCATGGTGTGGGATTTAACCGAAAAACCAAAAATGTTTTCATAATACATCATTATTAAAAACAAAATAAAATAGCTTGAAAGAGAGAATGGGCTAAAAGGGGTCTCTCGATGCAGCTCTTCAAGATCCAGGCTTCTCGGCCAAGCTGGTCGAACCACCCTTCCAAGGTGCAGCCAATTGTCAATCGTTGCACACCAACTCCTCACGATCCAATCTTCTTCTCCCTCAAAGTCTAGCATGGTTGGTGTTTAAATAGGCATACGGGGAAGGGATAGGATGAGCTCCTTATTTGAATTTTGAATTTCATCTGCCCAAGGGATAAGGGATTATCATCTTATCCAAATTTAAATGAGAGCTGATCAGGCTAGGGATGACGTCATACTGTCGACGCTGCCTTGGCGTCCAAGCTTGGCATGAATCTACCAACAAGTCTTGGCACCATCTTATCCGCTATTTTTTTCAGAGATTGATCCAATTGCTATCTTTTCGAAGCCTGATCATTTCCTATTTTTTCGGGGTCCAACAACTTCTTTGTGTGGCATCAAGTTTACTTCTCTGCTAACCGGTGTTTGGCATTCTCTGGTCTATCTGTGCCAACAACACTCGGCATTCTCTTTGGCACTCATTCCTATGTTGCTTTTCTAGGCTAAATCCTATACCAAACCTGCAAAACTGCCAACAAAATAATCCTTCACACTGGCATAAACAAAACTTTTAACTCCTTATGCAAATGCATGATTCTAACATCCTAATGCAACTAAATGTACCTAAAACCAAGCAAAAGCATTATAAGATTGGCATTAAAAATAGTACTTTTGGAGAGGTAACACACCCCCAAACCTAACTCATTGCTTGTCTACAAGTATGCAATCAAAATAAAAACTGTGAAAAAGTTACCTCGACAAAATTTTGGTTGAATGCCAACACGTGCTGGCAAGCAGAATTTGGCTCTATTTCTATCCTCAGTATCTCAGTGCAATAATGCTAAGCATGTAGTAATTCAAGTTCAGCAATATAACTCTAGTCTAAGATCATACTACATGTTAAGTGAAATTTCAGTTCCCTTAACTAGAGATCAATTGCCTAACTATCCTGGCATACTACTCTGTTGGCATGGAATGACAGCTAAAGATTAAAATTTCCTCATTGGATATATACCTAGATCAAACTAAGCTTGCCTAACAATTGTTAACATTTTTCAAAATTAAACCTAGGCATGATTTTCTTTTTCTTTTTTTAATGGTTCGGTATCCATCTACACTAAATGACATAGATGGCATGGCAACAGAAATTAAACATGAAATGCATGGCATAAATGTGAAGAAATGCACACCCCCAAACCCAAGATATGTATTGTCCCCAATGCATGAAACAACACATATATACAAGAAAAATAAAATAAAATAAAATAAAATAAAATGCATGATCATGTAAATGCAATAGAATGAAATGTAAAGGAGTTTAGGAAGAAGATGACTCTCCTTCGGAGACTATTTGCCGTGCGGCACAGGTTTTTCTTCTCACAAAAGGCCCACGATCAGGGGCCATGTGTTTCTTCCTTTTTAGGCTTGGTTTTGAAGCAGCAGTACAGGCTCCAACTTCTTCTTTTTTCTTAGCAGGCTCTGATACAACAGGAGCATTGGTGGCATCAGATGGCATATGGACAACAGATGTTACTGGCGACTTGGCTTTGGCGGACTTGGCTTTGGTTTCCTTTGATTCAGATGAAGAATCATAACTGGTAGACTCGACTTCAACTGGAGACAACGAGACTGTGGCATCGGACGAGGTATGAACTGGACTAGCTGGCATGGCATTATCGCTGGCAGATAGCTCGGCAGAGAAGTTTGGAAACTCTGGCACAAAATCAGTTGATAATTTTGTAAGAGCTTCTATGATCACAACATCCCTGGCCAGGATGTAGTGTCGCATCTTGACATTGAGCTCCCCAGCCTTCTCCAGCTTTTGGAGAATAATCTATTGGCGTTGGTGGCATTATCGCTGGCAGATAGCTCGGCAGAGAAGTTTGGAAACTCTGGCACAAAATCAGTTGATAATTTTGTAAGAGCTTCTATGACCACAACATCCCTGGCCAGGATGTAGTGTCGCATCTTGACATTGAGCTCCCCAACCTTCTCCAGCTTTTGGAGAATAATCTCTTGGCGTTGGTGAATTTGGGATAGTAGTTCCAGTGAACTGTCTGGCACAGTTTCTAGCATGGTTGCTGGCGCAGCCTTTGACTCCTTGGGCTTTGGCATGGGTGCCCTTGCCTTTCCCTTACCCTTGTCTTTGGGCTCATCAACTAGATTTCTCCATATAGCAGCAGTAATCCTTGTTCCTTTGATCGTTTGCCCTTTATCTGTATCGAGCTTTGGCACATCATGGAGCATACAAATGTTAGAAATCAACAAAGCGAAAAACAAGCTGCCAGTACCTTTCACTGCACACTTGTAGGTTTCTTCAATAATGATCTTGCCAACTTTGATTTTGCGCCCTATAACAATGGAGTGCAACAGGATCATCATTTCTTCCGACACAGTCTCGTTATGGGATGTGGGCATCATATTCGCCTTGAGAAAGTGATTTTATCCTCTCCATTGAGGTTTCAATGCCGGCCTCTTCACCGTACGATGCCCCTTGGATGACACTGTCCATGCCATGCCAGGGTCGTACAGATCTGCCAGCAGCCTCTTTCTCTTGGTAGCATTCATTGAATGAACATACTCGAAATACTCATCTCCTGCACCATCTAACTCAAACATATTATTAATATATCCTTCATCGAAATGACCACATTTACCTCTAATCATCAAGAATGGCGAATCCTTGATCACAAGATGCGCGTAGAATTCTTGGACAATTGTGGCATAAACCTCTCCTTTTGGTTGTTAAAACTGAGTCCATTTGTGCAAGTTAATCATAGACATGACTTCCGGAGGGAAGCCATTGTTCGTCTCTGTGTTGAGGTCGAAGTGCTTCTCATAGCAAAAACTCCTTGAGGCAAAATTGGATTCGAACTTTTTGTCAATCTCCTCGTTGAAGAATCGCTTGAAGGGGTAGAAGGAGAAACCATGGAAACTCGTTGAAGAAACTTGAAACGGTGATGAAGAAAAAAAGACAATTTGGATTTTTTTTCACTTGCTTGTCGAAAGGAAAGTAAAAAGTGAGAGAGTTATTTGGGTTTCTTTTAACCGGCTAGGTGAGAAAGTGAAAGGTTTTGGGTTGGTTGAGTGTTTTAATGGGAGTAGTAATTAGGGATAATAATGGGAAGTAAAAAGAATTAATTTAAAAATAGGTGGAGTGATAAGGTGATAGGTGATAAGATAGGGTAAGGATTGGAGTGATAAGGTAATTGATTTAAAATTTTAAATTTCAACCGATATTTCAGGCGGCTAGGGTTTAAAAATAAAACAACTCTCTCATTTTACTGGTCCGATAAAACTAGGGTTTTTCCTCTTTCTTCTATCTTTTGCACAGCTGCATGCCAAGCTACTCTGGCATTGCGTCTAGCAGATTTTTCTAATGAAGCACTAGCCCCTGCCAGTGACTTTGGCAGTGTTCCTGGCATGATTCCTGGCATAATGAATCTCCACAACTCAAAGGAAAACCTTTCAACACAGTAAAGGAATGAAAACATGAAACTTAAAAAGAAAGAAAAAAATAAATAAAAACCCTGAAACCTAAAAACAAATAAAACATCTATCCTAATATTTACAAAGGTTCAAACCTGATGGTGTTTTCAAGTTACCTCTGCCAAGAGGATTACCTCTTTGGCATTGTTCTGATCACCTTCCCTGCAGTGCTTTAAATGTTGGCCATTCACCTTAAAGATTTCTCTCTTCTTCAAGTTCTTAATGTCCACAGCTCCATGAGCATAGGGCTTCACAACTTCATAAGGGGCCCTCCATCTCGATCTGAGTTTCCCTGGAAACAACTTAAGCTGTAAGTTGAATAACAAAACACGTTGGCCTACCTCAATCTGTCTTGGCATTATCCTACTATCATGCCAACATTTTGCCTTTTCCTTGTAGATCATGGCTTTCTCATAGGCTTGTGTTCTGAATCCCTGTAACTCATTTAGGTTTAATAACCTCTTTTCTCTAGCAGTTCTCCATGCCATGCCAAGTGTTTTGATGGTCGAGTAGGCTTTATGATCAAGTTCCACTGGCAGATGACATGATTTTCTGAAAACAAGTCTAAATGGTGACGTACCCAAAAGAGTTTAAAATGCGGTCCTGTAAGCCTACAAGGACTCGTCTAGCCTCAAGGACCAGTTTTTCCTCGATGTATTAATAGTCTTCTCTAGAATGTTTTAATCTCCTTATTTGAAATCTCGGCTTGCCCATTCGTTTGTGGATGATATGCCGTGGCAATTCTCTGTTGTATACCATACCTGCACAAGGCTTTAGAAATTAGATTACATTTAAAATAGGTGCCCTCATCATGAATAATCACTCTA
Source organism: Hibiscus mutabilis (assembly GCA_019671005.1). Classification (NCBI taxonomy): domain Eukaryota; kingdom Viridiplantae; phylum Streptophyta; class Magnoliopsida; order Malvales; family Malvaceae; genus Hibiscus; species Hibiscus mutabilis. Next base: position 6,719,526 of record CM033742.1, read on the forward strand.
GGGGCACCAAATCTAGTAAAAATGTGTTTGTGCAAAAACTTGGCAACAACCTTGGCATCGTTTGTTGGTAGAGCCATAGCTTCTACCCACTTAGATACGTAGTCAACAGCCACAAGAATGTATACATTACCAAACAAGGGTGGAAAATGACCCATGGAGTCTATCCCCCATACATCAAATAAATCCACATGCATAATGTTTTGAAGCGGTAGTTGGTGTCTGCCAGAGATGTTTCCTGTCCGTTGGCATCGATCACATGCCTTGGCATACTCGTGGGCATCCTTATATAGTATGGGCCAAAAGAATCCTGACTATAGTACCTTGGCAGCAGTCTTTACCCAAGCAAAGTGACCTCCATATGGCGCGGCATGGCATAGATGTAATATGTTATGATGTTCATCCTCGAGCACACACTGGCGGATCACTTGGTCAGCACACTGTTTGAACAATATTGGCTCGTCCCAAAAGTATTACCTAACTTCCCGCAAGAACCTTTTCTTGGCATTGTATGCCAAGTCTGGTGGTAGAATGTTACTTACCAAGTAGTTGACAATATCGACATACCATAGCATGGCTTTAACTGAAAGCAAATACTCGTCAGGAAATTCATCTCTTGTCGAATTGGTCTTACCATTGTCAAGATGAGCTCCCAACGTGAGAGATGGTCAGCTACTAAGTTTTCACTACCCTTTTTGTCTCGGATCTCAAGGTCAAATTCTTGAAGTAGGAGTGTCCATCAGATTAGTCTAGGCTTGTCATCCTTCTTTGCCAAGAGATACTTCAATGCAACCACTACCTTGTTACCAATTAAATAAGATCTAAATTTGTCAAAAGAAAATACAACCACAAGAAATTCTTTCTCGGTCGTAGAGTAGTTCAGTTGTGCTTCCTTCAAGGTTCGGCTGTATAGTAGATGGCATAGAAAACCTTGCCATGCCCTTGTCCCAAGATTGCTCCAACGACATAGTCGTTGGCATCACACATGAGCTTGAAGGGCTCATTCCAATCCAGTGTCACAACTATAGTGGCATTGATAAACTTTTCTTTAAGCTCCTGAAATGCTCTCAAACAAGAATCGTTAAACGCAAAAGTAGCATTATGTTCTAACAACAAGCATAAAGGTTTAGCAATTTTTGAAAAAACTTTAATAAAAATGCCAATAGAAACTGGCATGTCCTAAAAAACTTCTTATCCTTTGACACTTGTTGGAGGCGGTAGCTGCTTAATTGCCTCAACTTTTGCTTGATCCACTTCTAACCCTCTCTCAGTTACCTTGTGCCCGAGAACAATGCCCTCCTTCACCATGAAGTGGCATTTTTCCCAGTTCAACACTAGGTTTGTCTTTATGCATCTCTTCAAGACTTGCTCCAAACTCAGAAGACATTCCTCAAATGTTTTGCCAAACACTGAGAAATCATCCATGAATACTTTCATATTGTGCTCGATCATATCAGAAAAAATAGACATCATGCAATGTTGAAACATTATCGGTACATTACATAGGCCGAATGGCATCCTTCTAAACGCAAATGTCCTATATAGGCACATGAACATAGTATTCTCTTGATTATCAAGGGTGATGGCAATCTGATTATAACCTGAATAACCATCCAAAAAGCAATATAAAGCTTTACCTGCCAACCTGTCTAGCATCTGATCAATGAATGGCAATGGGAAGTGGTCCTTCCTCATGGCATTGTTCAGCCTCCTATAGTCCATGCACACTCTCCACCCTGTGATAGTTCTGGAGGGGATCAACTCAACTTCACTGTTTTGTACCACGGTCATGCCACCTTTTTTTGGCATGCATTACACCGGGCTAACCCAAGAGCTATTAGAAATGGGGTATATAATCCCAGAATCAAGCCATTTTATGATCTCTTTTTTCACTAACTCTTTCATGCTTGGGTTTAGCCATCTTTGGCCTTCAATGGTCTTGCCATGGTACTCCTCCAAGATAATCTTGTGCATACAAATGGTTGGGCTAATACCTCTGATGTCTGCCAAGGTCCATCCTAATGCTCACTTATGGTCACGTAATATTGCCAACAATCTTTCCTCCTGATCATTAGTGAGACCAGTGGCAATGATCACCGGCAGAGTTGTGTCTTCACCTATGTAAGCATACTTCAAGTGATCTGGCAGTGGTTTTAGTTCTAACGCTGGTGGCTCCTCAATTGATGGTTTAGGTGCCTTGATTTCTCTTCCGGCCAACTGTAATGGCTCAAAATAACTCACCTATTCAGCCTCCAAGACTGGTTCTTATAGTTTCTCAAACAGATCAGCTATGCCATCTAAATTGCTGCCATCAAATTCTGTATCTTGGCATAACTGTGCCGTGTCCAAAGTATAAATAGACTCCATTGTCTCCTCTGCTTGGCACTCATCAGGTTCATCTACACATTTTAAAGCTTGAAACACATTAAATGTAACTTGTTGGTCATTCATGCGCATTGTTAGTTCCCCTTTTATGAACATCAATCAAAGCCCTACCCGTGGTAAGAAAAGGTCTCCCAAAAATAATCGGGACATTAATATCAGCCTCATAATACAAAATGATAAAATCAACTGGAAAAATAAATTTGTCTACCTTTACCAATACATCCTCAATCTTACCCTTGGGATGTGCATAAGATCGGTCTGCCAACTGAAGTGTCACGGTGGTAGGTCTTTCTTCTATGCCAAGCTTCTGGAAAACTAACATCGACATCAAGTTGATGTTGGCTCTTAGGTCACACAGTGCCTTGCCCATGAATTTGTTGCCAATGGTATATGGAATAGTGAAACTTCCCAGATCTTTCAACTTTAGTGGCAAATGGTTTAGGATCATGGCACTGTATCTTTCGGTCAGAGAAACAGTTTCAAAGTCCCCTAACTTTCTCTTTTTGGATAGAATGTCCTTCATAAATTTGACATAGTTGGGCTTTTGTTCAAGGGCTTCTACCAATGGAATGTTGATTTGCAATTATTTAAGAAACTCCAAGAAGTGCTTGAACTGTTGGTCTTGCTTATGCTTCTAAAGTCTTGCTGGAAATGGTGGTGGCAGATAAACATATGCCGGTACTGCTGGCTTTGCCAACGAAGTGCTGGCATCAGCCCGTTTGGCATCGGTATACTGTCTGACATTGGTTCTGGCATCGTTTCTGCTTTTGCTTCCTCTTTCTCTACTTCCATGGGATTATTTGCTGGCACAAGTTTCTCAACTTGGTAATTAACTGGCTGCTGGGCAGCCTTCTCTTCCTCACACTGCTTACCGCTCCGAAGAGTTATGGCTTTACATTGCTCATTTTCTTTGTGCCAAGCATCTTCTGTGTCACTTGGCAATATTCCCTCAGGTCGATTGCTAAGTGCACTAGCAATCTGCCTAAGCTGGACTTCCAAATTTCTCATTGACGCTGCCAAACTCTGGACTATGGCATCATTCCTCTCCATGTACTCTGTGAGAGTGCCTCTATGGTTGAGTCTCTGCCTTTGCTAAAAATTGTTTTGGGTTTTTTGTGGCATGGCATTCTGATAGAATGCTGGCATGGCATTGTTATTCTGCCTCTGGGTATTCTGGCACTGGGCATTGTACTGGTTACCTTCTTGATTTCCCCATGCTAAACTAAGGTGTTGTCTCCAACCTGCATTATAAGTATTAGAGTTAGGATTATAGTAACAATTAACATTGCCAACAAAATTTACCGATTCAAGTTTGATAGGGCCTTTATCCACATGATGATTCTCTCTACAGATTGTACAGAATGGGTCTAATGCTTTGACTTCTCGGGACTCGTTGTTCTTTTTCAACGTTCTTACCATGCTAGTAAGGTTGGAAATCTTTGCATGAATAGATGTTAATTCATCAAATTGAAATTTCCCATTGGTTTTAGTTTCGGTCCTAAGTCTTGCAACAAGATATTCAAAATCATTGATTACAATCCTTTCTAGAATGTCCACAGCCTCAGTATATGTTTTGTCAAGCAATGAGCCAGCTCCTGAAGCATCAACAATAGTCCTCGTTTGTGCATTTAATCCATTTTAAAAGGTTTGGATCTAGGTCCAATTTGGGAATCCATGCATAGGACACCTCCTCAACAGATCTTTAAATCTTTCCCAGGCATCATATAAAGTCTTATTCTCAGCCTGCCTAAATGTAATGATCTCACCCCACAGCTTGGCAGTGAGTGTTGGCGGCTGGAACCTTGTCAAGAACTTCTGGCATAGGTCTGCGCATGAAGTAACCGAGCCAGGTGGCAAGGAGTTAAGCCAAGCCTTTGCCCTGTCTCTCAAAGAGAAAGTGAATAACTTCAGCTTCACGGTATCTTCAGGTACTCCATTTTGTTGGAATAGTTGGAAAATATCCATGAACTACTTTAGATGTTACCTCGGATCTCCAGTAAGTTCTCCATCAAACTAACCTACATTTAAAAGAGTTTGAACCATTACCGGCTTAAGTTCAAAATTGACAGCATTTACCTCTATGCCAACAAGTCCTGGCATCAAATTGTCAATGGTTGGTGCCGAATGTTCTCTAATAGGTCTTTCATTAACAACTGGGACATCAGGTGGTGGTGGTATCTCATTGTTAAGTGGATTTCCTCCATTGTTCATCACACCATTCCCTTCATTACCTTGGTTTTGCATCTCTCGAAATCTTCTTTTTAACCTCCGCAAGGTTTTCTCAATTTTCAGATCGTATGGCCACTCGTCCACCACAGGATGGCTTATGGGCATACACCAATAAAACAAAAGGTAAAAATAAAAATAGAAATAAAAATAAAAAGAAGACAAGTAAAAATTTAAAAACAATCGATTCCGTTGCAATCCCCAGCAACGGCGCCAAAACTTGTAGACTCTCTAAGTGAATACTGGCAAAAGTGGCAAAAGGTATGTGTTGGAAAAATAGTAAATAGTGCCAAAATGAGTTTTTTACAAGCAAGTATACACGGTCTACAAGTAATACAACAGTAAGCTGAGTATCGATCCCACAGAGATTGACTTGGAATTCAATTGCCTTGATTGTTACTTGCCTTAAGAAAAAAGTTGATTTGATTTGAAGTTGATTTCGGAAAACAATTAAAAAGTAAAGGAATAAAAGTAAAGACGTTGGCAAGGAAGGTGATTTAATGAATGATAAGCGTTGGTAGGGAATACCTGGTTTTCACGCTATTCATGCCATGCCAGTCTTTAACAATAACCTATCTTGGCATTGTTTGTTGAGCAGATTCAAAATTAGCAAAGCCTCTTTCGATGGTCATTGCCCTAAATTGATCATGTAAAAACCCTTATATCTCTATAGTGCTTGTTTTTAAATAAACCAATTTTATTATGATCCAATCTATACTCTTAAGGGGTAGATTTCACTATCGAAGTAAGTTTATCTACTTGATCGACTTCTCTCGAAGCTTTTCTCCTTAGTATTCAACAACTTAATTGTTGCCACCCCAAGTCTGTTAAGATATTGAGGAGCAATAGGCCAACAGTGCCAACTCTCGCTTGGCATAGTATTTAGGAAATATTAAAGTATGTCGAATAGTGAAAACATTGGCAAGGTAGATTTATTATTAAAAACTAACACATAAAAATAGCTTTCAATGTAAACACCCCCCACCAACTATTGAATTAGTTCATGGTGAGGGATTTAACCGAAAAACCATAAATGTTTTCGCAATACATTATCATTAAAAACAAAATAAAATAGCTTGAAAGAGAGAATATGCTAGAAGGGGTCTCTCGATGCAGCCCTTCAAGATCCAAGCTTCTCGGCCAAGCTGGTCGAACCACCCTTCCAAGGTGCAGCCGGTTGTCAATCGTTGCACACCAACTCCTCACGATCCAATCTTCTTCTCCCTCAAAGTCTAGCGTGGTTGGTGTTTAAATAGGCATGTGGGGAAGGGATATGATGCGCTCCTCATTTGAATTTTGAATTTCAACTGCCCAAGGGATAAGGGATTATCATCTTATCCAAATTTAAATGAGAGCTGATCAGGCTAGGGCTGACGTCATACTGACGACGCTACCTTAGTGTCCAAGCTTGGCATGAATCTGCCAACAAGTCTTGGCACCATCTTATCCGCCATTTTTTCGGAGATTGATCCAATTGCTATCTTTTCAGAGCCTGATCATTTCCTATTTTTTGGGGTCCAACAACTTCTTGGCGTGGCATCAAGTTCACTTCTCTACCAACCGGTTCTTGGCATTACCTGGTCCATATGTGCCAACATCACTCGGCATTCTCTCTAGTGCCCATTCCTGTGTTGCTTTTCTGGGCCAAACCTGTAAAACTGCCAACAAAACAACCCTTCACACTGGCATAGACAAAACTTTAAACTCCTTATGCAAATGCATGATTCTAACATCCTAATGCAATGAAATGTACCTAAAAACAAGCAAAATCATTATAAGATTGGCATTAAAAATAATACTTTTTTAGAGGTAATAGTAGCGTAAATCCATGTATTAAGTCCTTCGGGCCATTAGTAAGACATTTGGGCATGATGATAAGACCTTCGGGTTACCAGTAAGTCTTTCAAGCACAGTGATAAGACCTTTAGCCATCAATAAGTCCTTCGAGCATGATGCGACAACCATAGTAGCGTGAGGCTAGATTACGGTAGCCATAGTAGCGTGAGGCCAGATGACGGTAGCCATAGTAGCGTAAATCCAAATATTAAGTCCTTCGAGCCATCAATAAGACCTTCGGGCATGATGATAAGACCTTCAGGCATGATGAGGCAACCATAGTAGCGTGAGTTCATATGACGGTAGCCATAGTAGTGTGAAGCCAGATATTAAGTCCTTTGGGCCATCAATAAGTCCTTCGAGCCACCGATAAGTCTTTTGATCATGGTGATAAGTCTTTCGGGCCATCAATAAGTCCTTCAGGCATGATGAGGTAGCCATAGTAGCGTGAGGCCATATGACAGTAGCCATAGTAGCGTGAAGCCAGATATTAAGTCCTTCGGGCCATCAGTAAGTCTTTCGAACATGATGATAAGTCTTTTGGGCCACCGGTAAGTCTTTCGAGCACGGTGATAAGTCCTTCCGGCCATCAATAAGTCCTTCGGGCATGATGAGGCATCCATAGTAGCGTGAGGCCAGATGAAGGTAGCCATAGTAGCGTAAATCTAGATATTAAGTCCTTCGGGCCATCATTAAGTCCTTCAGGTATGATGATAAGTCCTTCGGGCCACCAGTAAGTCTTTCGAGCATGGAGATAAGCCATTTGGGGTATCAATAAGTCCTTCGGGCATGATACATCAACCTTAGTAGCGTGAGTCTAGAAAGATCAGTAGCCATTTTTTGCATGAATCCCCAAAATTGAAGAAAGATTTTGGCAACCTTAGTAGCGTGAGTCTAGAAAATCGGTATCCATTTTGGCGTGAATCCCAAATTCAAAGATAAAGGTTCTATATGGGAAGGACCTGTAGCTCCAGATCGGAAGTTGAAGAAGTTCTATATAGGAAGAACTTAAGAGCCTAAAGATTCAGCCGAGGAAAAGCGGAGAGTTCCAGAAGAACACGTGAGTCTGAAGGTACAAACAAGGAAGTCGGATAAAAATGAGTGCTTTTGGTCTTTGCTTTGTTCCCGTTCTACGGGAACAAGTAAAGAGGGGCAACTGTAATCACTCATTTTTATCTGGTTTGTAAATATTGTGTTAATATATTAGTATAATAATTAATATATATTATTATTGCATGTATACATATATAGTATTATTAGGTGTGTTTATTATGTACGTGTGACTAATATATATGTGGTATATGTGTGTCGTATGTAGGTTTGCATGTTATGTATGCTTTAACTGTTTGTACAAATAATGTGTCTATATTTATATTAATTAGGGGTGTGAACAAATATATGTATATGCATATTATGTGCTTTTGTATGTGATATATGTGTTAATTTGCATGTATGTGTGTATGTATGTAAGCATGGTTATTATTATTATCATTATTATTATTATTATTATTGTATTGGGCTGATTTGAAGTAAACATTAAATAAATATTAAAACCCAAATAAATAATTAAAAGTCAGTCCATACTACAAAACCCAAAAAAATTACATAAGGCCCAATCTGCCAACCCAATAACTAAAACCCTAGAACCTAGTTAACCTAATATCATTTTTTTCTCCATGCAGTCGCGCAACCTAAACCGTTGGATTGAGATTTGATCCAACGGCCCAATTCAAAGGGAGTAGAACCCTTTATCTACCATGTAAGCCCACTGATTGCCGCCACGTGTCCAGATCAACGGTGACCGTCCCTTTCTCTGCCACCGTACAACCACCGTCGTGGTAAACTGCAAAAAATGACAAAAAAGCATGGAGGAAAAAATTGCAACAAGCAACCAGAGAGCAGTTGTTTTTATTTTATTATATGTAAATGGATATATATATATATATATATCCAAACAAAAATCTTGTATAGGGACCGGATCCAAGAATCAATAAAAAAAAAGTTTCCAGTGGTATTTTTCCCTTTCTTTCTCACATACATACAAACAAAAAATTACTAAAATATTGAAAATAAAAAAGGGAGAGTTGAAAGGATTTTACCATCGCCACAACCGCTGTCTAGTGATAAGCCTGAGGTTTTTTTGAACCATGCGTGGTGAATCGGACGGTGGTGGTTTTAAAAAAGGCTTTTTAAAAAAAAGAAATAGTTATGTTTTCCTAGATCTAAAAAGAGGTGGGCATTTTTCCTAGGATCTAAGACCATATTTGGTTTTAGCTTAAAAGGGGCATTTTGGGCCTGGTTTTTTTGGTTCGTTGGCGCCAACATACGAAGGTCGGCGGTGATTTAAGGAAATCGAAGAGGTTTTTTTTGGATTTTTGGGTTTCTGGTTTGAAGGTTAATCAAAGGGGAGAGGGTTTGTTTTTTTATAAAACAAATTTTCAAATGACCAATGTTTGAAACCGGTTCTAATGGAGTCTATTTATAGACTATTTTTTTTCAAAAGGGGCAAATTACTTCATAAGGACCCCCGCATTTCTAGAATTTTGGTTTTGAGCTCGCCGCATGGTCCAATTACAAGTCCAGTCCTCCCTTCTTTTTACTTTCTTTCACTGTTGTCCCTTAATTAAACCGAATCTATTTTTTTAATGGTGAAATTACCCTAGAAGCCATTCCGCGTTTTCAATATTTTCAAGCTTGCCGCATAGGTAAATTACTCTAAAGCTCCTCCTGAGTTCTAGCCAGTTTGTAATCTCGTCCCTAAATTGTGTTTTTATTGTTTCAATTTCTGTCATTCTGTTTCATTTTATTTCATTTCAGTCCCTTTTTATGTTTTAATTATTTATGTTATTTGGTTTTTATTTTGTGTTTTTAGCATGTTTATGGTGCTCATCATATTCATATTGTTTTTTTATGTCATGTTTTTTTATGTTTTTTAAGATATGTTGTATCATGTTTTTTTGTTGTTTAATTTGTTTGTTTGTATTGTACATGTTTTTCTTTAAGTGTTATGTTTTAGTTAGTTTATATATCATGTCTACCTATGATTAGCATGTCCATTTTTGTTCTTTATGTTTTTTTATACATTTGTTGTCTTCATCATGTTTATTTATGTATGTTTTCTTTCATATGCATTATCATGCTAATGTGTTTAGCTTTGTTTACTCATGATATATATGTTAGCATAAATTTTACGCTTGTTTTGCATCTTAGGCTATATGATAGTGTGGTGCTTTTAATTACATGTTAATATTTTGGTATATATATATGTATGTTATGTGCATCCCTTGTGTCTATTTTGTATTTTTAGGTCATGTGTTAGTCTAGGGAAAATGTTTATATGCATGTCATGCATTTGTTTTGTATGACAATATTTGATATGTTTAAGTATGCTATAGTTAGTTAGTTGTTATCGAAGTATTTTTTCGCAATGTTTTTGTTTATACTTTTTTTTGTATTATTATGATAAGTTATGTTATTGTTCTTGCTTTTTTATTTTTGCTTAATATCAGGATATTTATGTTTTTCTTATTATGTTTTTTATACCATGTCAATGTGAATGTATGTTTTATAAATTATTTTCTAAGATTGAATAAGGGAATTTTAATTGTTAATGCGGTGCCCTTTTATTAGAGCGTAAACGTGGCCAGTATCAAACGCAGTGATGGTGGTCTATTGATTTACTCTCGAATAACGAGGCCCTTAAAATTTACTCGCGCTTATAACCAAATTTTAATTCAATCATCACTTTAATATGAAATCTTTAATATTAATAAAGCGGTAATTATTAAAGTACCAATTTTGGGCGGTGTAGGGTGCTAATCCTTCCCCATCCGTAACCGACTCCCGAACCCAACATTTTTAAATCTCTGGTTTTATGGTGTCCGGCCTACCTTAGTGGCCGGTGGCGACTCTACTTTTTAAAATAAAACACGGTCTTTTCTGAAACCCCACGAAATATATTTTTAAATGCCCAAAAGACCCCAAACACCTTGAAAACCCCCCATTTTTTTAGCGAGACACCCGTAGGAAAGAAGAGAGATTGCTACACCAGTGTGAAGGGTTGTTTTGTTCGCAATTTTGTAGGTTTGGCATAGGATTTGGCCCAGAAAAGTAACCCATGAAGGAATGCCAGAGAGAATGCCGAGTGCTGTTGGCACAGATGGACTAGACAATGCCAAGCACCGGTTGGCAGAGAAGTGAACTTGATGCCATGCCAAGAAGCTATTATACCCAGCAAAAATAGGTCATGATTAGGCTCCGAAAAGACAACAATTGGATCAATCTCTGAAAAAATAGAGGATAAGATGGTGCCAAGACTAGTTGGCAGATTCATGCCAAGCTTGGATGCCAAGGCAGCGTCGGTAGTATGACGTCAGCCCTAGCTTGATCAGCTCTCATTCAAATTGGGATAAGATAATTATCTCTTATCCTTCAGTATTTAAAATTCAAATGAGGAGCTTATCATATCCCTTCCTTGCACGCCTACGTAAACACCAACCAAGGAAGATCTTAGGGGGCGATTCATAGACGATCGAAGTTGGTGTGCAACGATTGACAACCGGCTGTACCTTGGAAGGGTGGTTTGACCAGCTTGGCCAAGTAGCCTGGATCTTGAAGGGCTGCATCGAGAGACCCCTTCTAGCCCATTTTCTTTTTCAATTTATTTTATTTTGTTTTAAATGATGATGTACTTGGGAAACGTTTGTGGTTTTTTGGTTAAATCCCTCTCCATGAACTAATTTCATAGTCAGTGAGGGATGTTTGCGTTGAACGCTAATTTATGTTTTAGTTTTTAATAATAAATTTGCCTTGGCAATGTTTTATCTATTCGACATACTTTAATGTTTTCTAAATACTATGCTAAGCGAGAGCTGGCACCATTGGCCTATTGCTCCTCAATATCTTAACATAGTTGGGGTGGGAACGATTGAGTTGTTGAATACTAAGGAGAGAAGCTTTGAGAGAATTCGTTCAAGTAGATGAACTTACTCAGGAGGGAAATCTAACCCTTAGGAGTATAGATTGGATCCTAATCAAATTGGTTTATTTAAAAGCATGCACTATAGAGATATAAGGGTTTTTACATGATCAATTTAGGGCAATGACCATCAAGAGAGGCTTTGCTAATTTTGAATTTGCTCGGCAAACAATGCTAAGACAGGTTGTTATTAAAGGCTGGCACGACATGAATAGCGTGAAAACCAGGCATTCCCTGCCAACGCTCATCATTCATTAAAGCACATTCCTTGCCAACGTCTTACTTTCATTTGTTTTATTTTATTTCAATTATTTCCAAAACAAACTTCACAACAAAATAACTTTTACTCAAGGTAAGTAACAATCAAGCAATTGAATTCCAATTCAATCTCTGTGTGATCGATACTCAGCTTACCACCTGTATTACTTGCAAACCGTGTATACTTGCACGCAAAAAACTCATCTTGACACTGTTTTATATTTTTCCAACACATAACTTTTACCTCTTTTGCCAGTATTTCACCTAGAGAGTCTACACCAATAACAACATCGATGGTCATAACAATAACGATAAAAATCTTAACTTGTTAATAATGGAGTAAAGTGATCAATATGGCCTTTCACAATATACCAATGCAATCAATGACAATAACATGGATCAATGATTAATATAGCAATGTAATAAGATTACCAATGGTGCCGTCACTAAGGCTTTCATGTAAACATACCTTATTAAAAATGATGAGCATGCAATAAATCAATTCAATGCAACCGAGTTAGGCGCATGGCCAATCCCGAGACTCTGACTACACTCATTGATTCTTCCCAAACTTTTAGGGTTCTCGGATAACGATTCTCTTGTTTCTTGATTTATTAGGATCCGATGGAATTGATGGTTCTCCACCTTGATTAGTTTGAGCTACAAAACTAAGGTTACAATAATTTCAATATCAATAACAATTCCATAGCAATCACTAGCTATAAAAATCAATAGAAATCAAGTCTTGATATCTCTAGAGAATAGCTAGGGTTCACGATTCTTGGACATGGAATTAATCTTGAATTAACCATGGAATCAATAAACCAACTGAGGGCTTTTGCTTACCCGATCGATTACTACAATATAGGAATAAAAAAATTAAAGAGAACAAAGCTTGGATAATCCCTCAAATGGAGGTGCTTGCTTGATGTAAGGAGAAAGAAGATGATGACTAAGCTACTTGGCTTAATTTGGTAACCGGTAAGCTTGCTATAGCTTTCCTTTTTTTCCTATTTTCAATTGTTAGGCTTTCCTTCACTTGAAGGAATTCAATATCCTAATCCCATGTATGTGGTGATTAGGCTTGAGGAGGGGCTAATCGCAAGGTTAATCCTCAACTCTTCATTCTTTATACTTTTATCCCCTAACTTTTAATTTTCTCAATTTAATCACCAAAACAAGTTTCCAAGCTTACAATAAGGTCCTTAAACAATATAAATACTTAGTTGGGATTCAATAATCCAACAATTGACCACTTGGTCAAAGGTCAACCTTATAATTTGACTCCCCGATGCAAAAATTCTAATTTGTTGGAATCAAATTTCGACTAGACCCGATTTTATGGTGTTGCAACTCTCTCCCCCTTAAAAAGAAAATTCTTCCTTGAATTTTACCTAAACCGAAGGAATGTGGGTATTGACTCCTCATGGTCTCTTCCGATTCCCATGTAGCTTCTTATACCTTATGACTTCTCCATGAAACTTTGACTAGAGAGTCATTTTTTTTTCGAAGTCTCTTGAGTTCTCTTGCCAATATTTGCACAGATTCATCTTCATATGTCAGATTAGGTTGGAGTTCTACTGATTCAGGCTTAACAACATGATATGGGTCAGATTTATACTTGTGAAGCATCAATACATGGAACACATCGTGAATATTGCTCAACTCCTGAGGCAACGATAATCGGTATGATATAGTACCAACTCTTTCACTTACATTGAAAGGTCTGATAAATCGAGGACTTAGCTTTGCTTTCTTGCCAAAATAAAGAATCTTTTTCCACGGAGAGACTTTTTAAGAATACTTTCTCACCAATGTCAAACTGTATATCTCTCCTCTTGAGGTTAGCATAGGCCTTCTATCGGTTAAAGGTGACCTTCAAACGATCATAGATAATGGTAACCCATTTTTTAGTTTCCCGAAGTATGTCAGGGCCCAACATATTGTTGTCACCAAGTTTAAACCAATATAATTGTGTTATGTATTTCCTACCATATAATGCTTCATACAGTGCCATGCCAATAGATGATTGATGACTGTTCTTATAAGCAAACTCGATGAGAGGTAAGGACCTCTCCAAAGTTCCTTCAAAATCAATAACACATGCACGAAGCATGTATTCTAATATCTGAATTACCCTTTCTGATTGGCCATTAGATTTAAGGTGAAAAGCTATACAAGATTAACTCGAGTTCCCAGAACTCATTGCAAAGTTCTCCAAAACGTGAAGCAAAACGAGGATCTCGATCAGAAATAATAGACTTAGGTATTCTGTGGAGTCTAATTATTTCTTTGATGTATAAGTTAGCTAACTTAAGAAGACTGTAGTCCATTCTGACAGGCAAGAAATGACCTGACTTGGTGAAACGGTCAACAATGACCCAAATCGCATTAAGCTTAGCTGAAGTTAATTGTAAACCACTGACAAAGTCCATGGTTATTCTTTCCTACTTCCATTGGGGAAGTTCAATAGGTTGTAATAATCCCGTAGGAGCACGATGCTTAGCTTTGACTCGTTGGCATGTTAAACATCTTGACACAAATTCTATGATGGCCTTTTTTAAACTAGGCCACCAATACAATTCCCGTAGGTCTTTATAAATCTTTACCGACCCCGGGTGAACTGAAAAAGAGCTACAATGAGCTTCCTTAAGGATATCATCACGAAGAGATTCATTATTTGGTACACAAATTCTATCACAGAAACACAAGAGTCCTTCAAAATTAATTCTGAAGTCAGAATCCTTCTAAAGTTTAGAAACAATGGTTTGTATTTCAGGATCTTGATCTTGCAAATACTTGATTCTCAACACAATGGTAGACTGGACTTGAAGTTTAGCCACTAGGGGTAGATGTTTTTGTAACTTGAAATGAGTATTGATAGCTCGATGAGCTACAATGCAACAACAATACTTTTGATTCTCAATATATTCATTAATACTTGGGATTCATTATTTAATTATTGATACTTACCAGGCAAAGGTTTGCGGCTGAGTGCATCAGCCACAACATTGGCCTTACCCGGGTGATAGTCAATAACAAGGTCATAGTCCTTGAGAAGTTTCATACATTTTCTTTGACGAAGATTAAGCTTTTTTTGTCTCAATATGTACTTAAGACTCTTGTGGTCGGTATATAGGTAGCATTTTTCTCCATAGAGATAATGTCTCCAGATTTTCAAAGCAAAGTCAACCGCAACCAACTCAAGATCATGAGTAGGGTAGTTCATTTCATGTGGCTTTAGTTGTCTCGATGCATACGCAATAACATTGCCTTCTTGCATCAAAACACATCTTAACCCTTGATGTGATGCATCCATATACACTGTATAATCCTTACCAGACTGGGGTTGGGTTAGGACTGGTGCATGCGTCAACACTTGCTTAAGCTGATCAAAACTGCATTGTTGTTTCTCGGTCCACTCAAAAGGAATATCTTTCTATAGAAGTTTGGTTAACGGTGCTTCTATAATATAAAATCCCTTAATGAGTCTTCTATAATAGCCCACAAGACCAAGAAAACTACAGACTTCACTAGCATTCTTCGGTGGCCTCCATTCTACTATAGCTTGAATCTTCTTTGGATCAACTTGAATACCTCCTGCGGATATCATATGTCTCAGAAATGAGACTTGAGTGAGCCATAATTCACACTTACTAAACTTGTCTTACAATTGTTTCTCCCGAAGAGTCTTAAGCACAATTCGAAGATGATCACAATGTTCAACTTGGTTCTTGGAATAGAATAATATGTTATCAATAAACACTACTACAAACTTATCAAGGTAAGGTCTAAAAACCTGGTTCATAAGATCTATAAAGGCAGCCGATGCGTTGGTTAACCCAAAAGGCATAACCAAGAATTCTTAGTGGCCATACCTTGTACGAAAGGTTGTCTTGGGCACGTCATATTCTTTAACTCTCATTTGATAGTACCCAGATCTTAGGTAGATTTTAGAAAAGGTAGTTGCATCCTTAAGCTGATCAAATAGATCGTCTATTCTCGGTAAAGGATATTTATTCTTGATGGTGACCTTGTTCAACTGTCGACAGTCAATACAAAGACGCATTGACCTATCTTTCTTCTTGAAAAAGAGAACCAGAGCTCCCCAAGATAAGGAACTTGGTCGAATGAAACCCTTGTCTAATAAATCTTAAATTTGTATTTTAAGCTCGGTAAGTTCAACCGGTGCTATTCAATATGGTGCAATAGAAACCGGAGTGGTTCCAAGTTACGTTTTAATCCTAAATTCAACCTCACGGGTGGGTGGTAAACCCGAAAGCTCATCAAGAAATATATCAGATAACTCTTGCACGATGTCTATATCTTTCAACTATGGTTCTTTCTTGCTTGTAGTAGCATACATCAATGATCTCTTATCCTTAGAGACCATAAGAGTCACACTATCCTTTCCAAGACCTCTAAGGTGTAATTTCTTCTTTGAACAATCCACCCAGGCTTAATGTTCTCCGGGCCAGTCAAGCCCTAATATTGCATCAAACTCATGAATAGAGAGAGCCATAAGATTGGCTGGGAAATGTATCCCTTGTATTATAAGAGGATAATTCTTACAAACTAGTCCAACTACAACATTATCTCCTAAAGGATTGGTCATGGTGATTTTAGAGGCTATAGGCTCGGATGTTAACTTAAATATTCTAATTAACATAGTACTTATAAAGGAATGAGTAGATCTAGGATCAATCAATACATAAACAGGATGGGTGTATAGTTTAATAGTACCTGCTATAATGTCTGCATCCTCATCCTCCTCCCTGCTCCTCACATGATAAACCTAAGCTGCAGCTTTAGACTCTTGTCGATTAAGAACTTTTGTAGAGCCACCAGGTCTCTCTAAAGCTCCCGATGCAACTTGTTTCTGCCCCTTACCCTTAAAAGATTGAGCAGGGGATGTTGGAATAACCGATGCATAAGCCTTGGAAGCATTCATCGGACAATCTTTAATGTCTCGGTTTGTCTATGACACTGTCTTGCAGGATGCCTTCTCTAACATAAATTACAAACAAGGTGTTGTGACTCTCGACCTGAACCTTCGATACGCTCAATGGAGGTGGTTCTTGCAGCAGATTGGACATGGCTTGGGACTTGGTAAAATTGCCTGACCGTGAAGTTTCTGGTAATATGGTTCCTTGTACACTTATCGTTTACCCTTTTTGTATGGAAAGGGTGGGCGAAAATCATCTCGAGGCCTCTTCTCAAATCTAGCCTGCCCACTAAACCTTTGCGACCTCTAGGCAGCTTCAGTAGAGATCACTCAATTTACAAGCTCTTGGAAATTGATAATTCCTAAGGCAGTGAATAAGGGTCAGAGTTCATCACTCAGGCCTGAAACAAACATTCTGCACTTCTCTTCCTCTTTCTTTATATACTCAATCATATACTTACAATATTTATAGAAGTCATGGATGTACTGTTCCACCAGCCTCCTGCCTTGCTTGAGGTGCAAGGAGATATCATGCCTTTTA
Organism: Hibiscus mutabilis; assembly: GCA_019671005.1. NCBI lineage: Eukaryota > Viridiplantae > Streptophyta > Magnoliopsida > Malvales > Malvaceae > Hibiscus > Hibiscus mutabilis. Next base: position 6,736,692 of record CM033742.1, read on the forward strand.
GCTAGATAGTATTCACCGATATACTTCTTCCTAAACTCAAGCAGGAAGAACTCTCAGGTCACAACTTCTTTGAGAACGGTAAGTACCATGGTTTCCCACCAATGTAAGGCTTCGTCTGCCAGCAAGGCTAAGGCACATTCGAGCTTATGCTCATCTGAGCACTATAGTTGCTTGGTCAGAATTCTTATCGTCCTATCTAACCAATATTCTGCTGCTTCATGATCTTTACCGGCCTTACTTGTGAAGGTAGTGGCTCGGTGTTGAGCTAACTTATCGATAAGGGCTCGGTTAATAGAAGTAGCAGCTATAGAGGACTGTGCCATTTGCTCGGACTTAATGGTAATCATAAACTGATTGAACATCTCAGTCATGTTCTTGTAACATTCAAATTGAGCGGCTTGTAACACAGGTTTAGGATTCAACGGCTCTTGTAAGGGAACTTGTAGATTCGAAGGGTTCTCTCCCTCCCTTCCTCGACATTGGTCGAGGAGCCAACAGTATGCTCAACTTCTTCGTGAGCTTTATCAGAGTCTGCATTTTATACTATAAAAGGAAAAAGGATCGAATTAGTCACAAGTTACAATACACTCAATAATAAACTCTTAGGTGACATATGCAATGCAATAACAATACAATAAACTTCAGTTTAGTCCTAAAATCAACTAAAATCTAGCTCGGATACCACAAATGTAACACCCCCTTCCTGGTCTGGTAAGAATTCGGATTGGAAAGTGTTACCAGTGTACAATACGATGATCAGACTAACATTTGCGATGACTTGAGCAATATACAATGAATTAATAATATACATGGAATACTGTGGCAATTAACATTCAATACAAACTTAACTGAATCGCAATTAAGGGTTTTTTATTAAGTTATTCAAATTTAGAGACTAAATCATCAATACAACAATTTACAAGGCTTAACTAAAAATTTAAGTTACTCATATGAAATTCAGAGCATGAATATCTTTTCTACAAATTTTCAGTTCAGTCAGAGTTCGCTTATAACCTAAATTAAGCCTTACAGAATTCAGTGACCATTTTATAGTTTTTAAAACTTATTAACTAAATTACCGGTATCGGTACCGGTACTCGAAAAGGTCATACTGGTACACCTATATCGTAACTGTCAATGTATTTACAAAGAAAGGTCCGTACCGGTATGGGACAAGCTGTATCGACATGCTATGTAAATTCTAAATTCCAATGTCCAATTAGTGTACCGATACACCAACATCTATATCGATACGCTGCTACAGAAAAAATCCAGTGGCTAATTAGTATAATAATATGCCAATATTCTCATCGATACGATGCTACAGTAATTTTGCAGAATCAATTTTCCATAACGATACGCCCAAGGCCTTATTGATATGCTTTCTTGATCAAGTTTAATAATGCATGCCCGTACCGATACGCCATCACCCGTACAAGTACATAAGGGCCTGTAATGACAGAATTGGTCTGGTTTTTAGTCAATTTAAGGGCTTAAACCTTATCCAAAGTTTACCAAATTTTGCAGGCAAGTTTATACACACTAAAACTACATGCATGTCAATTTTCATCCCATATGAAATCTATTTACCTGGTAATCACCTATTGGTGCATTTTACTACTTTTTACCAACTTTCAACATACCATATTTTATAACTTAACCATTTCAACAAGGAGGGCAACATTTACATACAAAATGGGACTAAACTAACATGTCTAAACCCTATGCCACCTTGCTAGGAGTTCAAAGACAAAGTTCACATTACATGTAACTTGTGATCCTGTTGCAAAATACGCTTCTTGATCTGATCCTTGATCTAACAAGCTTTAACCTAAAAATGCATGGAAATGCGATGCATTAGGCTTATATAGCCTAGTGAGGCAGTCAACAATAATAACATGGATAACAATAACAACAATAACATATACAATATCGTGAATGCATCTCAATTCATATACTAGCAACACTTGCAATATCTTAATTCATATATTGCCAATATTTGCAATAGTTTAATTCCTTGGACTGACATGTAAATAGGGATACATGAATTCCCAACCAACATCGCCAACAATGAATGGTCAATATCCTCCAACATCTCCAATAAGACCAAAATCAACACATCCCACCAACATCACCAAATAGAGCCTTAGCTCAAGGACCGTAGTCCACTTCGTACCAATGAGCTCAAGAATTCTATGGTATGCCAATTGTATCCAATACCATTCGTATACAATGATTCAATGAATAGGCCAATAACAACATTAATGATTATAACAGTAACGATAGAAATCTTAACGTGTCAATAACGGTGTAACATGATCAATATGGCCTTTCACAATATACCAATGCAATCAATGACAATAACATGGATCAATGATTAGTATAGCAATGTAATAAGCTTACCAAAGCTTACCAATGGTGCCTTCAATAAGGCTTTCATGTAAACATACCTTATTAACAATGATGAGCATGCAATAAATCAATTTAATACAACCGGGTTAGGCGTCTGGCCAATCTCGAGACTCCAACTACATTCACTGATTCTTTCTAAACTTTTAGGGTTCTCGGATAACGATTCCCCTGTTTCTTAATATATTAGGATCCGATGGAATTGATGGTTCTTCACTTTGATTAGTTTGAGCTACAAAACCAAGGTTACAATAATTTCAATATCAATAACAATTCCATAGCAATCTGTAGCTATGAAAATCAATAGAAATCAAGTCTTGATTAATCTTAAATTTAGCCATGGAATCAATAAACTAATTGAGTGTTTTTGCTTACCCGATCGATTGCTACAATATAGGAATAAAAAAATTGAAGAGAACAAAGCTTGGATAATCCCTCCAATGGAGGTGCTTGCTTGATGTAAGGAGAAAGAAGATGATGACTAAGCTACTTGGCTTAATTTGGTAACTCGTAAGCTTGCTATAGCTTTCCTTTTTTTTCCTATTTTCAATTGTTAGGCTTTCCTTCACTTGAAGGAATTCAATATCCTAATCCCACACATGTGGTGATTAGGCTTGAGGAGGGGCTAATTACAAGGTTAGTCCCTCAGCTATTTATTCTTTATACTTTATCCCATAACTTTCAATTTTCTTAATTTAATCACCAAAACAAGTTTCCAAGCTTACAATGGGGTCCTTAAACAATATAAATACCTAGTTGGGATTCAATAATCCAACAATTGACCACTTGGTCAAAGGTCAACCTTATAATTTGACTCTTCGATGCAAAATTTTTTATTTGCTGGAATCAAATTCTGACTAGACCCAGTTTTAGGGTGTTACAGTTACGAATCGGACCATAAGTTGGACGTCTATTATTATTCTTAAGTAATTTCTTCGCCCCCTCCTCCACCACCCTAATCGCCTTATGCTTATCCAATTTTAGGGTAGAAGGTACATCAATCATTGTATCAGGTACTGCCACTTTCAGACACTCATCACCCATCAGCATAGGATTTGTCACTCTAGCAACCATATCATTTTGTCCCATAACCTCTGAGATCTCCTTATCACTAGAGACAATCGTACCTTCCCAATCTAAAATATCAATGCCTACGGCACATTCTACATTACTTGTCGTAGGAGAGCGTTGCGCGTAATAAGTGCTCCGCAATTGTGCAAGTGTACACGTCGCAAGTTATAGTATAAAAGATATCGTCTCCACAGGGATTGGTGCCACTTCATGAATCTAATCTCTTGCACTGTAAAAAGTAAAAACACAAGTAGAGGATTGTAGGAGTTTTAACTAACAACTAAACTAGAAAACAATAAAGTAAAAGAATAAGTAATCAAATGAGAGAGAATAGGCCAGGTTATCGTGAGTTGAGGAGTGATAGCCGATTGGATCGTCTTGGTAAAAGAGTGCAAGAGCAACTCCGTTGCAATGGCAACTTGCACAGCGGGGTTGCCTTGGCAACTAATCGATGGTTGCCTGGGCGACTAGCTGGGCAACTACTTGGGCGTCTGGGCAGCAACTTCATGGTTCGGCAGAGCGTTCTTCAACTGTTTCTTCTTATCCCTAAGTTGAAACTCTAGCTATTTTGCATGCCTTGATAATACATCCATGCATTAATCAAGGGTGAACAACAACCAATCTTGCGCTCTTCTTAGCCGTTGAAATCCTTAACTTATCCCTAAGCCAGATTAATCTTCACCATCAATAGATTGAATAAAGACCATACTCATTCGTTTCTTGAATCTAACTCTCCCAATATTAGCTAAATAGATGAAGTTACGAGATCCTCTCCCAATTCACTCGCAAACAAGAATAAGAACCAAGAATGAGTAAACCTTGAATTGAAAGTGCAAACTCTTATTAACTAAACAAAATCCAATTTTTTCTCACAACCACAAAACACAATAACCTTAGCCAAATAGATTTAGTTCATGGCTAGGTTCCAAAGAAACACAAGATAAAAGAATTCCTAGCATAAACCTAATTGAACAAAGAAAGAAGAAGATGAAGAATGGATGAAGCATTGTCGAAATCTCCCTTGCCTTTGATCTTGTCGAAAATTCTCTCATCTCTCCCCTTTCGAGTTGACGACATGGCCTTCAATTTATAGGGCTAGATCAAAGTCTTTTTTGAGGAGGAAGTTAAGTTGGAATTAAATTATCTTTAAAGAATATAATTCTTTAGTATATTTAAATTCCTTCTAGAACTTCTCCTATCTTCTTGGGATTTAATTTCTCTTTAACCTCTTCATGGAAATCAAACTCCTTTGGGCTTTAGCTTTGCTCCACGTCATCTTGGGCTTATCTAGTCATCAATTTCGACTACCATGCATTGCCCTGGCAACTGGCTCGGCATCTCCTTCATGCATTGCCCTGGCAACTAGTTCCAGCCTTGCTTTGGCAAGTGATTCTGCACACACACACACACCAAAGCAACATCTTTTCCCACAAAAACCACCAAGTTATGTAATCAAGCTCAACGTTAGAAAGAAACAAGAATTAATGCATGAATGACTAATTATGCAATTAATATGAGCCTAAGTCTAACAATAATATGAGTAAAAAGGGTAATAAAGATAGTACTTTTGAACACTTATCACACCCCCAAACTTGAACTATTGTTTGTCCTAAAGCAATGCAAACTAATAATTACCCGCCAAGACTTCAATTTTCACAAACTTAGCTTTGAACTTGATTTCAATTCTCAGAACCGGGGCACAAAGTATGATTGGCTTTTCATTTTTCGAAAAACTTAGAAGTTACTCGGAATCAAACTATAATGCTTGTGAGTGTGTGCGGAGTTGTGTGCAAGTTGATTTTTTGGATTCTATGCAAACAAGAGGTTTTTAAATTACTTTATTGGGTTCTTTTAACATGTTTTAACTAGAGCCGATTTCGGGCACCTCTAGTGTTTTGTTTTTTGTTTTCTTAAGTTAATTAATTTATTCGACTAGAGCTGGTTTCAGGCACCTCTAGCTATCAAAAAAATTTAGCACATACTAGAGCCAATTTCAGGCACCTCTAGCGATCAATTTTTTAGCACATACTAGAGCCAATTTTGGGCACCTCTAGCGATCATCCAATTTTTATTCTAATCCCCCAACTTTTTTAACTATCAACCCAAATTCGCTAGAATTCCTTAAATCAATCAAGCCACAACAGTGTTTCAACAAGTTTAGCATCATAGTACGATTCTAAGTGTTTCCATGTTTATCCTAGAATAAAAAGTTCTATCAATTAAGTATATTGGCAAAGTCATCATCGGATATTCATCAAATCTAGGCAATTCTTGTTCCAACTAAAGCATGGCAAGCAATTTATGTATCCTAAATGCAATACTTAAGATGAATGCAACTAAACATGGTAACTAACTAATAACAATCCCCCCAAACTCGAGTGAGGAATTGTCCTCAATATATGCAACAAAGAAAACTAAAAATAAAGAAAAGTAAAATGCAAACGAGGACTTACTCTGAGAGTTCGTCGTCATAGATGATTAGTTTCCTTTTGGTCGGTGTCTTGATTCTTTTGCTTGAACACGGTGGTTGCTTCCTTGTTGCCGGTGGTGGAATTGATCCTCGTACGGGGTTGTCCTCATCGTCCTCTTCATCAATGTCATTGGCTTTTCGCTTGGGCTTGGAGGATTCGATTGGTATGGTCTTTGTTGGTGCAATGGAGGACTCGTCAGGATCTGAAAAATCAGACAATGATTCAGTACGAGTTGATTCAGGCATAGGTGCTTTACCTTTGGCTTTTGTAGTGTTTGCTGGGGCGTCTTTAGCTTTGGTTTCTGTGGAATCTTCAGTGTTGGTTGCCGTGGCTACTGCTTGGGCAGGGGCGGTGTAGGTTGCCGTGGTATCATCTATTGTGGTTTCCGTGGCGACTGCTTTATTGGTTGTCATGGCAAGGATTTCGGCAGGAAAGATTGGGAACGACACGCGACTGTTCGGGTATTTTTCCAAGATGACTTGGGTGATGGCATTGTTGTGATCCTTCATGTACCGCATGAACATTAGTTGTCTGTCTTCAATTTGTCTAAGGCGGCTCGCCAACGGTTGCAAGAGTGCTTCAAATTGTCCCGGGGTTGATGGTCGTGTTGCCCGAGCGTTAGGTGCTTGGACATTAGGGGTTGCCAAGGCGGCATGAGTTGCCGCAGCAATTGGAGGCATTGAGCATTTTACCGGTGCCTCTCCCATTAGCTTTTGGATTTGTGCTTGATTCCAACCGGACTTTGTAAGCCCTTTTCATCGGTGGACTCACTTGGGACATGTATCTCCTTGCAAAGATTGGAAATTAAGCAAGGGAAGAAAAGAGAACCCTTGTCTTTTGAGCTATGGATGATCTTGGTTGTGAGTTTTGTAAAAACAAAGAAAAGAAAACAAAAGAAACAAAAGAGTTACAAGATGAAAAGTAGGAATAGGTTTCTTGGAAGTTAAGGGTGATGGGTTATATAGAAAAGATAAGTAGTAAATATGGTGGGTGGGATTAATTTTCGAATAAAGAAGAAATGGGTTTCAGTTTAGGGGAAGGGTGACAGCTAGGGGGTTTATTTAGGGTAAGTTGGAGGCTTTATATAAGCCTTAGATTCAGCCCATTAATTTCCTTGTTGAAGAAGTTTCCTTCTTAAATCAAAATTCCTCTTTATCTTGAACTTTTTTCCTACAATTCCAAAAACAAGTAAAATAAGGATTAAAATTAAAGATAAGCTAATAAAAAAGAAATAAATAAAGATGTGTAAAGAAATTCTTAAACTTAAAAAGCTAAGTATGAAAGAAAGATGTAGTTTTAATCTTAAAGAAATTAAATAAATATATCCTAAAAAAGAAAAAAAATATCCGAAAATAATAAAAAAATAGAAAATTAAATAGTTCAAAAAATAAAAAAAATAAAATAAAAATAAAATATCGAAAGGAGAGCATGCTCATGCATCTCCTAAGGTGACCAATTCTTTGTTACGTTCCACATGGGCACCGTTGTAGTGCTTCAATCTTTGTCCGTTAACTTTGAATTCATGTTCGTCAGTGATGGACTTGATTATCACGGCACCACGGGAGAATGATTTGACAACTTCGAATGGTCCCGACCATCTTGATTTCAATTTTCCCGGGAAAAGTTTTAGCCGAGAATTGAATAAGAGAACTAGTTGCCTTTGCATGAATTGCCGCGTCAATAGTTTCTTGTCATGCCATTTCTTTGTTTTCTCCTTGTAGATACGTGCATTGTTATAGGCGAGTGCACGAAATTCTTCTATCTCATTGAGGTCCAACAAACGCTTTTGCCCGGCATTTTCCCAATCCATATTCACGGTCTTGATTGCCTAATATGCCTTATATTCGATTTCCACCAGTAGATGGCATGTTTTGCCATAGACAAGTCGGAAGGGAGACATACCTAAGGGTGTTTTGAATGCAGTGCGATATGCCCAAAGTTCGTCATCTAGTCTTATTGACCAATGCTTCCTAGAGGGATTTACAACTTTCTCGAGTATACCCTTCAATTCCTGGTTGGAAATTTCTGTTTGCCCATTGCTTTGTGGGTGATATGTCATGGCAATCTTGAGCGATACACTGGAGCGTTACAACATCTTGGCAAAAAGTCTATTGTCAAAATGCTTGCCTTCATCACTGATAATTGCTCTCGGTATCCCAAATCGTGTAAATATGTTTTCTGCAAGAATCGTTGCACGGTCTTGGAATCATTGTTGGGAACTGCATCTGCCTCAACCCATTTTGACACGTAGTCAACGACAAGTAGAATGTAGAGGTTGCCGAATGAAGATGGGAAAGGTCTCATAAAATCGATCCCTCATACATCGAACAATTCCACCTCGATGATGTTTTGGAGCGGCATCTCATGTCGTCTAGAGATATTGCCCGTCCTTTGGCAATGATCACATTTCTTGTAAAACTCTTGGGCATCTTTGTACAGTGTTGGCCAATACAAACCGGATTGCAAAACTTTGGCTGCAGTACGAGTTCCTCCAAAATATCCTCTATAGGGTGAAGAATGGCATTGCCGGAGTACATTATGTTGCTCTTCTTCAAGGACACATCGGCGTATAACCTGATCTGCACATTGTTTAAACAAAAGAGGCTTGTCCCAAAAGTAATGCTTAGCATCATGGCGGAACCGCTTCTTCCCTTGGTGAGTAAGGCCATAAGGTAAGATACCACAAACAATTAAATTACTAAATCCGCGTACCAGGGTATTACCGAGGCATGTACTGCCATGACGGCTGCTCTCAAGATTGCCGAGGTGTGTGCGTCTAGAGTTGCCGAGGCATACGCGTCCATGGTTTCCGAGGCGTGCGTATCAATGGTTTTCGTAGCTTGCGTATTAGTGGTTGCCGAGGCATGCACGTCTGGAGTTGCCGAGGCGTACGCGTTAAGAGTTGCTGAAGCGTTAAGGGTTGCCGAGGCGTACGCATCCATGGTTGCCGAGGCGTGCGCGGCAAGAGCTGCTGCGGCGTCGAGGTATGCACATCCATGGTTGCCGAGGGGTGCGCGTCAAGAACTGCTGCGGCGTCGAGGGTTACAGAGGCATGCGTATCCATGGTTGCCGAGACAACTAAAAGTTGCTCATCTGGGAATGCATCTCATATCTCTAAATCTGCGTCCTCCTCCTTATTGCGTTCTAAACGTGATAAGTGATCGGCCACTTGATTTTCTGTTCCTTTCCTGTCCTTAATTTCAATATCAAATTCTTGTAAAAGTAATATCCAACGAATCAAATGAGGTTTGGCATCCTTTTTAGCAAATATATACTTAATTGCTGAATGGTCCGTATGAACAATTACCTTTGTACCAATCAAATAGGATCGAAACTTGTCAAATGCGAAAACTATAGCTAGTAACTCTTTCTCCGTTGTTGTGTAATTCACTTAAGCACTATTAAGAGTTTTACTAGCGTAGTATATCACATGAAAGTTCTTACATGTGCATTGGCCTAGGACTGTTCCTACCGTGAAATCACTTGCATCACACATGAGCTCAAAAGGTAGCATCCAATCTGGTGGAACGACAATGGGTGTCGAGGCAATCTTTTCCTTTAGGGTTTCGAATGCTTGGGCACAAGAATCATTAAAATTGAAGACTTTATCCTGTTCAAGCAAATTGCAAAAGGGTTTAGTAATTTTAGAAAAATTATGAATGAACCTCCTATAAAAACCTGCATGTCCAAGAAAGCTTCAGATTTCTTTAACCGAACTTGGTGGGGGTAATCTCTCGATCACGTCCACCTTGGCTTTGTCTGCTTCAATTCCCTTGGATGAAATCTTGTGGCCGAGCACTATTCCTTCATCTACCATAAAATGGCACTTCTCCCAATTAAGGACTAAATCGGTTTCTTCACATCTTGCCAACACCTTCTCTAAATTGTCGAGGCAACTGTCGAAGTCATTACCAAAAACGGAAAAATCATCCATGAAGATCTCAAGGAAGTCTTCGACCATGTCTGAAAAGAGTGCCATCATGCATCTTTGAAAGGTTGCTGGGGTGTTACACAATCCGAACGACATCCTTCGAAAATCATAAGTATCGTATGGGCATGTGAGGTTGTCTTTTCTTTATCTTCTGGTGCTATGGCAATTTGATTGTAACCTGAATAACCATCAAGAAAACAATAACAGGGTTTACTTGCAAGACGGTCAAGCATTTGATCAATAAAGGGTAATAGGAAGTGATATTTCCTAGTGGATTTGTTTAACTTTCGATAATCCATACAAACCCTCCAACCGGTCACAGTCCTAGTTGGAATGAGTTCATTGTTTTCATTACTTACCATCGTTATACCTCCCTTTTTCAGTACACATTATACCAGACTTACCCATGTACTATCAGAGATAGGGTATATAATGCCGGCGTCAAGCCACTTGATGATTTTTTCATTACAACCCCTTTTATGGAATGATTCAGTCTCCTCTGGGCCTCAATCGAAGGTTTGTGATCATCTTCCAACAAAATCTTGTGCATGCACACTGCCATGCTAATTCCCTTCAAGTCGGTGATTGTCCACTCTATTGCCTTCTTGTGTAGCATCAATATTTTGATCAGCTTCTTTTCCTGCTCAGGCTGTAACTTTGAGGAAATAATTATAGGCAATGTATTATCGGTTCCCAAGTAAGCATATTTTAGTTGTCGTGGTAATTGTTTCAACTCAAGAATCGGTGGTTGTTCAATGAAGGGTTTTTCGAGTTTACCTTCCTTACCTGAGTAATCCAGTGGTTCAAAGTATGTACTTGGTCGATTGACGAACCAATTTGCCTCTTCTTGTTGTTCCTCATCGATCGGTTTTTCATACTCCTCATGTTCCTCTTGATCGGCAATGTAGTTGTCGAGGCAACTAAATTCCTCGTCGAAGTTAAACTCTATCGTGGCATGAAGAAGTTGCCATTCTTATGGATCATCGGCATGCCTTAGTGTTTGGAACACATTTAGTTTAACTTGCTGTCATTCACCCTCATTGTGAGTTCTTCCTTTTCAACATCGATCAAGGTTCTCCCTATTGCTAGGAAGGGTCTCCCGAGAATGATTGGTGCATGTTCATCTGCTTCACAATCCAAAATAATAAAGTCAGCGGGAAAAATAAATTTATCAACTTTTACAAGTATGTGTTTGATTTTTCCCTCTAGATGCATATAGGATCTGTTGGCTAGCTATAGCATAACTGTTGTAGGTCTTGCCTTCCCGATTCTTAGTTTCTGGAAAACTGATTTAGGCATCAAATTTATGCTTGCTCCAAGGTCACATAATGCTTTCCTAACATAGTGGTTTCTGATGGAACAAGGTATTGTGAAACTTCTGGGATCCTTCAACTTGGGTGGCATGCGATTGTGCAACATGGCCATGCATCCCTCTGTTGCGGCAACTGTTTCAAACTCTCCTAGCCTTGTTCTCTTAGACACAATGTCTTTAAGAAACTTGGCATAGTTCGGCATTTGTTCAATTGCTTCAACCAATGGCAAGTTGATGTGGACTTGCTTTAGGATATCAAGAAACTTCTTGAATTGATATTCTTGCTTTTGTCGCTTCAACCTTTGTGGGAATGGTGGTGGAAGTCGGATATCTTTGATCCCTTCATTGGTCTAAAACTTGATTGACAACATTGCCGAGGCAACTGGAGTTGTTGAGGCATTGTCAACTAGGGTTGTCATGGCGTCCCTATCGTTGGCTGCCGAGGCATCCTTATAGCTGGTTGCCGAGGCATGCTTATCGTTGGTTGCCGAGGCATGCTTATTGCTGGTTGCCACGGCAATTCCTGGTTCAGCATCTGAGGCTTTGCCGCTGGGTTCATCTTGATCTTTTTATGGAGTTTTGTTTGATGAGCGAGCTTGAGCCTCTTTAAGTTGTTGGCCACTTCTAGTGGTGATCGCCTTACATTGCTCGTGGCCAGTTCCTCTTGCGACTTCAGTATCGCTAGGTAAACCTCATTGCGGTCTAGTATTCAGGTTTTGAGCAAATTGTCCGACTTGATTTTCCAATGATTTGATTGCCGCCTCTTGGTTTTGCAATCTCATCTCGGTCCTATTAATAAAAGCATCAGTTCTTTTTATGAAGTTATTATTCTCAGCCATATAAGATTCAGTTTTCAACATAAAAGCATTGAGAGAATTTTCCAAAGAACTAGATGTTGTCGGTTGTTGGTGCGGCAACTATTGCCGTGGCATATTCTACTGGAATCCCGATGCTTGTGCATTCTGATTGTTCTGATTTAGATCATTGTTGGGTTTATTCCATGAAAAATTTGGGTACTTCTTCCAAGCTGGATTATATGTATTGGACATCGCATTGTTGTTCCGGTTGTAATTCCCCACATAGAAGCTAGATTCCAGATTCTGCATACATTTAGAAGAATCATGGTTACCACCACATAATTCACAAAAGGAATCCATTGCCTTGACCTCCTGTGTGTTGTTTGGTTTTTGCATGTTCTGGACCATCTTGGTTAAAGTGGCCAATTGTGACGAAATTGAGTCTGATGATCCCAGTTCATGTATTGTGGCTTGGCGTCTAACTCCTCCTCTTCTAGAAGATGGGAATTGATAATCATTCTTTGCAAGCCTGTTTAGAATTTGCATTGCTTCCTCCGGTGACTTATCTAGGAGTATGGCGTTTGCCGAGGCATCTAGCATCATCCTTGTTGGTGTATTCACAGCATTGTAAAACATTGTTACTTGTGTCCACACTGGGAATCCGTGTAGAGGGCATTTGTGTAGAAGTTCTCTATATCTCAAGCCTCGTACATGGATTCATCATCTGCCTGTCAAAAAGAAGTAATGTCGTTACAAAGCTTATCAGTCAAATTTGTAGGATTAAATTGAGCAAGAAAATCATGACAAGATCGGTCCAAGATCCTATTGATCCGGCAGGAATACTATTCAACCATGCTTTCGCCCTATCCCTCAGTGAATAGGGGAATAATCTTAGTCGTAAAACATCGTGGGTGACTCCTTGTATTTTTAATGAGTTGTAAATCTCAAGGAAAGATTTAAGATGTTGTTGTGCATCTTCAGTTGTTGAGCCGCCAAATTGACCAATTATGTTGATCATATTAAATATCACCGGTTTTAACTCAAAGTGGTCGGCTTCAATTTCAGGTGTGACAACTCCTAGATTAAGTCCTTCAAGATCTTCTCCAAGATAGTCTCGGATAGTTCTGTTTCGTGCAAGAATCACTCCTCCTCCTGCTGGAACATCTTGATTCATATTGCCGTCTTGATTAGCCATTGCTACTCTTAACCTTCGCCTGAGTCTTTGTAAGGTTCGTTCGATTTCTGGATCAAAGGGATATTCTGGTGTAATCAGTCTCGCCCTGGTCATATACCAACGCAAAACCAAAGTTTGTTAGCCCTTTGAATCTTAAACAAGAAAAATAAAAAATGCAAGAAAATAAAAACAAAGTTGCTATTGTCAATCCTCGGCAACGGCGCCAAAAGCTTGTTGCGCGTAATAAGTGCTCCATAATTGTGCAAGTGTACACGTCGCAAGTTATAGTATAAAAGATATCGTCTCCACAGGGATTGGTGCCACTTCAAGAATCTAATCTCTTGCACTGTAAAAAGTAAAAACACAAGTAGAAGATTGTAGGAGTTTTAACTAGCAACTAAACTAGAAAGCAATAAAGTAAAAGAATAAGTAATCAAATGAGAGAGAATAGGCCAGGTTATCGTGAGTTGAGGAGTGATAGCTGATTGGATCGTCTTGGTAAAAGAGTGCAAGGGCAACTCAGTTGTCGTGGCAACTTGCACAACGAGGTTGCCTTGGAAACTAATCGATGGTTGCCTGGGCGACTAGCTAGGCAACTACTTGAGCGTCTGGGCAGTAACTTCATGGTTCGGCGGAGCATTCTTCAATGGTTTCTTCTTATCCCTAAGTCGAAACTCTAGCTATTTATGCATGCCTTGATAATACATCCCTGCGTGAATCAAGGGTGAACAACAACCAATCTTGCGCTCTTCTTAGCCGTTGAAATCCTTAACTTATCCCTAAGCCGGATTAATCTTCACCATCAATAGATTGAATAAAGACCATACTCATTCGTTTCTTGAATCTAACTCTCCCGATATTAGATAAATAGATGAAGTTACGAGATCCTCTCCCAATTCAATCGCAAACAAGAATAAGAAACAAGAATGAGTAAACCTTGAATTGAAAGTGCAAACTCTTATTAACTAAACAAAATCCAATTGTTTCTCACAACCACAAAACACAATAACCTTAGCCAAATAGATTTAGTTCATGGCTAGGTTCCAAAGAAACACAAGATAAAGAATTCCTAGCATAAACCTAATTGAACAAAGAAAGAAGAAGATGAAGAATGGATGAAGCTTTGTCGAAATCTCCCTTGCCTTTGATCTTGTCGAAAATTCTCTCCTCTCTCCTTTTCGAGTTGACGGCATGGCCTTCAATTTATAGGGCTAGGTAAAAAGTCTTTTTTGAGGAGGAAGTTAAGTTAGAATTAAATTATCTTTAAAGAATATAATTCTTTATTATATTTAAATTCCTTCTAGAACTTCTCCTATCTTCTTGGGATTTAATTTCTTTTTAACCTCTTAATGGAAATCAAACTCCTTTGGGCTTTAGCTTTGCTCCACATCATCTTGGGCTTATCTAGTCATCAATTTCGACTACCATATCATCTTATTCCTTGTCGAAAATTGCCTTGGAAACTAGCTCGGCATCTCCTTCATGCATTGCCCTGGCAACTGGTTCCAACCTTGCTTTGGCAAGTGATTCTGCACACACACACACCAAAGCAACATCTTTTCCCAAAAAAAACCACCAAGTTATGTAATCAAGCTCAACGATGGAAAGAAACATGAATTAATGCATGAATGAGTAATTATGCAATTAATATGAGACTAAGTCTAACAATAATATGAGTAAAAAGGGTAATAAAACTAGTACTTTTGAACACTTATCAGAGAGATCACATTATCACAAGGAGGCGTAGCCTCAGTCAGCATAGAGGGGTTCACACACACCCTATCTTTCAACTTTGCACCATCATTCGAAATAACAAGAGCAGCAGTCACTATAGCCCCTGGAACCTGCACTTGTCATGAATTTCTCTTTGAAACCGAAGCTTGTTCCGTGCATCTCGCACAGCCCGGTTAACTTGTATCCTGGGCTACTATTTCCCCGGCCTCACGTCGATCTCTAACTCCCCCAAAAATCCAAACCAGGAGCCATCAATACCAGGATCAACATCTTTGCCCTTAATATCAGCTTTAGGTAGAGCTTGCCTCTGTTTCTTACGTTCAACCTGCATCCACAGACCAAACATCTCCTCCTTAAATGGCTTAGGTCTCGCGGACTCATGTCCTTTGCCCACTCCATTCTCAGAAAAACCACAAAGTTCTTTAGAATGTCCATACTTGCCACAACCATAACATATTAACGGTAAACCCTCATACTCAATGGGTTGATACTGGCCATCAATCCACAATTCGGGAATCAAAAGTTTATCAAGGTGAACCACAACTGCGATCCTCACAAACCTACTATGCCTTCCTTACACAGTGTTGAAATCCGTTCAGACCACAGTACCTATAACACTCACTACCGCCTAAAACAAATTCTTAGAGTAGTAGCGATTGGGCAATCCCGACAGTCGAACCCACGCGAGAATCTGCTTAGGGTAGTCTACAGACGTAGAAATTTCACGTGACCAAGGTTGAACCGTAAGGTAACACCCATAGATAACCCATGAACCACCCGATAACACCTTTTCATAATCCTCCGTTAGCGCAAATCGGATAAGGTAGTAATCGTTGTCCAAATCAATGATGTTGATATCCCCCATCAGACACCACAACATCTGAATTCAATTTTTCAACGCACTATACCCTATTGGTTTTCCCAACAACCGGACAATCAAGGGCTTGGCCAACTTTGAGTCAATTACATCATGAACAATTTGAAAATCGTATCTCAGGGACAGAACCCTGATAGTTAATGATCACATCCTCATATTGAACTTCTACCTCAAAATCACTAATAAAGTTATCACTTTGCCCCACTCTCGGTTGTCCCATCACCATGTCCCGAAAGGATAACTTCTGCTTATCCCCCACCGGTCTCACCCTATGCACTTTAGCTTCATGAGAAAGAGGTGCCCCGGCTGCACCATTTAGCTCCATCGGCACGCAATTCGTTCGAGTCATACCATCCAATTCAGAGACCCCACTACCCTTTTTGCAGCACCCAAAGAATCCCCCATCATCGTATCCAGATCAATCGGAGAAACCACCATACCATCATTATTTTCAGTTGGCGTAGCAACCTACTGTGGCAATTCACCCAATCTCTTATAGATTGGATTATGCTGCTCAGCTGTAGGATCTGGCGGCCTGTCGACTGGTGCCAAGCCATGATGAGAACTAGGGCTTCCAAAAATTTCGGAGAGAGCCATCAAATGCGTAATGTTAGTGATATTTTTTTAGTATTTTTTTTGTTAAAACTAAATTACTTACTGTTCAATTTTAAATTAATTCGAAAATTCCAAATCTTATATTTTTTTAAAAAAATATAATCAAACAATTATCCTTGACAACCGAAACTGACATTTTGAAACGCAGTTTTGTTAAAGCAAAAACTACTTTTCAAAAATAAAAGTGAGATCTTCATCTGATTACTTACATAGGGATAGGGGTGAGCGTTCGATTGAGTCGAGTCAAAAAATTTCGAGTTATTCGAGTTGACGCGTCATATTTTACAACTCAAACTTTATTTGAAGTTTTTTCTATTCGAGTCGAGTTTAAGAAATTCGAGTTGAGTCGAGTTGAGTCGAGCCGAGTTTTAGAGTTCCTATAAAAATTTAATTGTAATTATTTATCATGTTATAATACAATTTGATTCTAATTTAAATCACTTTATCTAATCATATCTATATAAGATATGCATATATATACATATATATATTTCTTCATATTTTTTTCATATGTTGCAATATTTCTTCATATTTTTATATATCGGTATATATATATAATAAAAAATTGAGGGACTCTTCTCGAATTTAAAAATAAATCCATTAATTACTAAAAATTTCTAGTTATTCGAGTTTTTATTTTACAACTCAAACTTTATTTGAAATTTTTTCGATTCGAGTCGAGTTTATGAAATTTTGAGTCTAGCCAAGATGAGTCGAGTATTTTTGCCTCAAGTCGAGTTATTCATTTTTTTTAGTCGAGTCGAATTTTGCTCATCCTACATAGGAAGGGTGCTTTTGACAAAGGCAAATACGATAGGGGTAGTTTCATCATAACATAAGATTTGGAGCTAACCAATTGGTTAGTCAGGTGAGAAAACACATAGAAAGAGAAAGGGAGACTGACCTCGCTTCACGTCGGCTCGGCTCCCTGTCCACTCTGGGAATTACATTACCGTCCCAACCCTTTTATATAAACTTTAATCCCGAAACCCTAATCAAAATTCCCATAATTTTTGTATTTTCTTCTTTCCAGAGTAATTTCAGGGATTCAGAAAGGCCGAGCAGGACAAAAATGGCAAAACAAACATGAACGGGGTTTGTGTTTCACGTTTATCCACATTCTTTTGTTCAAGCTTAAATCCTCTGTTCTGAGTTAGGGCAAGTGCAAAAGAAGGTAAAACAATGGACCCAGTAGGGTTCTGGACAGGCGCGATAGGAGCGACCGCACAGGGCCTCCGAGGAAGAAAAGCCCCAAAAATAGAGAACTTAAGTTAAATAGTTGTAAAATTTGTATATATAATTATGTGTATATATATAACAATTATCTAAAACTTTAAACAAGCAAAAAGAATGACACCTTTTAAGTGAAAATGTTTGATTTTTAGATGTTTATAAGTCAATTTTTTGTTGCTCAAGAGGATAATATAATAATATTTTTTCTATTAATGTGATTTTTTTGAAGAAAAAATGTATATTTCTTATTGATTGTAAATTAAGGGCCACAATTTAAAGATTACACAGGCCCCCAAAATCTTTGAACCGCCCATGAATGGACCCTTGCCCTTTCGTGCGACTTACTGTTGGCAATCTAGCTCTCAAGATTCCAGTTGCGTCTAAGTCGACGCGGTCCCTCATTTTGTAAGATTAAGCGTAAGAATTTCCCTTTACAAACCACCTTCGTTCCCTACATCCCACCGAATAATCAGTTTCCCAAGAACCAGTTACAACCCTAGCTGCTACATTCCATTTCAGCAAAGCCGATATCGACAAACTCGGGGCGAATTTGATATTTTTCCACCAAGCCCTGCCTCAAAATCGCCATCTACACCGGTCGGTGAGGGAGTACTTACAGGGTTAACTCGGGTCGTCTTTTGGGGAAAGTGTCGTTTCCGTTGGATCTGGCGGGAACTGAATCCAGGGCTTGAGTTTTCAACAACGGGTGGATTTTGGCTGGGAAAGAAGCTAATAAACATCCCTCTACTCAGCTTCACTTGAATGTTAAAGCGAAACCCGACCCGAGATCCGTTTTTCAGTTTGACGGCAAACCAGAATGTAGCCCTCAAGTGTTCCATATATGAGGAAATATCCAACAACCCGTTTTCACTTGCAAGTTCAGTTTTAGAAATACGGGTGACCGAAATCATAGATCCATGTTGGTTCTCATAAATTGCATAATCAAAGTTATAATGCATTAGATTGAAAACTATTCGCGAGAATGATAGTTTAGAACTTGGGATTGATATATTTTAGTTAAAATCTGGCAGGTCGTTACAGTCGAAGCCATGTAGCTCTCGAAGTTGGTTAAGTTCGTTAAGGAGAATAAGAGAAAGGTCCGAGAAGGAACGAAAAGGGTGGTCCATAACGGTCCACAACTTATCCGGTTCACCTGTAGCCGTCGCTTCGAGGGTTACACCTTTCGTTGCCTCACCAGGTTCAGACCGAGTTAATCGTTCCAATCTCGGTTCATGGCTTATTCTCCGCCCGGGAGATGGCCCCTAGAAACGCTGGGGCCGTCTCGAGGCTTGGCGCAAGCGCGGCTTTTCCATTGGAATGGGTTATCGTTTCCAACTCATTTCGAATATGAGCATTGCGGCGGTTGTTCTAGTCGAGTCGACGCTCAACTCAGGTAAAGGCAGGAAGTTCATGATTGACCTCGGAGCTGGCAGTGCAAAGGAGCATCGGGGAATTTGGGTACAGAGGATTCGTAATGTCGGCTAGAGTGGGAGGGGAAGGAAACTGTGGGTTTGAGTCACAAAGTAATATATGTTCATACATATTAATAAAAGTATTTGATTAAAATTTGAGTAATTATTTGATGCATTGTCAGTGGAAGGTGTCTTTGTTCCACAAGCAAACTTCTAAAGTTGTCGCATGTCCCTTAAACTCTAAACCCTAAACCATAAGGGGGCGTTTGGTTTGGGGGAAAATTATTACTAGAGGTAATAGTTTTTTTCGAAATAACATTCTCTTGTTTGGTTTGAGAGCATTCCTCTATAAGGTAATCATCTTTTCTCAAAAGTGTCACTTTCCCCCTAAATGGTGGGAATGTCATTCCCACCAATTGCTTACGTATTTGTAAATTCCCACCTTTTTGGATTATATTGCCCCTAAGTTAATGACTTTTTGTTCATATAGATCTTTTATTTGAATTTTTAATTAGATGATTAATTATTTGTGGTGTAAATTAGTTAAATATTTTTGCTTCATATTAATTGAATGTTTAAATGGTGTTACACATATTTAAATTGTAACACCTTGATCCCAATCCATATTCGAAGCATTATATTCGGGTCTCCCAAATCTGACCCATCAAAATTCTCACTTAAAACCACAAATTAATCTTTCTCAAAAGCATCCATTTTCATAAATCCATGTAAATAAATAACATTAAAAGAGTTTACAAAATAGTAGTTCCAATTAAAATGCACCATTTGACCAAATAAGTAGTAAATCAAATAAAGTTACAGACTCGACTGTGGTAAGATTCTATGAATACATCAGACCAAACTAAAACATCAAGTACTGTACTTTGAAGCTGGCTCGGTGCTGGGAAATCCTCCTCCATGTGCTCCTGCAAAAGAAACATGTCAACCTACGCAAGGAAAAACCACAATTCTGCACGCTGAGCTAACAAAGCTCAGTGATACATTTCTACTCTACCGCAATTCATGAATATCATAAAACAGGCATGCAAGATAATATAATCAAGAGTGCACAGAAAGGCTTCTCAACTAATGGATGGTCTTCTAGCCTACCCTAGCCAGAGGATCACAATTACGCCTCAACATACCACTAAAAGATAAAGAGTCTCTCATGCCATTCTAGGCTAACTATTCTCAAGGTCACACAGCCCATTGAGTTATGCATTCAATGCCCTGATCACATAGCCCAAGAGTAAAAGTAGCCAACTTCAATTATCCACAAAGCAACATAAATAACATACATTCCCTGTGAAATAGCCAACGAAGCCTTACGTTACATGTGGTCACACAACTATCAGGTTACCCGTGGTCACATAGTCATCGGGTTAATAGACCATATCTAGATCACCATAGCCACAGATACGTCCTAGACATACTTGGATCACAATAGCCACAAGCAGTCTTTACCTGAGATCACTCAGCCAAATCAGGTTACTCGAGTTCATATAGCCCATCAAGTTTAGTTTCCTTATCGTGATCACATAGCCCAAGGATAAGTTTCTAACCGCATCCAGATCACATAGCCCGTGAATACGTCAGATGTACTCGATCATACAGCCCGAAATACACATCCCCTTAAAAAAGTGCCCTTGCACTGACTCTAGGATATCCGTATTCCTAACTAAGACACATAAGATGACATATGCTCCCCGAGCATCCATACATCTCACCAAGAGATAAGAAACGTCAACCCAACCACTACAAATGCCCCAAGGAATATTTCATTTGCTACAATAATTAATCTATATCTTTCTAGCCCATTCACAATATTCTCATTAGATCATCTCAATATTCACTGTAGCTAGCCTATATGGGAGTCCTTTCAGCACACAGCAAGGACCCCAAGTTTCTACACAGCTTCAACTGATCTACCACGGATCCCTAAGGATTCTAGTACAAGCAACTCACCTGATTATTACCAAGCCATAAGCCATTTATTCTACATATGGGTTATAACTCTGATTTCTCAATTTTAGAATTTGTTTTATATCTTTAGGGGCCCATTGGACCCTTTACCACGAATTATCAACCCCTCAAACTTATTTTTAACATTTACGGGCAGATTGCCCAGAGGGTACCAGTACTGGCCCTCGCGTACTGATACTAAAAAGCATGGCGTAACGATGCTAGAAAACATTGTACCGATACTGGAAGATATGGTGCACCAATGATCGAAGACATGGCGTACTGATGCTGGAAATAATTCTACCGATGCTGGAAGACATGGCATAGTGATACTGGAAAACACAGTACCGATACTAAAAGACATGGCGTACTGATACTAGAAAACACCGTACCGATACTGGAAAACATGGTGTGCTGATGCTTTAAATAATTGTATCGATGCTGAAAGATATGGTGTACCGATATTGGAAATAATCGTACCGATGCACCCTTCAAGAAAAGCTTGAGTTCATTCTCAGAACCTAGGGTATCGATACCCAATCCTGAGTATTGATACTGAAGCCTAGAAATGGCTTCGAAGGCTCGAAAATCACTTCCCAAGCCCCCAAAACATAACCTTTAACCCCTTAACTTAATCATGCATCTTATGGGAGTTTATTAGAGTGATTTGCTACCCTTATTACACCTTATTAACCATTAATTCGAGATTCACCATTAACAAGGCTCTAAGCTACCTTAACGCCAAAACTAGCCATTTCAACCACAAAATCAAGCAAGGCAACCACTTTAGGATATTCAAGAATGAAAGGAGTCAGAAATGTACTGACCTTAAGCAAGAGATTCACGAACTAAGGCAGCAACCAAGCTTTTTCTACCTCTCTTCCTTACTCCAAGCTTCAAAACTCAACCTCCACCAACTCTAAAGATATTTGCTTTGAAAGATAGATCTTAGGGTGATAAACAACTTCTCCTTAACCCACAATCTGATATTCTTACTCAAACAACCAAGATTTCACATAACTCAAGAACTCACCAAGAAAAAAGAAGAAAAAGAGAGATGGTATGAAGGTAGAGACAAGGTGATATCACCCTTGTTCTTTTCCACTGTAGAAAATTAAGGCTTCAATGACCTTTGTCTTCCAATTATGGTTTTACCATAATACCCCACTTCAAAATCCATCTTAAACCAAACCCAAATCCACCAAGCAAGCCCAACAACACATTACAAGCCCAACATAAACTGAACATTCGACCCAAAGTGGCGGTCCAAGGCTCAGGTCAACGTCCATTATTGACTCAAAAATTCGGGTCATTGCAACTCTTTCTTACTTCAAGAAATTTCGTCCTCTAAATTTAAATACATGAAGGAGATGAAACCGAAATAGATCCAATCATTTTGCCATTCAAACAAGATCACCTTGATTAATGAGAGTTCTTTATCAACCTACATTAATCGAAACCTCAACACCTCTTCCAAAAATTCTACCGACCTTGTTATCATAAACATTAGCACTCACAACAAAACTTAAAACAGAGCAACAAGCTAACCTCACGCTATGTTATCCAAACACCAATCTAAAGAACTCGACTTCGATGAATTCTACTTTGAATAACAATTCTTCCTACTAGAACCCGCTATTCGTAACCTTGAACTTCGACCTTATCTATGTCTAAAATGCAGCCCCATTCCACAATACCTTGTCATGAACTCATCATATCTAGCAAACATACCCCGGTCAGACATCAAAGGACATGAAAAACCTTGACAACCAAACCTTATCATCAATCTACCTTGAACTAATGGCTCTTTTCTCCAGACTTGACCCACCAAGAAGAGACTTAAAACTTCACTCTATCCAAACTTGCCTCCCACATGAACGAATACCACTTTTGATTTATGAGATTTCCACAATTCAGACTACTTAATTTGGAGAAATATTTGTTTTCACATACGAACTCCCACAAGCAACCAAAACTAACCAATCCATCCTCAAAGGTCTAACCATCTTCTTCCAATCAACCACTCAGTCCCAACTATCAAGTGCGAGAAATAATTTAATTGCTCTTAGGGATTTCCAACTGGTTCCTCCAATAATATTTCCTTGCAACACATCCATCCAGTTACCCACAATATGGCTATTGATCCCACATTTTTGTTGCGCTACTCTAATAACCCTTCACACTGCTTGTCTTACTTGAAGACAACTCTTCACAAACTCGATAGAGCAATCCCCCAACTCTACAAAAACTAGATCAAAAGGTGCACAAGCTAGGCTATCGACCTTATGAATTGCCATTAGGGCCTCAACCATGTTTATCACAACCTTCATATACTTTTACTATAGTACCCTTACTCTAAACAACATGCAAAACTCTCATATTCTATAACCAAAAACAAGGTTGTCGATCACATAAAACAGGCAACGATCTTTTACTGTTACATTTCATCTTAACACATCAAAAGCCACCATATAAGCTACTATCACATAGGCACGTTCCCGGCGAAGCACTTAGCAACTACACATAATTGGTCGCTTACACAAGTGTGCCCCCCAACAAAGAGTTCGTTAAGTGCTATACCACATAGCGATAGACACTAACAACGAGCTCAACCTTACCTTTATCTTGGTTTTAAACCAAAATCAAACGGTAAGATTGCTCATTCACAAAGGGTACCACCATACCCTCAAAACATCTACATCTCTAAGGCCTGGAATTCTCAACCCTCGTGTCTACAACGTAAGCTAAGAATATCTTGTAGCATACATAACCGTCCTTGAGCTGTCACTACGGAGCACGACGTCTACCCTAGAGAGGTAAATATCCTACACATTTAACACCAATAGCCAAATTCAAACAATTAGAAACTTTACAACTTCTTGCTTGCAACTTGCGGCATACTTGACACTCTCAACAACCATCTATGGTAAAAACCTTATCTTGCAGAAGATGCAATTCTAGTTACCATCTAAAGCAACAACAAACCTAATGTTTACCAAGATACATATTCACAAGAACTAACCCATTACACATCCAAAGAGCTAACCGGCTAACAAAAATAACTGAAAACCAAACAAAGCTTAATTACCTGACATGTCCTCGACCTTAACGTTGTCATCTCTAGTCTGAGCAGCAAGCTGTCTAACAACACCTCGCGCGTCAATCCTAGCGGTAGATCTCACAAGACCTTTACTTCGGTATCCTAACGGTGCCCTAGCTCTACCTCTAGCAAAACTCCAATCATGTCAAGAAGTAGCCAACCTCTGAGATGAGCAGGTGTATGCTCAACCATGGCTGGGTAATCCTTTGCCATATGTTTTGGTGCTCGACACCTATAGCAAACCATCTGAAGCAAAAATCACGCTCTAAGGTGATGTCGGTCACAATGCTCGCATGCTGGTGAAAGCTAAGCTCTAATATAACCATTAGTACTCCCTTTTAGAGTAAAAATCAAAGAGCCTCTATGAACCCTCGATCTAGATCCTGAACTGACCCTCGATAGCTGATCTGAAGCAACTCTCTTCGAACTCTTCGAAGCACAAAACCTCTCATGTGAAAAGAGAAAAGGACCCATGATATCTTGGGTCTCCACATCATGGCCCCTAGCATCCTCCGTCCTAATAGATGTCGTATCCTGAAGCTGTTTAAGTGCCTTCGCACTATTGGCTAGTTCTAAAAAAGTCCCAAGTAGACCTGCTATAACATGCAACTGGAGCTCAACCCACAACCCTTATCTGAACCTCTTGCACCTCACCTCTTCTGTAGCAACGAACTTTGGGGCATAATGGCTCAAACACAGAAACTCTTGCTCATAAGCAAACACTGTCCAGTCTCCCTGAACTAAATACAAAAACTAGTCCCTTATCTTATCCATATGTACCTCACTAATGTACTTTTTTCGAAACTCATCCAAAAAGATATCTCATGTCGAGAGTGCAGGCTGTAGACTCAACTCAACAGTCTCTCACCACTCATGTGTATTGCCCTTAAAAGGGATACAATGCAACCAAGGTCATCTTTCGGGCTTCCCATCATCTGTCTTAAGATTCTTTGTACGTCATAAAACTAGTGGTCATCCTTAATCGGGTCATCCTCACCCAAGCCCTCAAAATTCTTAGGCCCAAAATGATGAAGCCTCTCTATAGAGGTCTTGTGAGGCATCTCAATTGCCTTAGAATGGCTTGCACCACTTGCAAAAGTGCAGAGGTAAGATCACGAAAATGACTCGCCTCTCCATTACCGGTTTCCCCTACCATCAACTCTTTTCTAAAACACAAAAAATAAGGTAGCACATTAGGATTCTCAGTTTTGTAAAGTACAACTCAAATTTAGGGATTTGTATTCACTAGAGACCTTACCACGACTTCTATACCACCCTAGGATTTTCTAGAACCAACTAAACCTAAGCTCCGATACCACTAAATATAACACCCTAATCCTAATCCAGATTTGAAGCATTACATTCGGGTCTCGGAAATCTGACCCATCAAAATTCTTATTTAAAACCATAAATTAATCTTTCTCAAAAGCATCCATTTTCATAAATCCATGTAAATAAATAACATTAAAATAGATTACAAAATAGGAGTTCCAATTAAAATACATCGTTTGACCAAATAAGTAGTAAATCAAATAAAGTTACAGACTCGACTGTGGTAAGGTTCTATGAATACATCAGTTCAAACTAAAACATCAAGTACTGTACTTTGAAGCTGGCTCGATGCTGGGAATCCTCCTCAATGTGCTCTTACAAAAGAAACTTGTCAACCTACGCACAAAAAAACAATTCCACACGCTGAGCTAACAAAGCTCAGAGGTATATTTCTACTTTACCGCAATTCACGAATATCATAAAACATGCATGCATGATAATATAATCAAGAGTGAACAGAAAGGCTTCTCAGCTATATGGATCGTCTTCTAGCTTACCCTAGCCAGAGGATCACAATTACGTCTCAAGATACCACTAAAAGATAATGAGTCTCTCATGCCATTCCAGGCTTACTATTCTCAAGGTCACATAGCCCATCAAGTTATGCATTCCATGCCCTGATCACATAGCCCAAGGGTAAAAGTAGCCAACATTAATTATCCACACAGCAACATAAATAACATACATTATCTAAGAAATAGCCAACGAAGCCCTACGTTACCATTGGTCACATAGTCATCGGGTTACCCGTGATTACATAGCTATCGGGTTAATAGACCATATTCGGATCACCATAGCCACATATACGTCCTAAACATACTTGGATCACATTAGCCACAAGCAGTCTTTACCTGAGGTCACTCAGCCAAATCAGGTTACTTGAGTTCATATAGCCCATCGAGTTTAGTTTCCTTATCCTGATCACATAGCCCAATGATAGGTTTCTAACCGCATCCAGATTGCATAGCCCATGAATACATCGAATGTACTAGATCATATAGCCCGAAGTACACATCCCCTTTAAACAAGTGCCTTTGCACTGGCTCTAGAATATCCGAATTCCTAACCAAGACACATAAGATAACATATGCTCCTCGAGCATCCATACATCTCACCAAGAGATAAGAAACGTCAAGCCAACCACTACAAATGCCTCAAGGCATATTTCATTTGTTACAATAATTAATCTATATCTTTCTAGCCCATTCACAATATTCTCATTAGATCATCTCAATATTCATTGTTGCTAGCATATATGGACATCCCTTCAGCACACAGCAAGGACCCCAAGTTCCCACACAACATCAATCGATCTACCAGAGATCCCTAAGGATTACTAGTACAAGCAACTCACCCAATTATTACCAAGCCATAACCCATTTATTCCACATATGGGTTATAACCCTAATTTCTCGATTTTAGAATTTGTTTTTACCTTTAGGGATCCATTAGACCCTTTACCACGAATTATCAGCCCCTCAAACTCATTTTCTACATTTACGAGCAGATTGCCCAGAGGGTACCGGCACTGGCCCTCGCGTACCAATATTGGAAAACATAGCATACCGATGCTGGAAGACATGTCGTGCCGATGCTAGAAATAACCATATCGATGCTACAAGACATGGCGTATCAATGCTGGAAAACACCGTACTGATACTAGAAGACATGACATACCGATGCTGGAAAACACTGTGTCGATACTGAAAGACATGGCGTACCGATACTGGAAATAATCGTATTGATGCTGAAAGATATGGCGTATCGATACTGGAAATAACCATACCGATAAACCCTTCAAGAAAATCCTAAGTTCATCCTCGAAACCCAGGGTATCGATACTCAATCCCGAGTATCTATACCGAATCCTAGAAATGGCTTTCAAGGCTCAGGAAATCACTTCCCAAGCCCCCAAAACATAAGCTTTAGCCCTTAACTTAATCCTACATCTTATGGGAGTTGATTAGAGAGATTTGATACCCTTATTACACCTTATTAACCATTAATTCGAGATTCACCATTAACAAGGCTCTAAGCTACCTTAACACCAAAACTAGCCATCTCAACAACAAAATCAAGCAAGGCAACCACTTTAGGATATTCAAGAATGAAAGGAGTTAGAAATGTACTGACCTTAAGCAAGAGATTCACGAACTAAGGCAGCAACCAAACTTCTTCCACCTCTCTTCCTTGTTCCAAGCTTCCAAACTCAAACTCTACCAACTCTAAAGGTATTTACCTTGAAAAATATATCTTAGGGTGATGAACAGCTTCTCCTCAACCCACAATATGGGATTCCCACTCAAACAACCAAGATTTTACATAACTCAAGCATTCACCAAGAAGAAAGAAGAAAGAGAGAGATGGTATGAAGGTAGAGACAAGGTGATATTACCCTTGTTCTTTACCCCTACAGAAAATTAAGGCTTCAACAGTCTTTGTCTTCCAAGTATGGTTTTACCATAATACCCCTCTTCAAAATCCATCTTAAACAAAACCCAAATCCACCAAGCAAGCCCAACAACACATGACAAGCCCAAAAAGGCTCCTACAAGCCCAAAGACAAGGCCCAACATAAACTGATCACTCGACCCAAAGTGTCGGTCCAAGGCCCGGGTTAACGTCCATTGTTTACTCAAAAATTCGGGTCGTTACATAAATATTATTTTAGTATTTTATGTATTTTTATTAATTTTATATTTATGATGTTTATAGGTTATATGTTGGAGTTGGATTGCATATTGCTTAAGAATTACTTAATAAGTTAGTAGTTGGCGTTTTTAATTTTATTCTTCAATCTATAAGATGTTTATCATATTATAAAATATTTTAGTAGGTTAAATTTGTGATCTAAAATTTTTATCATTATTTTACAACTTTTAGATTTACTTTAATTTATTTCACAATCTGTCATAAGTAATAAAAAATTAATAAATTGAACATATTAACAGATTACCATTTGAAAATTGACAAAATTATTTTAATAGGGAGTAACGAGGATATATAATTATAAAATTTATTATATTAATAATGTGATAAATGTATAGGGTTTTTTTGCAAATTTTAGATAATATAAAAAAAATAGTTATATAACTTTTATGTAGATATTTTAACTTAATATTGAAAGTTTAAATTGTTAAAAAGAAAATATAGTACATGGATAATTTGGTAAATTTTACTTATGGGTAATCTTCTATTTCTCCAACCAAACACTGTAATCTTACATTTCTGCAAAATAAACCAAACAAGCTAGTGTAACATTCTCAAGTTAATGTTACATTCTGGAAATCTCATTCATAAATGTAATCTTACATTTTGTGAACCAAACGCACCCTAAAACTTATCCTTAATATTAAAACCTAACCATAAACACTAAAAACCTAAACATAACCCTAACCTCTAAACCCTAAAAACTAGGTGCTTGTGGAAAATAAATTTTCCAGTGTCGGTACATAAAATATTTTCCCTTAAAATTTTCTAATTTGATAGAATGGTTATATTTTGGATCCCTTTGCAGGGTCCCAAATTCAACTCTTAGTTTTAACAATTAATAAAAAAATCCGATTAGAACTAGAGCAAGGCCAAGAAATTTATATTGGTGTAAAAGAAAATTATAGATTTTTTTTTTTTGGAAAAACTTAAATCAAAATATTAATTTTCTATAAGATTTAAAAATGTTGAATTTTCATTTCACCAAATGACTAAAAGGGCTTAACTGTATAACTTAGTGGGCCAAGGCCCTACCTCCAACAGATTTATCCTTATTTGAATGATCACTTACTTTGAAGATTTAGTAGAAATGTTTTAAAGTTTAGATTTCGGCTCAGTATAAAAGACAATTGTACAATTACCAACGAACAACTACCAGTTTATTTAGTAGAATGATGTACATTAAATCCCTTAAGTAATGTCAAAATTCAAGTCCTAATGTTGTGAATGAAGAATATTGAATTGGGAGGATCGCCCCTATAATGGGTCTCTGCAATATCTGATTCGGATTAGTCAGCCAATAAATTAACTACTAATGATTAAAAAAATTCAGAAAAAGAGACAATTGTACAATTAACCTTATGAAATTAACAACATTTAAATTTTCCTCTGGTATGAGCTCGAAGAGTAGTCATAATATTAACAAACACAAATAAAAATGAGTGATTACAGTTGTCCCTAATTTGCTTGTTCTCGAGGAATGGGAACAAAGCAAAGATTATAAGCACTCATTTTTATCCGACTTCCCAGTTCGTAGCTTCGGAGTCACGTGTTCATCTGGAACTCTCTGTTCTTCTTTCGGGTCCTTGAGCGTTATGCACCTGAATTTAGAAATCTTGATCTTAAGAAAGATGTTCCTTACGAAATGATTAAACTAAGAAGTTGATTTTAAGAAATATATCCTTATGGAAGGATAAATTAAGGAATTAATTTTTAGAAAAATACCCTTGAGAAAGGATAGAATTAAGAAATTTGATTTTAAGAAAAATATCCTTATGGAAGGATAAATTAAGGAATTATTTTTTAGAAAAATATCCTTAAGAAAATACCAAATTAAGAAATTTGATTTTAAGAAAAACATCCTTATGGAATGATAAATTAAGGAATTAATTTTTAGAAAAATATCCTTAAGAAAGGATTGAATTTGATTTTACAAAAAATCGTCTAGACATCACGAGGAATCCATCCAAGGTGATGGCTCGAAAATCTAGAGACATTTTTCTTTGATCAATCTTTCTTCTTCTTTCTTTCTTTTTCCTTCTTCTTCTTCTTTCTCCCTTTTTATGTTTTTTCTTTCTTTTCTCTTTTTCTTCTCTCTTCTTTTTATTCTTTTTTCTTTTCTTTTTTCCTTTTTTTTTGCTTTTTTTCTTCTTTCTGTGACAAGCATCCTTATGAAAGGATCCAACTAGAGAAGTCGGTTTTTAAGAACAGCATCCTTAAGCAATGATCCAGCTAAAGAAGCTGATTTTAAGAAATGCATCCTTATGAAAGGATGTTAGTACAAAATTTGGTTTTTGATAAAAACCAGAAGTGATACCTTGGTTTTATCTGTCTAGAATTCTGTCAGAGTGGCGGCTCGAAAATGTTGACGTTTTCTCTAGTCAAACGATCTTCATTCTTTTCTCTATTTTTTCTTTTTCCTTTTTCCTTTTTTCTCTTTTTTCTCTTCTTTTTTACGTTTTTTTGTGTTCCTTTATTGTTGTTTTTTCTTTTTTTTCTTTTTTTTCTTTTTCAAGGAAGGCGATACTCAAGCGCGTGTCTTCTGGATCGATGTAGAGGTGCACAAAATCTTTTTTGAAGTCATCTTCTTGTAAACTATCTATCCGTCTTCATGTATGAATGTTTTCCAATTAAGGATGATACATGAGCATACCTTACGATGTAAAGATGCATATGTTCATGTAAAATGCTATTCTCACGATTATTGGGGATGCAAAGGTGGAACCTATTCATGTAGACTTATAATGATGCAATGATGCATGAATCCCTATCACAGTCTTCTCGGACATCTTAATACTCAAGTCACTACTTGCTGGTTAGGCAGACTTCATCATGTGACTACAATCATTAATCATTCTGATGCTCCAGCAGCTTTTTCCCCCCAAAACTTTGTTGCTCATTCCTTGTTCAACCTTTCAAGTCAAGTGACCTCGTTCAACATCATCTCCTTACTCAAGAAAGTCTTTTGTCTTCTTCATTAATCAAAATCTTTTGATCCGTCTGACATCTCGGGTCTATTCTGACTTGAATTCTTATAACTATCTCTGTTGTTTCACGGACAATGGTGCCCCACTGATTTTAGACTGGAATTCTTTATTGTCTTTGACCCATCATGCAGAGTCTCTATCTATCTCAACATCGGGGTGAGCTAAAATGCCCCAACTTCCCCAAACCCATCTCTGAGTTCAATCTATGTCTTTGAACTTAAATGAAGTACTCTAAGGGGGACCAAACCTATGTCTCTAGGCTTTAAATCTTAAAAAAGAAATGTAAAGAGGCAAATTGCCCGTGTATCCTCTGAAAAGAAATTGGATTTTGAAATGAATGGCAAAATTTTGAAAAGCAAACACTTTTCCCCTTTTTTTAAATGCTTGATTAGAAAATCTTGACAGCCGTAGTGATACGTCAAATTGTATATCGTGAGTATCAAGTGCAAAAACAACATTGAGACAACTTACCGGCAATTGCCCCTAAGCGTATCCTGCATATAGGGGACCTCAAAACCTGAATTGTTATATGAAAATGTGAAAAACATTCTGAGTTATTTTTTTTTTATTTTTTTGGCTAGGTTAGGACCCTATCAGATAAGTCTCAATTCTAAATTATCATCATTTTTTAGCTCATTTCCTTTTTTATTTGGGGAATTCAACTCATCACATTCTTTTGGCTCGAGAATAATGATGGAGCAAACAACGATACCCCAAGTTACTCAGCATTGTCATGAGATGAAAATACTACCATCACTCATGAAACGATTTTTCTTCTCTCTCTTTTTTTTCTTTTTTTTTTGTTTTTTTGTTAGATGGTGCATTGCAATCTTAACGCTTCAGATGAGTGCGCCAAAGTTGCCACACTCTTATCCGAGACTTAAAACATGCCTATTACCAGGCTTTGAACATTGGAGTGCTTTCTCTTATGATTTCTTCTCTCATTTATCTTAAACATGGGAGATGACTTTTTTTAGTACGATAAATTATGTTTAAGTGGGGTCATTAATGATTGACCAAAATAACTCAGAAGGTAATTACAAATTCATCTTCTCCGCAGCCTTTGATTTCCAGTAGATGCAGGTTGCTCAAAACCAATCACCTAGGTTAAAATGATGTTCCTCGTGTAATTGATATACAGGGACACAATAGCCGGATACATGTATATGAGTATGCACATGGGAAAACAAAAACTAACCCCTACCGATGAGTGAAATGTTTTAACAAATCAAAGAATGAAAATTGCTTGCTAAACGTGCACAAAAATGACATGCGAAAGAAATTTCATTTTACAAGACATATGCCCCTACAAAAAGTCTTCACTACTCTTCGGGCCTATAATAGTAAAGCTGACTTCGCATTATCTTTGAAAAGCATGAAATCCATTTAAACACCTAACTAGGAAGTTAGCACCTCCCCAAAATTTATATATGTCATTGTCCTTAAAACTTCAGATGACCGGCTTCGATCAGACTTTGGACCTTATTTTTCAGAGCTCAACAATTTTCAGTTGTGTGGCCTGTACTCCCCAAATGGTAATCACATACCGCATTGACATCATACCCCACCGGATATGGATGATCTTTTGGCTTGGACTGGACAGGGGCTAGCAGCTTCTTTTCGATAAGTAACGAAAGCAACTCAGTGTAGGTCATAAAAATGGGATGGAATACCTTTGCAGGATTTACGTATCGTGAAGACTGATTGCGATGACGACCCTGGGGCTGACTGATTGCGCGAGCACTCACCATATGAACATGAGAATCATCTTCCTTTTAAGGAATTGTGTTGTAGGGATCTTTTATCTTCCCCTTCTTAACTGCATCTTCAATGCGCTCTTCAACCATGACTAAGTCTGCAAAGTTTTCGGCATGGTGGTTCACCAAACGATCATACAAAACTCTCTTCAAAGTATCCATAATCATGTGAGTAATTTCACTTTCCTAAATTGAGGGTTGTACCTGAGATGCCACACCTTGCAGCACGAATCGATTCAGGGCCATATCTGTTATATGCTTGTACTGTTCTATGAAGGCTTTTGAAAAATCCATCCAGGACTTGATATCTACCCGACTTAATTGATTGTACCACATAATGGCTGCCCCAATCAGACTATCCTGGAAGTAATGGATTAAAAGCTTTTCATCTTTTGCAAAAGCAGTCATCTTCCGGCAATACATGGTAATATGCACGGAAGGACACGATATTCCATCATACTTATCGAAATCAGGGGTCTTGAACTTCGGTGGTAAAACAAGGTTGGATACTAGGCTCAGATCACTGGCGTCATTCTCTGGCTCCTCTACAGTCTGCATGGCTTTGAATTTTTCCTCCATGAGACGAATTTTTTCTTCTTATTTCTTTTCCACTTCATTTCTAATTTTCTCGACCAAGCCTAAATCCGACACCTCTTCTTCGTAGAATGCCTCTGTATTCACGGGTTGGCTTTCGGATGCCTATGCTTGATGACTAACAGACATCCCTGGTGGGTCAATGTATATTCTCCTAGCAGGACTTGGAGTCTTTGGTTGAACCTTGCTATGAGATGTGGTACATTCTGGCTCCTGGCGACTTTGTCTTCAACCTTTTCCTTCCCAAGGCTTTTTTCCAATAATGAAGTTATGTCAGATACTATCACAGCTTGCGATTGAGCGATCTGCTCATTGAGGTACTGTCTAGCTTCAACGAAACGTGCTTCCAAATCCTTCTGCCCTTTTTCCAAACTGACTATTTTGTCTTCCATTAGTTTGCTTTGGAACCGTGTAAAGTATAGATGCGGCTTATTTTAGTCTCACACTGCCACAATATTTACAATATTAATATTATTGCAAAAATAGATGAATGCATGTATAATGATGCAAATGCCATGATGCAATGCAAGAATGTATGCAAATACAGGTATTGATTTCGCATGTGTTTTGTCCCTATAGAACATCTTTCATTCATAACAAAAGCTTTCATTACATCAGGTATTAGGATTTTACAGATAGCGGTGAGCTCTAGCACCTAATTTCTTGACCTCATTCAATAGTCCCGTCAGCTTTCCTTTGCGGTCCAACGTTGGGTCTATATTCTGGCTTATCGGCAGTGCTGCATCAGCTAAGTCTGCTACCTGTTGGGCCACTTGTCGTGCTTGAGTCATACCAATCTTCATGTCTTTATCTTTCTCCTGTATTTTTTGCTCGACCTTTTGTAGCTTGACAGTTACTTTTTTGAAGCTTTCATACCCGGCCTGCTTGTACGCTTCAGCACGAATCTCGCTGCTATGTAAAGAAGTCTTGAGCCTTTCTATCTGTTCTTTGAGTGCTTCATTTTCCATTTGAAGGACTTGGTATTCCTCTCCTTTCTGCTGCAAACTTGATTTCAGGGTCTCATCCATAGCCAGGCTGCTTTCCAACTCACTTTGGAGGATGTCGCGTTGGCTCTCAGCTTCTTTCAGCTTCTATGGCAATGATCTGGCCTTATTTTTAGTAGTCTTACATTTTTACTTCCAATTTTCTAAATCGTTCTTCAACCGGATTATGCCATTAACCCATTCCTAGGAGGTATCACCCAGACCGACATTCTTGAATTCAAAGTGCAACTTTTGGTACTCGTCTTGTATGCTCTTTAGTTTTTTGTTCAGATCATACCTCTCCTGCTTGAACTGGTCGTACTCGAACGTGAATTCATCTTCTGAGATGCTTTTACTTTTGACTCCTGAATTTATCTCACTTGAGTGACCCACTTCTGTGTTACCCGAACCTTAGACTGGGTAGTGACCCTTCTTCGACTTTTCCCCTCGGGCAATGGCCGACTCACTATAGAATTGGGGTTGTCCGTCTTCCAAACCCAAAACTCCCATCCTGATAAGATCTTGAACTCTGTTCTACAAGGCTCCACACCCCCCAAAATTGGTACTTTAATAATTACCGCTTTATTAATATTGAACTTTTCAGATTAAAGTGACGATTAAATTAACATTTGGCTATAAGTGCAAGTAGATTTCAAAAGCCCTGTTATCCGAGAGTAAACGCCCAACCACCATCACTACGCCTGATACTAGCCCCGTTTACACTCGAATAAAATGGCACCGCATTGACAATTTATGATCCATTATGCAACCTTAAAAAGCAAAATATAAAATATACTATTTACATTGACATGATATTATAACATAAAATATGAATATTATAAAATAAGTAAAAATAATTAAGTACATGGACATAAAACCTAACATATCATAATGACAACAAAATATGGGCATGGACAAAAGAACATACTTTCAAGAGTAAATTAATTAACCCTAACATGCTTGAACCTATACAATCACAAATGCCACAAATGCATGACATACATGTAACATGATATTAAACTAATTAAATCTAAGCAATAGGATAAAACTAAAACTTAACATATGACACGACTTCAAATAAAACACGACATTAATATTTGACAAACAACACTCATTTTGACATATAACCTAAAATGCAAAGCAAAAGTGAAGCATGCTAGAATACATGTGTACATCTTAAAATATAAAAGACATAATGCAAGATATTCCTGGCATACATGTAACATGGCACTATACTAATGAATCAAAACAAAAACAAATGAACGCATACTTAATACTCAACACATTACATAATTTACATACATAAAATAAAAACATGGTATTAAATGTGAAAAAAACACACTAACATGTAGCCTAAGAAAACAAAAGGATATGAAAATTTATGTTAGTTTACAAAAACATACTACATGCAAAGAAACTACAACATCACCTAAAACATACATATATATATATACGATGAACAAAAGAATTAAGACACAAAAAAATGATACCGTAAATAATCGAAACAAACCAAGAGCACACTAACATACGTATATATTACACAAATTAAACTAAACATATAAAATGGGCATGTATACGAACAAACTAAATTAGAACGAAGGCATGATATCACAAAAACGCATATTGTAAAACATAAATATACGTGTAATAAAAACATACATAAAGAACATGAAAAAACACATAAAAATGCAAACATGCTGGAAACACAAAATAAAAATGCAAGAGACATAAATAATTGAAACATAACAAAAGGGGACTGCAATGAAATAAAAGGACAGAAATCAAAGTGATAAAAACGTGATTTAGGGACGAAATTAAAGACTAAATTTGACCTTAAAGGACCAGGTGTGTAATATTACCAAGGGGCAAGCTCAAAGTGTAAAACTCAAAAACATGGAATGGTTTAGAGCGTAATTTGACCACTTAAAATCTGAATTTGGTTCATTTGGGGGCCAAATTGAAAGATTTTGAAAAGCTATAGGGGCCAGACATGCAAATAACCCAAGGGGCTGACTCGTTTTGAAAACTCCCAAAATACGTGCGGGTTTAGTGGGCAATTATACCATTTTATTTTTAAAAGGACACTATAAATTACACCTGAAAGCCAATTTTCAGACCCTTTAACATTTTTTAAGCCTTTAATAAACTCTCCCACACCCTCTGTAATATTCAACCAAAGAGGGCATTCTGGGTTCGAAAATTTAGCCACCTACTATCGTACCGGCTGCCATCAACCACCGCCGGCCGTCGTACACCGGCGGCAGTGAACCTAAAAAAGCCAAATGATTCCTTTCCCTCTTCAAAATCCAAATCTGGCCCCCGAATCTTAAAATCTACACTATTTCTTTCTAGATCTAAAACAATCCCCCCTTAAAACCTTTTTTAAACATGAAACCGCACAAAACCCTTGACCTTCCCCCTTTACCGACTCACCTTATATGGCTTCTCGCCGACGAAAGAGGAAACAAATCGACTCCGGTAAAATACTCTTACATGTTATTGTTGCGCGTAATAAGTGCTACGCAATTGTGCAAGTATACACGTTGCATGTTATAGTATAAAAGATATCGTCTCCACAGGGATTGGTGCCACTTCAAGAATCTAGTCTCTTGCACTGTAAAAAGTAAAAACACAAATAGAAGATTATAGGAGTTTTAACTAATAACTAATCTAGAAAGAAATAAAGTAAAAGGAAAGATGAGATCAAATGAGAAAGGGATAGGCCAGGTTATCGTGAGTTGATGTGTGATAGCCGATTGGATCGTCTTGGTAAAAGAGTGCACGGGAAACTCAGTTGTCGTAGCAACTTGCACAACGGGGTTGCCTTGGCAACTAATCGATGGTTGCCTGGATAACTAGTTGGGCAACTACTTGGGCGTCTAGGCAGCAACCTTCAAGGTTCAGCAGAGCGTTCTTCAATGGTTTCTTCTTATCCCTAAGTCGAAACTCTAGCTACTTGTGCATGCCTTGATAATACATCCCTGCGTGAATCAAGGGTGAACAACAACCAATCTTCCGCTCCTCTTAGCCGTTGAAATCCTTGACTTATTCCTAAGTCGGATTAATCTTCACCATCAATAGATTGAATAAAGATCATATTCATTCGTTTCTTGAATCTAACTATCCCGATATTAGATAAATAGATGAAATCACGAGATCCTCTCCCAATTCACTCGCAAACAAGAATAAGAACCAAGAATGAATAAACCTTGAATAGAAAAGTGCAAACTCTTATTACCTAAACAAAAACCAATAGTTTCTCACAACCACAAAACACAATAACCATAGCCAAGTAGATTTAGTTCATGGCTAGGTTCCAAAGAAACACAAGATAAATAATCCCTAGCATGAACCCAATCGAACAAGAAAGAAAAGGATGAAGAAGGAAGCTTGTCGAAATCCTCCTTGCCCTAGATGCTTGTAGAAAATTATCTCTTCTTGCCCTCCTTGGAGTTTTCGAAATTCCCCTCTCTTTCTCTCCATGGATTGTCGAAATTCCCTTCTTATTTATAGGGCTAGGTCAAAGTCCTTCTTTAAGGAGGAAGTTAAGTTGGAATTAAATTATCTTTAAAGAATATAATTCTTTATTATAATTATATTCCTACTAGAACTTCTCCTATCTTCTTGGAATTTAATTCTTCTTTAATCTCTTCATGGAAATCAAATTCCTTTGGGTTTGGGCTTTGCTCCACGTCATCTTGGGCTTGTCTAGTCATCAATTTCGACTACCATATCACCTTTGCTCTTTGTCGACAATTGCCCTGACAACTGGCTCGGCGTCTCCTTCATGTATTGCCCTTGCAACTAGCTCGGCATATCCTTCATGTATTGCCTTGGCAACTAGCTCTAGCCTTGCTTTGGCAAGTGATCCTGCACATACACACAAAACACACCAAAGCAGCATCTTTTCCCACAAAAACTACCAAGTTATGTAATCAAGCTCAACGATGGAAGGAAACATGGATTAATGCATGAATGGCTAATTATGCAACTAATATGAGCCTAAGTCTAACAATAATATGAGTAAAAAGGGTAAGAAAAATAGTACTTTTGAACACTTATCACACCCCCAAACTCAAACTATTGCTTGTCCTCAAGCAATGCAAACTCATAATTACCTGCCAAGACTTCAATTTTCACAAACTTATCTTTGAACTTGATTTCAATTCTCTGAACCGGGGCACGAAGTATGATTGGCTTTTTATTTTTTGGAAAACTTAGGAGTTACTCGGAATCAAACTATAATGCTTGTGAGTGTGTGCGGAGTTGTGTGCAAGTTGATTTTTCGGATTCTATGCAAACAATAGGTTTTCAAATTACTTCATTGGGTTCTTTTTAACATGTTTTAACTAGAGCCAGTTTTGGGCACCTCTAGTGTTTTGTTTTTAGTTTTCTTAAGTTAATTTATTCGACTAGAGCCGGTTTCGGGCACCTCTAGAGATCAATTTTTTTAACACATACTAGAGCCAGTTTCGGGCACCTCTAGTTATCAATTTTTTTAGCACATGCTAGAGCCAATTTCGGGCACCTCTAGCATTCATCCAATTTTTATTCTAATCCCCCAATTTGTTAATTATCAACCTAAGTTCACTAGAATTCCTTAAATCAATCAAACCACAACAGTGTTTCATCAAATTTAGCATCATAGTAAAATTCTAAGTTTTTCCATGGTTATCCTAGAATAAAAATTCTATCTTTAAGTGCATTGGCAAAGTCATCATCGGATATTCATCAAATCTAAGCAATTCTTGTTCCAATTAAAGGCATGGCAAGCAATTTATGTATCCTAAATGTAATACTTAAGATGAATGTAACTAAACATGGTAACTACTAATAACAATCCCCCCCAAACTCGAGTGAGGCATTGTCCTCAATGCATGCATAAAAGAAAATAAAAAGTAACGAGAAATAAAATGCATACGAGGACTTACTCTGAGAGTTTGTCATCGTAGGTGATTAGTTTCCTTTTGGTTGGTGTCTTGATTCTCTTGCTTGAACGCGATGGTTGTTTCCTTGTTGCCGGTGGTGGAATCGATCCTCGTACGGGATTGTCCTCATCGTCCTCTTCATCAGTGTCATTGGCTTTTCGCTTGGAGGATTCAATTGGTGCGGTCTTTGTTGGTGCAATGGAGGACTCGTCCAAATCTGAAAAATTAGAAAATGATTCCGTAGGAGTTGATTTGGGCATAGGTGCTTTACCTTTGGCTTTTGCAGTGGTTGTCGGGATGT
The DNA here is from genome assembly GCA_019671005.1 of Hibiscus mutabilis. Lineage (NCBI taxonomy): Eukaryota > Viridiplantae > Streptophyta > Magnoliopsida > Malvales > Malvaceae > Hibiscus > Hibiscus mutabilis. Next base: position 6,776,381 of record CM033742.1, read on the forward strand.
CTTTAGCTTTGGTTGCCGTGGCATCTTCAGGGTTGGTTGCCATGGCGTCAGCTTGTGCAGGCACGATGTAGGTTGCCGTGGCATCATCTGTTGCAGTTGCCGTGGCGACTGCTTCATTGGTTGCCGAGGCAAGGATCTCAGCAAGAAAAATTGGGAACGGCACGCGACTGTCCGGGTACTTTTCTAGGATGACTTGGGTGATGGCATTGTTGTGCTCCTTCATGTACCGCATGAACATTAGTTGCCGGTCTTCAATTTGCCTTAGGTGTCTCACCAATGGTTGCAAGAGTGCTTCAAAGTGTCCCGGGTTTGATGGCCGAGTTGCCCGGGCGTTAGGTGCTTGGGCATTAGGGATTGCCGGGGCGAAAGGAGTTGCCGTGGCAATTGGAGGCCTTGAAGATTTTCCCGGTGCCTCTCCCATTAGCTTTTGGATTTGTGCTTGATTCCAACCGGACTTTGGTACGGCCTTTTCATCGGTGGACTCACATGGGACATGCATCTCCTTACAAAGATTAGAAATTAAGCAAGGGAAGAAAAGAGAACCCTTATCTTTTGAGCTACATACAAAAATCTCATCACAAATAATTTTTCCAATGTTAATGATGCGATTATGCAAAATAGAATGTATGAGCAAAAGACGTGGTATATCAATGGTAGTATTATGTGTTGTGGGCATTAAAGAAGTTTTAATAAACTTATTCCATAGTTTTGCCTCGGGTTTAAGCCGAAGGTGATTTACTGTGCCCTTGTATTTACCGTCGTTCCAATGAGTTCTCGGTTGAGTGAGTTCTTGAAACACCTTGTCGAGTTGCTTGGGAGTGATTTGATCAACGAAGGCTTGATGCTTGTCCTTCTCAATGTAAAGCCCGTAAAAGGTGTTGACGTTTTCGGGACTTATGAGTATGGCCTTGTCACGAACAAAAACATAAGGATTATCCGTGTTAGGTGAGTGAGAATAGAATTCTCTTACCCATGAGATGTTGCCCGGTTCTGGTTGATGGCAAAAGATTTGCCACTTTTGATGTGCAATCCTCTCGAAGATGAATGGTTCAAGGCCGAAATCTTGATGAGAGTTAGAGTATTCAAAGCCTTGTTCTTCATGAATCTTTCGGCTTTCAAACTTGGATTGAAATCTTTCTTGAACCACCGGTGTAGCAAACTTCTTGTATCTTGGTTCTTTGGAGGAGCTTGGATGAACTAAAGGTTTAATTTTGGATGCCATGGATGATCTTGGTTGTGAGTTTTGTAAAAAAATAAATAAAAGAAAAGAAACTAAAAAGTTGCAAGATAAAAAGTAGGAATAGGTTAAGGGTGATGGGTTTTATAGAAAAGATAGGTGGTAAATTTGGTGGGTGGGATTAGAGGAAAACAAAAAAGGGTTTTGGTTTAGGGAGAGGGTGACGACAAATGGGGGTTGATTAGGGTAAATTGGAGGCTTTATATAAGCCTTAGATTCAGCCCATTAGTTTCCTTGTTGAAGTTGTTTTCCTCTTGGATTAAAATTCCTCTTTATCTTGAACTTTTTTCCTACAATTCAAAGACAAATCAAATAAGGATTAAAATTAAAGATAAACTAAATAAAGAAAATAAATAAAGATGTGTAATGGGATTCTTAAACTTAAAAAGATAAATAAATAAAAAAATCTATCCTAAATAATAATTATAATCGAAAATAATAATAATAATAATAAAGTTCAAAAAATAAAAAATAAAAAATATTAATCGAAAAAAAAATAAAAATAAAAATAAAATATCAAAGGGAGAGCATGCTCATGCATCTCCTAAGTTGACCACTTCTTTGTTACGTTCCACATGGGCACCATTGTAGTGCTTTAATCTTTGTCCATTAACTTTGAATTCATGGTTGTCAGAGATGGACTTGATTATCACAGCACCAAGGGAGAATAGTTTGACAACTTCGAATGGTCCCAACTATCTTGATTTCAGCTTTCCCGGGAAAAGTTTTAGCCGAGAATTGAATAAGAGAACTAGTTTCCCTGGCGTGAATTGTCGCGGCAATAGTTTCTTGTCATGCCATTGCTTTGTTTTCTCCTTGTAGATTCGTGCATTGTTATAGGCGAGTGCACGGAATTCTTCTATCTCATTGAGGTCCAGCAAACACTTTTGTCCGGCACTTTCCCAATCCATATTCATGGTCTTGATTGCCCAGTATGCCTTGTGTTTGATTTCCACCGGTAGATGTCATGTCTTGCCATAGACAAGTCGGAAGGGAGACATACCTAAGGGTGTTTTGAATGTAGTGCGATATGCCCAAAGCGCGTCATCTAGTCTTAATGACCAATCCTTCCTAGAGGGATTTACAACTTTCTCGAGTATACCCTTCAATTCCTGGTTGGAAATTTCTGCTTGCCCGTTGGTTTGTGGGTGATATGGCGTGGCGATCTTGTGTGATATGCCGAAGCATTGCAACATCTTGGCAATTAGTATGTTGTTAAAATGCTTGCCTTCGTCACTGATAATTGCTCTCGGCATCCCAAACCGTGTAAATATGTTTTTCTGCAAGAATCGTTGCACAGTCTTGGAATCGTTGTTGGGAACTGTAGCTGCCTCAACCCATTTAGACACGTAGTCGACGGCAAGTAGGATGTAGAGGTTGTCGAATGAAGATGAGAAAGGTCCCATAAAATCAATCCCCCATACATCGAACAATTCCACCTCGATGATGTTCTAGAGTGGCATCTCATGTCGTCTAGAGATATTGCCCGTCCTCTGGCAACGATCACATTGCTTGTAAAAGTCTTGGGCATCTTTGTACAATGTTGGCCAATACAAACCGGATTGCAAATCTTTGGCCGCGGTACGAGTTCCACCAAAATGTCCTCTATAGGGTGAAGAATGGCATTGCCGGAGTACATTCTGTTGCTCTTCTTCAGGGACACATCGGCGTATAACCTAAATTGCACATTGTTTAAACAAAAGAGGCTCGTCTCAAAAGTAATGCTTAGCATCATGGCAGAACCGCTTCTTCCCTTGGTGAGTAATATCATAAGGTAAAATACCACAAACAAGGAAATTAACTAAATCCGCGTACCAGGGTATTGCCGAGGCATGTGCTGTCGTGGTGACTTCTCCCAAAATTGTCGAGGCGTGCGCGTCAAGGGCTGCTGCAGCATCGAGAGTTGCCGTGGCATGTGCATCCATAGTTTCCAAAGCGTCGAGGGTTGCCGAGGCATGCGCGTCCATGGTTACCGAGGCAACTAAAATTTGTTCATCCGAGAATGCATCGCATATCTCTAGATCCGCGTCCTCCTCCTGTTGCGTTCTAAACGTGATAAGTGATCAGCCACTTGATTTTCTGTTCATTTCCTGTCCTTAATTTCAATATCAAATTCTTGTAAAAGTAATATCCAACGAATTAAACGAGGTTTGGCATCCTTTTTAGCAAATAGATATTTGATTGCCGAATGGTCCGTATGAACAATTACATTTGTACCAATCAAATAGGATCAGAACTTGTCAAATGCGAAAACTACAGCTAGTAACTCTTTCTCCGTTGTTGTGTAATTCACTTAAGCACTATTAAGAGTTTTACTAGCGTAGTATATCACATAGAAGGTCTTACCTGTGCGTTGGCCTAGGACTGCTCCTACCGCGAAATCACTTGCATCACACATGAGTTCAAAATGTAGCGTCCAATCTGGTGGAACGACAATGGGTGCCGAGGCAAGCTTTTCCTTTAGGGTTTCGAATGCTTGGGTGCAAGATTCATCAAAATCGAAGACTTTATCATGTTCAAGAAAATTGCACAAGGGTTTAGTGATTTTAGAAAAATTATGAATGAACCTCCTGTAAAAACCTGCATGTCCAAGAAAGCTTCGAATTCCTTTAACCGAACTTGGTGGGGGTAATCTCTCGATCACGTCGACCTTGGCTTTGTCTACTTCAATTCCCTTGGATGAAATCTTGTGCCCGAGCACTATTCCTTCATCTACCATAAAATGGTATTTCTCCCAATTGAGGACTAAATCAGTTTCTTCACATCTTGCCAACACCCTCTCTAAATTGCCGAGACAACTGTCGAAGTCATTACCAAAAACAGAAAAATCATCCATGAAGATCTCAAGGAAGTCTTCGACCATGTCTGAAAAGAGTGCCATCATGCATCTTTGGAAGGTTGCCGGGGTGTTACACAATCCGAATGGCATCCTTTGAAAGGCATAAGTACCGTATGGGCATGTGAAGGTTGTTTTTTCTTGATCTTCTGGTGCTATGGCAATTTGATTGTAACCTGAATAACCATCAAGAAAACAATAAAAGGGTTTACCTACAAGACGGTCAAGCATTTGATCAATAAAGGGTAATGGGAAGTGATATTTCCTGGTGGCTTTTTTTAGCTTTCAATAATCCATACAAACCCTCCAACCGGTCACAGTCCTAGTTGGAATAAGTTCATTGTTTTCATTACTTACCACCGTTATACCTCCCTTTTTCGGTACGCATTGTACCGGACTTACCCATGTACTATCAGAGATAGGGTATATAATGTCGGCGTCAAGCCACTTGATGATTTCTTTCATTACAACCCCTTTCATGGCATGATTTAGTCTCCTCTGGGCCTCAATTGAAGGTTTGTGATCATCTTCCAACAAAATCTTGTGCATGCACACTGCCGGGCTAATTCCCTTCAAGTCGGCAATTGCCCACCCTATTGCCTTTTTGTGTAACTTCAACATCTTGATCAGCTTCTTTTTCTGCTCAGGCTGTAACTTAGAAGAAATAATTACAGGCAATGTATTATCGGTTCCTAAGTATGCATATTTTAGTTGCTTTGGCAATTGTTTCAACTCAAGAATTGGTGGTTGTTCAATAGAGGGTTTTTCGAGTTTACCTTCCTTACCTAAGTAATCCAGTGATTCAAAGTATGTATCTGGTCGATTGACTAGCCAATTTGCCTCTTCTTGTTGTTCCTCATCGACCGGTTCTTCATATTCCTCAGGTTCCTCTTGATCGGCAATGTAGTTGTCGAGGCAACTAAATTCCTCGTCGAAGTTAAACTCTGCCATGGCATGAAGAAGTTGGCATTCTTCTAGATCATCGGCATGCCTTAGTGTTTGGAACACATTTAGTTTAACTTGCTGGTCATTCACCCTCATTGTGAGTTCTCCATTTTCAACATCGATTCTCCCTGTTGCTAGGAATGATCTCCCGAGAATGATGGGTGCATGCTCATCTGCTTCACAATCCAAAATAATAAAGTCAGCGGGAAAAATAAATTTATCAACTTTTACCAGTATGTCCTCGATTTTTCCCTCTGGGTGCACATAGGATCTGTCGGCTAGCTGTAGCATAACTGTTGTAGGTCTTGCCTTCCCGATTCTTAGTTTCTGGAAAACTGATTTAGGCATCAAATTTATGCTTGCACCAAGGTCACATAATGCTTTCCCGACATAGTGGTTTCCAATGGAACAGGGTATTGTGAAACTTCCGGGATCCTTCAACTTGGGTGGCATACGATTGTGCAACATTGCCATGCATCCCTCTGTTGCGGCAACTATTTCAAACTCTCCTAGCCTTGTTCTCTTGGACACAATGTCTTTAAGAAACTTGGCATAGTTCGGCATTTGTTCAATTGCTTCCACCAATGGCAAGTTGATGTGGACTTGCTTTAGGATATCGAGAAACTTCTTGATCTGATATTCTTGCTTTTGTCGCTTCAACCTTTGTGGGAATGGTGGTGGAAGTCGGATATCTTCGATCCTTTCATTAGTTTGGAACCTGATTGACGGCATTGTCGGGACAACTGGAGTTGCCTAGGCATTATCAATTGGGGTTGCCAAGGCATACTTTTCACAAGTTGCCGAAACATCCTTATCATCGGTTGCCGAGGCGTGCTTATTGTCGGTTGCCGCGGCAATTCCTGCTTCAGCATCTGAGGCTTTGCCGCTAAGTTCGTCTTGATCTTTTTGTGGAGTTTTGTTTGATGAGCGGGTTTGAGCCTCTCTAAGTTGTTGGCCACTTCTAGTGGTGATTGCCTTACATTGCTCATGGCCAGTTCCTCTTGTGACTTCAGTATCGCTAGGTAAACCTCCTTGCGGTCTAGTATTCAGATTTTGAGCAAAATGTCCGACTTGAGTTCCAATGATTTGATTGCCGCCTCTTGGTTTTGCAATCTCATCTCGGTCCTGTTAATAAAAGCATCAGTTCTTTTTATGAAGTTACTATTCTCAGCCATATAAGATTCAGTTTTCTTCATAAAAGCATTTAGAGAATTTTCCAAAGAACTAGATTTTGTCGGTTGTTGTTGCGGCAACTGTTGCCATGGCATATTCTGCTGGAATCCCGATGCTTGTGCATTCTAATTGTTCTGGTTTAGAGCATTGTTGGGATTACTCCATGAAAAATTCGGGTGCTTCTTCCAAGCTGGATTGCATGTATTGGACATCACATTGTTGTTCTGGTTGTAATTCCCCACATAGAAGCTGGATTCCGGATTCTGCATACATTCAGAAGAATTATGGATATCACCACATAACTCACAAAAAGAATCCATTACCTTGACCTCATGTGTGTTGTTTGGTTTTTGCATGTTCTGGACCATCTTGGTTAAAGTGGCCAATTATGCCGAAATTGAATATGATGATCCTAGTTCATGTATTGTGGCTTGGCGTCTAACTCTTCCTCTTCTAGTAGATGGGAATTGATAATCATTCTTGGCCAGCCTATTTAAAATTTGCATTGCTTCCTCCGGCGACTTATCTAGAAGTATGCCATTTGCCGACGCATCTAGCATCATCCTTGTTGGTGTATTCACGGCGTTGTAAAACATTGTTACTTGAGTCCACACCAGGAATCCGTGTAAGGGGCATTTGTGTAGAAGTTCTCTATATCGCTCACAAGCCTCGTACATGGATTCATCATCTGCCTGCCGAAAAGAAGTAATATTGTTACGAAGCTTATCAGTCAAATTTGTAGGATTAAACCGAGCAAGGAAATCACGACAAAGATCGGTCCAAGATGCTATTGATCCGGCATGAATGCTATTCAACCATGCTTTCGCCCTATCCCTCAGTGAATAGGGGAATAATCTTAATCGTAAGACATCGGGGGTGACTCTGTGTATTTTGAACGAGTTGCAAATCTCGAGGAAAGATTTCAGATGTTGTCGTGCATCTTCAGTTGCTGAGCCACCAAATTGACCAATTGTGTTGATCATATTAAACATTACCAGTTTTAACTCAAAGTGGTCAGCTTCAATTTCAGGTGCGACAACTCCTGGATTAAGTCCATCAAGATCTTCTTCAAGATGTTCTCGAATAGTTCTGTTTCGTGCAAGAATCACTCCTCCTCCTACTAGAACATCTTGATTCATGTTGCCGTCTTGATTAGCCATTGCTACTCTTGTCCTTCGTCTAAGTCTTTGTAAGGTTCTTTCAATTTTTGGATCAAAGGGATATTCTGGTGTAGTCGGTCTCGCCCTGGTCATATACCAATGCAAAACCAAAGTTTGTTAGCCCTTTGAATCTTAAACAAGAAAATTAAAAAGAAAGTGCAAGAAAATAAAAACAAAGTCGCTATTGCCAATCCCCGGCAACGGCGCCAAAAACTTGTTACACGTAATAAGTGCTACGTAATTGTGCAAGTATACACGTTGCAAGTTATAGTATAAAAGATATCGTCTCCACAGGGATTGGTGCCACTTCAAGAATCTAGTCTCTTGCACTGTAAAAAGTAAAAACACAAATAGAAGATTATAGGAGTTTTAACTAATAACTAATCTAGAAAGCAATAAAGTAAAAGGAAAGATGAGATCAAATGAGAGAGAGATAGGCCACGTTATCGTGAGTTGAGGTGTGATAGCCGATTGGATCGTCTTGGTAAAAGAGTGCACGGGCAACTCAGTTGCCGTGGCAACTTGCACAACGGGGTTGCCTTGGCAACTAATCGATGGTTGCCTGGGCAACTACTTGGACGTCTGGGCAGCAACCTTCAAGGTTCGGCAGAGTGTTCTTCAATGGTTTCTTCTTATCCCTAAGTTGAAACTCTAGCTACTTGTGCATACCTTGATAATACATCCCTGCGTGAATCAAGGGTGAACAACAACCAATCTTGCGCTCCTCTTAGCCGTTGAAATCCTTGACTTATTCCTAAGCCGGATTAATCTTCACCATCAAAAGATTGAATAAAGATCATATTCATTCGTTTCTTGAATCTAACTATCTCGATATTAGATAAATAGATGAAATCACGAGATCCTCTCCCAATTCACTCGCAAACAAGAATAAGAACCAAGAATGAATAAACCTTGAATAGAAAAGTGCAAACTCTTATTACCTAAACAAAAACCAATAGTTTCTCACAACCACAAAACACAATAACCATAGCCAAGTAGATTTAGTTCATGGCTAGGTTCCAAAGAAACATAAGATAAATAATCCCTAGCATGAACCCAATCGAACAAGAAAGAAAAGAATGAAGAAGGAAGCTTGTCGAAATCCTCCTTGCCCTAGATGCTTGACGAAAATTCTCTTCTTGCCCTCCTTGGAGTTTTCGAAATTCCCCTCTCTTTCTCTCCATGGATTGTCGAAATTCCCTTCTTATTTATAGGGCTAGGTCAAAGTCCTTCTTTAAGGAGGAAGTTAAGTTGGAATTAAATTATCTTTAAAGAATATGATTCTTTATTATAATTATATTCCTACTAGAACTTCTCCTATCTTCTTAGAATTTAATTCTTCTTTAATATCATCATGGAAATCAAATTCCTTTGGGTTTGGGCTTTGCTCCACGTCATCTTGGGCTTGTCTAGTTATCAATTTCGACTACCATATCACCTTTGCTCTTTGTCGACAATTGCCCTGGCAACTGGCTCGGCGTCTCCTTCATGTATTGCCCTGGCAACTAGCTCGGCATATCCTTCATGTATTGCCTTGGCAACTAGCTCTAGCCTTGCTTTGGCAAGTGATCCTGCACATACACACAAAACACACCAAAGCAGCATCTTTTCCCACAAAAACTACCAAGTTATGTAATCAAGCTCAACGATGGAAGGAAACATGGATTAATGCATGAATGGCTAATTATGCAACTAATATGAGCCTAAGTCTAACAATAATATGAGTAAAAAGGGTAAGAAAAATAGTACTTTTGAACACTTATCACACCCCCAAACTCAAACTATTGCTTGTCCTCAAGCAATGCAAACTCATAATTACCTGCCAAGACTTCAATTTTCACAAACTTAGCTTTGAACTTGATTTCAATTCTCTGAACCGAGGCACGAAGTATGATTGGCTTTTTATTTTTTGGAAAACTTAGGAGTTACTCGGAATCAAACTATAATGCTTGTGAGTGTGTGCGGAGTTGTGTGCAAGTTGATTTTTCGTATTCTATGCAAACAATAGGTTTTCAAATTACTTCATTGGGTTCTTTTTAACATGTTTTAACTAGAGCCAGTTTTGGGCACCTCTAGTGTTTTGTTTTTAGTTTTCTTAAGTTAATTTATTCGACTAGAGCCGGTTTCGGGCACCTCTAGAGATCAATTTTTTTAACACATACTAGAGCCAGTTTCGGGCACCTCTAGTTATCAATTTTTTTAGCACATGCTAGAGCCAATTTCGGGCACCTCTAGCATTCATCCAATTTTTATTCTAATCCCCCAATTTGTTAATTATCAACCTAAGTTCACTAGAATTCCTTAAATCAATCAAACCACAACCGTGTTTCATCAAATTTAGCATCATAGTAAAATTCTAAGTTTTTCCATGGTTATCCTAGAATAAAAATTCTATCTTTAAGTGCATTGGCAAAGTCATCATCGGATATTCATCAAATCTAAGCAATTCTTGTTCCAATTAAAGGCATGGCAAGCAATTTATGTATCCTAAATGTAATACTTAAGATGAATGTAACTAAACATGGTAACTACTAATAACAATCCCCCCCAAACTCGAGTGAGGCATTGTCCTCAATGCATGCATAAAAGAAAATAAAAAGTAACGAGAAATAAAATGCATACGAGGACTTACTCCGAGAGTTCGTCATCGTAGATGATTAGTTTCCTTTTGGTCGGTGTCTTGATTCTCTTGCTTGAACGTGATGGTTGTTTCCTTGTTGCCGGTGGTGGAATCGATCCTCGTACGGGATTGTCCTCATCATCCTCTTCATCAGTTTCATTGGCTTTTTGCTTGGAGGATTCAATTGGTGCGGTCTTTGTTGGTGCAATGGAGGACTCGTCCAAATCTAAAAAATTAGAAAATGATTCCGTAGGAGTTGATTTGGGCATAGGTGCTTTACCCTTGGCTTTTGCAGTGGTTGCCGGGATGTCTTTAGCTTTGGTTGCCGTGGCATCTTCAGGGTTGGTTGCCATGGCGTCAGCTTGTGCAGGCACGATGTAGGTTGCCGTGGCATCATCTGTTGTAGTTGTCGCGGCGACTGCTTCATTGGTTGCCGAGGCAAGGATCTCGGCAAGAAAAATTGGGAACGGCACTCGACTGTCCGGGTACTTTTCTAGGATGACTTGGGTGATGGCATTGTTGTGCTCCTTCATGTACCGCATGAACATTAGTTGCCGGTCTTCAATTTGCCTTAGGTGTCTCACCAATGGTTGCAAGAGTGCTTCAAAGTGTCCCGAGGTTGATGGCCGAGTTGCCCGGGCGTTAGGTGCTTGGGCATTAGGGATTGTCGGGGCGACAGGAGTTGCCGTGGCAATTGGAGGCCTTGAAGATTTTCCCGGTGCCTCTCCCATTAGCTTTTGGATTTGTGCTTGATTCCAATCGGAGTTTGGTAGGGCCTTTTCATCGGTGGACTCACTTGGGACATGCATCTCCTTACAAAGATTAGAAATTAAGCAAGGGAAGAAAAGAGAACCCTTATCTTTTGAGCTACATACAAAAATCTCATCACAAATAATTTTTCCAATGTTAATGATGCGATTATGCAAAATAGAATGTATGAGCAAAAGACGTGGTATATCAATGGTAGTATTATGTGTTGTGGGCATTAAAGAAGTTTTAATAAACTTATTCCATAGTTTTGCCTCAGGTTTAAGCCGAAGGCGATTTACTGTGCCCTTGTATTTACCGTCATTCCAATGAGTTCCCGGTTGAGTGAGTTCTTGAAACACCTTGTCGAGTTGCTTGGGAGTGATTTGATCAACGAAGGCTTGATGCTTGTCCTTCTCAATGTAAAGCCCGTAAAAGGTGTTGACATTTTCGGGACTTATGAGTATGGCCTTGTCACGAACAAAAACATAAGGATTATCCGTGTTAGGTGAGTGAGCATAGAATTCTCTTTCTGATGTCTCTGGTGCTGCGGTTGAGAGCCAGTGAAGAACGGTATTGTGGAGGTGCTTACTTTGTCAGATTCGTTCTCGGTCGTTGGATCAGATTTGATTCAACGACTGAGATCGCTTGAAGAATGGATGGCTTCGATGTGATCTAGAGTGGTGGAACTGATGGGAGGATGCCACGTGGCGGATGGTAGCTAGACGGTCTTGCGCGTGCAAGTGAGAAATCTGATGAGCAGCGCGTAGATCTACGCAACAGATGAAGGGTCTTTGAGCTTCAATCATAGCCGTTGGATCTAAACCTGATCCAATGGCTCTCCTGTGGCTGTGCATACAAAGAAATAAATTAGGGTTCAAACATCTTTAATGAGTATTAGGGTTTTTAGTGTTTGGGCCATTTGTTTTGGGCCTGTAATTTTTTGGGGCCCCATTTGTAATTGGACGGGACTATTAATTTTATTTTTGGGTTTTCAATATACATTGAGTTTAATTTTAATTCAGTCCAACATAATATATTAATAATAATAATAAATAAATAAATACACATATGCACACATACATATAATATACTGACACATATACAATCATAATATATGTAATACATCCTTACTTAACATAGTATATAAACATATATAACTAATATAACATACCAACATATTAGCCTATTCCCACATAATTAGTAATTAGTATAATCACACGCATTACCATATATAAAGTATAAACACACATAGTACACGTACATCACATAATATTCATTCCGTGCACACACACATCACGCATATATTACATACATATTAATAACACCCATACACGTAAACATGCAACAATAATTAGTTATTATATTAGTATGTCGAGCTATTAACAAACACATATAAAAATGAGTGATTACAGTTGCCCCTCTTTGCTTGTTCTCGAGGAATAGGAACAAAGCAAAGATTATAAGCACTCATTTTTATCCGACTTTTCTGTTCGTAGCTTCAGAGTCATGTGTTCTTCTGGAACTCTCCGTTCTTCCTTCGGGTCCTTAAGCGGTTTGCACCTAAATTTTAGAAATCTTGATCTTAAGAAAGATGATCCTTACGAAAGGATTAAACTAAGAAGTTGATTTTAAGAAAAATATCCTTATGGCAGGATAAATTAAGGAATTAATTTTTAGAAAAATATCCTTAAGAAAGGTTAGGATTAAGAAATTCGATTTTATGAAAAACATCCTTATGGAAGGATAAATTAAGGAATTAATTTTTAGAAAAATATCCTTAAGAAATGATTAAATTAAGAAATTTGATTTTGAGAAAAACATCCTTATGGAAGGATAAATTAAGGAATTAATTTTTAGAAAAATATCTTTAAGAAATGACTAAATTAAGAAATTTGATTTTAAGAAAAACATCATTATGAAATGATAAATTAAGGAATTAATTTTTAGGAAAATATCCTTAAGAAAGGATTGAATTTGATTTTAAGAAAAACTGTCTAGACATCACGAGGAATCCATCCAAGGTGATGGCTCGAAAATCTAGTGACATTTTTCTTTGATCCATCTTTCTTCTTTCTTTCTTTCTTTTTCCTTATTCTTCTTCTTTCTTCCTTTATTTTGTTTTTTCTTTCTTTTCTTTTTTTCTTCTCTCTTCTTCTTTTTCTTCTTTTTTCTTTTCTTTTTTTGCTTATCTTTTTCTTTCTGTGACAAGCTTCTTTATGAAAGGATCCAACTAGAGAATTCGGTTTTAAGAACAACATCCTTAAGCAAGGATCCGACTAAAGAAACTGGTTTTAAGAAAGGCATCCTTATGAAAGGATGTCAGTACAAAATTTGGTTTTTAAGAAAAACCTTAAGTGATACCTTGGTTTTATCTGTCTAGAAATCAGTCAGAGTGGCAGCTCGAAAATGTTGACGTTTTCTCTAGTCAAACTATCTTCGTTCTTTTTTCTATTTTTCTTTTTCCCTTTTTTTCTTTTTTCTCTTTTTTTCTTTTTTTTTCTTTTTTGTGTGTTTTTGGTTCCTTTATTGTTGTTTTTTTTTCTCTTTTTTTTTCAGGGAAGGCGATACTCAAGCGCGTGTCTTCTGGATCAATGCACAGGTGCACAAAATCTTTGTTGAAGTCATCTTCATTGAAACTATATTTTCGTCTTCATGTATGAATGTTTTCCAATTAAGGATGATACATGAGCATACCTTATGACGTAAATATGCATATGTTCATGTATAATGCTATTCTCACGATTGTTGGGGATGCAAAGGTGAAACCTAATCATGTAGACTTATAATGATGCAATGATGCATCAATCCATGTCATATTCTTCTCGGACATCTTAATACTCAAGTCACCATTTTTTGGTTAGGTAGGCTTCATCGTGTGACTACAATCATTAATCATTCTGATGATTTAGCAGCTTTCGCCCCCCAAAACTTTGTTGTTCATTCCTTGTTCAACCTTTCAAGTCAAGTGACCTCGGTCAACATTATCTCCTTACTCAAGAAAGTCTTTTGTCTTCTTCATTAATCAAAATCTTTCGATCCGTCTGACATCTCGGGTCTATTCCGACTTAAATTCTTATAACTATCTCTGTTGTTTCACGGATAATGGTGCCCCACTAATTTTAGACTCGAATTCTTTATTGTCTTTGACCCATCATGCAGAGTATCTATCTGTCTCAACATCGGGGTGAGCTAAAATGCCCTAACTTCCCCAAACCCATCTCTGAGTTCAATCTATGTCTTTGAACTTAAATGAAGTACTCTAAGAGGGATCGAACCTATGTCTCTAGGCTTTAAATCTTAAAAAAGAAATGTAAAGAGGCAAATTGCCCGTGTATCCTCTGAAAAGAAATTGGATTTTGAAATTAACGGCAAAATTTTGAAAAGCAAACACTCTTTTCCCTTTTTTAAATGCTTGATCAGAAAATCTTGACAGCCGTAGTGATACGTCAAATCGTATACCTTGAGTATCAAGTGCAAAAACGACATTGAGACAACTTACCGGTGATTTCCCCCAAGAGTATCCTGTATATAGGGGACCTCAATAGCTGAATTGTTATCTGAAAATTTAAAATACATTCCGAGTTATTTTTTTATTTTTATTTTTATTTTTATTTTTTTGACTGGTTAGGACCCTATCAAATAAGTCTCAATTCTAAATTATCATCATTTTTTAGCTCATTTCCTTTTTGTTTGGGGAATTCAACTCATCACATTCTTTTGGCTCGAGAATAATGATGGAGCAAACAGCAATACCCCGAGTTACTCAACATTGTCATGAGACAAAAATTTTACCATCACTCATGAAGCAATTTTTCTTCTCTCTCTTTTTCTTCTTCTGTTCTTTGTTTTTTTTGTTAGATGGTGCATTGCTATCTTATCGCTTCAGAGGAGTGCCCCAAAGTTGCCACACTCTTATCCGAGACTTCAAACATGCCTATTACCAGGCTTTGAATGTGTCTATTACCAGGCTTCAAACATTGGATTGCTTTCTCTTAGGATTTCTTCTCTCATTTATCTTAAACGTGGGAGATGTCTTTTTTTAGTAAGGTAAATTATGTTTAAGTGGGGTCATTAATGATTGACCAAAATAAATCGGAAGGTAATTACAAATTCATCTTCTCCGCAGCTTTTGATTTCCAGTAGATGCAGGTTGCTCAAAACCAATCACCTAGGTTAAAATGATGTCCCTCATGCAATTGATATACATGGACACAATAGCCGGATACATGTATATGAGTATGCACATGGGAAAACAAAAACTAACCCTTACCAATGAGTGAAATGTTTTAACAAATCAAAGAATGAAAATTGCTTGCTAAACGTGCACAAAAATGATATGCGAAAGAAATTTCATTTTACAAGACATATTGATAAGTGTTCAAAACTACTATTTTTATTACCTTTTTTACTCATATTATTGTTAGACTTAGGCTCGTATTAATTGCATAATTAGTCATTCATGCATTAATTCATGTTTCTTTCCATCGTTGAGCTTGATTACATAACTTGGTAGATTTTGTGGGAAAAGATGCTGGTTTGGTGTGTTTTTGTGTGTGTGTGCAGAATAACTTTCCAAAGCAAGGCTAAAACCAGATGCCAGGGCAATGCATGAAGGAGATGACGAGCTAGTTGCCAGGGCAATACATGAAGGAGATGCCGAGCTAGTTGCCAGGGTAATTTTCGACAAGGAATAAGATGATATGGTAGTCGAAATTGATGACTAGATAAGCCCAAGATGACGTGGAGCAAAGCTAAATCCCAAAGGAGTTTGATTTCCATGAAGAGGTTAAAGAGAAATTAAATCCCAAGAAGATAGGAGAAGTTCTAGAAGGAATTTAAATATAATAAAGAATTATATTATTTAAAGATAATTTAATTCCAACTTAACTTCTTCTCAAAAAAGACTTTGACCTAGCCTTATAAATTGAAGGCCATGCCGTCACTTCCAAAGGAGAGAGATGAGAGAATTTTTGACAAGATCAAGGGCAAGGGAGATTTCGACAGAGCTCCATCCATTCTTCTTCTTTTTCTTTCTTGTTCAACTAGGTTTATGCTAGGAATTCTTTATCTTGTGTTTCTTTGGAACCTAGCCATGAACTAAATCTATTTGGCTAAGGTTATTGTGTTTTGTGGTTGTGAGAAACAATTGAGTGTCTTTATTCAATCTATTGATGGTGAATTGGGAGAAGATCTTGTAACTTCATCTATTTATCTAATATCGGGAGAGTTAGATTCAAGAAACAAATGAGTGTCTTTATTCAATCTATTGATGGTGAAGATTAATCCGGCTTAGGGATAAGTTAAGGATTTCAACGGCTAAGAAGAGCGCAAGATTGGTTGTTGTTCACCCTTTATTCATGCAGGGATGTATTATCAAGGCATGCACAAATAGCTAGAGTTTCAACTTAGGGATAAGAACAAAACATTGAAGAACGCTCGGCCGAACCTTGAAGTTGTTGCCCAGACGCCCAAGTAGTTGCCCAGCTAGTCGCCCAGGCAACCATCGATTAGTTACCAAGGCAACGCCGTTGTGCAAGTTGCCACGGCAACTGAGTTGCCCTTGCACTATTTTACCAAGACGATCCAATCGGCTATCACTCTTCAACTCACGATAACCTGGCCTATTCTCTCTCATTTTATTTCATCTATTATTTTACTTTATTGCTTTCTAGTTTAGCTGTTAGTTAAACTCCTATAATCTTCTACTTGTGTTTTTACTTTTTACAGTGCAAGAGATTAGATTCTTGAAGAAGCATCAATCCCTGTGGAGACGATATCTTTTATACTACAACTTGCGATGTGTATACTTGTACAATTGCGGAGCACTTATTACGCGCAACAAGTTTTTGGCGCCGTTGCTGGGGATTGGCAATAGCGACTTTGTTTTTATTTTCTTACACTTTTTATTTTTCTTGTTTAAGATTCAAAGGGTTAACAAACTTTGGTTTTGCATTGGTATATGACCAGGGCGAGACCGATTACACCAGAATATCCCTTTGATCCAGAAATCGAACGAACCTTGCAAAGACTCAGACGAAGGTTAAGAGTAACAACGGCTAATCAAGACGACAATATGATTCAAGATGTTCCAGCAGGAGGAGGAATGATTCTTGCATGAAATAGAACTATCCGAGACTATCTTGAAGAAGATCTTGAAGGACTTAATCCAGGAGTTGTCACACCTGAAATTGAAGCTGACCACTTTGAGTTAAAATCGGTGATGTTTAATATGATCGACACAATTGGTCAATTTGGCAGCTCAGCAACTGAAGATGCACGACAACATCTTAAATATTTCCTTGAGATTTGCAACTCGTTCAAAATACAAGGAGTCACCCCCGATGTTTTACAACTAAGATTATTCCCCTATTCACTGAGGGATAGGGCGAAAGCATGGTTGAATAGTATTCCTGCCGGATCAATAGGATCTTGGACCGATCTTTGTCATGATTTCCTTGCTTGATTTAATCCTACAAATTTGACTGATAAGCTTCGTAACGACATTACTTCTTTTCGGCAGGCAGATGATGAATCCATGTACGAGGCTTGGGAGCGATATAGAGAACTTCTACACGAATTCCCAATGTGGACACAAGTAACAATGTTTTACAACACTGTGAATACACCAACAATGATGATGCTAGATGCCTCGGCAAACGGCATACTCCTAGATAAGTCGTCGGAGGAAGCAATGCAAATTCTAAACTTGCTTGCCAAGAATGATTATCAATTCCCCTCTGCTAGAAGAGGAGGAGTTAGATGCCAAGCCACAATACATGAAATAGGATCATCAGACTCAATTTCGGCACAATTGGCCACTTTAACCAAGATTGTCCAGAACATGCAGAAACCAAACAACACATAGGAGGTCAAGGTAATGGATTCCTTTTGTGAGTTATGTGGTGGTAACCATGATTCTTCTGAATGTATGCAGAATCCGGAATCCAGCTTCTATGTGGGGAATAACAACCGGAACAATAATGTGATGTCCAATACATACAATCCAGCTTGGAAGAAGCACCCAAATTTTTCATAGAGTAATCCCAACAATGCTCTAAACCATAACAATCAGAATGCACAAGCATCGGGATTCCAGCAGAATATGTCACGGCAACAGTTGCCGCAGCAACAACCGACAACATCTAGTTCTTTGGAAAATTCTCTCAATGCTTTTATGTTGAAAACTGAATCTTATATGGTTAAGAATAGTAACTTCATAAAAAGAACTGATGCTTTTATTAACAGGACCAAGATGAGATTGCAAAACCAAGAGGCGGCAATCAAATCATTGAAAAATCAAGTTGGACAATTTGCTCAAAACCTGAATACTAGACCGCAAGGAGGTTTACCTAGCGATACTGAAGTCGTAAGAGGAACTGGCCATGAGCAATGTAAGGCGATCACCACTAGAAGTGGCCAACAACTTAAAGAGGCTCAAGCTCGCTCATCAAACAAAACTCCACAAAAAGATCAAGATGAACCCAGCGGCAAAGCCTCAGATGTTGAACCGGGAATTACCGCGGTAACCAGCGATAAGCATGCCTCAGCAACCGGCGATAAGGATGCCTCTGCAACCAACGATAGGCACGCCACGGCAACCCCAGTTGACAATGCCTTTGCAACTCCAGTTGCCTCGGAATGCCGTCAATCAGGTTTCACACCAATGAAAGGATCAAAGATATCCGACTTCCACCACCATTCCCACAAAGGTTGAAGCGACAAAGGCAAGAATATCAATTCAAGAAGTTTCTTGATATCCTAAAGCAAGTCCACATCAACTCGCCATTGGTTGAAGAAATTGAACAAATGTCGGACTATGCCAAGTTTCTTAAAGACATTGTGCCCAAGAGAACAAGCCTAAGAAAGTTTGAAACAGTTGCTGCAACAGAGGGATGCATGGCCATGTTGCACAATCGCATGCCACCCAAGTTGAAGGATTCCGAAAGTTTCACAATACCTTGTTCCATCGGAAACCACTATGTCGGGAAAGCATTATGTGACCTTGGATCAAGCATAAACTTGATGGCTAAATTGGTTTTCCAGAAACTAGGAATCGAGAAGGCAAGACCTACAACAGATATACTACAACTAGCCGACAAATCATATGTGCATCCAGAGGGAAAAATCGAAGACATACTGGTAAAAGTTGATAAATTTATTTTTCTCGCTGACTTTATTGTTTTGGATTGTGAAGCAAATGAACATGCACCTATCATTCTCGAGAGACCCTTCCTAGCAACAGGGAGAACCTTGATCGATGTTGAAAAGGGAGATCTCACAATGAGGGTGAATGACCAGCAAGTTAAACTAAATGTGTTCCAAACACTAAGGCATGCCGATGATCCAGAATAATGCCAACTTCTTCATGCCATGGCAGAGTTTAACTTCGACGAGGAATTTAGTTGCCTCGACAACTACATTGCCGATCAAGAGGAACCTGAAGAGTATGAAGAACCAATCAATGAAGAACAACAAGAAGAGGCAAATTGGTTAGTCAGTCGACCAGGTACATACTTTGAACCACTGGATTACTCAGGTGGGGAAGGCAAACTCGAAAAGCCTTCCATTGAACAACCATCGATTCTTGAGTTGAAACAATTGCCAGGGCAACTAAAATATGCTTACATGGGAACCGATAATACATTGCCTGTAATTATTTCCTCTATGTTACAGCCTGAGCAGGAAAAGAAGTTGATCAAAATGTTGATGCTACACAAGAAGGCAATAGGGTGGACAATTGCCGACTTGAAGAGAATTAGCCCGGTAGTGTGCATGCACAAGATTTTGTTGGAAGATGATCACAAACATTTGATTGAGGCCCAGAGGAGACTGAATCATGCCATAAAAGGGGTTGTAATGAAAGAAATCATCAAGTGGCTTGACGTCGGCCTTATATACCCTATCTCTGATAGTACATGGGTAAGTCCGGTACAATGTGTACCGAAAAAGGAAGGTATAACGGTGGTAAGTAGTGAAAATAATTAACTCATTCCAACCAGGACTATGACCGGTTGGAGGGTTTGTATGGATTATTGAAAGCAAAACAAAGCCACTAGGAAAGATCACTTCCCATTACCCTTTATTGATCAAATACTTGACCGTCTTGCAGGTAAACCCTTTTATTGTTTTCTTGATGGTTATTCAGGTTACAATCAAATTGCCATAGCACCAGAAGATCAAGAAAAGACAACTTTCACATGCACATACTTTTGCTTTCCGAAGGATGCCGTTCGGATTGTGTAATGCCCCAGCAACCTTCCAAAGATGCATGATGGCACTCTTTTCAGACATGGTCGAAGACTTCCTTGAGATCTTCATGGATTATTTTTCCGTTTTTGGTAATGACTTCAACAGTTGCCTCGGTAATTTAGAGAAGGTGTTGGCAAGATGTGAAGAAACCGATTTAGTCCTTAATTAGGAGAAGTGCCATTTATGGTAGATGAACGAATAGTGCTCGGCCACAAGATTTCATCCAAGGGAATTGAAGTAGACAAAGACAAGGTGGACGTGATCGAGAGATTACCCTCACCAAGTTTGGTTAAAGGAATCCGAAGCTTTCTTGGACATGCAGGTTTTTACAGGAGGTTCATTCATAATTTTTCTAAAATTACTAAACCCTTGTGCAATTTGCTTGAACAGGATAAAGTCTTCAATTTTGGTGATTCTTGCGCCCAAGCATTCGAAACCCTAAAGGAAAAGCTTGCCTCGGCACCCATTGTCGTTCTACCAGAATGGACGCTACCTTTTGAGCTCATATGTGATGCAAGTGATTTCGCTGTAGGAGCAGTCCTAGGCCAACACATAGGTAAGACCTTTCATGTGATATATTATGCTAGTAAAACTCTTAATAGTGTTAAAGTGAATTACACAACAACGGAGAAAGAGTTACTAGCTGTAGTTTTCGCATTTGACAAGTTCTGATCCTATTTGATTGGTACAAAGGTAATTATTCATACGGACCATTCGGTAATTAAGTATCTATTTGCTAAAAATGATGCCAAACCGCGTTTGATTCGTTGGATATTACTTTTACAAGAATTTGATATTGAAATTAAGGATAGAAAATCAAGTGGCCGATCACTTATCACGTTTAGAAGGTAATAGGGAGGAGGACGCTGATTTAGAGATATGCGATGCATTCCCGGATGAGCAACTTTTAGTTACCTCGGCAACCATGGATGTGCACGCCTCAGTAACCCACGACGCCATAGCAGCTCGTGACGCGCACGCCTCGGCAACCATGGATACGGATGCCTCAGCAACCCTCGACGTCGCAGCAGCTCTTGACGCGCACGCCTCGGCAACCATGGATGCACATGCCTCGGTAACCCTCGACGCCGCAGCAGCTCTTGATGCGTACGCCTTAGCAACCATGGATGCGCACGCCTCGGCAACCCTTGATGCTTCAGCAACTCTTGACGCGCACGCCTCAGCAACTCCAAACGCGTATGCCTCGGCAACCACTGATACGCACGTCGCGGCAACCACTGATACGCACGCCTCAACAACCATGGACGCGTATTCCTCGGCAGCTCTAGACGCACATGCCTCAGCAATCTTGGGAGCAGTCGCCACAGCAGCACATGCCTCAACAATACCCTGGTACGCTGATTTAGTTAATTTCCTTGTTTGTGGTATTTTACCTTATGGCCTTACTCGCCAAGGAAAGAAGCAGTTCCACTATGATACTAAGCGTTACTTTTGGGATGAGCCTCTTTTGTTTAAACAATATACAGATCAGGTTATACGCCGATGTGTCCCTGAAGAAGAGCAGCAGAATGTACTCCGGCAATGCCATTCTTCACCCTGTTGAGGACATTTTGGAGGAACTCGTACCGCGGCCAAAGTTTTGCAATCTAGTTTGTATTGGCCAACACTGTACAAAGATGCCCAAGAGTTTTACAAGCAATGTGATTGTTGCCAGAGGACGGACAATATCTCTAGACGATATGAGATGCCACTCCAAAACATCATCGAGGTGGAATTGTTCAATGTATGGGGGATCGATTTTATGGGACCTTTCCCATCTTCATTCAGCAACCTCTACATTCTACTTGTCGTTGACTACGTGTCAAAATGGGTTGAGGCAGCTGTAGTTCCCAACAACGATTCCAAGACCGAGCAACGATTCTTGCAGAAAAACATATTTACACGGTTTGGGATGCCGAGAGCAATTATCAGTGATGAAGGCAAGTATTTTGACAATAGACTTATTGCCAAGATGTTGCAACGCTTCGGTGTATCGCACAAGATTGCCACGGCATATCACCCACAAACTAATGGGCAAGCAGAAATTTCCAACCGGGAATTGAAGGGTATACTCGAGAAAGTTGTAAATCCCTCTAGGAAGGATTGGTCAGTAAGACTAGATGACGCACTTTGGGCATATCACACTGCATTCAAAACACCCTTAGGTATGTCTCCCTTCCGACTTGTCTATGGCAAAACATGCCATCTACCGGTGGAAATCGAAAACAAGGCATATTGTGCAATCAAGACCGTGAATATGGATTGGGAAAGTGCTGGACAAAAGCGTTTGTTGGACCTCAACGAGATAGAAGAATTCCGTGCACTCGCCTATAAGAATGCACGAATCTACAAGGAGAAAACAAAGCAATGGCACGACAAGAAACTATTGTCGCGGCAATTCATGACAGGGCAACTAGTTCTCTTATTCAATTCTCGGCTAAAACTTTTCCCGGGAAAACTGAAATCAAGATGGTCGGGACCATTCGAAGTTGTCAAACCATTCTCCCATAGTGTCGTGATAATCAATTCCATCACTGACGAACATGAATTCAAAGTTAACGGACAAAGATTAAAGCACTACAACAGCGCCCATGTGGAACGTAACAAAGAAGTGGTCACCTTAGCAGATGCATGATCATGCTCTTCTTTCGATATTTCCTTTTTATTTTTATTTTTATTTTTATTTTTATTTTTATTTTTATTTTTATCTTTTTCGAACTATTTAATTTTCTAAATTTTTTATTATTTTTGAATTTTTTTTCTTCTTTAGGATAGATTTTTTTTTAAGATTAAAACTACATCTTTCTTTCATATTTATCTTTTTAAGTTTAAGAATTTCTTTGCACATCTTTAATTATTTTATTTTATTTTATTAGTTTATCCTTAATTTTAATCCTTATTTTATTTATTTTTGAATTGTAGGAAAAAGAGTTAAAGATAAAAGAGGAATTTTGATTCAAGAAGGAAACTTCTTCAACAAGGAAATTAATGGGCTGAATCTAAGGCTTATATTAAGCCTCCAAATTACCCTAAATAAACCCCCTAGCTGTCACCCTTCCCCTAAATCGAAACCCCTTTCTTCTTTATTCCAAAATTAATCTCACCCACCATAGTTACTACCTATATTTTCTATATAACCCATCACCCTTAACTTCCAAGAAACCTATTCCAACTTTTCATCTTGCAACTCTTTAGTTTTTTTTGCTTTCTTTTCTTTGTTTTTACAAAACTCACAACCAAGATCATCAATGGCATCCAAAATTGAATTTTTGGTTCATCCAAGTTCCTCCAAAGAACCAAGATACAAGAAGTTTGCTACACCAGTGGTTCAAGAAAGATTTCACTCCAAGTTTGAAAGCCATAAGATTTGCGAAGAACAAGGCTTTCAATACTCAAACTCTCATCAAGATTTTGGCCTTGAACCATTCATCTTCGAAAGGATTGCACATCAAAAGTGGCAAATCTTTTGCCATAAATCGGAACCGGGTAACATCTCATGGGTAAGAGAATTCTATGCTCACTCACCTAACTCGGATAATCCTTATGTTTTTGTTCTACATTGATAAGGACGAGCATCAAGCCTTTGTTGATCAACTCACGCCCAAGCAACTCAACAAGGTGCTTCAAGAACTCACTCTACCGGGAACTCATTGGAACGAAGGTAAATACAAGGGCACGATAAATCGCCTTCAGCTTAAACCCGAGGCAAAACTATAGAATAAGTTCGTTAAAACTTCTTTAATGCCCACCACGCACAATCCTATTGTTGATACACCTCGTCTTTTGCTCATACATTCTATCTTGCATAATCGCATCATTAACATTGGATAAATTATTTGTGATGGGATCTTTATATGTAGCTCAAAAGACAAGGGTTCTCTTTTCTTCCCTTGCTTAATTTCCAATCTTTGCAAGGAGATGCATGTCCCAAGTGAGTCCACCGATGAAAAGGCCCTACCAAAGTCCGGTTGGAATCAAGCACAAATCTGAAAGCTAATGGGAGAGGCACTGGTAAAATCCTCAATGCCTCTAATTGTCGCGGCAACTCCTGCCGCCTTAGTAACCCCTAATGCCCAAGCACCTAACGCCCGGGCAACTCGGCCATCAACCCTTGGATAACTTGAAGCACTCTTGCAACTATTGGCGAGCCGCCTTAGGCAAATTGAAGACCGGAAACTAATGTTCATGCGGTACATGAAGGATCACAACAATGCCATCACCCAAGTCATCCTGAAAAAGTACCCAGACAGTCGCGTGCCGTTCCCAATCTTTCCTGCCAAAATCCTTACCACGGCAACCAATGAAGCAGTCGCCACGGCAATCGCAACAGATGATGCCGCGGCAACCTACACCGCGCCTGACTAAGCAGATGCCACGGCAACCAACACTGAAGATGCCACGGCAATAAAAGCTAAATACGCCCTGGCAACCATTGCAACAGCCAAAGGTAAAGCACCTATGCCCGAATCAACTCGTACGAAATCATTGTCTGATTTTTAGATTCAGACGAGTCCTCCATTGCACCAAAGACCGCACCAATTGAATCCTCCAAGCCCAAGCAAAAAGCCAATGACATTGATGAAGAGGACGATGGGGACAACCCCGTACGAGGATCGATTCCACCATCGGCAACAAGGAAGCAACCACCGCGTTCAAGCAAAAGAATCAAGACACCGACCAAAAGGAAACTAATCATCCACGACGGCGAACTCTCAGAGTAAGTCCTCGTTCGCATTTTACTTTTCTTTATTTTTATTTTTCTTTATTGCATGCATTGGGGACAATGCTTCACTCGAGTTTGGGGGGGATTGTTATTAGTTAGTTACCATATTTAGTTGCATTCATCTTAAGTATTGCATTTAGGATACATAAATTACTTGCCATGACTTTAGTTGGAACAAGAATTGCCTAGATTTGATGAATATCTGATGATGACTTTGCCAATGTACTTAATTGATAGAACTTTTTATTCTAGGATAAACATGGAAACACTTAGAATCGTACTATGATGCTAAACTTGATGAAACACTGTTGTGGCTTTGTTGATTTAAGGAATTCTAGTGAACTTAGGTTGATAGTTAAAAAGTTGGGGGATTATAATAAAAATTGGATGAATGCTAGAGGTGCCCGAAATTGGCTCTAGTATGTGCTAAAAAATTGATCGCTAGAGGTGCCCGAAATTGGCTCTAGTATGTGCTAAAAATTGATCGCTAGAGGTGCCCGAAACCGGCTCTAGTCGAATAAATTAATTAACTTAAGAAAACTAAAAACAAAACACTAGAGGTGCCCGAAACCGGCTCTAGTTAAAATATGTTAAAAGAACCCAACGAAGTAATTTGAAAACCTCTTGTTTGCATAGAATCCGAAAAATCAAATTGCATACAACTCAGCACACACTCACAAGCATTATAGTTTGATTCCGAGTAACTCCTAAGTTTTTCGAAAAACGAAAAGCCAATCATACTTTGTGCCCCGGTTCTGAGAATTGAAATCAAGTTCAAAGATAAGTTTGTTAAAATTGAAGTCTTGGAGGGTAATTATTAGTTTGCATTGCTTGAGGACAAGTAATAGTTCGAGTTTGGGGGTATGATAAGTGTTCAAAAGTACTATTTTTATTACCCTTTTTACTCATATTATTTTTGTACTTAGGCTCATATTAATTGCATAATTAGTCATTCATGCATTAATTCATGTTTCTTTCCATCGTTGAGCTTGATTACATAACTTGGTGGTTTTTGTGGGAAAAGATGCTGCTTTGGTGTGTTTTTGTGTGTGTGTGCAAAATCACTTGCCAAAGCAAGGTTGGAACCAGTTGCCAGGGCAATGATGAAGGAGATGCTGAGCTAGTTGCCAGGACAATGCATGAAGGAGATGCCGAGCTAGATGCCAGGGACATTTTTGACAATGAATAAGATGATATGGTAGTCGAAATTGATAACTAGATAAGCCCAAGATGACGTGGAGCAAAGCTAAATCCCAAAGGAGTTTGATTTCCATGAAGAGGTTAAAGAGAAATTAAATCCCAAGAAGATGGGAGAAGTTCTAGAAGGAATTTAAATATAATAAAGAAATATATTCTTTAAAGATAGTTTAATTCCAACTTAACTTTCTTCTCAAAAAAGACTTTGACCTAGCCCTATAAATTGAAGGTTATGCCATCAACTCTAAAGGGAAGAGAGGAGAGAATTTTTGACAAGATCAAGGGCAAGGGAGATTTCGACAAAGCTTCATCCATTCTTTATCTTTTTCTTTCTTGTTCAACTAGGTTTATGCTAGGAATTCTTTATCTTGTGTTTCTTTGGAACCTAGCCATGAACTAAATCTATTTGGCTAAGGTTATTGTGTTTTGTGGTTTTGATAAACAATTGGATTTTGTTTAGGTAATAAGAGTTTGCACTTTCAATTCAAGGTTTACTCATTCTTGGTTCTTATTCTTGTTTGCGAGTGAATTAGGAGAAGATCTCGTAACTTCATCTATTTATCTAATATCGGGAGAGTTAGATTCAAGAAATAAATGAGTATGGTCTTTATTCAATCTATTGATGGTGAAGATTAATCCGGCTTAGGGATAAGTTAAGGATTTTAACGGCTAAGAAGAGCGCAAGATTGGTTGTTGTTCACCCTTGATTCACGCAGGAATGTATTATCAAGGCATGCACAAATAGCTAGAGTTTCAACTTAGGGATAAGAAGAAACCATTGAAGAACGCTCCGCCGAACCTTGAAGTTAGTGCCTAGACGCCCAAGTAGTTGCCCAGCTAGTCGCCCAGGCAACCATTGATTAGTTGCCAAGGCAACCCCGCTGTGCAAGTTAACACGGCAAATGACTTACCCTTGCACTCTTTTACCAAGACGATCCAATCGGCTATCACTCCTTAACTCACGATAACCTGGCCTATTCTCTCTCATTTGATTTCATATATTCTTTTACTTTATTGCTTTCTAGTTTAGTTGTTAGTTAAACTCCTATAATCTTCTACTTGTGTTTTTTCTTTTTACAATGCAAGAGATTCGATTCTTGAAGTAGCACCAATCCCTGTAGAGACGATATATTTTATACTATAACTTGTGACGTGTACACTTCCACAATTGCGGAGCACTTATTACGTGCAACACATATACCCCTACAAAAAGTCTTCACTGCTCTTCGGGCCTAAAATAGTAAAGCTGACTTCGCATTATCTTTGAAAAACATGAAATCCATTTAAACACCTAACTAGGAAGTTAGTACCTCCCCAAAATTTATATCTGTCATTGTCCTTAAAACTTCAGATAACCGGCTTCGATCAGACTTTGGACCTTATTTTTCAGAGCTCCACAATTTTCAGTTGTGTAGCTTGTACTCCCCAAATGGTAATCACATACCGCATTGACATCATACCCTGCCGGATATGGAGGATCTTTTGGCTTGGACTGGACAGGGGCTAGTAGCTTCTTTTCGAAAAGCATCAGAAGTAACTCAGTGTAGGTCATAGGAATGGATGGAATACCTTTTCAGGTTTTACGTATCGTGAAGACTGATTGCGAGGATGACCCTGGGGCTGACTGATTGGTTGAGCACTCACCATATGAACATGAGAATCTTCTTTCTTTTGAGGAATTGTGCTGTAGGGATCTTTTATATTCCCCTTCTTAACTGCATCTTCAATGCGCTCTCCAACCATGACTAAGTCTGCAAAGTTGTTGGCATGGTGGCTTTCCAGACGATCATACAACACTCCCTTCAAAGTATCCACAATCATGGGAGTAATTTCACTTTCCTGAATCGGGGGTTGTACCTGAGATGCCATATCTCGCCATCGTTGAGCATACTGAAGAAAACACTCATCAGGCTTCTGCTTTAAACCTTGCAGCACGAATCGATTCGGGGCCATATCTGTTATATGCTTGTACTGTTATATGAAGGCTTTTAAAAGATCCTTCCAAGACTTGATATCTACCCGACTTAATTGATTGTAATGGATTAAAAGCTTTTCATCTTTTGCAAAAGCAGTCATCTTCTGACAATACATGGTATTATGCGTGGAAGGACACGAAGTTCTATCATACTTATCGAAATCAAGGGTCTTGAACTTCGGTGGTACAACAAGGTCGGATACTAGGCTCAGATCACTGGCGTCATTCCCTGGCTCCTCTACAGTCTGCATAGCTTTGCATTTTTCCTCCATGAGATGAATCATTTCTTCCCATTTCTTTTCCACTTCATTTCTAATTTTCTTGACCAAGTTTAGATTCGGTACCTCTTCTTCGTAGAATGCCTCTCTATTCACGGGTTGGCTTTCGAATTCCCCTGCTTGATGACTAACAGATATCCCTGATGGGTCAATGTATATTCTCCCAGCAGGACTTGGCGTCTTTGGTTGAACTTTGCTGTGAGATGTGGTACATTCTGGCTCCTGGGCGACTTCGTCTTTAGCCTTTTCTTTCCCAAGGCTTTTTGCCAGTAATGCAGTTATGTCGGATACTATCGCAGCTTGCGATTGAGCGATCTGCTCATTGAGGCACTGTCTAGCTTCATTGAAACGTGCTTCCAAATCCTTCTGCCCTTTTTCCAAACTGACTATTTTGTCTTCCATTAGTTTGCTTTGGAACCGTGTAAAGTATAGATGCGGCTTATTTTAGTCTCACACTCCCACAATATTTACACTATTAATATTACTGCAAAAATAGATGAATTCATGTATAATGATGCAAATGCCATGATGCAATGCAAGAATGTATGCAAATACAAGTATTGATTTCGCAGGTGTTTTGTCCCTATAGAACATCTTTCATTCAGAACAAAAGCTTTCATTACATCAGGTATTAGGATTTTACAGATAGCGGTGAGCTCTAGCACCTAATTTCTTGACCTCATTCAATAGTCTCGTCAGCTTTCCTTTGCAGTCCAACGTTGGGTCTATATTCTGGCTTATCGGCACTGCTGCATCAGCTAAGTCTGATACCTGTTGGGCCACTTGTCATGCTTGAGTCATAACAATCTTCATGTCTTTATCTTTCTCCTGTATTTTTTGCTCGACCTTTTATAGCTTGACAGTTACTTTTTTGAAACTTTCATACCTGGCCTCTTGTACGCTTCAGCACGAATCTCGCTGGTACGTAAAGAAGTCTTGAGCCTTTCTATTTGTTCTTTGAGTGCTTCATTTTCCATTTGAAAGGCCTGATATTCCTCTCATTTCTGCTGTAGACTTGATTTCAGGATCTCATCCATAGCCAGGCTGCTTTCCAACTCACTTTGGAGGATGTCGCATTGGCTCTCAGCTTCTGTGACAATGATCTGGCCTTATTTTTACTAGTCTTACATTTCTGCTTCCAATGTTCTAAATTGTTCTTCAGCTGGATCATGCCATTAACCCATTCCTCAGAGGTGTCACCCAAACCGACATAATTGAATTCAAAGTGCAACTTCTGGTACTCGTCTTGTATGCTCTTCAGTTTTTTGTTCAAATCATACCTCTCCTGCTTGAACTGGCCGTACTCGAACGCGAGTTCATCTTCTGAGATGCTTTTACTTTCGACTCCTGAATTTTTTTCACTTGAGTGACCCACTTCTGTGTTACCCGAACCTTGGACTGGTAGTGACCCTTCTTTGACTTTGCCCCTCGGGCAATGGCTGGCTCACTGTAGAATCAGGGTTGTCCGTCTTTGAAACCCAAAACTCCATCCTTATAAGATCTTGAAATATGTTCTTCAGGGCTCCACAATTCTCAGTGTGATGACCCGAATCCCCCATATGGTAGCTACACCAGATACGACTGTTGTAACCCTTCGGATAATGAGGTCTCTTTGGTACAGACTTCACCGGTATGATAAGATTCCTTTCAATGAGCAACAGAAGCAGCTCGATGTATCTCACAGGTATAGGACTATACCTTTTTAGGTCATTTAATTCGTCGGCGTCTCCTAGTTTTACTTCTATTTTCTGGGTCTCTGCCCCAGACGTACTATCTGTCTGTTTCTTGAGACTGACCACAAAAGGATTCAACTTGTCGTATTTGACGATGTTGTCTATCTTAATATTCTGACCATTCTGTTTTACATTCTGATCCTTGATCGATTCTTCTCTGAGTTCGACATGCTGCTTACTTTTCATCATAGCATTTATCTGGTTCATCATCTCGGCCATTTGCTTCTTTAACTCTTGTATTCCATCTCGCTCGCTACCAGGACTGACACTACTTGCCGAATCTGATCTGAAGTCTCTGAACGATCCTTCTTCTACTGTCACTGAGCTAGCCTCGGGATGGAACTCTGGAGCTGAACCTTCTATCGCCTAGTCAAAGAACCCTTGGTCCATCATGAACGATCTCTATTATGGGATAAATTACTCGGGAATCAATACCTTATGTAATGCTAATACGATGATATATGCAAAAAAAAAAGAAAACAAGTCAGTACCGGTTAAAATAAATAAATACATAAATAAAGGGTCAAATTAAATACGACAAACAAACAAAACAACCCTATTTACATCCCGTCAAAAGCACCTAGGTTATCCGCATGGCTCTAAAGGGTGGGTTTCTTTATGTTCTCTATATGCAGTGTTGGTGCTAGGAGGTACCCGAATTGCCCTTGCTGTCCCTTACTAAGGGTAGCAAGGCCCCCGATCATCACCCATTACAGGCTCATTTCAACCGGGTTCAACTCAGGGGGACTCATTCGCTTATGCTCATACGAAGGAACGATATCCTCACAAGAGAATAAGGTACTCGAGCCCCGAAGGTACTTGCTAGGCCCATACGGAGGAATGATATCCTCACGAAAGCATTAGCGTTTCCCCCCCCCCCACTTAAAAAGGACGGGTTTATATGCCAAATTTTAAATGTGTTAAAATAAACGTGCACTTATAATCGAATGTTAATTTAATAGTCACTTTAATCCGAAACTTTTGATATTAGTAAAGCGGTAATTATTTTGAAAAAACTTGACTCTCATTTGTGTTTTGAAAAACAAAAAAAATGTCCCCAGCGGAGTCGCCATCTGTAGCGATGTCCCTTCTCAACGCTAAAAAAATGAGTTTCTGTGTTTTGGAGTCTTTTAGGAATTTAAAAATATGTATTCCATGGGGTTTTAGAAAAAAAACGTGTTTTATTTAAAAATGGAGTCGACAGCGGCCACTTAAGGTAGGCCTGACACCATAAAAACAAGAGATAAAAAAATGTTGGGTTCGGGAGTCAGTTACGGATGGTGAAGGATTAGCACCCCCCCCCCCACTGCCCAAAATTGGTACTTTAATAATTACCACTTTATTAATATTAAACTTTCCGGATTAAAGTGAGAATTAAATTAACATTTGGTTATAAGTGCGAGTACATTTCAAAATCCCCGTTAACCGAGAGTAAACGCCCAACCACCATCACTACGCTTGATGCTGGCCCCGTTTACACTCGAATAAAAGGGCACCGCATTGACAATTTATGTTCCATTATGCAACCTTAAAAAGCAAAATATAAAATATACAATTTACATTGACATGATATTAAAACATAAAATATGAATATTACAAAATAAGTAAAAATAATTAAACACATGGACATAAAACCTAACATATCATAATGACAACAAAATATGGGCATGAACAAAAGAACATACTTTCAAGACTAAATTAATTAGCCCTAACATGCTTGAACCTATACAATCACAAATGCCACAAATGCATGACATACATGTAACATGATATTAAACTAATTAAATTTAAGCAACAAGATAAAACTAAAACTTAACATATGACACGACTTCAAATAAAACACGACATTAATATTTGACAAACAACACTCATTTTGACATACCTAAAATGCAAAGCAAAAGTGAAGCATGCTAGAATACATGTGTACATCTTAAAATATAAAAGACATCATGCAAGATATGCATGGCATACATGTAACATGGCACTATACTAATGAATCAAAACAAAAACAATTGAACACATACTTAGTGCTCAACACATGACATAATGTACATAAATAAAATAAAAACATGGTATTATATGTGACAAAAAACGCACTGACATTTAGCCTAAGAAAACAAAAGGATATGGAAATTTATGTTAGTATACAAAAACATACTACATGCAAAGAAACTACAACATCACCTAAAACATACATATATGTATATACGATGAACAAAAGAATTAAGACACAAAAAAGCATGATACCGTAAATAATCGAAACAAACCAAGAGCACACTAACATACACATATAATACACAAATTAACTAAACATATAAAATGGGCATGTATACGAACAAACTAAATTAGAAAACGAAGGCATGATATCACAAAAACTCATATTGTAAACACATAAATATACGTGTAATAAAAACATACATAAAGAACATGAAAAAAACACATAAAAATGCAAACATGTTGGAAACACAAAATAAAAATGCAAGAGACATAAATAATTGAAACATAACAAAAGGGGACTGCAATGAAATAAAATGAAATAAAAGGACAGAAATAAAAGTGATAAAAATGTGATTTAGGGACGAAATTAAAGACTAAAGTAAACCTTAAAGGACCAGGTGTGTAATATTACCAAGGGGCAAGCTCGAAGTGTAAAACTCAAAAACGCGAAATGGTTTAGAGCGTAATTTGACCACTTAAAATCTGAATTCGGTTCATTTGGGGGCCAATTTGAAAGATTTTGAAAAGCTATAGGGGCCAGACATGCAAATAACCCAAGGGGCAGACAGGTTTTGAAAACTCCCAAAACACGCGTGGGTTTAGTGGGCAATTATACCATTTTATTTTTAAAAGGACTCTATAAATTATACCCAAGGACTCTATAAATTACACCTAATCCAACGGCTCTCCTGCGGCTGCGCATACAAAGAAAGAAATTAGGGTTCATACAACTTTAATGTGTATTAGGGTTTTTAGTGGTTGGGCCATTTGTTTTGGGCTGGTAATTGTTTGGGGCCCATTTGTAATTGGACTAGACTATTAATTTTATTTTGGGTTTTCAATATACAATGAGTTTAATTTTAATTCAGTCCAACATAATATACTAATAATAATAAATAAATAAATAAATACACATACGCACACATACATATAATATACTGACACATATACAATCATAATATATGTAATACATCCTTAATTAACGTAGTATATAAACATATATAACTAATATAACATACCAACATATTAGCCTATTTACACATAATTAGTAATTAGTATAATCAAACGCATTACCATATATAAAGTATAAACACACATAGTACACATACATCACATAATATTCATTCCATACACACACATCACGCATATATTACATACATATTAATAACACCCATGCAGGAAAACATGCAACAATAATTAGTTATTATATTAGTATGTCGCGCTCTTAACAAACACAGATAAAAATGAGTGATTACAAGTATCTCATATGCTCAAAACAGTTGAGTGATGAATGAGAAATTGATGCTTAAAGTAGGGTAGTTGTGAATTGAATAAGGAAGTGAAAACCCCCTATCCCACATTGATGGGATAAATTGAATGTGAAGTGTTTATATACACTTACCCACTTGGTGGTCATTGAATGACTTGAATGGAAATTGTGCCTTAAATGTAGCCGTAAGGGGTGCGTATTGAAGCTTGTCGAACCCATTCGAGTTGGGGCTCACCCGCACGACGTGGGCGACACGAAGGTCTTGACCGATCGGGTCTTTCGTTGACCTAAAGATATTTTACCCACTTCGAATAATTTTTTTTCTGATTATGGATTCCTTTAAATTCGGTATTAAAATGTATAAGGGCAATTCACAGGAATATTTTGTTTTAATATGGTATTAATAGATTGTTACCGATTTAATTAGGTTAAATGATTAATGACCATTAATTCAGAATATTATAATTTCCACATTTAACCTAGCTCACTCCCCTATAAATAACATGCCATTCTTTTGATTTCAACACAACGAAAACCACAGAACTTTTCTATGGTTTTACTCTGTGGGTTTTTTCAAAAGTTGTTTTCGGTGGTAGGCGAAGGCAAGAGTAAGTTCGTGATCTCCACTGTAGTGCAACTGTGGTTGATCATCTGTTGTTGTATCCTGGGAGACAGATGACCAACGAACTCGAGCACTATAGGAGTGGCCGAAAATTTGTCTTAAGGAAACTACATTCGTGCAGGCTACAACACGTTTCCAATTTCGGTTAAATCGGTTTGCTGATTTTACATATGTTGTATTGTTCTTTTAATTTTGTACTGTTTGTTTGAATAATAATAATTATTTATTATTTAATTTTTGAATTAATGAGCTCTTTTTCTAACAATTTTAAGACAGATTTTAGTTTAATCCAAGACGAACATATCATCATGGATAAAGCAATAATTTATAGCACAACAAGGTGTTCACCTAGTAATCGATTTAATGGGTTAGAA
The DNA here is from genome assembly GCA_019671005.1 of Hibiscus mutabilis. Taxonomy (NCBI): domain Eukaryota; kingdom Viridiplantae; phylum Streptophyta; class Magnoliopsida; order Malvales; family Malvaceae; genus Hibiscus; species Hibiscus mutabilis. The sequence goes on from CM033742.1 coordinate 6,810,740, forward strand.
TAAAATGAATTGCCCTATTCAAAGTTTATGCTTGCGGTGATTTGCAAGATTTATTCTAGTTTTGTTTTCAAAGGATTTAACACTTTTTGTGTGGTGTACGCGACAATGTTTTTTTTTTTTATGCTTCTTTCTCTTTGTTCTCTTCTTCTCCCTCACCAGCCCTCGAACCAAGGACATGCTATTCGTGTGCTCTGAACTAAGCCCATCGAAGCCAACAAGCCGGAACAAGAGCCCATCGTGTGCTCGTGTACGCGACAATGTTTTGCTCGTGCTAATGGGTAAAGAAATTAATTGACTGCGAAATTAGGATCCGAAAGCCCCATTCAAAGTGATTTCATGCGTTATTGGAATGTAAGTTTCAGTATAAGGTAAATTTACCCTTGATTAACGTCTTGTCCATTTTTAACGTTATATGTCTTAAAATATACATGTGTATATATTATGGAAATATTAAATTATGGCATGAAATGAAATATTTTGTGTCTTGTATTTTATAATTATTATTACTTGTATTTTGGAAACATTGTGGATTTTATTCCTTACTAATAATTTCTTTTTGAGAAATTGCAGGATATTCAGGCGAAATTTTGAAAACAAATATCTCGTAAATAATTCGTTTCGGGAATTTAATTCATTTCATTTTAATGGATTTACGTGATCTTCTCCAAAAACAAGAATCAACAAAATTAAATGATCAATTTCCTTTGATCTTTGTTGCCTTGATATCTCTGTTTGGGTTTTAGTGCTACTAATCCCAGTGTTTAACAGAAGATATAAGGGGAATTTATTTCCCCATTAGAATCTTGCGTTGATTCTAATTTGGTAAGTAAAATAAAGCATTGAATTTATTTTCGAGGAATCAAGTATAATTTTATTTTGGAAATAAATAGGTGAATTTATTTCTGGAAGTAACATTAGTTACTAAATTAAAAGCGTTGATTCCGACCGAGGTCACGAATCAAAGCATAAAACTTTGTTCTCTATGTCAAAATTAAATTCTTAAAGCCTAGTCTGATGCATATTATAAAGTGTACGGTGTTTAAAAATGGCTAAAGAATTGTGAGGGTCATTGGACCATAAATGGAAGATGTCGGTGTTAAGAAATTCTTAGTTACCAAATTCTTAATGATTGATTCCAAATTGTTGGGAATCAAAAGAAATGATTTTAATTGATCACTCATGCTTGGAATGATTTCAAGAATAGAATCCAAAAATGGATGATTTGAAAATAATATGAGAGTGCATGTCTAGGATTGGTTCTTTGAAAGACTTGATATTTAAGCGTGCCTAGTGCACCACCTCTCTTTTTAAAAGTTACCTACCTGGTGCACTGGTCATTATTGTTCTTTCTATTAGACCGTGCGAAATTTTGTTTCAGGTTTTAGTTTACTAAATTTCTGACGTCTAACAAAAGTTAAAAATTGTGTCTCTATTTTTGAATTTAGGTTCTGACTAAATTCCTGACAATGAACATATTCGTAATATTCAGTTTTTGGTTTGTGACTATGACACAATGGAAAAACTAGTAAAATTCATTTGAAAGAATTTCAAAATATTGCATATTTGACCATGATAACTTTGGTCAAAATATCTGAAAATGAAGATTTTTCCTATTATTCGAGAGGATAAGGTAAATGTTGTTACCATCTTCAAATATTGCTAAGGCAAATATTGCTAGAGCAAACATAGTGGAAGTCAAAAATGACTTCAAACCATAAATTAGGCAGTGTGGTTAGGAAGCTAAATTTCATGGGAAATGCTCCAATTATCGTAAGATAAGGAACAAGTATTCGGACTATAGACTCCTAAACGAGATCAATGTCGTGACAAATTTTGTCATAACAATTGTTTGAAGGAAAATTTATTACCTTCATTGATGATAGCACAAACTAATGTTATGTGCATTTGCGTAAAAGCAAAGATGCGATAGAGAAATTATTCTCTATAAGTAGGATGTTGAAACCCAAACTTAATAAATTGATTAATTTAGGGAGAAACTCTATTTGAGTAACGCTACAACATCCAAGGGTACAATGATTTTGAAGATAAGAATTGAAACTTCAAAATGTACCTAACATGTAGGGGAAGTTGTTCTATCAACTAATTACCTTTAATAAGGTATCTCAAAATAAAAGAGATAAGACACCATATGAGTTATGGAAGGAAATAAAATCTTCCTACAACTACATAAAAATGTGGGGGTGTCCTGCAAAGGTAATGTTCCCATTACCAAAGTAAATGAAAATAAGTGGACTATATTTTCATTGACTATGTAGAACATAGTGATGGATACAATTTCTTGTGTATAAAAAGATTCACAAGAATATGGTAATGGAAACAAAGAATGACCCATTCTTTGAAAATATATTTCCTATATAATTAGGGAAGTTGATCCAAGTTCAATAAAATGAACTTTGGAGACTATCAATGAAAATAGTCCATACGTTCAACAAAAGGTTGAAACCAAGATATTGTCATGATGACAAGTAAGTGTGACAAATAATTGTATGTCAACATTAGGATACATGATCCTATGTTAAGGATATACTCATTGTTATAAGTAACAATGAAATGGTAAACGTACCAAATGCATAAAAAATATGAGTATCCAAATCTGACGACTGTCCGATCTCATATTGACGCAGTCACACTACGTTTAATAAAAGGTTAAAAGTAAGATATTGTCATAAGAGTGTGACAAATGTGTGTATGTCAAAACTAGGATATATGATCCTATGTTGATGACATACAATGAAATGGTAAATATACCAAAGACTTGTCAAATTCAAGATTGACATAGAAAATATGAGATTGACAAATTTGACTCTGAGCATCCAAATCAAACTGTCACTTGAAGGTCTCATATTAACACAGTCACACTACGTGGACAAAAGAAGTTTGGAAAAGATGTCCCTAGTCTAGCTAGAACTCTAATAAATACGAGCCAACATTTGTTCAAAGTAGAATATGCAAGGGTCATAGGTAGTCTAATGTACCCCATGAGCTGCACTAGACCAGATATTGCTTTTACTATGATCAGTTTAAGCAAGATTCACAAGTAATCCAAGTGAAAACCACTAGAAAGTAATTGTGAAGGTATTGAGATATCTCATATATACTCAAGATTATGAATTGCATTATTCCATAAGGATTCTTTGATGCCAGTAAGATATCTAATCAAAGGCACAAGTGAATATGTTTCACATGGAAGAAATGAGCCATGTCATGAGATTTCTCAAGACAAACAGTTACAACTATATTCATAATGGAATCTGAGTTTTAGATCTAGACAAGTTTGGATAAAAAGTCAAATGACTTTAAAATGTCTTGGAAGATATTCATGAATGGCCAAAGCATATGCCAACAATATTCACATATTGAAAACCAAAAATTAGTAGATCACAAAGATTTATGTAAAACTGATCTCAAATGGAGTTATCAAAGGATAACGTTGTGGATCAGCTAACCAAAGGGTTAAATCGAGATCAAGTTGACAAAATATTGAAAGGAATTGGACTAAAGCCTAGGAAAATTTAAGGCGCTATGTGAAGGAAAATCCTATCTAGTTGACTAGAGATCCCAAGATCTAGGTTCAAAGGGACAACCTAATTGCATAGACCTATTCGGTCACTGTAGGGGTACCTATCCCCAAGTCCATTCCTTTGATGTAAATAGTGATCAAAAGTGGTATAGGCTAAGCAAATATTTTAATGACCATTGTGTGCTTCGGTGAGCCAAACAACATAAGTCACCTATGTGAGAGTGAATTGGGGAGCTTCAATGAGACTACTGGGCATAGTTCTCTCAAACTCTTGCAGAACCAGGCGATTTCCACAGCCATATAGACATAACCATGAGAACTAAAACTCTTGTCAGAGAGATAGCTGTGTAAAGTATATCATCGTTTACACAAACGGCTGAACGGTTTAAGGACATCACATCTACTAGTTAGCTAGTAAAGTAAATATACTTTCAAAAGGTAAGGTTCAAAGGATGAAACGTACCCATCTTATACAGCTATCGAGCGTAGAACCTATCACCACATCGAGTTAAAATATTTTTGATAAAATCATCAATTTCATTCATGTGGGGGGTTGTTGGAAAAATATGAGAAAAATGGTAACTTTGATCCATATTTTGAATGGGTAAAGGTGGAGATTCGAATAATGATTTTATTGGATCTAATTCTAATCCATGAGACCTTTACAATGGTATCTCATATGCTCAAAATAGTTGAGTAATGAATGAGAATTTGATGCTCAAAGTAGGGTAGTTGTGAATTTAATAAGGAAGTGAAAACCCTCTATCCCACATTAATGAGATAAATTGAATGGGAAGTGTTTATATACACTTACCTACTTAGTGGTCATTAAATGACTTGAATGGAAACTGTGCCTCGCACGCAAGCGTAGAGGGTGCGGATAGAAGCTCGTCGAACCCATTCGGCTTGGGGCGCACCCGCACGACATGGGCGACGTGAATATTCGGACTGGTCGGGTCCTTCGTGGACCTGCAAATATTTTATCCACTTCGAATAAAATTTTTCCTTATTATTGGCATATCTTTTTTAATATTATAATTTTCACATTTAACCTGGTTCACTCCCCTATAAATAGCATGTCATTCCTTTGATTTCAACACAACGAAACCATAGAACTTTTCTATGGTTTTACTTTGAGGGTTTTTCAAAAGTTGTTTTCGGTGGTAGGCAAAGGCAAGAGTAAGTTCATGATCTACACAGTAGTGCAACTGGGGTTGATCATCAGTTGTTGTATCCTGGGAGACAGACGACCAACGAACTCAAGCACCATAGGAGTGGTTGAAAATATGTCTTGAGAAAACTGGGCTCATGCAGGCCTCAACATGTTTCCAACTTCGATTAAATCGGTTTGCTAATTTTACATATGTTGTATCATTCTTTTAATTTTGTATTGTTCGTTTGAATAATAATATTTATTTATTATTTAATTCTTGGATTAATGCGCTCTTTTTCTAACAAGTTTATACATTAAATTTAGTGAGAAAAGAATAAGAGAAAGGAGATTCTTAGATTAAGAAAATTGCTGAAGGGTTTTTCATAACTCTCTCGTTACAATGCATTTCTTAATTATCATCTAGGCAGCTAGGATAAGACAAAATCTGTTAGAGCTTTTTGATGTCTTCTCTCTTTTCATCCTCTACGCAATTATTGGGCCTTTGTAGTCAGTGTGTTTTCAGGTGTAGGTGACATGGAGAGACCAACAGTGTCTACCATAACATTACCCCCATCTTCCAAAGGAACCTTGTCCTCAAGGTTCGTGACAGCAGATTGCTCGATTGTTTCATCGTGCAAAAGTCGTAAGGAAGTTATCTGCTGAAAAGGCTATCCATGACACAGTTTTAGTTGAGAAACGTGAAACACATGATGAATACATTACGCTTTCGGCAAATTCAATTTATAGGCCACTGCATCGATCATTTGTTCCACTTGGTAAGGGCCAAAAAATCGTGGAATGAGCTTCTGTTGTCGTCGTAAACGCAGCGAAAGTTACCTATAGGGTTAAAGCTTAACATACACCCAGCTACCCATATCCAAAGTTCTCAGCGGTGTTTATCGTCCTGATTCTTTATTTGAACTTGTGCTTGCCATAAGTTTTTCTTCAAGACGCGAAGGATCTCGTTACGCTCCTATAACTCTTGATGGACTTGGTCATTTCTCGCAATGCCGTCCAGGTAATCTATCATAGTGGGAGGGTCGCGGCCATAGAGAGCTTTAAACAAAGTCATGCTGGCTGAGTTTTGGTAGACGGTATTGTACCAATATTCAGCTCACGACAGATATTACTCCCATTTGTTGGGATCGTCATTGGCCATACAACGTAGGTACATCTCAAGGCATCGATTCAAAGCTTCCGTTTGTCCATCTGTTTGAGGGTGGTAAGCAAAACTCATGCATAGTTTAGTCCCTTGCATCTTGGCCATTTCGGTCTAAACCTCACTAGTAAAGACCCTATCATGATCACTGACTAAGGATTTTAGAATCCCGTGCAATTTCACAATCCCTTGCATTAACAATTTAGCCATTATTTTGCTATTAAAATGTTTAAGAAGGGCAAAAAAATGCTTGTACTTTGTCAGTCTATCCACCACCACTAAAATCGATTCTTTACCATTGGACCGAGGCAAGCCAATTATAAAATCTAAAGCAAGATCCTCAAATACCTGACTAGGAATTGGTAGGGGTTGAAGAAGACCTGCTGGAACGAGACTCTCACTTTTCATCCTTTGAAAAACCTGGCAATGGTGCACATAATGTCAAATATCCTGTCGTATAGAAGAACAAAAAAAATTTACTGCCAATCGCATGTATGTTCTCTTCATCCCCTAGTGCCTTCTAATTTTTGAGTAATGAAACTCTCAAAGTAGGAGTGTAGGCAAAGCTGTTTCATTTGGAACCAAGATCCTGCCTTGATAGACAATAAGTCCCTTATGATCAACATAGCCTACGAGGTCTCGAGTGTTGGCCTGAAGTTGTTGACGCAGAAAAACCAATTCAGGATCATAAGAACTGGCCAGACGAATGTCTTCGAACACCCCCAAACAATGGTCGAGAAAGAGTCATACAAGATGTGGCCACTTCCTTGACAAAGCTTCAGCCACCGCATTTAGCTTGCCTGGTCGATAGCGGATATCAAAGTCATAACCAATTAATTTTGTCAGCCACCGCTGTTGTTCTGGCATTTGTATTATCTGCTGGCTAAGCTCTCGAAGGGATCTCTGATCGGTAATAATACTGAAACTTCGACCCAACAAATAATGGCGCCACTTGCCCACAGCTTGAGTGATAGCGAACATTTTCCTTTGATAAGTCGAAGCTCCCTACATACGTGGGCTTAATTTCTAACTGTAGAAAGCTATCAACTGATGCTCTTGGTGCAGGACTGCGCCAATGACAACTTTGGAGCATATGTTTCTATAAGAAATTCCTTATTAAAATATGGTAAACTCCGTACAGGTGTAGAACATAGACAATGCTTAAGCTGGTCGAAAGCTTGTTGTGTTGAATCGGACCATTCAAACATATTCTCTTTGCGTAGAAGATCAGACAAAGGTGCAGCAATGGTTGCAAAACCTTTTATAAACTTGCGATAATAACCCGCAAGACCCAGGAAACCGCGAACCCCCTTTACTGTAGTAGGTAATGGACAGGCACGAATCACTTCCACCTTCACCAAATCTATGGCCAGCCCTACTCGGGACACTATATGACCCAAATAGCCAACTTAGTCTTGTCCGAAAGCACACTTAGACCATTTGGACACCAACCCATGCTCTCTTAACTTCTTAAGGACTAGTCAAACTTGCCCCAAATGGTCTGTCCAGGTTTGACTGTAGATTAGGATGTCGTCCAAAAACACTAGAACAAATTAGCGCAGGCAAGGATAAAACACGTCATTCATTGTAGCTTGGAATGTGGACGGTGAATTGGTTAGGCCGAAAGGCATAACTAGAAATCGTAGTGGCCTTCATGTGTCCAAAAGGCAGTCTTTGGCATATCTTTAGCCTTGACTCTAAACTGATAATACCTCGCCAAAAGATCTAACTTAGAAAAGAACCGTGATTCTCCTAATTCATTGAACAATTCTTAGGCCATTAGAATCAGAAATTTATCCTTGACAGTGATTGCATTTAATGCCCTATAATCAACACAAAAACGCCAAGAGCCATCTTTTTTTAACCAAAAGGATAAGAGATAAAAATGGACTGTGGCTCTTACGGATCAATTGTTATTGGAGTAGTTGCTGAACTTGGCGTTGTACTTCCTGTTTCTGGAAATAGGGATAATGGTAAGGTTTTACATTAACTAGCTTGCTGGAGGGATCAAGGTGAATGGCATGGTCATGCTCCCTTGGTGGTGGTAACCCAGTCAGTGGTAAAAACACATCGGGGAACTTGGCCAACAAGCTACGTATATCCTCGGGCAGAACCACTTTGTTGGGATCATATTTGTAACCCCGTTAACCCGGCCTAGCCGAAACCAAGTTAAAAAGGCTATATTAGGTTTGTCGAATCCAACCCGAACTAATAACCTAAACAGGGTCTTTTTTTTCTTTTATCTTATCTAAATGCGTTGATTTAGATCCTAGGGTGAACATACAACAGCGGATACCTAAACAAAGCAATTAGATTACAAACGGAGTTTAATTGCTCAACCATGCACTTCGGGGACAAAAATGTACTTTCCAAAAATTACAATGACTTAACCAATTCCAAATTACTATTCCTTCATTAGTCAGGTTTCATGCTCACAAGTCAAATTCTGGCTTAAAACAAACATCTGAACTCATATAATTGCATACATAACATTCAAGGACTAAAATGCATATTTTCAAACTTCGGCAGGCAAAAATCTAAAGAAACGCCACTGCATACTGATATGGACAGGACTGTATCGATAAAATTTAACTAACAAAATGGGTATGCATACTGATACATGCATTCCCTTATCGATACGGTGTAACAGACAAACTCGTACCGATACAGTACTACCCCGTACCGATCCCTTAAGAATTTTTTTTGAAATCCAGATTCCAATGGCAAAAGAGAGTATTGATACGGTAGCTAGGCGTATCGATACCCCTTGTATAATTTTCCAGCTCTGAGCCTCACCAAACCCTGCTTACCGAAACCATGGTACCCATACCGGTACGAGAAGGCCTGCAATGACCTCAAGGTCTAACATATGACACTTTGGCTCACTCTAATGTCACGGGGCCATTACCCTCTTCCCGAAAGACATGTCTAATAGGATGTGCAGTGCCACCGTATTTATATCCCAAGACCTTCATTTTCCTTTCCGATATGGGATTAATGACCCCGCCTCTTCTCAGGTGTGACATTCTCCCCCACTCAACCTCGTGACGCCCTCGTCACGAGCTTCCGCTCTCGTGATGGGCTACCTTGTCACAGTTGTCCACCCTGCCTACCCCACTCATGGGTACTCGGCATGAAATCGGGCAATCAAAGGGTCGCTCTGATACCACTTGTCACGGAGCCATTACCCTCTTCCCAAAAGATATGTCTAATAGGATGTGTAGTGCCATCGTATTTATATCCTAAGACCTCACTTTTCCTTTCCGATGTGGGATTAATGACCCCGCCTCTTCTCAGGCGTGACACTAAACATTACCAAACCTCACATAAACATCATAAATCATCAATGACACACTTGTCACAACTATACAAGCATTTAAAGCAACTTCAACAAGCATGACTCAAATCTCCACCAAATTTATAGGCATGCTTCCTACTTAACATACAAAACATAAATCCAAAGCAATATCAGGCATATAAGGCCTTATATGAATCCCAAACAACAATTAAAACTTGCACAAACAGGGAGTTTAGAAAACAGCCCTCCCAAACAACAATTACCCATATTGCCTTTATTACTACGAGTCTAAATCAAAACCACACTTTCGAAGATCAAGTCCTTGGATTCTTCCTTGCTTACTCACTACCTCCAACCCTTTAATTCTCTTCATTGATGGAAAAAGAAAGTGTAAGCACACTAGGCTTAGTGAGGAGTGCTCTAAAACAAACCACCATCAATGCATTTTAAACCGGTTACAAAAACCACTTTGGAAACCACTTTTAAACATCTTTCAAAACATCATGCCATAAAAAACCATGCACTTAACATTTCCAAAACATGCATATTAAACCATATGCAACTTGTATCATGGATCCAACAACAAAATTCCATTTGCTACACTCTATTTAAGCTTGAGGATCTACCTCTCCTGTTTTAACCACACAAAAACAGAGGATTCAATACATCAAAATTCATTTAACATCCCAGCAACATCAATTCACACAAATCCTCATCAAACTCTAACCAATTTCCCTCAACAACATCAAACACCTTTCAAACTTAACCCAGCCAAAACCTAAAGGTTTAATCTAACAATTATCATCAATTTACATCCAAAAACACATTTACAACATCCTTATACCTCCAACATTCATTAAACCTCCATAACCCCTTAAAAACATACGACTAACAACCTATGAAATTAGAGATTCACCTAGTTCTAGGATTCCAATGTTAAAAACAACTTATTAACATTATAAAATATCAGAATCATGTTCTAATCCAATCAAGAACATAACAAAATAGGTCTAATGTGAAAATCAATCAATGTCATCAATTAAACCTTGATTTAACCAATTTTTCATAATTAAATCATTAAAACTCATTAGAAAACATTTATAAAGGACCAATAACTTGGGAATTTTAGTAAATAACCATTCATTATAGGATAAGAACGAAGATCACCTCTAATGCTGACGTTCCCCCTTAATTGAATAGATTTACATGAGAAAAAAATTAAAATAATAATGTTTTGATAGAAAAAATCAAGAACTCATTTGAAAACAAAGGATTGAAGAAATCAAGAAGTTACCTGAGAATTTTGAAGAAGAAAAGAGTGTTTGGCTGGTGAGAATTTGAGAGAAAACCTTTTAGAGAAAAGTTAGTTACGTAAAGTTTGTTTTGGAAATTAATTCTCCAAGCCTATTTATACCCTTTTAAAAAAAGCCAATTAAGGAGAAAAATTGGATATTAAACTTTGGCCAAATAGCTACCTAAAGATTCTAAGTTTTGACCCTTTTTCCAAAACTGTAACACCCAAAAAAAATCAGTCCAGTCGAAATAGGGTTCCGGCGATCGAAAATTATATAACGAAAAAGTCCAAATATTGCATTGACATAAATTGTGTGGTTAAATACACCATATCAGACTCCAATTGAGTCACTTTATAGAACTCAGACCTAATTAAACTCTTTGGGAAACAACTCAATGACTAAATTGTGAAAATTAGAAGTTTAAGGGCAAAAGTGTAAAGTTTGGAAAGTTGAGGGACCATCCTCATAATTATCCCAACTTGAGGTTGAGTCACCTCCTTGCTTGGAAAATATCACGTGAAATCCTTAAGGATGATCGGGTGGTGGTGTGTGGTAAATAGGGGTTTAGATAAGCCATTATAGTTTAGTTTCCCAAAATAGGAAAATATGTAAACATATATTTGGATAAAAAATAAAAAATAATAATATATTAAAGGTTTCCTTCATATGAACAAACCTACAACGGTTACCATAATATGAATAAAGTGTATTAGAAACACTTTTAGATTGTCTATCAACCGAGATTCTTATTTTCCTCCCTATCTTTATCTTTTCCTAAAGCTATGCACACAGCTCCATTATCATCCCTACCTCTAGATCAAGCAAACACCTCTCTTGTTGTACAAGCTTTCCATGATTTCTCTATGCTATTAGATAGTCCTTGGTTTAGTAAGATGAAACCCTCAAACAATTTTGAAAATCCATGTATAGTTAGAGTTTAATTTCAAGATTAAAGTCTTGAGGATCATAGTTGAACCCATGCTTTTGGAGCATGAATCCATGGAAGTTTATTGGTTAAAAAGCTATATTAAGCTTTAATATTGATTTCGAGTCTATAGTTGTAATTCTAACATTTCCTTACTATTTTTGCCTAGCTCAAGAATTGGAGAAAGAGGGACAATCATCTCCTACAAAAGCTAGGAGTAAGGGAATCGTTATCTGAGAGCCTTGAGAGCTTTAGAAATTAAGGTGAGTGTATTCGGAGTCCCGGGAGTTGGCTAGGTGCCTTTCTGAAACCTTTGATTATTGATTATTGCATTACTAACCTTGAGTATTCAGGATATTGCATAAAACATTGTTGATGGCTATATTGGTAAGGATGGGTAAGTACTACATCGATTCATTGTCTGTCACAACATTGTTATTGTTACCGAAATCTGGCCATTAAATACTGCCATTGGAATATTGATATTGATTTATTACCATTGGATATTGTATTGAATCATTGCTATTGTTTATTGGCTTTAAGACATGGCTATTGAAATTATTGTTACCGGACTATAGTTATTAAACCTTAGATTTGATTAGGATTGGATACAATTGGTATGCCGTAGAATTCATGAGCTCATTGGTACGAGTGGACTACAGTCCTTAGGCTACGACCTTTATTATGGTGAGGCGGAGGTATGATGTGTTTTGATCATATTGGTGCGATGGAGGGACTAAACCACTATTGATTATGGTACGCCGTAGGAATTCGTATATCCATACTCTTAACATCGATCCAAGGAAACATATTGATATGCAATATAAATTGCCATTGATTATTGCTATTGCATCGATTATTGTTGTTGCATTGACCATTGATATTGTTTAAATTTCTACTGAAGCACATGTCCATGTTATTATTGTCATTGATATCATTAAAGCATGCTAGAATGCATTCGTTGATTAATACATTGTTTATGACTACCTCACTAGGCATGGTATGCCTAATGCATTCATTTTCATGCATTTCAGGTTAAGAAGGTTTTGAGATCGAGGTCGAGGTTGGTGAAGGTTTTTGGCAAGTCACCTTGTTGTCAAAGTAAAGTATATCAACTCTATAAACTCCTAGTATGGTGGCATAGGTGTTGCACAAGTCATTTTTTACCCCTTTTGATATGTATGTGTTATGGTTGGCTTGTGTAAGTTTAAAAGCTTAGCACAATATACGTAATTGGCCTAAAAGAGGGAAATGTAGTAAATGGATTCATTTAGACTTTAAACTTTCATGCTCTTAGATTTTGACTAAATAAACTTGCTGGTAAAATTTCATTAAATTTGGACGTGGTTTGGTTGGGTAATTTGCTAATAAACCAGATAAAAGCTAGCATTACAGACCCTGCCGTACCGATACGAATAATGGTTTGTCGGTACGGGCTTTCATAATTGGAATCAGATTACAAGGCGTACCGATACGGCTCAAGCTGTATCGGTACAAAATTATAAATCTGGAAAATTACTGTAGTTCGGTACTGATACGGTATTGATACACCTTATCGAGACCCAATAATAATAAATAAATTTCCAGCTGTGTATCGATACGCAGTATCGGTACAGGTATAGTGGACTTAATCGTTTTAACAGTCATGGTCAGGGCGTATCGATACGATTGTATCTGTATTGGTACAGCCTTTCGAATTTGTAAAATCCTTAGGTCTCATCGAACATAGGGCTCGTATCGATACGACCCCATTTGCAACTGATTTACCGAATTGCATAGAGGCGTATCGATACGATCCCATGGTGTATCGATACCCGTAGTGTTAAATTTGTTATAAGGATTAAAAAGAATTCTAGAATTTTGCATATTGGTCACTAAGTCTTATAAGTTTAAATTGAGTTAGTATATGAGATCTGATTAACATGAAAATTTGCAGACATATTGTTTACTGATCATATTACAATATGGTAGGCTTAATTTCTAAACTGGACTCTTAATTTATTAAAATTGCAACTTAGTCCCTAAAACTTGTAAAAGTTTAAAATTAATCCAAAATGGAAAATGGTTGTATTGTATCGATCACTGAATTACTGATTATCAAATAAAATACTATATCAAATATCGTTTTGGTCACCGATAACACATTTGAACAGACCCAGATTTCAATAAGGCCGAGAAAGGGGTGTTATATTTATGATATTAGAGCTAGAGTTTAGTCGATTCTAGGACTAAACTAAAGTTTATTGTATATTCATTGCATTACATTATACCACCTAGGCTTTATTTATCGTATATTATAACTTGTCGACTAACCCGATATCTTTACTTATAGATATCTAACTCTAACGAGGCTCATATAGACGAGCATGTTACCGGCTCCTCAACCCATATTGAAGAGATTAGGGGAAGACCTTTTAATTCCGCAAAATCCTCCAGTACAGGACCTTGAGCTCGAGATACAGACTACTTAAGCCGAATGTATAGGAACATGGCTTACATGTTAAAAATATTTATAACCTCGATGATGGCTGGGCAGACTTTCCAACCTTCTACCGTTGTTGTCCAGAATGCCCGAGCTCCTATTGATAATCTACCTCAGCATCGAGCCTAATATTTTAGTGGTCGTGATGATGATGATCCTCAAACTGCTGAGTCTTGGCTAGACGGTACTCTAAGAATTCTGACCAAGCAACTACAGTGTTCCAACGAACACAAGCTTGAGTATACCCTTGCTTTGCTGGCTGATGAAGTGCTTTACTGGTGGGAGACTACCATTCTCACAGTCCCTGAAGAAGCTGTGACCTCGGAGTTTTTCCTGTGTGAATTTTGAAAGAAATACATCAATAAGTATTACCTCGCTGAGAGGCGTGACATCTTCCTCCATTTGAAGTAGGGTGGATGACCTGTAGAGCAGTACATCCATAATTTCTGCAAGTACTGCAGGTATGGAGCTGAATATATCAAGAAAGTGGAAGAGAGATGTAGAATGTTCATCAATAGACTGAATGATGCCCTATGCCATATGTTCACTGTATTGGGTATTACTGATTTCTAGGACCTTGTGAATAGGGTTAAAGCTACTGAAGTTGCACAGAAAGCTCAGAGGGCCGGTGGATCAGGAAAGTCCGAGAAGAGATATCGAGATGGCTCACGTCCTTCTAAGTCTTTCAAGAAAGGAAAGTACCAAAGTCTATCATCTCTGATCGAGACCCTCGGTTTGCATCTCAATTCTGGAAGACCTTGCGATAGACTTTAGGAACCAAAGTTATTCTTTGTATGACTTTTCACCCTCAATCTGACGGACAGTCAGAAAGGGTAATTCAGATTCGAGAAGACATGTTGAGGGCATGCATCATTAATTTTGGGGGACCTTAGGAGAAATCCCTACCTCTTATCGAGTTTACCTACAACAATAGTTATCAAGCTTTCATTAAAATGGCCCTGTATGAGGCGTTGTATGGCAGACGATGTAGAACTCCTTTGTGTTGGTCTGAACTCAACGAAGGCAAGATATTGGGCCCTGACTTACTTCGAGAAACTAAAGAATAGGTTCCTACCATCTACAATCGTTTGAAGGCCGCCTTCGACCGTCAAAAGTCTTATGTTGATCTTAAAAGAAGGGATATACAGTACGAGGTTGGTGAGAAAATTTTCTTTAAAGTCTCACCGTAGAAGAAGATTTTGAGGTTCGGTAAAAAGGGGAAATTGAGTCCCCGATTCATTGGCCCCTTTGAAATTATCAAAAAAGTTGGCCATGTGGCATGTCGTTTGGCCTTACCCTCAGAATTAAGCAAGATTCATGATGTTTTCCATGTTTCAATGCTCCAAAAATACCGCTCTGACCCTTCATACATTATTAAGCCAGAATCTGTACAGATCCAGCCAGATTTGACCTACGTGGAAGAGCCGATTCAGATTCTTGCAAGAGAAGTCAAGAGACTCAGCAACAAATCCATATTGTTAGTTAAAGTTATGTGAAGGAGCCATACCATCGAAGACGCTACTTGGGAAACGAAAGAGAAGATAAAAAATCAATACAATCATCTTCTCAGTTCAGGTAAAATTTGAGGATGATTTTTTTCTTAAGGGTGAGGTTGTAACACCCTAAAAAATCGGCCTAATCAGAATAGGGTTTTGTCGATAAAAAATTCTATAACGGAAAGGTCCAAATATTGCATTGACATAAATTTTATGGTTAAATACACCGTATCAGACTCTAATTGAGTCACTTTATAGAACTTAGACCTAATTGAACTCTTTGGGAAACAACTCAGTGACTAAATAGTGAAAATTAGAAGTTTGGGGGCAAAAGTGTAAAGTTTAGAAAGTTGAGGGACCACCCTCATAATTATCCCAACTTGAGGGTGAGTCACCTCTTTTCTTGGAAAATATCACGTGAAAGCCTTACAGATGATCGGGTGATGGTGTGTGGTAAAAAGGGGTTTGGATAAGCCATTATAGTTTAGTTTCCCAAAATAGGAAAATATGTAAACATATATTTGGATAATAAATAATAATATATTAAAGGTTTCCTTCTCATGAAGAAACCTATACCGGTTACCACAATATGAATAAAGTGTATTAGAAACACTTTTAATTTGTCTATCAACCGAGATTATTATTTTCCTCCTTATCTTCATCTTTTCCTAAAGCTAAGCACACACCTTCATTGTTATCCCCTACCTCTAGCTCAAGCAAGCACCTCTCTTGTTGTGTAAGCTTTCCTTGATTTCTCTACATTATTGGATAGTCCTTGGTTTGGTAAGATAAAGCCCTCAAACAATTTTGAAAATCCATGTATAGTTAGAGTTTAATTCAAGATTAGTCTTGAGGATCATAGTTGAACCCATGTTTTTGGTGCATAAATCCATGGAAGTTTATTGGTTAAAAAGATATATTAAGCTTGAATATTGATTCCAAGTCTATAGTTGTAATTCTAACATTTCCCTACTATTTTGCCTAGCTCAAGAATTGGAGAAAGAGGGACCATCATCTCCTACAAAAGCTAGGAACAAGGGAATCGTTATCCGAGAGCCTTGAGAGCTTCAGAAATTAAGATGAGTGTAGTCAGAGTCTCGGGAGTTGGCTAGGTGCCTTTCCCGAACCTTTAATTATTGATTATTGCATTGCTAACCTTGAGTATTCAAGATATTGCATAAAACATTGTTGATGGCTATATTGGTAAGCATGGGTAAGTACTACATCGATTCATTGTCCGTCCCATCATTGTTATTGTTACCAGAATCATTGAGCATTGAATACTGCCATTGGAATATTGATATTGATTTATTGTCATTGGATATTGTATTGAATCATTGCTATTGCTTATTGACTTTAAAACGTGGTTATTGAAATTATTGTTACCGGACTATTGTTATTGAACATTGGATTTGATTAGGATTGGATACAATTGGCATGCCATACAATTTATGAGCTCATTGGTACAGGTAGACTATGGTCTTTGAGCTACGGCCTTTATTGTTGTGCGGCAAAGGTATGAAGTGTTTTGTTCATATTGGTGCAATGGAGGGACTAAACCACTATTGATTATGGTGCGGCATAGGAATTCGTGTATCCATAATCTTTACATCGATCCAAGAAAACCTATTGATATGCAATATAAATTGTCATTGATTATTGTTATTGAATCGATTATTTTTTTTGCATTGGCCATTGATATTGTGTAAATTGCCATTGAAGCACATGTCCATGTTATTATTGTCATTGATAACATTGAAGCATGCTAGAATGCATTCGTTGATTAATACATTGTTTATGACTACCTCACTAGGCAAGGTATGCCTAATGCATTCATTTTCATGTATTTCAGGTTAAGAAGGTTTTGAGATCGAGGTCGATGTTGGTGAAGGTTTTTGGCAAGTCACCTTGTTGTCAAAGTAAAGTATATCAACTCTATAAAGTCCTAGTATGGTGGCATAAGTGTTGCACAAGTCATTTTTTTACCCCTTTTGATATGTATGTGTTATGGTTGGCTTGTGTAAGTTTAAAGGTTTAGCACAATTGGCCTAAAAGAGGGAAAACATAGTAAATGGATTCATTTAGCCTGAAACTTTTCATGCTATTAGATTTGGACTAAATAAACTTGCTGGTAAAATTTCATTGAATTTGGACGTGGTTTGGTTGGGTAATTTGCTAATAAACCAGATAAAAACTAGCATTAAAGACCATGTTGTAACGATACGGATGATGGTGTATCGGTACGGGCTTGCATAATTGGAATCAAATTAAAGGGCGTACCGATAAGGCTCAAGCTATACCGGTATAGGATTTTAAATCTAGAAAATTATTGTAGTTTGGTACCGATACGGTATCGATACACCTTATCGAGACCCAATAATAAAAATTAAATTGCCAGCTATGTACCGATACTTAGTATGGTACGGGCACAATGGACTTAACCATTTTAACGGTCATGGTTAGGGCGTATTGATACGGTTGTATCCGCATTGGTTCAGCCTTTCAAATATGTAAAATCCCTAGGTCTCATTGAAAATAGCGTATCTATACGATAGAGCTCGAATCAGTGTGACCCCCTTTAATATGCAACTAATTACCAAATTGCATAGAGGCGTATCAATACGATCCCATGGAGTATTGATACCCATAGTGTTAAATTTGTTATAAGGATTAAAAATAATTCTAGAATTTTGCATATTGGTCACTAAGTCTTATAAGTTTAAATTGAGTTAGTATATGAGTTCTGATTAACATGAAAATTTGCAGACATACTGTTTATTGATCAAATTACAATATGGAAGGCTTAATTTTTTATGTGGACTCTTAATTTATCAAAATTACAACTTTGTCACTAAAACTTGTAAAAGTTTAAAATTAGTCTAAAATCCAAAATTGATGTATCGTATCGATCACCGATTTACTGATTATCGAATAAAATACTATATCGAATATCATTTTGGTCACTGGTAACACATTTCGACCCAGATTCCTACCAGGCCGGGAAGGGATGTTACAAAAATAGTCACTAGAAATAGTTTTTCATTTTTTACATTTTGGTCACTAGCCAAAATGTCAAATTTCAAAATTCCATTTTCCAAAATTAATTTTACCAAAAACATCTACATATTAAATAATGATTTTAGGATATTTTCCCTATTTTTTCCTCACTCAAAAATAATTATTTCGATTTAAATATTAAAACCGACTTGAATCTCCAATCTCGGTCCACCGGACCGTCTAATCGACCTAAAAAACACCTAAGCCCAAAACCGAGCCGTTACAACTCTCCCTCACTTAAGAAATTTCATCCTTAAAATTTAGCTGACGAAAAAAGATGCGAAAATTGTTCTTCCATGTCCAAGTTACTCTCTCATGTGGCCTCCTCAACAGCGTGATGTCGCCACAACACATAACAAGCTCAATCGTCTTGCCACGAAGAAATTTACTACTATCAAAAATCTTCATTGGTTCCTCCTCATAGGATAAATTCGGTTACAACTCAACATCCTCCACTAGCATCACATGCGACGGATCCGAACGATACCTCCGCAACATGGATACATGAAACACATCATGAATCTTCTCCAACTCAGAAGGCAAACTCAACCGATAATCCAAATGACCTACACGTTCCAACACCTCATACGGTCTAATAAACCTTGAACTTAACTTTCCCTTACGCCTAAAGCGCAACACCTTCTTCCAAGGTAAAACCTACAAGAAAACTTTTTCACCAACCGCATATTCAACTTCCCTGCGCTTCAAATCCGCGTAGGATTTCTGTCTATCTGAGGCCGCTTTCAAGCAATCACAAATAAGCTTCACCCTCTCATTTGTATCTTTCAACACATCAAGCATGGAAACATACTTTTCCCCAGCCTCGGCACAACACAAAGGTGTACGACACTTCCTACCATACAAGGCCTCATGCGGTGCCATCTTTATACTTCCTTGATAACTATTATTGTACGCAAACTCCACCAAAGGAAACTGTCTTTCCCAAGTTCCTTGGAACTCAATGATACAACACTTCAACATATCCTCCAAGGTCTGTATCACACGCTCAGACTGACCATACTTCTGAGGATGATACGAAGTACTAAAATTCAAGCGAGTACCCAAAGCTCGATGCAAACACTCCCAAAACCTTGATGTAAACTGCGGATCCCTATCCGAAATAATTGACTTGGTCATCCCGTGCAACCTCACAATCTCAACGATATAAAGATCAACCAACTTATCCAAGGTATACGTCGTATGCACTAGCAGAAAATGTGCACACTTCGTAAAATGATCAACAATTACCCAAATGGAATCATTTTTAGTCAGTGTTAAAGGTAACCCCGACACAAATCCATGGTGATCCTCTCCCATTTCCACCCCGAAATCCTTAACAGTTGCAACAACCTAGACAAAAACTGATGCTCAGCCTTAACACGTTGACACACCATACATCTAGCAACAAAATCATCCAAAACTTTTTTCAAACTCACCCAATAGTATTCTTTCTTTATACCTCGATACATCTTGGTACTACCGGGATGCATAGCAAAAGGGCTAGCAAGAGCTTCTGCCAAAATAGTATGCCTCAACTCGTCATCACTAGGCACCACTATCTGATCTTTGAAACATAACACCCCATCATCATTAAAGTTAAAATTCGTCATATTTCCATCCATGATATCTTTAACATGCGGTACCAAGCCTCATCATAACGTTACTTTTCCTTAATCAACTGCGACAGAGAAAGTTTCACCTGTAACTCGACCAATAAAGCCCCATCACGCGTCACACTCAACCTCGCAAATATGGCTCTCAACTCAACAACCTATTTTCTACTCAAAACATCGGCCACAACATTCACCTTGCCCGAATGATACTCGATTGTCAAATCATAATCCTTGAGCAACTTCAACCATCTAAGCTACCTAAGATTCAACTCTTTTTGGGACATCGAGAACTCCAAACTCTTATGATCCATGAACACAATGCACTTCTCGCCATACAGATAATGCCTCCAAATCTTCAACGCAAACATTACCGTGGCAAGCTCTAAATCATGGGTATGATAATTGCGTTCGTGCACCTTTAACTGCCTAGATGCATAATCTAAAGCTTTTCCATCCTGTATCAACACACACCTTAAACCAACATAAGATGCATCACTATAAACCACAAACTCTTTTCCTAATTTAGGTTGAATCAAGATTAGAGCTTGCATCAAAGATTTCTTCAACATCTCAAAAGCTTGATGTCTACCCTTTGTCCATTCGAAACACACATTCGTTTGCAACAACTTGGTCAACGGAGCAGCAACCTTTGAGAACCCATCCACAAAGCGATGATAGTAACCTGCCAACCCTAAGAAACTATAAACCTCCATCACCGACTTAGGTTGCTTCTAATTCACCATCGCCTCAATCTTTGACGGAAAATGATACTTATTCTTAATCGTCAACTTGTTCAGTTGCCAATAATCAATGCACATCTTTATAGTGTTGTCTTTCTTTTTCATAAACAACATTGGTGCTCCCCATAGTGACACACTAGGTCAGGTATAAACACGATCCAACAACTCCTAAATTTATGTCTTCAACTCTTTTAATTTTTTCAGTTCCATGCGATACGGTGCAATCGATACTAGAGCCGTATCTAGATATGTCTCAATACGAAACCCCACTTCCCTATCTGGCAGCAACCCAGGTAACTCCTTCGAAAACACCCTTGAAAAATCACAAACAGTATGAATATCCTTAGTTCGCACTTTTTTCATATTTGGTTTCATAACATAAGCCAGATATGCTTGACACCCAAACTCCAACAATTTCTGCTCTTCTGAAGCTGAAACCACATTGGATAAGAACTTAACATTCTCACCCACAACCACCACTTCGTAATCATCAGCAAGTTTCAACGAAACTTACTTGGTTACGAATTCGAAAATTACCCTATGCTCAGTCAACCAATCTATACCCAAAATCACACCAAAACCATGAAACGACAACTTTATTAAATCAGCCGCAAACACATAACCTTAAACCATCAAAGGACATCTCTTATACAACCTCCTAGTAACAACCGTCTCTCGAAAAGAGCTAGTTACTTGCATACCCACATTTAATACTTCTACCGGTATGTTAAGCAAATGTGCATGCTCATGAAAAATATATGAATGTGTAGAACTAGAATCTATAAGAGAAAGTAATGATATAGACTGCAAGGTAAAATTACCTACAATCACATCAATGTTATTCCTCCCCTCACAATGCGCATAGATCCTTGTGGGTCTACCACTCTCAGGTTGAACTGTCATTATATGAGCAATAATCCTCTGAACGTCCTCTTTATGGTGCAACATCAAGCGCAGGTGCATGTCTATCTCTAGCCAGAAATAGACAATCACGTTTCAAATCATCCCCATATCTATAACTCCAACAAGAATTAGAAACTACAGACCAAGGAGCCTGCCCATCCCTGGCCAAATGTGAACAATCTCGTCTCATGTGATCTCGCGATCCATATACCCAACATGTATCATATAACGCTCTAACCTTAGTATTTTGACCCTGCCACCCTCGCCCAGCATTACTTTCACCCTATCTCTATTCAGGGTAATACCTCTTATCAAGGTGTCGCTTAAACTGACCAACATCAGAACCAAAATTCGCAGCTTTCTTCCCAAAGCTAGAACATCCCGAATGAGAGAGAAAACATAGGTTCTGCTCAATATCCTTTGCCCGTGTAACCAATACATTAAAATCTGTGTAATCAGAAACCAACATATATGTCTTAACATCCTATACTAATCTGTAACAGAATCGGTCATAGCGATGCCCCTCATCCGGCACCAACTCAGGAGCATACTAACTCAGCCTGACAAACTGCACCTCATACTCAGACACAGACATACTGCCCTAAACCAAGGCCATAAACTCATGTTTCTTTTCATCCAAGTATTTAACTCCTAGATACTTCCTTCTGAAGGCAACTTGAAAGAATTCCCATGTCACATCACCAGTTTTATGCCTGCGATCAAGGTAGTTCACCAACTATAGGCATCCCCCTACAGTAGAGACACTGTACATCCCAGCTTACGAGTATTATTGCACCTCATCTGATCTAAAATCTAATTCGTACTGCAAACCACTCTTCAGATACCTCGGGTGCCAACCCTCTGAACTCAATTCTTCCTAAAATGCATAAATACTCTAATGGCAAACTCGAATTAGCAGTGGCAACCAGTGTTGGTGCATGTACGTGCATTTTAGCCATCGCAACCTAAAACGCTCTAGTCATTGTCTGTATTAAAGGCGTCATATCACTGTACACCAGACCATGTGGTGCAGGTGGTACTTGCTCTACTTTCTCAGGTGGATTAGGCAGAAGAGGTAGCAAACCTCTAGGAGGTATGACATTCTTCTCATCCCTCTGCCCCACAACAGCAGAACTTGTGCTCGATCTTAATTCTCTCCTCGGTGACATTATATAAAATAGTATCTAAGGCATGATAATGACACCAAAACAAAAATAGTCAGGCCAGCTTCAAGCAAGGATCCATGACTTTTATTTCAAATCAAAACCATTTCATAACTGTAGTAATAAAGCAATGTGTCCCCCAAAAATACCCTGACATAATATATACCAATCACCATACATATAAACAATTACCATGAATAGTAAACAACAATGAACAATCATAAATGATATCCTAACTTTTCGTAAACCTGGCTATGCTACCAACAAATGTAACCCCCTTAAACTGGCCTAACTAAAACCTAGTTAAAAGGGCTACATTACGTTTACCGAAGCAAACCCAAATTAATAACCTAAGCTAGGTTTTTTTTTCTTTTATCTTATCTAAATGTGTTGATTTAGATCCTAGGGTAAACATACAACAACGGATACGTAAACAAAGCAATTAGATTACAAACGGAGTTTCATTGCTCAACCATATGCTTCGAGGACTAAAATGCAATTTCTACAAATTATAAGGACTTAACCAAATTCAAGGTTACCATTCCTTCATTAGTCAGGTTTCATGCTCACAAGTCAAATTTCGGCTTAAAACAAACATCCGAACTCATATAATTGCATACATAACATTCAAGGACTAAAATGCACAATTTCAAACTTCAGTAGGCAAAAATCTAAAGAAACGCTACTATGTACCGATACAGACAGGACCGTATTGATATGATTTAACTAACAAAAAGGCTATGCATACCGATCCTTGCATTCCCGTATCGATACGGTGTAACAGACAAACATGTATCGATACGGTGCCACCTCGTATCGATCCCTTAAGAAATATTTTTGAAATCCAGATTCCAATGGCAAAAGAGCGTACCGATACAGTGTCTAGGCATACTGATACCCCTTGTATAATTTTACATTATGAGCCTCACTAGACCCCGCGTACCGACCAAGGTACATGTACCGATACGCAAAGGCCTGAAATAACCTCAAGGTCCAACATATGACACTCTGGCGCACTCTAAACATTACCAAACCTTACATAAACATTATAAATCATCAATGGCACACTTATCACAACTATACAAGCATTTAAAGAAACTTTAACAAGCATGACTCAAATCTCCACCAAATCTATAGGCATGCTTCTTACTCAACATCCAAAACATAAATCCAAAGCAATCTCAGGCATATGAGGCCTTATACGAATCCCAAACAACAATTAAAACTTGCACGAACAGGGAGTTTAGCAAAAAAACCCTCCCAAGCAACAATTATCCATATTGCTTTTATTACTACGAGTTTAAATCAAAACCATACTTTCGAAGATCAAGTCCTTGGATTCCTCCTTGCTTACTCCCTGCCTCCAACCCTTTAATTCCCTGCATTGATGGAAAAAGAGAGCGTAAGCACACTAGGCTTAGTGAGGAGTTCTCTAAAACAAACCACCATCAATGCATTTTAAACTAGTTATACAAACCACTTTTAAACATCTTTCAAAACATCATGCCTTACAAACCATACACTTAACATTTCCAAAACATGCATATTAAACCATGTGCAACATGTATCATGGATCCAACAGCAAAATCCCTTTTGTTGCACTCTATTTAAGCTTTCACATGCATAACAACCCATATGCAAGGCTTAAAGAGTAAAACATGTATAAACCAACATTATACATCATAATCCATCACATGATACATCATCAATTATATTGGCTTACAAGTGATCATCAATCATGTTCCACTTTACAAAATATTACATCAAATATACAGATTCAACAAGTGTCCTCTCAACACTTCATACAATCTCAACTGGAATTCAAGGTACAACTACAACCGGGTACAATCACAACCCAATCATCGGTTAGATGCATAATCCACTAACAGGAGTTTTCGAAACCATATAACCCCTCAACCATTAGGGTACTTGGATGGAGTTTTCGGTACACATAAACCCCTCAACATCCAATGCACTACAATCCTATGGCCGGCTAACTATATCCGATAATATTTTTAAACCACGTCACTTGCCAATATAATTCATTTTAACCATGTACCTCATTGTTTTTATACGCATCAACAAAACCATTTACAATGCACCAACCATGCATTAACAAGTATATCACAATACTTCACAAACCATTCTCCAAATGCATTCATCATCATTATATGATCAAAAATAGTATAAAACAAACTTTAAACCATGCATAAATAGTAGGTACCATATAATTCAAAAACAAGTACATAAAACCAATTTCGCTAACTAAAAACGAAAGAGAATTCACTTCATACTTACTTCCAAGTTTGAACCAACATTTCAAGCTTAATTTAAACTCCCATAACAACCTTTAAACCAATTCAAAGCTGAATTCCATATTCTCACTCACCGACTACGCAAAACTTTGATCGCCGATGCGAATCCAAGCCTCCAAGGCTTCCGAAACCTCACATCAAGCTTGAGGATCCACCACTATTTTAACCACACAAAAATTAGAGGATTCAATGCATCAAAATGCATTCAACATCCCAGCAACATCAATTCACACAAATCCCCATCAAACTCTAACCAATTTCCCTCCACAACAACCGAAAACAACATCAAACACCTTCCAAACGTAACCCAACCAAAACCTAAAGATTTAATCCAACAATTATCATCAATTAACATTCAAAAACACATTTACAACATCCTTATACCTCCAGCATTCATTAAACATCCACAACCCCTTAAAACACACAACTAACAACCTAGGAAATCAGAGACTCACCTAGTTATGGGATTCCAATGTTAAAACCAACTTATTAACATTATAAAACATCAAAATCATGTTCTAATCCAATCAAGAACATAGCAAAACAGATCTAATACGAAACTCATTAGAAAACATTTATGAAGGATCAATAACTTGGTAATTTTAGTAAAGAACCATTCATTAGAGGAGAAGAATGAAGCTCGGCTCTAATGTTGACTTTCCCCCTTAATTGAATAGATTTACATGAGAAAACAAAATTAAAACAATAAGGTTTTGATGAAAAAATCAAGAACTCATTTGAAAAAAAAAATTGAAGAAATCAAGAAGTTATATGAGAATTTTGAAGAAGAAAATAGTGTTTGGCTGTTGAGAATTTGAGAGAAAACATGTTAGAGAAAATTTAGTTACGTAAAGTTTGTTTTGGAAATTAATTATAAAATTAATTCTTCAAGCTTATTTATACCCTTCTAAAACATTTTTAAAATAGCCAATTAAGGAGAAAAGTTTGATATTAGACTTTGGCCAAATAGCTCCCTAAAGATTCTAATTTTTGACCGTTTTCTAAAACAGTCACTAGAAACAGTTTTTCATTCTTTACATTTTGGTCACTAGCCAAAATGTCAAATTTTAAAGTTTCATTTTCCATTATTGATTTTACCAAAAACATCTACATATTAAATAATGATTTTAGGATATTTTTTCATATTTTTTACTCACTCAAAAATATTTATTATGATTTAAATCCCGAAATTAACTTGAATCTTTAATTTCGATCCACCGGACCGCCTAATCAACTTAGAAAATTCCTAGGGCCAAAACCGGGGTGTTACAGCATCCCAGATTCAATTGAATACAGTAATACTCTGCCACAACTTGGGTTTCGTTCATTCGACGCAGAGCGTGCAAGCAGATAAGTTGTGTCTCAAAACCAGCCTCCCCTTGCCACAGATGATCTGTTCCCCCTTGGTGGAATTGGAACTGTAATTTGGCAAAATCCATGGTGATCGGACCGAGGGTTGCCATCCATGCCACCCCGAGTAGCATCTCGGTCCCTTCCAACGGCAAAACTTAAAAATCAGTCTGAATCTCAATACCCTGAATCTGAATCTTGAGATTTCGAACACAACCTTCACTTTGCAACTTATCTTCGTTCCCCACCAAAACTCAAAATTTGGGAGCTTTTGTGATCAGTAAGCCGTGATATCAAGCTGTTCTAGCTTGAACAAAATTATGGGTACTACCACCATCGATTAAAATCCACACCTCCTGACCTTTGATATCGCCCCGCACCCAAAGTGTATTAGGCGTTATACATCCCGATAACGCGTTGAGAGAAACCAAATATTGGTCACGGTCTGCATCCTCCTGAAACCCAGGGCTGTCTTGAATATTTTCAACAACCAGCTCCTTCGGAGTGTTGGTTGTATCGTGAGTCTTGTCGTCTAAAAAAACAACTGGGGCTCCTTGCACTTGTGACCAGGCACGAATTTTTTATCACAATAATAACACAACCCTTTTTCTCTACGTGTCTAAGATTTGGCGGCTAAAATGCTTCGTGGTTGAATAGGGTTGGAACGAAACAGAGGGTTCTCTAAGGGGGGGTTGACCTGATAGAAATTTGGGCCCGGATGATGTTGTAGCCGGACTGGGCAAGAGTGGAGGAAGCTTCGGCCCATTAGAGGATCCCAATAGTTTCTTTGTGCCATTGATCTTGGCTTCATAGAAGCGCGCCAGAGCTAAAACCTCCATCATCGTTCTTGGCCGCAGTGCCAGAACTTCATGCTCTATGTTGGCCCGCAGATTGAAAATGAAACATTGGGTCAGGAACCCATCGGACAAGTTAGCTGTGGTACGTAAAGCCATCTCTTCAAACCTAGTTTGATATCCTTCCACATACGTGATTTGGTTAAGCTTTGTTAACTGACCTTCTAGGGACTCAATCTCAGTTACAGAGAATCGATAGCGAATGGCGTCAACCAAGTGATTCCAACCCGCCAGCTGTCGCTGCCGTTGCATCCAGAGGTACCATTTCTTAGCCGTTACTTCCATCCAAAATGAGGCCATCATAACACGGTGGTGGTCTTCCGTGTTGTAGAATTCGAAGAAGTCGTTGGCGGAGACGAGCCACTCCTCTAGATCTTTGCCAGTGAAGATTGGTAGTTCGACTAGAACCGAGCATGGTGCAAACGAAAACACATCGTCCGACTCCTCCTTGACCTTGGCTTTCCCACGATGCAAGACTGTTTCCGTCTCCCCAGCTGGGAGGTTTGAGTTGATATCCCCATCGCGAGAGACATGGCCGTCATCTGCTTTGCCATATCTTGGAGTGTGCGTTGGGTATTTTCATTCTAGCGATTTTGGCTCTCTATAAACTATTGTAGAGAAGTCAAAACCTGCTCGTGGCGAGCCGTCGTTTCCTGCAAAGTTCTGTGTTGTTGACCATGGTGAAAACAATAAAAGTACCAAACTGTCGTGATTGACAAGTGTCAAGCTTTTACATTAAATTTGGAGAGGAAAGAATAGGAGAAGGGAGATTCTTAGATTAAGAAAATTGCTCAAGGGTTTTTTCATAACTCTCTCATTACAATACATTTCTTATTTATCATCTAGGCAGCTAGGATAAGACAAAGCCTGTTAGAGCTTTTGGGGCTCTTCTCTCTCTTCCTCCTCTACACAATTTTTGGGCCTTTGTAACTGACGAATCCAGCTCATCATTCCCTTCCAGGTCAGTGTGTCCTTCAAGTGTAGGTGACATGGAGAGACCAACGGTGTCTATCATAATATACACCTTACAGACAAAACGGTTTAAATTTAAATTTTTTACGATAGACATTATTCACTTTTTTACTAGACCACTTGTTAAATTTACAAATCATTAATTTTTTAACACGGGAAACAAGTACCTTTTTTTGGGTCACACCGTCAGGGAGACAAGTTACTGGTTTTGTGCGCGTGCCAAGTGTTTGGTTATATGTCTCAGCTAGAGATCTTAGCTTCAATTCCTAGATTTTAAAATGGGGAGAATGTGTAATTTGAGATCCCAAAGTTGAGAGATTTTGAAATTTCTTATAGCAAAAACGTTACTACTTTTTTGTTGCTTTGGGAGCATTGGTTTTGTAAAGCTAGCTGTAATGAACTTGATAATTACTTTTCTCAACATGCTGATTCTGTGCTCATTGTCCAATAAAGATATAGGGTGTTAGAATTGGAGTGAACAAACAAGCAAAAATAGATTTGGTGCCACTAGATGCTTTCAAACATGATAACTCGTGTTTAACTAAAAGCGAGTTTTATGTAAAAAAAACGCAGCAAAATAATTTTTTTCTTACCAACCTACTCAACACGATACTCACATTTTGTTAAAAGCGAGTTTAATTATCAAAAAACTCGCTGGTTGTAAGACGTGAATTCATCTTACTTGGACTAAAAAAGAGTATTTTTTAAATAATCAAGTTTGGAAATTATTTTTCTAATTAATTATTAAAAGGAGAATATTTGTATAATATAGCCCAAGTATAAATGATCATAAAAATAGACAGAAAATTTTAAATAAATTGAAAATGGACTGTTCAAATATGCAAAAATATCACTATATTTTATAGTTAAAATTTTGAGATGGGCCACAGAACCCAAGTGTTGGAGTAGATCTGTCTCGGATGATCAATATCGTACCGGTAGACGTATAATTTTTGTTGTAGTATCGATATCGATGTGTTTTGATGTTCTGTTTATAATTGATCAATAATTAAAAATGTTTTTCAAATATATATTATATACATTCAAATTTAGAGTGGGCAAGAAAACACGTGACTGTATCATTTAACCGGTATAATCGTATATTTTACATGTTAATTAACTTAACCGTTAAAGATTAAACGGTTTTGATTAATTAATTAAAAATAATGTTAATAATTAAATTATAAATACTTTTTTTAACTAAGTATGTAGTTTGGGTTTAGAATCTCTTTATTTAAGTATTTTTTCTGAAAATTTTAATATAATGTTTATCAGAGAGATCATTTCACTATTCTCAAAAGAAGTAGTGAACATGTGAAAAAACTTATAATATGTTACATGTTAACCTGTAATCGAACCGTTAATAAACAGTTAACTGCTAAAACAATTAATCGTTAAAAAAATTAGCGGCTAACCGTTTCTTGACTGTTAGATTATGGTTAACAAAATTTAATAACCGCTATAATGGTTAACTGACCTTTTAAGTTAAACTGTACGATTAACCTACCATGAACACCCCTGATTCAAATATACCTCAATTACATACAAATAAATATATTTACATGGAACCCAACAAGTGTTCAAGTGGAAAAGCGGATGATGTTCATCCTACGAGACACGAGTTCAAATCGCTATGTCTACGAGGTGTATGCCTATTGTCAAAGGTTTAAGAATATGTATGAACAGATACTTCCTTCAATGGCTTTAAGTACGATAATCCTGAGCTTGGGTACTTGGACCAACACCGAATAATTTAATTTTTTAAACCAAATCCACTATTATACTAACATAACATAACCCAACCCAAATTCAGAAAGTAATCTAGCCCAAGTACCCAATCCCAAAATTAAATATAAATCCAACCCAAATATAATCTCATCACAATTTATTTATTTATTTATCAAATTAAATTATAATACCAAAATTTACAATTGAATTAATCTAAAAATAGAAAGAAACCCCTAAAAGACAAACAAAACGTAAATTATAATACCAGTATAAATTTGAACACGTATTTATACATCTATTGATATTTTCACATTTCAAAGGATTTACTCGGTTAAAATGTAATTCCAATTTTTATTATTTAAAAATTTGTTTACTTTCTTTTAAGGACGGAACTCAACCTTATTTTTTGGGGTCATTCAAAATTTTAAATATGTATAAATTCATTAAGATATTTTAATAATTCTGTCAATATAAATCATATATCCAAATGTTGTACTAATAAAATAAAAGCTTAAAATTTATCAGTTTACAAAAATTCAAAGAAACAAATACATCAATAATAATATTGTTTAGAATTGTGAACAACGTTCTTTTAAAGAAACAAAATCAACAAGAATTGAATCAGAAGTAAATGTCTCTGCAATCTCTTTCGATATTAATAACCAAATTATCTGCAAGAAATTCATCTTCCATCTTATTTTGCAATCTTGTTTTGACGATCTTCATAGCTGAAAATGACCGCTCACTACTTATTGTAGACACTGAAAAGAGCTAAAACAAGTTTGATCAATCTGTCAAGAAGATAAAAAGCTTTTGATTTTCCTGTCTCTGTCAAGGCAACACATAGTTGGGACAAACACAGTTTTGCAATTTCACATCATTGTGCATATCAAACTCAAAATGCTTCAACTGAAATTCCAAATTCAATTTCTCTTGTCCAGTAAAATCGAGAGGATAATATTTTTCAGTAAGAGTGCAAATACTATCAATATTAAAAGATCTATAATCTTCCTTTGGATCCAAGGCAGAGCTAAGTTTCAAAAGATCCATCGCCTCCGTATTAAACCTATAATTTAGCTCTTGAAATTGAAAATCAATCGCTTCATCGAATATGTCAAAATGATAATGGTGTTCCACAGTTATTTGGCTCTGTTGGTGTTGTCGACGCCTACCTTGAAAATATTGTGCATTTAAATAAAGAATATCCACATCATTTTTTCACAAAATGATGGTACCTGACTCAACAAACTATCCCAACCGTTCTCTCTCAAATTTTGGATCAACATCTTTGTGCTCAAAACCAAATGCATAACATTTACAATGTCTTTAGACTTTTGCTGCAAAGCTTGACATAATACTTTAGTAATGCCCATAATCTCTTTCATCAAATGTAAAATGAAAATAAATTCAAATGTTTAGATCGCTTTGGATGCACTAGAAGCATCCCCTAGTTGAGAATAAGTGGATCATTTCCTTATAATATTTTCAAGCGCCAAACAAATTGCATCATACATTGTTATAAGACCGTATATAGAATGAAAATATAAACCCCAACGAGTATCTCCATCCCGTTGTAAAATACCAATTTGATTAGCAGTTTTTCCAATTTTAAGCTTCTTTGTAGTTAACATGTGTGCAATTGTAACTTCTTGACTAGCATGTAATTCTTCATGACGTTTACATGAGGCATTGGTAGAATTGATAAAGAAGCTCAAATTATTAAAACAATTCATGAATAAAATGTACCTCTCAAGATGCGCCAACAAGAGCTAATTGTAGTCGATGAGCAAAGCAATACACATAAGAAGCACAAGGACAATCATTAAGGAATAATGCTTGCAATTCTTTCCACTCCCCACACATATTACTTTATCGATGTGCCCAGATTGCTCCATCAAATCCACACAAGATCTCATGGCATTATTGTGCGGTGAACAAGGATAATCTCCGATGTGATTAAGAAATGCACAATTTTTTCCAGTGTTAACCTTTTCCCAACTTTTACACCCTTTAGCAATGAATACATCCCAACCGAATTGCCCATTAGATTTTAAGTTAAAAAGATAACAGGCAAACAATATGCAGCATCCTTAGCCAGAGAATACATAAGCCAAGAAGAAAGTTTATCAAACCAAGAATATTAAAATGTCTATGATGCTTTACTTGAGAAAATGGATAACTAGAGAGATAAATTTGATATGAACCTACATTCAAATATGCTAGTCGAATTTTATCTCGTTGATTAACTAGAAATTCTCACATTGGTTTACGTAATTTGGGATCACGTTCTATAAACGGAAGATCAAAATTTTTGACTTCAATAACTGAAGACTTAGGTGGAAATTAAAGGCATGCCAATTTTTATATTACCATTTTTTCTAAAAAAAAGAATCTGGTCTTTTTTGTTTGCCCATGAGTTCACACTACCTGTAATCATACAAACATATCAATTGAGAATCTATTCCCTTCCACTCGAATCGTCATGTAATGACCCAAATTTCTTTGACTCAACGGGTTAGTGTTGACCCGGGTCTTGGGCCTTTGAATTTGGGTTGTGGGAAAACCTAAATAGGCCTAAAATAGTTTTGGGCTTAAGCAAGGGCCTCATGGTAGGAATGAGGAAATATTTTGGATGACGAGTGAGGGTTAAGATGAGAATTTCACCTTTTTCAAAAATGGGTATGCACCCCCTTGCTCCCATTGGAGGGAAGATGCAAGACAATGGGGGACAAAACCCTTTTTTGATTATATCATCTTCATTAACTTCATCTTCCACCCATCTCTCCTCCATTCTTCATCTTCCTTTGGGTTGGTAAGAGCAAGATCAGAACTTTAGTTTGTGATTTAGATTCCAGAAATTCTTGAGGCAAGATTCAAAACCTCTATGGAACGATCTACATTTTGAGACCAAAAGCTTGCAAAATAGCGGTAAGAGGGGGAACAGGATTCTAAGGTTGTGGGCATAGAAAACCTTTTAGGATTGGTTTTATATTGATTTAATTCATTTTAAATCCTTACCCAATCCTTAGAAGTGTAATAATTGTCTTTTACACTTGTTTTGTTAGCTAAGGAAGTGAGAGAATCTTCCAACACCAATGACAGGGGAAATAAGTGAGGCTTGCTTGTTAGTGGCGGTTTTTGGGTTGGTTGACAAGGTTAGTACATCTCTAACCTATCTTATTTACTGCCATTGCAAAATATTGATTTGCTTGGCTAAATTTCATTTGGGCCAATAGTTAGAGAAAGTATGATATAATGGGGTTTTTGGCTTGATTGTTGAAATGATGATGTTTTGATGTTATGAGCTTGATTTGGATAACCCTTGAGTGGCCAAAATCATAATAGTACATCCAAGTGAGTTGGGGGTTCGAATATGAGTGTCTAAGGGCTGCGCGGAAGCAAAACCGTGGCTGAAAAGCCATTTTCTAAGTTCAAGTATTAGTACAAGTCAAACTCGTACCGATACCGGAGGGTTTAAGCATAAACCAGGCGAGTTGGTGCTTGCATACTGGTACTGCTTAAAGGTAGTACTGATGCAGAGACCCTGTGTACCGGTACGGTTGAGCCAGTACTGATACCCAGACACGAGTATCGATACCTAGTGGGGCGTACAGGTACCCACTAGAGCCACTGCCTAACTTTTATTATTTTTGCATGTGGGCCCCGTTAAGGGTCTTAGTAGGGCCCGAATGGTCCTCAGATGGTATGGATGAATAGTAATGAGTATGTACGCAATACTTGGACAAATTTTGTACCTGATACTTTATGATCCCGGTAGTACCTCTGTTAGTTGTTTCCCGATGCTAGGTGATCTCGGGTATAATTGTGAATGTAAGTATTCGACACTAGGTGATCCTGAATACGATAATGTTTTAATTAATGCTAGAAGATCCCGAGTACCTTGTGTTGACCCGATGCTTTGTGATCCTGGGCTATGATATATGCGTAATGATTTGACTTACCTTGTATATTTGCCTAAATAATTTATTTATGCTTGCTCATATTTATGAAATGCATGAAATAGTGTATAGTGGAAATGTACCACTAAGCTTTGTTAGCTCAGCGTGCATATTTGTTGTTTTCGTGCGTAGGTTGACATGTAGCTTGTTTGAGGGAGCACGTCGTCAAAGATTCCCAGCACCAATTTGAAGAATAGAGTACAATACTTAAATTCTTGTAGGGGGCTATGTATTCGTAGAACCTTAACTCTTTTGGGTCTGTAAACTCTTAATTTTTTCTTTTAAAATACGGTGATTTAACTTGTATTTGAAGCTCCTTATTTTGATATTTGAACTTATTTATGGAAACACGTTATCATGGTTTAACTTATTTGATTTATGGCTAAACTTAAGGGTTTTAAATCAAGTAAATTTTTGAACAGTCGGGTTAGAAGTAGCCCGAATGTAACATCTTGGATCCATGGGATCGGGGTGTTACACATCAAACATATTCATGTAACGAATATAAATCTAAAACATTCAAAATCTAAAGTTCCAAAATTACTTAAGAGAAGAAAGATATACAAAAAGAAATACATCAAGACCACTACATAGTGATAATTCAACTTGTTTATCGAATTGAAGAGTTGAAGAAGAACCCGTGTGTATTTATATAAAATCAAGTAATCAACTCAAACAATGATTTCGATATATATGAAAATTGATTAGCCTTCAAACCACTGCAACATCTAATCTTTTTACTTTACAAGTTTTAGATGCAACTAAGTTTTATAATAATATTATTATTAATATAATAACATAATAATAATAATAATAATTAGATTACTGTTATTTTTTAAACATTAAATGACTATTAATTGTTTCTATAAAACTTCACTTTTTAATGACAAATATTTATTAGGATACAAATTTTAAATTATTTATATATTTTAGGGGGAAAATTATATACTTAAGGAAGGATACATAAAGGGTGATAGAACAAAACACATTTCACCAAAATTCGTCTTCACTCATGATATTAATGTCCAACAGATTCTTTCATGTGATAATTTGGCAAATTTATTTACGAAGGATCTCCCTACTACTCCATTTGGGAAGTTGATTTACAACATTGGATTGTGTCATGCCAGAGATCTTATTTTATGTATTTATGAGGGGGTAAATACGTGTTGCACTCTTTTTCTCTTAACCGAGGTTTTATCCTAATGGGTTTTCCTGATAAGGTTTTTAATGAAGCAACATGTTATGCGTATCAAAGATATGTGTATTCTTTTTCATTCATTAAGAATTTTTTTCCCACAAGGTTTTTATCTTAGTAAGATTTTAACGAGGCATATTATCTTCATGGATATCCAAGGGGGAGTGCTACGAATATCTTTATTTATGGTGGATATCTATATATTAAATGAGACTTTAATGTACTTTATTATTAGGGTTTAATACCCATTGGAATTAGGGTTTCCATCTTATGCCTATAAATATAGAGTTTGAAGAAAGCATTGTATATAACTCTATATTAAAATAATACAAGTCTATCTCTTTCTCTCTCATCTTGTTCTTGTTCATCTCTTTGTTCTTGCTCTTTTTTACATTATATACAACATGTTATGTATTATTCCCAACATTTATTTTAATTTCCATTATATTTTATTAATTCAATTTTATTATAATTATATTTGAAATATTATATATTTACATTGATTTTATCATATTATTAATTCATGTTATAAAATGTTTGATCAATTTTTATACTCATCTCATGATATTTTTAATTAATTTTATATTTATATCGTATTATGTTTTATTAATTTCCTTTATAAACTATCATATGATGTGTTGGTAATGAAATTTTTTTAATTTCATAAACAATTTTAAAAATTGTTCCGAATTTCATTTATTTTTATTTTTTCAAAAGTGAACAAAATATGCATTATGTTATGAATATTTATCTATATGGATGTCTATCATGATAATAATTTTAACAAGGGGATTTGATTACTTTATCAAGGAGATTTGATTTACTTTATCATTAGGAATATTATCTTCATTAATTAGAGTTTAATCTATTATGTTCTTCTTATGCCTATAAATAGATGATTTGATGAAGGCATTGTACACACTTCAATATGGAGAATAATACAAATCTCCATCTTTCTCTCATATTTTGTTCATATTCTTGTTCTTCTTTATATTGTTCACAACACGTTATCAGCACGAGACTATAACCAACTGAGGTGTTTGTCGTTCGAATCCTAAAAGAGTTACTGAAAATAATTTGATTCTAGCATGAATAAAAGATAAATCCTTCTCCCTCAATTATATTTTAATTATCGATTATTATTCTCTCTTGATCTTTAACTTGATTTTTAATTTTTAAAAAATATTGGTTGCTCGGTGTTAATGTAGTCAGAGAGTGTCATCATTTTCTTTAAAATAATAATTTTATTAGTATTATCTATTTTATCTTGATAATGTTGAAAGTTGTATCTTTTATAGGGATATTCATGTACTTCTACTTTGCACGGATTGACTCTCTTAAACCATCGCGCGAGTTATTAGATTAAAGGTGAACTACAACACACTCGACTTCATTCTCTTGGATGTTGATTGCACTTTTCGAGATTGGTGTAGGAATTTGAATGATAAGACATGACATAAAGAGATTATGAGAAGTTGTCTTGGTCATTTGCTATTGCTCCATTGTCCTCGAGAGGAAAATCAATATCGGTAAATTTTGATTTTATTTTTTTATTCTTTAAACTATGATTTTAAAATGCGATAAATCACAATATTTTTGTTCGAAAGCAATAATTTTTTTACTTCAAAAAACTCGGCTATAGACTTCTCTCAAGTTCAGATTACGGAAATTCATCTTGATCCAAGAATTTTCATGGAAGGCATTCCCTGAAATGAATGCAAGTATAGTGTTAAATTTACCCCACTCCATTCCTTGAAATAAATGTGATATTATATAGTGAAAATAATAATTAGCAGTTGTGGACGTGGCTGAGGCCATGATTATAAACATGGACAAGATGATCATTTCAAAAAACACTTATACCCACCAGAAGTGGATTATAAAGATCACAAAAGTGATAACTCACCAGAAGTGGGAATATAAGAATGACAAGAGTGATAAAGATCATTTTAAGTAAATGAAATCCTTTTTATTACCAATGCGATGTTATAAATCATTGGTCTCGTACTTGTCGTACGTTGAAAAATCAACAATCATTGAATGATACAGAAAATAAAAAGGAAGCAAATTTTGTTTGCGAAAATGACGAATGTGATATTGGTCCAACTCATTTGGACGTTGATGGTCCAACTCATTTGGACGTTATTGATTTCCTTATAAACCTTGAAGGGAATAAATCATTTTCTTTTTTTAATGTACTTTGTTTTATGTTTATTTACTTTACGCATTAATTATTTACGCTTTATATATATTATGATATTTATTTAT
The DNA here is from genome assembly GCA_019671005.1 of Hibiscus mutabilis. Classification (NCBI taxonomy): domain Eukaryota; kingdom Viridiplantae; phylum Streptophyta; class Magnoliopsida; order Malvales; family Malvaceae; genus Hibiscus; species Hibiscus mutabilis. Next base: position 6,848,209 of record CM033742.1, read on the forward strand.
TTTGTTTCACATGATTACTTATCAAATACAATCTATGGTGATGATTTATGCTTAGCAGAAGCATAAGATATATTTTCCCATTTAAATGCAAGGGAAAATGTGAGTACTATATCTCAAAGTACTGAAAATATTGATGCTCTAGAAGAGCAATATGTTCTTGAGAGAAAGCACATTATGAAAAGTGCAGAATTGCGAATATTGTAATAATTACTGCTAATGGTAATAAGAGAGCAGTATGAGTTCGCAAAATAACCTTCGGGAATTACAGATAACATATGTTATCAATTGGCACATGAAATAAGCCAATGTGAATATAAGTTTTGGTAATTGAAAATCAGTTGAAAGCTATAGAAGAGCTATATATTACTACCAAAAAATAGTTTTCATTGAAAGCTCCAGAAGAACTAAATATATTCCTATTCAAAGGAACAAATTTTGGTGGGCAATGTATTATCAAGTTTTAAAGAAACTTTTATTTCAAAATTTGTACTACACATGTACAAGAGAGATTGAATCACATGTTATGGTAAACCATAAGTTTACAAATTCAGAAATATATATATACACATATATATAGTTGGCATGATCGGTTAGACCATCCTGGTCCATAATGATGCGGAAATTATTGAGATTTACATGGACATTTATTAAAAGAACTTAGAGTTCTTATGATGCTTTTTCTCAAAGCTATTGATTAAATTCCAATTATTAAAAGAACATGAAGTTCTTGTGTTGCTTGTTCTCAAAAGAATTGTTTAAGATCCCACTTACCAAAAGAACTTAAAGTTTTTGTACTAAAGTTAAGACTACATATCTTGCATATCTGAATGAGATATGGGTCAAATGTGGACATTTTTTATATGATTTTAGTAGATGCATCTACATTGTTTTATCAACTTACAACCAAAAGTTTGTGAGATTGATTAGAAAATATTCAGATTATACAGTTAGACTATTCGTCTTGCAAAGACTAGTGGGTTTATATTTTAGGCTATATCAGTTGAAATAACTATTACAAAACCTATTGATTACGAAAAATAAGTTTTAGCAAAATTTTAATTTGATGCCTCATCTTTAATAGCTAAACTATGAGAATAAAATATTTCTTATCTATATGGTATTTCACATTTAGCAACACTTGTATGCATCAAGCCAACGAGTTATAATAAACTCCCCATTATGATTGACTTTTGGTCAGAAGTCATATTTCTCATTTTAGAAATTTTGAATGTGCGGTATAATAGTTGAGTTTCTCCACCACATCGCACAAAATGGGTATATAAAAAGAGTTGAAATTATATATTGAATATGAGTCTCCTTTTATGTTTAAATTCTTAAACATTAATTGGAGAATCATTTATGGTGATTTTTCTCAACATCAGATGGAGAGAATAATCAGTTAGATTAAGAAGGAAAATGAATTATCATTATCTAGATACTCGTATATGAACCAAAAGTTCATAAGATAATTCATGTTATTATAAGTCAACTGCCAGACATATTTACTAACCTAATAAGAGTAATCAAGCCTCATATACTAGCTAAAATGTTCTAAATTTGAATTACATGTTAGAGCGAAAGGTTTTAAATCATGCCTGAAGCATGATAGTTGAAATTGGTTCCAATGATCAAAATTTCTCGTAAATGGAAATAATATGAGATGATCATATATTGGAGGCAGGTGCTCCTGAAGAAACCCAAGACATAACTAATAATAAAACTCTAAAAGAGTTTCAGGTACCTGAAATAAATATTAAAAAGAGATCTCGACAAGTTATGTCGCTATGAGAAAATAATGGAACCATAAAAGAAAAGTTGTCGACAACAATTTTATATAGAATACTTCTATAGAAGTAAAGAAAGAAAACGAGGAACTTGTATAGAAATCTATAGATAATGAAATGATTGGCCAACATAGAAAGACGCTTTGAACTTCAAAAAGTGAAGTTTTTGGACAAGCAGTCCAAACACCTAAAGGTGTAATGCAAGTGAGGCACAAATAAGTAGTCGTAAATACGACTTGAATTATGATTTATGAAAAATTCTAATTACTTCATAGTGGATGCAATTACTTTGGCAGTTATGAAATACTTTATATGCGTCTATTTATTTTGTGGATCCCTATATAAGGAAAGTTATGTTTGAAGGATTTAAAATTCCAAAAGCATTTGGAAATTTCTGAGGAAATTCATTTAAATATGTCCCCTTGAATATCTATATTTTGGCGCATTTGGTATAATCACCTTAGTGAGCACTAATTGAGAAAATACTATAAGAATGATCATATTTCCTTATGTATTTCATATGATACTTTGAATATCATTATAACTCCTGGAGAGCTTCAAATTGGAAACTCATGAAGAGCTTTTAAAGCATTCGAGAAAATCAATCTTGATATCAAGTTTTGTCTCAACCTAAAGATCGAGCACTTAAATATGTGTTTTTGTCTAAGAACGGACATGAGCTGAAAGAATCTTAAAGAAGATTCAATATGGATAAACCATATATATTGAGTACCTCAATAGTTCTAAGACTATTGGATGAGAATAAATGTGATTTTATATTCTCTTTGTTTAGAAAAATCGTATCTTAGTTTGTCTAGAAGTATATGAAGAGCAAGTGAGAGTGCAAAAATCTTGTGAGAGGATAAAACAAAGAAAATTAAAATCACAGAAGGCTGAATCAATTGAACACCCAAATGTGAACAACCATGAAGACACGCTAGAACTAGAAGATACACATGATTCTCTTCCTACTTCTACTTTTAGCATTAGTGCAAATGTTGATGTTGAAGAAGAATCATCTCCCAAACAAAAGGACAATGACTGTGAACACATTAGTCAAGAGGACAATGCTTATAATCCTTCATGTGAAATAGTAAGTTCCCTTGTTACATTCTCATCACCTCCCCACAAAGAAAGTAAGTGTGTTTTTAACCCTTCTTTTGATTCTAGTCAAATATCTTGTTTAAAAAAAATGTACTTTGATGATAAATTTTGTGAGAGGGATATGAGATGTGAGATACAAAAGATAGAGAGTAAAGAGGTCGAGGGTGAAAAAAGTCAAATTAATTGCCCAAATTTGGTGAGTGAAAACACATATGAGGTAAAAGTTACAAAAAGCCCAAAAGAAAAAGACAAGAAAAAGAACGCGATGAGTGATTTTGTTTTGACTAATCATAACAAATGTTCGAAAAATATTGTCTTATTTTTTCAAGAAGAGCTTAATTAGATCACTCAACATATGACAAAGAAGCCTTTTCGATTGACGTTGATGATCGCTATCTCATAGCTAGTTTAGATTCGAAGATGGATCTTTTTGAGGAGTGGGGGAATGATACATGCATGGGAGGGCTAAAACGATGCATCTTGGACAAGAAGCTGAAACTGCTTTATAAGTCTGGAAAATCAGTTGACTTGAGGCAACTTTCCGGTTGGGATCCAAGCATATTTGGACCACGAAGTCTTCTTCCAACTTGCGAGTCTGTCTCTTAGCTTTCCTACTCACTTTGAAACGTATCAATCCGACATTGGGAGCTCAAGATATGGCCATTTTAGTGAAGACTGTGCAGGCTGGAAAAATCCCATACGAGATTAATCGCAAATCCATAATTTTGGGTTTATGTTGTAATATTTAGAACCAAAACTATGTTATAAAGTTTGAGTCTAATTTATGAGTTAGCCCACTTAGGATTTTAAGTTATTTTCTATTTTATTAGACCTTAATTCAACCCACATACTCCTATTCTTGTTGTCCAAGTCAGCCTTATCCACAAGAGAAGTCTAAAGCAAGGAGGATTTCAACTTCAGCAAGGAAAGCACATTTATTTCATTATTATATTAGTTTTTAGATTATTTTATTATTTTTTAATGTTATTTTATTAGGAATAGAGTTTGATTCTATTTAGGAATTCCTACTACTTTAGTCATTCTTCCCCTATAAAAGGACAAGAACTTCTTCATTATAAAACAGATTTGAGATTTAATAAAAAGGTATTTTTTGAGTACATGTTTACAAGTGTCGAGAAACTTGTGCCTTAGAAGTCATCTTCAATGTTCAACTAGTTTGTGCGAGGGAGAATCTTCACACTCCGGGTTGCCTAGTCAATTGCGATTAGTAGGGTCGGTTAGAGTCATATCACGAAGGTTGCCTATCTAATTGCGGGTAGGAGGGTTCCGCGGGACAACTACCATCTCCATCTCCATCTACAAGCCATTGACGCCATCTCCACCAAAATTCAAATCTGAATTTTCATATTTGTTTTCTATCTTTACTTTTTCATCTTTTTCGATCTTTATTGTTTAATTTTCTTAGTTTTCATCTTGTTTATCTATTTCGTTTACTTTCTTTAACTTTGTTCTTCAATTTCCAGAAAAATCAAGAAACGCCCAACTCGTTGTTCTTAAATCTCAAGAATAATCTTCAAAGTTTCTTGATCGAGTTTAGCGCATAGGATTGCTTCCACATCCACGCCAAGAACTCACATCACTAAGTATATACAAATTCATAGTATATAATTTTATACAAGAATCATATAGATATAAATCATGTAAGCTTATTTTAAGCACCATTCACCACATTCAGTTCATGTATATGTATATATGTGAGGGCCACAACAAGTTGGCCTAGCAAGCTGCAGATGGGTGAGTGAAGTGACCGAAGAAGTGGGACTTCTGCTCCAATGCAAAAGCGCCGGTGGGAGGGTTTTGACTCACATCGGCAACCCTCTCACAGCAAGGGCACACGGTGAGGGCTGCCGTGGCTGCCGGCAACAACTGCATATAGAAAGGAGCTGTTAGATTCAATGATTTAAACTCTTGCAGTTCCTTCTGCAAACCTCTTGTTCTCTTCCGTTCGTGCTTCGTAACATTTCTTCAGTAACTCACAGTCCACTTCCGTCTGTTTAAGCTTTGTCCTGCATAACAATAAGTGAAGCCAAAAACCCATTCATGGAAAGATGAGATATACACTATACGTATGTATGTATATATATGGTCAGTGCAGAAACCTGGCTCTCCTATTTTGGAACCATACTTCCACTTGGCGTGGCCTTAGATTCAGCTGTTCAGCTAAAGCCTGCTCTGTTTCTGTCAAACACAAGAAAGATCAGCACCACTTATGAGAACATATATGTTTTATACTGAATCAAGGTAAAGGAAAATGGTGTACAGGATTGAGAGTAGTGTGTTCTTTGAACTTGTCTTCTAAAATGAAAGATTGTTCTTTGGTAAGCCTGAGTTTCTTTCTGGGGCAACCATCTTCATCTTCATCTTCATCTTCATCATCATCATCATCATCATCATCACTACCCAGATCTCTCTCTTTCTTGACGCTGGAGTTTGAACATGAAGATGCTGCTGCACTGGGAGACGAGGCTCCTTGTCGGTGGGCATCGGCATCGGCATCGGTCTTTGTGGCAGATTGGTGTGTGTCGTCTGATGGACCTAGAGAAAGAAGAGATGGGAGAAAGTGGTCATGTTTGAGGTCTAATTTCTTCTTCTTTTGTTGATGATGATCGAACCGAGTGAAGTTTTCTTGCTTAGCAAGGCAGCCTAGACTGAGACCAAGCGCAGTGTTACAAATATCATCAAATCCCATAGCACAGATACTTGTTGCTATAAGGAGAACAAAAAGAAATGGCTTTCTTTGAGAGAAATGGAGGAGCGGACTTATAGAGGGGTTTGGACGTTTGGTATAAAATAGGGACAAAAATCATCTTATCTTTTGGTGTCTTTTTTATGTCCCAACACCAAAAATTAAATTCTAAATTCTACTCCTAAAATTTAAATTTTTAACCGTAAACCCTAAAAATATATCATACCCCAAATTCTCTAAATTGTAATCATAAATTTTAACCTTAAACCTAACTCTAAATTTTTTATGTGGGACATAAATAAGAACACCGAAAAAAGACATAAAATAAAATGTAATTAATATATGTTTGATGCAATTTTAATTAATTGTACGAACTAATTCAATTAAATTAAATTTCGAGTGTAAACAATAAATTATTAATCTTAAGAAATGAGTACGTGAATGATTAGAAATTATCATTTCTCTTTGTCAGCATAAGCTGACCATTTTATAATAATACACACTTTTTTTCTCATTCATCGTGTTTCTCCGATAGGCAATAATACACTAATGAAAACATTTTTCATATAAGGCCCGATCTGATTTTATACGAGGGTATTTAATTGAAGACTAAACTAAAGTTCAGTATTAAATTAATATCGATTTTTAGTTCTGTGATATTTTTTGAATAATTTATACTTAGGGGAGAGAGAAGGGAAATTTTGCTCTTACTGAATTTTGAACTCACAACCTAGGGAAAGAAGTGGATGTCAACTAAGAGCTTTAACCACTTGTTCTAGAGATTGTTGACTAGTTCTGTGATATTATCGACACTAAACAAGTTCAAAGGTATCTAGTATAGTTTTTCATTTATTTTTTATATTTAAGAAAATAAAACTACAAGTAGATCATTTAATAAGTGGGGAAACCCTGTTTACACCTATGTTTGGATATTATAACTTTTACAATGTTAACCGTGACACGTTGGTCCAGTGAGATTAAATACTAAAATTTTTAAGTAATATCATAAATTTGAATTATGACATTGTAAATGGAGTAAATTAGACTAGGAGTATATTTATTCTGTTCTACTGAGAATGTGTAATATTCAAAATCACTTATTTTTATGATTATTAAATATTTTCAACTTTTTAAAAGTCAAGCAAACATGTAAGCATGTTTTTTCAAAAAAAAAACTATATATATATATAGATATATATTTACAATTGTCTAAATATAAATTATAGATCATATAAGAATTTAGGATGTTTTATAGTGCGTTTTTAAATCTTTACCGTTCTAATAAGTATATATGTTTACAGATAAAATGGTAATTTCATATAGTTTGGTGAGATAAATAATTATCATAAATTTTTCAAACACTTCTTTTAATAAAAAATTCTTTTGTTTACAGCGAATCGATTCAGAATCTATCGAATAGTATCGAATACTTCAGATTTTAACATCTCTAATTTAAATAGTTAAAGAACTAATGTGAATTACAAGCAAGGATGTTGATTTTAGTGTGGCAAATCATAAAGAGACAACTATTCATGCAACTTTCTCTATCTCAATAAAATTGTCACTTTTGTATTTTAAAAATGTTTCACTCAAATTGTCACTTTGAAAAACTCAACAACTTTTATAAAACAAATTTATTTTTTACTTTTTTTAGTTTTTCAACAAAAAATAAAAATTAACTTTCTAAAGGCAAATTTGTCATTTAAATTATTTTACACCACATAATTTTTTCTTTTTAAAACTCCGTAAAAAGTCAACATTTGACCGTATAAGTGAGACATAGGGAGTAATTAGATAAGGACTCATCATCAACTATGTGTTTGAATGTATACCTAATTGCAGCCCAAACACCCCAAATATTCTTGCACGACATCATCTCAACTCGATTCCTACCATAGCAACAACACCAGACAATTTGGGACTGTCAAAAAAATATGAAATAAGCTCACACAAAATAGAAAATTTTATGATCATTGTAAAGTAGGTTTTGAGGATTTTAAACTAATTCGTATTCTTTAAGAAAAATATTGAATAAATTCGAGATTTGAATCATCATATATCACCGATGTATCGTTTTTTGAGTTTGTTAGGTGAATTTTGCACCGTTATTAGTTGCAGACACAATGGAGGGAATTAACAACATAGATGCCACTTTCACTCATTTTTTGAAGAGAAAGAAAGAGATGTGCACCCATAATGTTGTGAATGGTATTATGGGGGCCTCTCTTACATCAAATCGTTGAGCATTTGGTATAAGATGTATGTAATAATGAAGATTCCATGTTATAAAATTTCAAACATGATATTATACTGCCCGAATACAATTCCTTTGCACAAGCTTGCCAATAATGAAAAGTTCGATTTTGAGTCTTCAACTAATTCATGGAGTATTTGCATGTATATATATGAGTAAATATTTGATTTACTGGTAATTTTATTTACACAAACATGTCTATTTAAACTACACAACATAAAATCTAAATTTCTAACCATAAATCTCGAAATTTTAAACTCTAACCATAATATCTAAACCTTAAATTTGAAGCTAGTGGTGGAACTCAATGTTATTTATTGAGGGGTCATTTAAAATATATATAATTTAGGGGACAACAACATAAATTATATTTTTAAGGGACTAAAATACAATTTTACCATTACTACAAATTAAAATATTTCCATTTTTTAATTTTTTGGTGGGGGCGTGGCCCCCACAGGTCCTTCTTAGGTTACGCCCCTGTTTGAAGCCCTAAAACCTAAAATAAAATAAAGGCATAATGTCAAAAAACACCCCTAATATTTGATTGAATAGTCGTTTTGACTCATATTCTTTTTTTGAAGCAATTTAACTCTCAACGTTTTATTTTGAGTCAAAATGACCCCTTTGCGGATGAAAATTGTTAGTTAACTAACGATAAATAGTTTGAAATGATGTGAAAAACCTAAATGACAATGCACACTGACACGACAATGTTACGTAGACAAAGATGTTAACTTGAAAGAATGTCACATCAGTCAAATTTTTTTATAAAATTATTTTTTCAGTTGAAGTGTCATTATGTCAAGTCATTTCAAGTTGTTTACCGTTAGTTGAATAACAGTTTTCATCCGTAGAGAGGTCATTTTGTCCCAACATAAAATGTTGAGGGTTAAATTGCTTCAAAATATAGAGATCATAGTAACTATTCAGTCAAACGTTAAGGGTAGTTTTTGAGTTTATGCTTTAAACAAATTTTCTACTGTCAATGCATGGAATATTTTTTTATTTATTAATATATGTACATTTTGTTCTGTTTTTTGTTATTTAAAATAGTTATATACTAACTTTTTCTTGAATAGTTTAAATGTGATTATAAAGTAATATCTGTTCATATGAACTTTTAGTCCTTTGATAATGCACACACATCTTGCAAACAAAACGAATTGAATCCGGACTCTTAAGATAAACATCATCATCTTTTTCATTGGAACTACTCGTTAGGTTAAATTATATACTAACTAAAATTCGTTGTTGACAAGGGCTAGAATTTGACCAATCAACCATACGAATAAAAAATTAAAATTAAAAATAGATACTTTTGTAAGTGTTCTTTTAAAAAGCTATATATTTTTACCTCTATTTTGTTTTCACACTATTATTAGATTTTATTTATTAGTGTATCTTCGTCAAGTGAACGAATGACACTACACTCGGCCAAACAAATATAGGGTAATTATCTCTCATGCACAATTGCTTGCGGAAACTTTAGTTATAGGGTCTAGGGACTCTGTTTAAGGTTTAGGTGTAGTAGTTTTGAATTTAGGGGTTGCTTTCTAAAGTTAAAATTTAGGGTTTATAGGTTAAAACATAAATTCCTAACCATATTACCTTAAAACCTAAACCTTAACCCTAAACCTTAAATTCTAAACATAAACCATAAATTTTAAGCCCATACACTAAAATCCGTAAACTCTAAAACCTAAACTAAAACCCTAAACCCTAAAATTGAGACTTGTAAAAATAAAAAAAAATGCATCGCCTGTGTATAGGATAATAATCCTATAATTATATTAGTTTTGTCATAAGCACAATGTAAGTAAAAGAAAGTTAGAGGAGTTGATTTTATCGTTAAAAGTAACAGATCAGTTCCCACTGGTATGAAATAAAATTGTAGAAAAGTAAAAAAGAGAATATCACACGATGTTTGAAAACACAGTCAACTTTACATTCACGGAACCACAATTCAATTCCAGTAAAAACAACTCGTACAAGAAAGATTTAATAAAGTAAATAATAATATTATTAAATTATGAAAGTTAAGATATATGAGTAAACATTAATCCAAGCAAGATTCAAGAAGGGATTCCGAAAGACTGGAGATGCAAAGATTGAAGATTTATATTTATTTTTCCTTTTTAAAGGAAACCTATAATTAATAATGGAACTCACAAATAAAAATGTATTAAATGAGTATGGCTATGGCTTGTATACTATATATTAGATTACATCACATTTACGATATGGGTAAAAGAAATATTTCAAGTGAAATAATATATTTTTAAAAATCTATTCAAAATGATAATAGGTAAAGTAGAAAAAAGATTTATATCGGTTTGTTATTTTTTATAGAAACAGTTAGTTTTATTAAAGAGAAAAAATATCTAAATTACAATGTGAATTTATAATTATAAATGTAAACTAAATACATAATTTAGACATTTTCTAATAAATATTAACATAAAAAAACTAGTCACTTTAAATCAATACAGTACCATACAATGAAAAGGTTAAAAACTCAATCAACATACTCGAACAAAAGATAGATACGAACATATCTCACTACATCGGCAAACGAACCAAAAAAAGGATCAAACTACTAAAAGACTACCGACAACCGCAAATCAGAGCCAAGCGTCGTGAGAAACCATCCAGAAATATAAATCGTGTATCCAAATCCAATTTGATGGTCTAAAGTAGGAAAGATCAGCAGGATAACCAAATAAGCGTCATCTTGATCAGTCGAGGCGATGTCAAATTCAATCCTGAGAAAAATAAAAAAGAAAAGGCGTGGCAAAAGACAGAGAAATACGTGCCATAATTTTTTTTAAAAATAATATATTATATCTTCGAATAGTTCGCGAGCTTTTCAAGTCGAGTATCGAGTAACTCAGCTTGGCTCCTTAAAAATTCAAGCCGAGTTCGAAATTAAGTCAAATCTAATCGAATTGAGCTATAACTCGAGTAACTCGCGATATGTCTCGGCTCATCTCATATTAGCCATAATTTCAATGCAATAATTTTAAAATTTATGTGAACCAATAAATGATTTGGCTTGATGCGACATTGGATTCAAAAAAGTATATACTGACTGTGGGCTGTGGGAGTAGAAGTAGACAATGGCCGACTCTGCGTTTGTACATTCTTATGTGATAATTGTATTTAAATCGCTAAAGCAGGAGTACGTGAAGGGTGTGATGTTGGTGTTGGGGATAAGGATTCCAATATCTCGAGGCCTTTTTGGGCTATATATTAGCCGACCAGTGATGGTGAGGAATTGTGGGGTTTTGTTTGGATTTTATCGCCCAAACCAACCGTCTATATCTAAAGGAAGTCGCCCCCTTTGTCTGCATTTAGCCTACACATTGATTGTAATCCAAGAATACTATTGTTAATGCTAAATTGTAACTCTTATTTTAAGGTCATTTAATTCCAGTATAAATAAAATTAAATTGTGCTTTAAAAATGATGATTTTGCCCTCACTATTTAACATATAAATATTGGCAATTTCACTCATTTGTGTATATCCCTAAGCAAATGTTTGCTTTAGAAACATTCTCTTTGGTTTTTATAAATTTTTCTTGAGTGTTGTTTTGAGTTGAGAGAAGAGCAGTACCACTAAAGTCTATTCCATTTCTCGGGTGTACAAAATTTAGAGAGCCATGCTAACCTCAGGAGATCATTTGTTCGTTGTAGAGATTACACACATCAGGGCGAATTTGTTTCTAGGGCAGTGGTTAATACCACGACACAGTTATCATTTCGTTTAGTTATTCTATTATTTTTCAGCCAGTGCTAAAGTCTTATTTTGTAGCAGTTTAATTTTACCACAAATGTCGGTGGTTAAACTAAAAAAAAAATCCAAATTCATCATTGGTGTATGATACAATGAGTCGGTGATAGACCAAAAGATAGAAAAAAAATTATAAACTTTTAACATAAACCATAAAATGGACATGTGAGGTATTTGTTGGGAAAACAAAGAGAAGCTATAATTGAATTCCTTATGGACTTGCATTGTATTAGGACAAGATAAAGGCACCACCGACTTTCCTAAAGCAAATGATCGACCTACCACCACTTAGGTTGCCTTTTGCTATTTTTTTGGCACTCGGGTTTCAATCAGAACCATCATCATGCTAGCGTTGTGCTTCAAATGGGAACTACTGGGGTGTTAATAAAAGAGCAAACAAGGCATATTCAAGTAAAAATTGTGGGAGAGTAATGGTCCGAAATGCATCGGACAAATTTGTTTGTCTCCATATGTGTTTGAATCTATAAGCTCTCTCGCACATTAAGAAGTGTTTTGTGCCTAGCAATGGGCAATGGCCACTCTAAATGGAAATTCAATAGGGGGAATGGAATCGTATTTGGTCCATCGTTTCGTAAAAATTCTCTGCTTCTTTTTGGTGTCCCTATTTATGTCCCACATTACAAAATTGTGTTTAGGGTTAAGATTTAAGATTAGGGTTTAGGGTATAGGATTTATGGTTTAATTTTTAAGGTTTAAGATTTAGAAATTATGGTTAGAACTTAGGATTTAGTTTTTTAGTGTTGTGACATGAATAGATACACAAAAAGGAGCAAGAAGATTTTTGTTCTCGTATGAATGGTGTGTCGGTGCTCACAAGTTGAGAAGGTTTATGCTCATGGTTTGATGGACAAAATTCTCTGCCCTTCGATGTCCCTTTCTAATCCTCAACACTGAAAAATTAAATTCTAAGTCCTAGTCCTAAATTCTAAATCTCAAACCTTAAGTCTTAAACTCTAAAAATACATCATACCCCAAATTTCTTAAATTTTAATCCTAAACGCTAACCTTAAACCTTAACCCTAAACTTTAAAATTATACTTTTAATATGATAGCATAAATAGGGGCATCGAAAGCTACATATGATTTGTATTTTGGCTCCATGCCTCTCCGATTGCTATGTTCTTTCTTCCGCTATTGTTGATTTGTTACGAGCCTTTCTATTCAGCTTGATATGAGCCCAACCCAATGATTTAGTTGTGGATTTAGCTTTCTGCCAAGCCTTTAAAAGGGGCATATTTGGCATCCTTTACAACAGGCTATTCAAGTAGCTTCATATTCGAACGTATTAAGTGGTCGAAGTGAAAGAGGAAATTTTGTTATTCCTAGGCGATTCGGGTTTGAGTAATTTATTTGAACGGTGTGTTATTAAAAGGATAGGATTAATGAGCATATACACTCATGTAATCACACCAAATAATTTCAAAAAAATACTTCATAGGCCCTTTTTTTAGTTCAATTTTATTCTAATTATTAATTCACATATATTCGGATTTGTCGGAAATTAAATAAAAATGGTATGGTATCTATTTACGACATGTGCTTTTGGGGAATGGATTTTGCCTGATTGGGGTTATGTTGAGTGTAAAACAGAAAATGCAGAAAAGATAGAATAACATGTGATTGTTTGTTAATGCAAATTAAGTTTAATCAATTTAATGCTTGTGGAGTTAGGTTCAAAATTGAATCCCAATAAAAGTAAAAAGTACAAGAAAAAAATTTCACACTCATTTTCACTAACAAACACTCTCACATACTAGTTTAAAGATTGAGACAAATTATTTTAAGAGTTGCTTAGGGAGGTTAAATTAGGGGAAAAGTTTTTAAAAAGGAGAAAAAAACTGACAAATGGTCATATAAAAAATTATTTAGGAAATCGATCTTTTTTTACCATTGCAAGGGGAGTCGTCACCAGCTGCGGACAAAATCCATGGGATGGGGTAGGAGTTGCCATTAGCTGCTAGCGAATTTGGGTCCATTTTTTGTGTTTGGGATTAAAAAAAAAAAAATTAGAGGATTGAAATGATAATTTAAAAAATACTTAAACCAATATGTGTTTTTCCCTTTTTTATTTAAACGATGTGTTTCCCTCGAATGTCTACTGGAGGCAGGGGAATGGCGTGTGTGTCCGTACAAGGCGAATTTCTCTTAACTTGGGCAATTCGCATTTTCTTCGAAAGCCGCCATTTCCGTTCTGGTTGAGTGTCCGGTCACCGTCTGGCCGTGGGGAGGAGAGAGTAGGTCGACCACCACTTAGTCTTAGGCACCCGAGTTGCCCCTGTAGTCAGGTTTGGAACGATGAGCATGGCAGAGGCGCTAATGGCCGATGTCGTGCTTGTGCTTGTTTTTTCTTTTTTGTGCAGGTTCAGGCTTGGCAAAGCTCCACTGTAGATTGGGAAAGTTTGGTTATAGAGGATATGGTGGGTATCAAGGTTAGGAATTAGGTAAAGGTTGAGGATTTTTTTGGGTTTGGCAAGTTTTGGCGAAGGGTCGAGCTTGCTTGGTTGGTGTGATGGTATAGTCTCTTATCAGAGTGGTAAAGTCAGCGGAGTGGTGGTGGTGTTTCAGGAATGGGATGAAGGGAAAATGGCGTTTTTAATGGTCGGAAATGAAGGAAATAAATATGGAAAAAATTTAGTTTATCAGGTGTTTGAGGAAATTCCAGAGCAAAGGTTGAAGATGATGACGTGGATGTGATATGCTGTATGTGCATGGGCATGTGATTGGCTAAGGTACATGGACAGCTCACGAGCGCGTTGGCGGTTCCAGGATCGTGGGTGGAAAGCAAACACTGGGTGTGTGAGGATTAGGGGGACATTCTCTGGAATAAGACAGGAGTGGGGCCCAGATGGGTAACGGATATCTCAGATTTGGCTTTATTTTATGTTATTTTATTTTATGGGGATAATTACTTTGGAGCTATAGACCTTTTTATCTCCGGTGTGCTGTCGTTTTGGTTATTGGATTTAAAGGCGTTTCAGTCTTTTAATAAATTACGTGTTATACGAGTGGGAGCCTCTTCCTCTCTTTTCTGGTTCGACTCAAAAGAAGGGGAAGAATATCCAGTTAAATTCCTTTTTTCTTCTCAAATACCGAGATAAAGTGTCGTTACTAGTTTTCTTAAAATTATTTGGGCTAAAAGTTTTTTGCGAAATGGAAGAAGAAGTTGCGAGGATGTTGGGGGATTTAAAGTTCACGATGAAGAATTGCTGGATATGGAGGAATCTGAGTCTTTGTTGAAGAAGGAAATCCCTGGTTCAAAGAAGTGGTTAGTGAGAAAACTGGTATCACCATCAATTGTAGAAAGGCCCTTGTTGATCAGAGTGTACTTTGCTGTGTGGAAATATCAGCCGCTTGAGGAAGCCACTGAATTGAGACCGAATATATTTCTGTTTAAGTTCAGGAAGCTCGAGGATAAGGAGTTCCTGATGGGAAGAGTTCCCTGGACCTTTAATGGTAAGTTGTTGGCGCTCAAACAGTTCGAGGGGCGACTAAGTCCTCAAGAGTATGACTTCTCTCCTTTACCTTTTAGATTAAAATTTTTAATTTGCCTTTGGTTGGGATGACTGAGGAATTTGGGAAGTCGATAGGAGCAAGATTTGGGAAGAGTCTGAGTGTTGATTTAAGGACCGGTGAGGGTAGACTAGGTGAATTTCTTAGAGTTAGGGTGGAGACTGATTGTAGCAAACCTTTAAAAAGATGTTTTCATGTTGGGAAAATGTCTGACGGGGCTCCTACGATTTGCTGGGCCAAGAATAAAAGGCTGCCAAGATTTTGTTATTGGCGTGGTTTGATAGGGCATGACTTTGATCTGTGTCCCACAATTCCCCCTAAATTTGAGAGGGGCTAATTTCAGTATGGTCCCTGGATGAAAGTGGTTTTTAAGCCAAGAGGAGTTACAGTTGGTGCTACCAAACCTGGAATTGTGCACTTTAATACTGTTGGTTCAAGTTCTGGACAGCAGGCAAAGCTAAGGGAGGCTGTTGGTGATAATGAAGTGGATTTGAGAGATAACTGTGTGAGAGAGAAGGCCATTGTGATATCTGCCACAAAAAACAGAAGTGTTAAGAGGGCTTTACAAGGGAAATATGAAGTGTGCAACCCTGTTGGTTCAAAGAAGACTAGGTCATGTTCTGCTGCAGTTTCCAATACTGTGGAGGGTGGTATGAAAGCTGTGTCTCCTATTAAAACCACTGAATTAACAGTGGAGGCTGATCCGAGAGCCATAAAAATCCTATGTTAGAACTGTCAAGGGCTTAGGAACCCTGAGACAGTTCGAACCTTGAGGCATCTGGTAGCCTCAAAAGATTCCAGTTTGGTGTTTCTTAGTGATACAAGACTGTATAAAAATAAGGCAGATGATGTCAAAAGGAAGCTTGGTATGTCAGGTAACATTGTGGTTGAGAGAGCTAATGATTGTATGGGGCTTTTGTTGTTATGGAGAGAGGATGTTCAAGTCAATCTGTTATCTTTTTCTACAGCTCACATTGATGTTGAGGTGAAATAAGGAAATGATCTTTTTAAATTTACAGGAATGTATGGTACTTGCCATAGAGCTAGAAGCATGAGGATTGGGAACTGTTGGATTATCTTAGAGATAGGTCTGTGTTACCTTGGTTGCTTGGAGGAGATTTAAATGAGACTTTAGAGTTTAATGAGAAAGTAGGTGGAAGAAGGAAACCAAAGGTGGAGGTTGACAATTTCAGAAAGGCCCTTGAAAGAAATGGTTTGTGGGATATTAAACCAAGTCAAAGGTGGCTTACTTGGCATAGTGGGATTGTTTTTAAAAATTATGTGAAGGAAAGGATTGATAGATTTGTAGCCTCAATTCCTTGGTTGCAAAGATTTGGACAATGTGAGGTGATTTCTGAATACTCCCCATACTCTGATCACCATTTCATCTTGCTGAACACTGAGGCTCCTAAAAATAGAAGTGCCAGATTTGAAGACCATTTCAGGTTTGATAACTGTTTGGTAGATGAGAAAGAGTGTGAGGCAACTGTTAATCAGAACTGGTTTGGTACTGTTGGTTCTACTCTTAGCAAGCTCAAGGTTGTGGGGGAAGGGTTACACTGGTGGCAGAAAAATAGAAGAAAAACTTTTAAAAGGAAAAAATTTTTGTTGGGTAAAATTGAGGATCTTTTGAAGGATGATGTTGCTGATAGGCATGTGAGAGAATTGAATGCTGCAAAAAAGGAGCTTAAGATTCTTATGGATAGAGAGAAGTATAATGGAAGCAAAGATCTAGGGTTATCTGGTTAAAGGAGGGTGACAGAAATACTTCCTTTTTTCATGCTAGAGCTAGGGGAGAAAGAAAAAGAACTGGGTTAAGGGCTTGATGGATGAAGAAGGTGTGTGGCAGAATGATGAAGAAAAGGTTTTTGATATTGCAAAGGGATTCTTCACAAAACTTTTCCAATCCAGTGATAGAGTTTCTTCAAGCCTGATCTTGGACTCTATCAAGTACTGCATTACATCAGACATGAATGCCAAACTATGCTCTGGATTCACTGCAGGGGAAGTAAAAACAGCCTTTCTTCAAATTCACCCTTCTAAGGTCCCAGGTATAGATGGTTATCCAGCCTCCTTTTATCATAAATTTTGGCATATAGTGAGTAATGATTTAATTAATTTGTGCCTAGATTTATTGGCTGGTAGAGTGAATTTAAGTGAGGTTAACAAAACTATTATTGTTTTGATCCGTAAAATAGATGAACCTAGCCTAATTAAGCAATACAGGCATATTAGCCTCTGTACTGTCATCTATAAAACTATTTCTAAAGTTCTGGTTAATAGGTTAAAAGATATAATGCATGTTTGTATTGCTGAAAATCAGAGTGCTTTTGTTCAAGGTAGACTGATAATTGACAATGTGATGGTTGCCCATGAGTTATTGCATTATTTAAAAGGTGCTAGAAATGGAGCTAATAAAGGTGCAGCTGTGAAATTGGATATGGAAAAGGCTTATGACAGGGTAGAGTGGCATTTCTTTACAGAATGTGATGCTGAAACTTGGTTTTGCACAATAATGGGTTGATTTAATTATGTCATTTGTTACCTCGGTGTCTTTTTGCTTGAGATGAATGGTAAGTTATCAAGTGAGTTTAGACCTAGTAGGGGAATTAGACAGGGTGACCCCTTATCACCCTATTTGTTCCTTTTCTGTTCACAAGGCCTCTCAGCCCTGCTTTTGAAGAACAAGAAGATGAAAGAGTCAAAGGAATAAAGGCTAGTATGTATGGTCCTATGGTCAATCACCTTTTTTTATGCAGATGATAGCCTGCTTATTATTAAAAATTTAGTTCAAGAAGCTACAAGGTTAAAAGAAGTTTTATAGATTTATGAGGATTCTTCTGGGCAAAAAATTAATGTGGACAAATCTTTCATTTACTTTAGTAATGGTATGTCTAACCAGCATAAGGAACTTATCAAAGATGCACTTGGAATGAGAGAGGAATCTGAATTGGGTTCTTATTTAGGGCTGCCTTTAATTGTTGGCAAGAACAAAACTGATACTTTGGGCTTTGTGTTTAAGAGAGTGGACAAAAGAACTAAAGGCTGGACAAAGAACCTTTTGTCTTATGGAGGTAGAGAGGTTTTGTTGAAAGCAGTGGCTCAAGCTCTTTCAACTTATGCTATGGGATGCTTCCCGTTGCCAGATTGCATTATAGACCATATAGTTACTACTATGAGATCTTTCTGGTGGTCTGGGAGAGCAAATGAGAGGGGATGGGCTCATGTTGCATGGCAAAAATTGTGTAGACCAAAAAAGGATGGAGGCTGGGTTTCAAAGATTTAAAGATGTTCAACCTGGCTTTGTTGGGGAAACAAGTCTGGAGGCTGTTATCAAATAAGGATTCACTGTGCTTCAAAGTTTTATCAGCAAAATATTTTTCTAATGGGGTTGTTCTTGAGGCCAAACCCTATGTCAAGTCTTCCTTTGTGTAGAGTAGTATTTACAAGACAAATGAGATGTTTGAGGAGTTTCATCAGAGAATTGGCATTAACAGTCAGGCTCCTATGTTTAAAAGTGAATGGGGAAGTGATTCAGTGGTTTCTCTTACGGGCACTTATCTGGATGAAATGTTCAAGCAGTTGTACGTGGGGATTTTATGATAAAAAATGAGGCCAGATGGGATGCTAGGAAGGTTCAAAGTGTTTTTATAGCTGAAGATGCTCAAAAAATTTTGAGCTGCCCTATTGCCCCTGTTCATAGTGACTTGTATATTTGGGATCACCACTCTTCTGGTACTTATACTACCAAGACTGGCTATAATTGGATTCAAAAGAGTAGGAATATTGAAAGAGATCTTTCTCCTTTGTGGAAGGCAATTCAAAAGCTTCAAACACTGCCAAAGATCAAGATTTTCATTTGGAGGGTGTGCCACAATGCCTTACCTGTGGGTGAAAAGCTTGCAGCTGCTCATCTTGGGGCTGATTTGTGCTTCATGTGCTCGATTGAGACTGAATACATTATTCATGCTTGTAGAGACTGACCTACTGTTCATGAAGCATTTAGCCTGTGTGGTTTATCTGATCTGGTTCCTATGGAGGTTGTTGGCAGCTGCAAGTTATGGTTAGAAAGGTGTTTGGAGAAGTTAGACAATGAGCAGTTTAATTTACTTGCAGTATTGATATGGAATTTGTGGAATAGGAGGAACAAACTTGTGCATAATTCTACTTTGTTACCTTTTAGATTGGTAGTGGATTATGCTCAGTTACTTGTCTCTGATTATGTAGTTGTTGTTGATCACACTTTACAAATCCTACTTGTAACAGGTCTAATAGATGGAAATGCCCACCAGATGCAGTTTTCAAAATTAATGTGGATGGAGCCTTTATCTCTGAGACTGGTGCAGCTACTTTTGGAGTGGTGGCTCGAGATTTATATGGTCTTATGGTGGATGGACAAGCTCAAATCATTCCTGGTACCATTACAGCTGAACTTGTTGAAGCATGGGCGTTCTCTGAAGGCATAAAAATGGCAGCTTCAAATGGCTGGGACAAGGTGATCATAGAAGGGGACTCCATTGGTATTATCAACAGGCTGCTTTTTACAGGCCCAGATCTCTCCATAGCAGCTATATTTCTAGAGGAAGCTAAACAGATTCTTAGGGAACATCATTGTTATTCTGTTTTACATGTAAGCCGTGAGGTAAATAGAGTAGCTTATTCTCTTGCTCATTGGAGCCTTTCTAGGGCTGAGCCGTTTTTATTTAGTCTTGAGGTGCTGGATTGTGTGGCTAATTTACTTGTAGACGATGTTATTTACAGTTAATGATTTTTATCCTTTCCTCAAAAAAAAGGATGTGTTTCCCTCGTGTGGACCGAAATTTTCTTTTTGCATTTTAAGGGATGAAATGAAAATAAGTAAAATTATAGGGCTAAAATGAAAATTGTTAATAATGATAATAATAGAAAATAAGTAAAATCATTTTAAAGGTTTGACCAGTCAAATCAGCTAATTTAGATGTTTGGTAAATAGAGGATTGTAATAGCAGATTGGAGTGAAACCTCTCAATTTGAGAAAACTCCTAAAATAAGCTTTTGAGTTATTGGTTTGGATAAAGTAATTGTAAAGACTCTTTTATCCTTAACAATTACAAACAAATCTTTAAATAACATAAAATTGAATAACTAATAAAATTAAAAAGATAATTTCATAAATAAGAAATTAATATATAAATTAATATATATAATTAAATTTAATTATTAATAAAATTATATTCAAAATATAAATTCATAAATGAAAAATAAATATATACATCTAAATTCAATAATTATTAAAATTATATTTAAAAAATAATTTTACAAATAAGAAATTAATATATACATCATTCATATATGCTTAGTGATGATATTAAAAAAAAGTGATTTTCATAATCTAATTAATATTAACATATACAAAATATTAATAACTAATAAATTATTCAAACAAGTATTGAATAAAACTATGTTCTTATATGTCATTTTGTTTGTTCAAATAATCAAACATCTATCAATTAATTTTATCAAACATTTTTATACAATCAACTAATACAATCTGCAAGTCAAATCAACTGATGCTATCAACTATAAACTATTAGCTAATGTAATTTGCTATCTGTTAATTGTCAAACATGGCCAATAGCTACTAACTAGTTAAGTCCATCTCCATGTGAATGTTATTGTCTACATTACCTACCCAATAAAAGTGATATTATTTTTTGAATTCTTCAATGAAAATTGAACAGAAAATAAAAAGAAAATGATGCCAATTACTTAACCATGTTTAGATATTGTACATATAACTATAAACACAATAACATATTTGACTATGGTTGAATTTTTTCATTTTGATCTCAAGTAAAAGGAAATAAAAAATATAGGAACCAAAATAAAAATTTTCAAAATGTAGTGAAAGTACATGTATCGAATTCTTACACTAAAAATCAAAAAATCTAGAATTGAAGGTCAAAAGAATGTTTTTCGGGATGAAAACGGTAACAATACAACTATTTTTTTCTTGCAAGAACGTAGATCTCAAAAAATTGTGTGAATTAAAAAAATCACCTCAATCAGACACTCCAACACAAATTTATACAATTTCAAAGTTTTGGACTCAACTTACACTTGAAAAATCAACTAATTTAAATTAAATCAACTTTTTAAAATTTTCATTTTCAAGCATGTAATTTCATATTTTTACATTTTAGTCCACTTGCAAAAAAAAAGGACTAAAGTCTCACCCTGGTGCCGACTCCCTTTGACACCGTAGGTTTCGACCATTTTTTAAAATAATTTCTTACATAAATTATTTTTCAATTTTTTTATAAAATTAACTTTTTATGATCTAATATAACCTCTCAGAGAACTTTTAATTTTTTTACAAATCAAACCATCAGTAAAACCGTTTCGGATCATTCAATCGTTGTTGTTCTCGTTTGCCACTAGAAGAAGAATGTGTAGCGGTTGGGGAATTTTGTCACGCCCTTTGTGTGCTACGTCTCAAGGAATATAAATTACCGTAAAAAATTCACTTGTAAATATATCTAAATGCCATAATATATTGCCCATAAAACCAGGTAAAGTAAACATTTTCCAAACCTAGAAGGCTTTGTGATTTTTTTTTCTTTATTTTTTGGTAAAATATTCCTTATGTCACTCATTTATATGTTTGGTTACAAATGTGTCATTTTTTCTAAAAGTTACAATTTAGTCACTCAATTAAAATTTGTTACAAATAAGTCACTCCAACGTTAAAATTGAAACGGACTTCTAACGTGGCTCGATATAATAATAGATTTAATCCCCAAAACTTATGCATTCTATTAACTTGATCCTAATTAGAAACAATTCAATAAATTTAACCCTTCATATTTAAAAATTCAATTAGCGAAGTGAGTGTGTCTACTAGTAGGCAACATTGTGGTCATAATGAGTATGTTCCATTAGTATGTATGTTGTCCAGTAGTGAAGTGCTTGTGTATGTCAAGTTATCCCAACTATCGATTATTGAGATGATGAACAATAGTATGAAGTGCAACACATGGTCAAAGGGTGTGTCAAGAGGATGTAATGTCAAAATTTTCAAACATGAATGGTTAAATTTATTGATTTATTTTAAATTATGACCAAATTGAAAGAATTTATAAGTTTTGAGACTAAAATTGCTATTTTTAAACATGAACGGCGGAGTAACTTATTTGTAACAAAATTTTAATTGAGTGACTAAATTATAAATTTTAAGAATAAAAAGTGACATGATTGTAACTGAATACATAACTGAGTGGACAAATAGATTGATACAATGTCTATACTACTCAAACCTATCTTCACTTATAAATAAAAAGATATTAAACGTTTAAACATACTTAATCTCAAATATGTACTGATGACATGTCAACAGATTAAGTTAAATTAAAAATGATTAAATGAAGCCAGGGTTCCAGCCCCTTGCAAGCTCATTTTTCAAATTGATAGTAACAAAACTTGCTATAAAACCAAGTGACAGACTGACAGCAGAGGAAACAGATTTGATAGGGACAATTCCATGATTCCAATAACCATATAACCCAAAACCCAAGTGTATAATAAAGATTAAAATATTAGAGACAACAATTATAACTTATTTCATGTCTCCTACTATGATAAATTAATTGCATAATGTTAAAAAATGACTCTAACGTTTAATTAAATTACTATTTTAGTCTTTATTTTTTTTAAACAATTCAACTCTTAACGTTTTATTATTGGTCAAAATAGTCACTCTACAGATAAAAAACTGTTAGTCAACCAATAGTAAATGGCTTGAAATGACATGACAAACCTACATGGTTGTGCACGCCGCTATAGCAGTATTATATAGACAAATATATTAACTTTACAGAATGACACATTAATCAAAAAATAATTTTATAAAATTATATAAAATATAAAAAAATTCTTCTGACATGTCATTTTGCTAAGTCATTTCAAGTTATTTATCGTAAGCTGACTAGCAGTTTTCATTCACAGAGGGACTATTTTAACTCAAAATAAAATATTGAAGATTAAATTACTTTAAAAAATATAAATTAAAATAGTTATTTAATTAAACGTTAAGGAAATTTTTTTGACATTATCCCTAAATTAATCCAAGTTAGTAAAGCAATAGCATTGGTTACGACAAAATGCATCTTGACCGTTTACTAAAGAGCAATTGTGGCTACAAATTCATTGAAAAGTCAGTTCAGCAATTATCAATGGTGTGCCACATGTTTGGTTCAGAAAAAAGTCTTGTCGGTCTATGGAAGAAGACTTCCCGTCGCTTACGCTTGAATATTTTAAAATGGTGCTAACTGTTAGTGATGTGTATCGATATGTCGCTTGTTTTAAAATTTTTTAAACAATAAATATATTATTCCAAAGTAGATTGGGCCAACGAATACCAATATTCTAAGGGTGTTAATTTAATTCGAATCTAATTCAAATTTAATCTGATTCGAAGAAAAAATTTTGGTCTAAATTAAATTGGAAAAGATCCGAATCTGAATTAAAAAAAGTCTGAGTCCTAATAGAATGAGGATCAGATATGGATATTATCAGGATCCAAATCTGAATTCAATCCAAGTCCATGTCCGCCAAATTCAATCTGAGTCCGATCAATATCCGAGTTAGAATAAAAACATTTATAACTTTTAATTACTTAAAACAAAATACCATGTATAATATTTACATTAAAACAATAAGACAACATAAATAAAATAAAAAAAGTTTAATTAAATACATTAAAAGAAACATAAATATATATTTTTTGAACAAGAACATAAATATATATTAGGTAACTTGAAATAAGGGTAAAAACAAAATTAACTTGCATATATATATATATATATATATATTCATATTAAAAGTGATAATAAAAATATAAAAATCTTAAAAATACTATTTAAATAATAATAATATTTACTATGATTTATATCTATCAACTAAACTTAATATGGTGTAATATACATAAATATGAAAAAAGAAATAAATGTAAGATAAAATCATAGATAAACAAACAAGAAAATAAATACAATGGAGAAATAAATAGATGTAAATATCAATGAATTACGAAAAATTAAGAAAGTTATTGAATGAAATAGTAAATGATGTGAAATTGCAAGATGAAGTTATGATATATTAGGCTAAAATTATGAATTAAAATAGAAAACAAATTAATAGCATAAACAATAAACACAAAAAATTAAATGTAGTCAACAAACAAGAGATAAAAATGAATAAGTACAGAATTAAAAGGCATAAATTAAAACACAAGATAAATACACAAAATTATGGATTGATTTGCATTAAAATAAAAAATATTAAAGGGCCAAAACACAATATACCCTAAAGATGCTAAAATTCGCGAATCTACTCTTCAGACTCCCGTCAACAGTAGAGATGCCAAATTAATTCGAATCTGGTCCGAAAAAATCCGATCCAAATCAAGTCGAAAAAAAATCGAAATCGAATCCGAAAAAAATATCCGAGTCTGATTGTAACGGATTCGAACTTGGACTTTATCCAGTCCAATCCATTGCCATCCCTACATTAGAGCTAGTAAACTTGATCGAGATCCGAACTGATTTACCCGACTCGAGATCCGATATCGACCCGAACATGATGATCTAAAACCCGAAATAAATCGTACTAAACTGAAGTCAACCTGAATTTTAGTTGAACCGAAATAGACTCGAAATAATTTTTAACCGAAACGAAAGCAACTTGAACCGAAGGCAACCCAAAATAAAGAGAAGATATTAACAGAAATAAAGAAAGATATGATATGAATTACCGCACAACTCACAGAAAATCAAATATACTGGATTTATAAAGTCATAGATAAGGGTGTAAAAAACTGACCCGACCTGAAAACTCGACTGATTTCCTATTGACTCGATATTGACCCAAACTGATATTAATTGGCCCGATATGACCCAACCCAACTTAAATCACTATAGACCTAAACTAAAATCAAACTAGACCCGAATCGGACCTGGATCAAATACAATCACACCCGAAATGTTCCAAACTAAACAACTCGTTTACCACCTCTAAATACCGTAGAGTCATGAATGATTCATTTTTAAAATGGTTTACATCCGAACAAGTTAAAAATAAAAGTAATTAATTATTAATATAGAAACTATTCATGGCAGTACATTAATGCCTAATTAATGTCATCAAATCGTTTTAAGTTCATTTTTTCATCAGTTTTAAGTTCATCCTTTCGTGTAGCAGTTGCGCATTATCACCACAACAAATTCATTCTTTTCTTCTTCAAAGATAACATTTACACACAACACTTTGTAAGAGCAATAAGGTGGTGCAAAAATATGAGTTTTAGAACTTCATTATTTCCCCATCTTCTTCAATCTTTTGCTGGCCCTTCCAAGGTATATTCATATACCAAACTCTTCGTTCAATTTCCCATGTTTTATGATTCATTCTGCAACCATCATCTGATCTTTATAGTGCATTTTTTATTTTCAGGTTAAAGCTTATCGTTCTTTCGCATCGACACCTTTGTCTACCGTAAAGCAAGCAAGCGACCCTTCTTCCTACAAGTAGATATCTTTTTTACCTTGTCTACCTTAATTCAACATTTTATTCGTATATTTCATGATCAGTTATTTATCTCTTTTACTTTGGCAATTTATGCAGCGGAGATGAGAATGCTGACATGGAATGGGACAACCTTGGATTTAGTCCCATATCAACTGATTTTATGTACATCATGAAATGTTGTCGCGATGAAAACTTTGTACAAGGAAATCTTACTCGTTATGCAAACATTGAATTGGGCCCTTTTACAGGAGTCTTAAATTATGGACAAGTAAATTTCTTTTAATGTTTGTTTTACGGTTTATATTCAGATTTCGTTTCTTTAAAATGTTATATATTGAAACGTCCAGGGCATAATTGAAGGTTTGAAAGCAAACAGGAAAGAAGACGGGAGCTTGCTTCTCTTCCGTCCCGATCAACATGCCATTCGCATGAAGATTGGTGCTGAAAGAATGTGTATGCCATCTCCTTCTGATAAGTGTTCAAAAGTACTATTTTATTACCCTTTTTACTCATATTATTGTTAGACTTAGGTTCATATTAGTTGCATAATTAGTCATTCATGCATTAATTCCTGTTTCTTTCCACCGTTGAGCTTGATTACATAACTTGGTGATTTTTGTGGGAAAAGATGCTGCTTTGGTGTGTTTTTGTGTGTGTGTGCAGAATCACTTGCCAAAGCAAGGCTGGAACCAGTTGCCAGGGCAATGCATGAAGGAGATGCCGAGCTAGTTGCCAAGGTAATTTTCGACAAGGAATAAGATGATATGGTAGTCAAAATCGATGACTAGATAAGCCCAAGATGACGTGAAACAAAGCTAAATCCCAAAGGAGTTTGATTTCCATGAAGAGGTTAAAAAGAAATTAAATCCCAAGAAGATAGGAGAAGTTCTAGAAGGAATTTAAATATAATAAAGAATTATATTCATTAAAGATAATTTAATTCCAACTTAACTTCCTCCTCAAAAAAAGACTTTGCCCTAGCCCTATAAATTGAAGACCATGCCGTCAACTCCAAGGGGAGAGGGAGAAGAGAATTTTCGACAAGATCAAGGGCAAGGGAGATTTCGACAAAGCTCCATCCAATCTTTATCTTTTTTTCTTCTTGTTCAATTAGGTTTATGCTAGGAATCTTTTATCTTGTGTTTCTTTGGAACCTAGCCATGAACTAAATCTATTTGGCTAAGATTATTGTGTTTTGTGGTTATGAGAAACAATTGGATTTTGTTTAGGTAATAAGAGTTTGCACTTTCTATTCAAGGTTTACTCATTCTTGGTTATTATTCTTGTTTACGAGTGAATTGGGAGAGAATCTCATAACTTCATCTATT
Source organism: Hibiscus mutabilis (assembly GCA_019671005.1). NCBI lineage: Eukaryota > Viridiplantae > Streptophyta > Magnoliopsida > Malvales > Malvaceae > Hibiscus > Hibiscus mutabilis. The sequence goes on from CM033742.1 coordinate 6,875,271, forward strand.
TATCTAATATCAAGAGAGTTAGATTCAAGAAACAAATGAGTATGATCTTTACTCAATCTATTGATGGTGAAGATTAATCCGACTTAGGAATAAGTTAAGGATTTCAACGGCTAAAAGGAGCACAAGATTGTGTCACGGGGATAGGGCTCAACCCTAGTGATCCATGCGGCCTTAGACGCCCTTGACGCTAATCAGTCGATTCTCGCGCCTAAGTAAGCCTTCAACCAGCCTTGTGAGTACTGCTACTCGGCAACGGCTCGGACAAGCCCTCCAGGCTTCGATGGATGCAGAAGCGCTTTAAGCACTATGGTGGCTACTCTTGGCCACTCGAGAGGCAACTAGCTCGAAGAGCTTTGGAAACAAAGACAATTGAAATGAACAAGAGGAGAACTAGAGTAAATGCCTCAGAGTCTTATTACTCTTCTCAAATGAGAGAATGAATGGAATTGGATGATACAAATGAGAGTGGGAGGCTCTCTATTTATAGTTGAGCTCCCACTCAATCAATGGTCCAGATCGATTTACATGGATGGCCAGGATTAGCCCGAATCCTTACAAGAATCTCTAATCTAGGAAAGAATGTCAAATCCTACCTAATTACATCAATTAGTAGGTTTCTTTCCTCAGATAGTTGATCACACCCGATATGGCAAGATTCCTCGTTTGCCTTCTTGTCTCATGCCATTTCCGAAGAGCTAGTGTGATCGGGCTCTCTAGCATTCTCCAAGTGTTGGGCCAAGTCTGGTGGTCTTGGCAAGTCCGATGATCCATTTTGAACCTCTTGGGTGGATCCTTGAACAACTATCTCGGACCAAAAGGTTTGGGCCGTGACATTCTCCCCCACTGAACTTGGTGACGCCCTCGTCGCTGCACTAGAACGATCCTGGGTAGGGCCTCCTTGGATGCTGCTACCTGTTGCCTCGACTTGGTGCTGTTCCCCCATATGAACTACTCGCCTTGGCTCCTGCCGCTATGGATTTCCTCGATCCTCTGCACCATTACTCACATCGTCTTGGTGGCTTCTCGACGTCTCGGCTTGCTCATGTCCCCCCATAAGGACTGCTCGCTCCGACTCTTCCCGCCAAGTGATGTCGCGTGCTATGACGCCTTCGGATACATCACCGATGTAGGAGCTTTCTCCTACAAGCCTTGGTTTGCCTTGATCCCACGGCAAAGTCTTGGGTGTCACCACATTGAACACCGGATGAACTCTCAGACTCGTCAGCCCATCAGTTTGGCTCCTTAAAACTTTGAAAGGTCCATTCCAAGCTTCGTCTCCTCCGCACCGATGGTTAGGTCCAACTCGACCTACGCTCATCAAACTTGGCAAATCAAACTCAAAAACACTAGAGTTGTGTTTGAGATGTACCTTTCTCTCGGTTGCATTTACTCTAAAATGGGTCAGCCCTTCTGTCTCCACGAAGTCTGGCCCCCTTTGCATCGAATCTCCCTCATTGAAGTTCTTTGCATGCATCGGCACCTTTTGCCTAAGGTCCGTTGCCCCTCGTTGCACTTGCCCCTCTGACTTGAAGTTTGGTGCACTCTTCTTGCATCGACCCTTCTTCCTCGAAGTTCGGTGCTTCCTCTTGCGTCGGCACTTCTTCCCCAAAGTCCTTCGCTCGTTCCCCACCTTGCCTATGGGTGGTGTCTCCCCGGTTGCAATGCCCCTCGGCTTGGCCCCCTTCGATTCTCCATTGGTCTCAAAAGCGATGTTCTTTCCCCGAACATCCTCGGTAAGCACTCTCCTAGCCTTCCTGGACATGTTCACATTTTTCTGCTTTTGGTCTCTCTTGGCCTTGGCAGAACTAGACGTCTTCGAACCAATCTTTGTAGCCTCACTTCCTTCGGGCTTGTCCCTCGTCTTGGACTCATTGGCTCGAACTGGGCATCTTCGCAACTTGTGAGGCCTCTTACACTGGTAGTACTCCAATTGCTTCTTCTTCACCCTCGGCTTGACGGCTTTCTCATTTGCTGTCGCACGGCGGTTCGACCTTGGCTTGACTACTTTGGCACTCGTAGTCGCACCTTGGATTTCCCTTGGCTTATTGACACTCGCAATTGCGCCAAGTCGCACTACTTCCCCTTCTGACTCATCTTCTCTCTTGATGAGTGCAGCAAGGCGATTCTTCTCGGGACAGCTCCTTATCACATGTGGGCCATCGCAGAAGTAGCACTTCATCTTCCTGTTCGCTTTTTTCTTTGGCACGGACTTAGCCTCGCCGTTCCCATAGTCACTCGTCGTGGGCTTGGACGTCTCGGCACTGACTGCTTTATCTCCCGCAGGCTCGGTCAACAACTCGGTCGCATCATTGGCCTCCCGAATCTGGGCACCTCCTTGCTCCAATGTAAGCCTCGCCCCAGGCTTAAGTCCCTCTAAGATGGTGGCAAGCGCACCTCATTCACTCATTGCATTCTTGCAACTGAGTAGCTCTTCCTTGAGCTCATTCACCTCGATCCGCAAAGCCTTCACCTTGGCTTCGCAAGCATTACTCCCTCGAACATTCACCAACTCGCTGAGAACTCGTCGCGTCTCATCCTTGAACCGGTCTTCCTTGGACTCCACTTGGTTAAGACGGGACTCGAAGACACCTTGGGTTTGCTTGGCTTCCTCTTCGGATTCTTCAAGCCTACATACCCTCTTTGTCAACGACGGTAACCACTCGGAATGACGTTTGATCTGTTCAATCGTCAAGTTGAGAGATTCTTGAGTCTCTTTGGTGATTTCTTCCTTGAAGGAATCCACCTTCTGGGACCTAAGAGTGAACGTTCTATCATTGAGATCCTCAAAGAAATCTTTTACCTTGTTCATTGTCATTCTTCTCTATTGTGATGCCATCTCAGTCACTTCTTTGCCACAAACTAGCTTACTCACTTTGACTAGCTCAAATGCAAATCATCGCCTAACTTGACTTTAACACGAAGTAGGCTCGAACGCAAGCTCCCTCGTCTCACTCTGATACCACTTGTCACGGGGCTAGGGCTCAACCCTAGTGATCCGTGCGGCCTTAGACGCCCTTGACGCTAATCGGTCGATTCTCGCGCCTAAGTAAGCCTTCAACCAGCCTTGTGAGTACTCCTACTCGGCAACGGCTCAGACAAGCCCTCCAGGTTTCGATGGATGCGGAAGCGCTTTAAGCACTATGGTGGCTACTCTTGGCCACTCGAGAGGCAACTAGCTCGAAGAGCTTTGGAAACAAAGACAATTGAAAGGAACAAGAGGAGAACTAGAGTAAATGCCTCAGAGTCTTATTACTCTTCTCAAATGAGAGAATGAATGGAATTGGATGATACAAATGAGAGTGGGAGGCTCTCTATTTATAGTTGAGCTCTCACTCAATCAATGGTCCGGATCGATTTACATGGATGGCCAGGATTAGCCCAAATACTTACAAGAATCTCTAATCTAGGAAAGAATGTCAAATCCTACCTAATTACATCAATTAGTAGGTTTCTTTCCTCAGATAGTTGATCATACCCGATATGGCAAGATTCCTCGTTTGACTTCTTGTCTCATGCCATTTCCGAGGAGCTAGTGTGATCGGGCTCTCTAGCATTCTCCAAGTGTTGGGCCAAGTCTGGTGGTCTTGGCAAGTCCGATGATCCGCTTTGAACCTCTTGGGCGGATCCTTGCGCAACTGTCTCGGACCAAAAGGTTTGGGTCGTGACAATTGGTTTTTGTTCACCCTTGATTCACGCAGGGATGTATTATCAAGGCATACACAAATAGCTAGATTTTTGACTTAGGGATAAGAAGAAACCATTGAAGAACGCTCCGCCGAACCTTGAAGTTGCTGCCTAGACGCCCAAGTAGTTGCCTAGCTAGTCGTCCAGACAACCATCGATTAGTTACCAAGGCAACCCCGCTGTGCAAGTTGCCACGGCAACTGAGTTGCCCTTGCACTCTTTTACCAAGATGATCCAATCGGCTATCACACCTCAACTCACGATAACATGTCATATCTCTCTCATTTGATTACTTATTCTTTTACTTTATTGCTTTCTTAGTTTAGTTATTAGTTAAAACTCCTACAATCTTCTATTTGTGTTCTTTTACTTTTTACAATGCAAGAGATTAGATTCTTGAAGTGGCACCAATCCCTGTGGAGATGATATTTTTTATACTATAACTTGCGACGTGCACACTTGCACAATTGCGAAGCACTTATTACGCTCAACAAGTTTTTGGCGCCGCTGCCGGGGATTGGTAATAGCGGCTTTGTTTTTATTTTCTTGTACTTTTTATTTTTCTTGTTTAAGATTCAAAGGGTTAACAAACTTTGGTTTTGCATTGGTATATGACCAGGGCGAGACCGATTACACCAGAATATCCCTTTGATCCAGAAATCGAACGAACCTTGCAAAGACTTAGATGAAGGTTAAGAGTAGCAATGGCTAATCAAGACGGCAATATGAATCAAGATGTTCCAGCAAGAGGATGAGTGATTCTTGCATGAAACAGAACTATTCAGACTATCTTGAAGAAGATCTTGAGGGACTTAATCCAGGAGTTGTCACACCAGAAATTAAAGTCGACCACTTTGAGTTGAAACCGGTGATGTTTAATATGATCAACACAATTGGTCAATTTGGCGGCTCAGCAACTGAAGATGCACGACAACATCTTAAATCTTTCCTCGAGATTTGCAATTCATTCAAAATACAAGGAGTCACCCTCGATATTTTACGACTAAGATTATTCCCCTATTCACTGAGGGATAGGGTGAAAGCATGGTTGAATAGTATTCCTGCTGGATCAATAGGATCTTGGACTGATCTTTGTCGTGATTTCCTTGCTCGATTTAATCCTACAAATTTTACTGATAGGCTTTGTAACGAAATTACTTCTTTTCGGCAGGCAGATGATGAATCCATATACGAGGCTTGGGAGCGATATAGAGAACTTCTACACAAATGCCCCCTGCACTGATTCTCAGTGTGCACGCAAGTAACAATGTTTTACAACGCTGTGGATACACCAACAAGGATGATGCTAAATGCCTTGGCAAACGGCATACTCCTAGATAAGTCGTCGGAGGAAGTAATGCAAATTCTAAACAGGCTTGCCAAGAATGATTATCAATTCCCCTCCGCTAAAAGAGGAGGAGTTAAACGACAAGCCACAATACATGAACTGGGATCATCAAACTCAATTTGGCACAATTGGCCACTCTAACTAAGATGGTCCAGAACATGCAGAAACTAAACAACACACAGGAAGTCAAGGTAATGTATTCCTTTTGTGAGTTATGTGGTGGTAACCATAATTCTTTTGAATGTATACAGAATCCAGAATCCAGCTTTTATGTGGGGAATTACAACCAAAACAACAATGTGATGTCCAATACATACAATCCAGCTTGGAAGAAGCACCCGAATTTTTCATAGAATGCTCTAAACCATAACAATTAGAATGCACAAGCATCGGGATTCCAGCAAAATATGCCACGACAACAGTTGCCGCAGCAACAACCGACAACATCTAGTTCTTTGGAAAATTCTCTCAATGTTTTTATGTTGAAAACTGAATCTTATATGACTGAGAATAGTAACTTCATTAAAAAACTGATGCTTTTATTAACAGGACCGAGATGAGATTGCAAAACCAAGAGGCGGCAATCAAATCATTGGAAAATCAAGTCGGACAATTTGCTCAAAACCTGAATACTAGACCGCAATGAGGTTTACCTAGCGATACTGAAGTCGCAAGAGGCCATGAGCAATGTAAGACGATCACCACTAGAAGTGGCCAACAACTTAAAGAGGCTCAAGTTCGCTCATTAAACAAAACTCCACAAAAAGATCAAGACGAACCCAGCGGCAAAACCTCTGATGTTGAACCAGGAATTGCCGCGGCAACCAGTGACAAGCATGCCTCGGTAACCGGCGATAAGGATGCCTCGGCAACCAACGACAGACATGCCATGGCAACCCAGTTGATGATGCCTCAGCAACTCCAGTTGCCCCAGCAATGCCATCAATCACGTTCCAGACCAATAAAAGGATCGAAAATATCTGACTTCCACCACCATTCCCACAAAGGTTGAAGCGACAAAAGCAATAATATCAATTCAAGAAGTTTCTAGATATCCTAAAGCATGTCCACATCAACTTGCCATTGGTTGAGGCAATTGAACAAATGCCGAACTATGCCAAGTTTCTTAAAGACATTGTGTCCAAGAGAACAAGGCTAGGAGAGTTTGAAACAGTTGTCGCAACAGAGGGATGCCTGGCCATGTTGCACAATCGCATGCCACCCAAGTTGAAAGATCCCGGAAGTTTCACAATACCTTGTCCACTATGTCGGGAAAGTATTATGCGACCTTAGAGCAAGTATAAACTTGATGCCTAAATCGATTTTCTAGAAACTAGGAATCAAGAAGGCAAGACCTACAACAGTTATGCTACAGTTAGCCGACAGATCCTATGTGCATCCAGAGGGAAAAATCGAAGACATACTGGTAAAAGTTGATAAATTTATTTTTCCCGCTGACTTTATTGTTTTGGATTGTGAAGCAGATGAACATGCACCTATCATTCTCATGAGACCCTTCCTAGCAACAGGGAGAACCTTGATCGATGTTGAAAAGGGAGAACTCACAATGAGGGTGAATGACCAGCAAGTTAAACTAAATGTGTTCCAAACACTAAGGCATGTCGATGATTCGAAAAAATGCTAAATTCTCCATGCCACGGCAGAGTTTAACTTCGACGAGGAATTTAGTTGCCTCGACAACTACATTACCGATCAAGAGGAACCTGAGGAGTATGAAGAACCGATCGATGAGGAACAACAAGAAGAGGCAAATTGGTTAGTCAATCGACCAGATACATACTTTGAACTACTGGATTACTCAGGTAAGGAAGGTAAGCTCGAAAAGCCCTCTATTGAAAAACCACCGATCCTTGAGTTGAAATAGTTGTCAGAGCAACTAAAATATACTTACTTGGGAACCGATAAAACATTACATGTAATTATTTCCTCTAAGTTACAGCAGGAGCAGGAAAAGAAGCTGATCAAAATGTTGATGCTACACAAGAAGCCAATAGGGTGGACAATTGCCGACTTGAAGGGAATTAGCCCGGTAGTGTGCATGCACAAGATTTTGTTGGAAGATGATCACAAACCTTCGATTGAGGCCCAGATGAGATTGAATCATGCCATGAAAGGGGTTGTAATGAAAGAAGTCATCAAGTGGCTTGACGCCGACATCATATACCCTATCTATGATAGTACATGGGTAAGTCTGGTACAATGTGTACCGAAAAAAAGAGGTATAACAGTGGTAAGTAATAAAAACAATGAATTCATTCCAACCAGGACTGTAACCGGTTGGAGGTTTTGTATGGATTATCGAAAGCTAAACAAAGCCACTAGGAAAGATCACTTCCCATTACCCTTTATTGATCAAATGCTTGACCGTCTTTCAGGTAAACCCTTTTATTGTTTTCTTTATGGTTATTCGGGTTACAATCAAATTGCCATAGCACCAGAAGATCAAGAAAAGACAACATTCACATGCCCATCGGTACTTATACTTTCCGAAGGATGTCGCTCGGATTGTGTAACGCCCCAACAACCTTCCAAAGATGCATGATGGCACTCTTTTCAGACATGGTCGAAGACTTCCTTGAGATCTTCATGGATTAGTTTTCCATTTTTGGTAATGACTTCGACAGATGCCTCGACAATTTAGAGAAGGTGTTGGCAAGATGTGAAGAAACCGATTTAGTCCTTAATTGGGAGAAGTGTCATTTTATGGTAGATGAAGGAATAGTGCTCATCCACAAGATTTCATCCAAGAGAATTGAAGTAGACAAAGCAAAGGTGGACGTGATTGAGAGATTACCCCCACCAAGTTCGGCTAAAGGAATACGAAGTTTTCTTGGACATGCAGGTTTTTATAGGAGGTTCATTCATAATTTTTCTAAAATTACTAAACCCTTGTGCAATTTGCTTGAACATGATAAAGTCTTCAATTTTGATGATTCTTGCGCCCCAAGCATTCAAAACCCTAAAGGAAAAGCTCACCTCGGCACCCATTGTCGTTCCACCAGATTGGATGCTACCTTTTGAGCTCATGTGTGATGCAAGTGATTTCGCGGTAGGAGCAGTCCTAGGCCAACGCACAGGTAAGACCTTTCATGTGATATACTATGCTAGTAAAACTCTTAATAGTGCTCAAGTGAATTACACAACAACGGAGAAAGAGTTACTAGTTGTAGTTTTCGCATTTGACAAGTTCTGATCCTATTTGATTGGTACAAAGGTAATTGTTCATACGGACCATTAGGCAATTAAGTATCTATTTGCTAAAAAGGATGTCAAACCTCGTTTGATTCGTTGGATATTGCTTTTACAAGAGTTTGACATTGAAATTAAGGTTAGAAAAGGAACAAAAAATCAAGTGGCCGATCACTTATCACGCTTAGAACGCAATAGGGAGGAGGACACGGATTTAGAGATATGCGATGCATTCTCGGATGAGCAACTGTTAGTTACCTCGGCAACCAAGGATGCGCATGCCTCAGCAACCCCTGACGCCTCGGCAACCATGGATGCACATGCCTCGACAACCCTTGACGATTTAGCAACTCTCGACGCGCACGCCGCGGCAACCACTGATACGCACGCCTCGACAACCATGGACGCACACCTCGGTAACCCCTGACACATCGGCAACTATGGATGCGCATGCCTCGGCAACACCCTAGTACGCGGATTTAGTTAATTTCCTTGTTTGTGGTATTTTACCTTATGGCCTTACTCACCAAGGGAAGAAGCGGTTCCGGCATGATGCTAAGCATTACTTTGGGGATGAGCTTATTTTGTTTAAGCAATGTGCAGATCAGGTTATACGCATATGTGTCCCTGAAGAGGAGCAGCAGAACGTACTCCGGCAATGCCATTCTCCACCCTATGGAGGATATTTTGGAGGAACACGAACTGAGGCCAAAGTTTTGCAATCTGGTTTGTATTGGCCAACATTGTACAAAGATGCCCAAGAGTTTTACAAGCAATGAGATCGTTTCCAGAGGACGAGCTATATCTCTAGACGACATGAGATGCCGCTCCAAAACATCATCGAGGTAGAATTGTTCGATGTATGGGGGATTGATTTTATGGGACATTTCCCATCTTCATTCGGCAACCTCTACATTCTACTTGTCGTTGACTACGTGTCTAAATGGGTTGAGGCAGCTGCAGTTCCCATCAATGATTCTAAGACCGTGCAACGATTCTTGCAGAAAAATATATTTACACGGTTTGGGATGCCGAGAGCAATTATCAGTGATGAAGGCAAGCACTTCGACAACAAACTCATCGCCAAGATGTTACAACACTTTGGTGTATCTCACAAGATTGCCACGACATATCACCCACAAACCAATGGGCAAGCAGAAATTTCCAACCGGAAATTGAAGGGTATACTCGAGAAAGTTGTAAATCCCTCTAGGAATGATTGGTCAGTAAGACTAGATGACGCACTTTGGGCATATCGCACTGCATTCAAAACACTCTTAGGTATGCCCCCTTATGACTTGTCTATGGCAAAACATGTCATCTACCGGTGGAAATCGAACACAAGGCATATTGGGCAATCAAGACCGTGAATATGGATTGGGAAAGTGCTGGGCAAAAGCGTTTGTTGGACCTCAACGAGATAGAAGAATTTCGTGCACTCGCCTATAACAATGCACGAATCTACAAGGAGAAAACAAAGCAATGACATGACAAGAAACTATTGTCGCGACAATTCATGCCAGGGCAACTAGTTCTCTTATTCAATTCTCGGCTAAAACTTTTACCGGGAAAACTAAAATCAAGATGGTCGGGACCATTCGAAGTTGTCAAACCATTCTCTCATGGTGCCGTGATAATCAAGTCCATCACTGACAAACATGAATTCAAAGTTAACGGACAAAGATTGAAGCACTACAACGATGCCCATGTGGAACGTAACAAAGAAGTGGTCACCTTAGGAGATGCATGAGTATGCCCTCCTTTCGATATTTTATTTTTTATTTTTTCCTTTTTCTTTTTATTTATTTTTTTGAACTATTTTTTTTATTATTTTCGGTTATTTTTTTCTTTCTTTCTTTATTCATTTTTGTAATTTTTAGAAGATATTTTATTTTATTTTCTTTATTATCTTTAGTTTCTAGGTTTTCTTTGTTTTGTTTTCTTTTCCACAACAAGACTCACAACCATTATGCTAAGGAAATTCACTGCCGACTATTTGCCACGGCAACAGAAACTGGCGATGCCCAGGCAACAACAATGGCTTCGGCAACTACTGATCCCAAGCAAGTGAACCTGCATCGGCAAACATGGATCAAATCAAAGCAATTCTATTCACGCGGTACCAGCCACAAGCATTCAACCACCGACTGGAATATGAATCAAGCAAACGGCACGAAGAAAACTTATCACTCGAGGTGACGACCTCTCTGACTAACTCATTTCATTTAGTTTCTTTTAAATTTTTTTTAACTTTTACGTGCATTGAGGACAATGCTTCTCTCGAGTTTGAGGGTGTTGGTTTCTAGTTAGTTTTATGTTTAGTTGCATTCATCTTTAGCAATCACATATAGGTTGCATATGTTACTTGGCATGCCTTTAATTGGATTTAATTGCTTAAAACTTGTTGAATATCCAATGATGAATTTTTGCCACTGCACTTAATTGAAAGAACCTTTAATTTTAGGATTACATGAAAAGAACTTAGAATTTTACTATGATGCTGAATTTTTTTACACGGTTGTGGCTTGTTGATTGAAAGAAACTTAGTGAACTTAGGTTGCTTAAAATTTGGGTAAATTTAAAATTGAAAATTAAAAGATAAATTCTTGCTAGAGGTGCCCGAAACTGGCTCTAGTAGTAAATGCAATTTCTTGCTAGAGGTGCCCGAAACTGGTTCTAGTAGTTAATGCAATTAAAGAATCGCTAGAGGTGCCCGAAATTGGCTCTAGTCGACTAAAATAAAATGAGAAATTTCTTACTTTGCTAGAGGTGCCCGAAATTGGCTCTAGTGAAAATAAAAATAAATGCCCCGGTAATTAAATAAAAGCCTATTGTTCGCATAGAATCTTGAAAATCAACTTGTACACAACTACGCACACACATTGTCACGAGCATTATAGTTCGATTCCGGGTAATTTGTGCTATCCGAAAAATTCAAAGGTGATTATACTTTGTGCCACGGTTCCGAGGTTTGAATTCAAGTTTGAAGCATGTCTTTGATGATTAAAGTCTTGGCAGGTAATTGTTAGTTTGTATTGCTTGAGGACAAGCAATAGTTCGAGTTTGGGGGTGTGATAAGTGTTCAAAAGTACTATTTTTATTACCCTTTTTACTCATATTATTATTAGACTTAGGCTCATATTAGTTGCATAATTAGTCATTCATGCATTAATTCATGTTTCTTTCCATCGTTGAGCTTGATTACATAACTTGGTGATTTTTGTGGGAAAAGATGTTGCTTTGGTGTGTTTTTGTGTGTGTGTGCAAAATCACTTGCCAAAGCAAGACTGGAACCAGTTGCCAGGGCAATGCATGAAGGAGATGACGAGCTAGTTGCCAGGGCAATGCATGAAGGAGATGTTGAGCTAGTTGCCAAGGCAATTTTCAACAAGGAATAAGATGATATGGTAGTCAAAATCGATGACTAGATAAGCCCAAGATGACGTGGAACAAAGCTAAATCCCAAAGGAGTTTGATTTCCATGAAGAGGTTAAAGAGAAATTAAATCCCAAGAAGATAGGAGAAGTTCTAGAAGGAATTTAAATATAATAAATAATTATATTCTTTAAAGATAGTTTAATTCCAACTTAACTTCCTCCTAAAAAAAAGACTTTGACCTAGCTCTATAAATTGAAGACCATGCCGTCAACTCTAAGGGGAGAGGGAGGAGAGAATTTTCGACAAGATCAAGGGCAAGGGAGATTTCGATAAAGCTCCACCCAGTCTTCATCTTTTTCTTTCTTGTTCAATTAGGTTTATGCTAGGAGTTCTTTATCTTGTGTTTCTTTGGAACCTAGCCATGAACTAAATCTATTTGGCTAAGGTTATTGTGTTTTGTGGTTGTGAGAAACAATTGGATTTTGTTTAGGTAATAAGAGTTTGCACTTTCTATTCAAGTTTTACTTATTCTTGGTTCTTATTCTTGTTTACGAGTGAGTTGGGAGAGGATCTCATAACTTCATCTATTTATCTAATATCGAGAGAGTTAGATTCAAGAAACGAATGAGTATGATCTTTATTCAATCTATTGATGGTGAAGATTAATCTGGCTTAGGAATAAGTTAAGGACTTCAACGGCTAAGAGGAGCGCAAGATTGGTTGTTGTTCACCCTTGATTCACGCAGGGATGTATTATCAAGGCATGCACAAATAGCTAGAGTTTCGACTTAGGGATAAGAAGAAACCATTGAAGAACGTTCCGCCGAACTTTGAAGTTGCTGCCCAGACGCCCAAGTAGTTGCCCAGCTAGTCGCCCAGGCAACCATCGATTAGTTGCCAAGGCAACCCCACTGTGCAAGTTGCCACGGCAACTGAGTTGCCCTTGCACTCTTTTGCCAAGATGATCCAATCGGCTATCACACCTCAACTCACGATAACCTGGCCTATTCTCTCTCATTTGATTACTTATTTTTTTACTTTATTGCTTTCTTAGTTTAGTTATTAGTTAAAACTCCTACAATCTTCTACTTGTGTTCTTTTACTTTTTACAGTGCAAGAGATTAGATTCTTGAAGTGGCACCAATCCCTGTGGAGACGATATCTTTTATACTATAACTTGCGACGTGTACACTTGCACAATTGCGGAGCACTTATTACGCGCAACACCTCCATTGATCAGTTTATCGACGCAGCGAAACAAACCGCGTTTGCTAATGACCGATGGGTACTCGTCCCCAACTTTCTTAGTTGATTCGACTCCGACTATATAAAATTCTTCTCCGAGTACCCATTTTTTCTTGGCATGATTGAACAGGTTCCTCCACCAAGAAAAGGTTCCCTTTACATTAGACCATTGCTCTTCGGAAGCGGACCGGTTCTGGGTGTAGGTCCGGCTCCGGAATTCATGTTCCTCACATATGCTTCCCCTGTTGGCAACTATTTCAAGGTGGTCCTTCATTTAAACATAAAACAAACACTTGCATATATATGTATATATATATAATCTCATCTTTTAACTTGATAAAACAGCAAGGTAAAGCACCTTTGAACTTGTACGTTGAAGAAGAATCGGTTCGAGCATTTCCTGGTGGAGTTGGTGGAGTGAAAACCGTTTCAAATTATGGACCGGTGATGAAAGCACTTCTCAGGGCTAAAAGCCATGGATTTTCTGACGTTTTATACCTTGACTCTGTAAACAAGAAATATTTGGAGGAAGTCTCTGCTTCCAACATATTTGTTTTGAAGGTACAAATTCTTCATATATGTAACTATTTATGTTCGATATGTATTCGAATATGCTCGAAGAAGTTGGTCCGACGTCTCTTTTGCAGGGTGATGTTATTTCAACTCCTCCTACAAGTGGGACAATTCATCCTGGAATTACTCGAAAAAGCATTATGGAAATTGCGCATGATATCGGTTATCAGGTAGAGGAAAGAGGTATATCGGTGAATGAATTGATAGTAGCTGATGAAGTTTTTTGCACTGGAACTGCCGTGGGAGTTGCTTCTGTGGGGAGTGTTACGTACAAAGGCAAAAGGTGATTAATTAGTAATATATATATATATATAGTACAGGTCTGATGAAATGAAAAATCTGTTTGTTTGACCATGTACTGCTGCAGAATTGAGTTCAAAGTGGGTGAAAACACTGTGTGCCAAGCATTGGGTTCAACTCTTGTAGGGATTCAAACAGGCTTGATCGAGGACAAGAAGGGCTGGATTTTCAACATACGCTGACACTCTTATCATACAGAATATGATCATAAAAACTTTCGATCAACTCGATTTCAAATGATTCATCGATTTGCCACGGATAAAAGATTGTACAAGTAAAATATGGCAGTAGTTTGCAGTTAGTATAATGGTAATTCTAATAAGCAATACTTCAATGTAATGGATCGTTGTAGATTGAATTGACAGGGCTTAAAATTGTTTCTGATTCTTAGCTAAATATGTTTTTGAGTGCACAGCAGCATCATATGTCTCAAGGAACAAGGCAACTCTATCATTTTGTAGTTGGCATTATTCATCGAAACCTTTTGCTCGTCGGTGTAATCATTAATTTTGTCCGGGTCCTTAACCCGTTTTTATATTATTAATTGTAATAATAATAGGCTTTAGTTACCATAAGTTATACTATTATTATTACTTATTACTCTTACTATTGTTATTATTATTTATTATCATTATTATTATTTAAAACCATTACTAACTATTATTATAACTATTATTATTATCTTTTTATTTTCGGTTATTATTATTATATTATTATTATTATTATATTATATTAGTATTATTCATATTATTTATATTATTATTATTAAACAAAAACAAAAAATAAATAATATACAATTAATTAATAATAAAGCCCTAGTTTATTAATTTAAAAGTTCATTTACATAATCCAAAAAACCAAAATACCGCTACAACCGGCCTGTTAAGCCCAATTGCTCTAAACCCTAATTACATGGAACAAAAACCCTAATCTAATGTTTGTTTCGGCATAGCCGCACCACATCCATTAGATCCAAATAGGATCTAACGGTCCAAATCACGCGAAAAATCTTCTAGAAGCACCACGTGCTTACGCGCCCCATCCATTCGGTTCTCCCACGCGCGCATGAAACCCATGCGCGACTCTCCAATAGCCTCGGCTCTCCAGTGGCCCTTCACTCATCGAGTGACAACACACGTGCCGCTCTAGCTCTCTCGTGGCCGTTCAGATCACCCTTGTAGTCGTTCAGATCGCCACGTCTGCTGTCCTCTCCCTGGTCCCCTTCTCCAAATGGCCACCACATGTAAGGCAACAAAAAACACATATGTCAGATGCATTCCCAACTAAAGTTTCAAAGACACAAAAACAAATAAACATTAAGAGAGAATTGCATGAATTCAACCAAAACATACACAACAACAACCAACATGGACTATCAGGATTTGTTTTTTTTTCTTTTTTAAATTCACGTAATATTGGGTATTTAAAGGGAACCCTAATTAGATGTAAAGAGGAGAAAATCAATAGACAAAGTAACCTCAAGCATTTCAGAGGTATTTTCTTTCGAGTTCTTATTTCCTATTTAATGCATGCATGTTAGATAGGAGGGTTTTTACCTTCTCGGTCGTTTGTCTCCCTCCTGCGTCTCCGATCTACGGCCATCCTAGGGTGTCCCTATGATGGGTTAGCCTCTTTTAGTAATAAGCCACAGGTTTTAGGCCATGTATGGTGAACCAAGAGGGGTGAAAGGGGTTTTGTTTTTTGAAGGGATCTCGGATCAGGGTTTTTTTTAAAAAAAGAAGGTTTCAATTTTTTAAAATAAAAACAGATTTGGTTTTGACTATCTGAAAGTGGAGTTTGGTTTTGTTTTTAAAATGGAGAAAAGGGTTTCAAAAGTGTTTTTGGATCGCCGAAGCTGGCTAGCGGCGACCGGTGCGGCAGTTAGTGCGGCGACATTACGGTGGTTTTTGAATTTTGGTTGGTGTTCATGATGAACACGATGAACACCAAAGGGGTGTTCATCTGTTCTGGGTATTTTGAGAATGTTTTGAGAGAGTTTTGAGAGAAAAAATGGAGGATTTGATGGGGGTTCGAATGAAAATGGCCAAAAAGGTAAGAAACGACCATGGAGGTTTTTTTATACGTTTTAAAATCTTTAAATGGGTTAATCCCACTTTTAATCCCTCTGTATTTTGAATTTCACGCCGCAAGGGCTTCCGCCTTTTGAAATACTCTCCCTAGTCCCTCCAAGTTTTCAAAAGCTCCCAATCTCGTCCTCAAATTCGACCGAATTTAATTTTAAACAAAAGGGTTTATTTCCTCTTCATCCTTCCGCATTTTCAAACTTTTTCTTTAACCCTTCCGCCTCTTTAAATCACTGACCTGGTCCTTTTTTTTCAAAGTTTGCAATCTGGCCCAATGCTTAACCAAATCTTTTTTTTAATGGTTTAACACCTTTTTGACCCTAAAGTTTCCTTTTTTATTCAATTTGGTCCGTTTTCCAGTGACTAAATGTCTTTTTTTTTCTTCTTCGTTTTTATTTAGGACCCCGGCATCATATTTAATTCTAGCTTTGTGTTGTGTTTTTTTAATATCTATTGCTACGTTTAGATTAGTTTCTAAATATTCAATATGTGTTGTTTGAGCCTATGTTTGTAGTCTTTTAAATACCTTCAACTCATAGTTCGGAACATGTCTTTAATTCATGTGCTTTCTTGATATATGATATGTATTGGATTATATTGTTTTTTTCTTAATACATGTTTAGGGTATAATATTTGATATGGTAATTATTCAAGTGTACATATTTATGGTATGTCTTCTCTTAGTGTTTATGCTTAGTTTTATGTCACGTTATGTTTAATTTCATGCCTTGTTTTTAGTATATTTATATCGTGATTGCTATGCCGTCTTGTTTTTCGGTTTACTCTCAAATAATAGGGCCCTTAAAATTTATTCGCATGTATAACTAAATTCTAATTTAATCGCCACTTTAATTCGGAAAGTTTAATATTAACAAAGCGGTAATTATTTATATTTTTATGGTATCAATTTTGGGCGAGGTGGGGTGCCAAAACCTTCCTCATCCATAACCGACTTCCGAGCATGCTTTCAAACGAATCTCTAATTTTTATTTTTTTCCAAAAATACGAATTTTTAAAGGACTTCTTAATTTCTAAATATTTTCCTAAAAACAAAAAGAAACTTACTACTCTTTTTTAGCGATCTCATTCACTTTTTTCAAAAAAAAAAGAAAAAGAGAGTAGCTACAGTCGGATGTGTGATTGAAGTACTTATTCGATCGGTATAGAAGACACTGCAGATCTGGCTATTCTGCATATATCGAAAATCGATTAATGAAAGATGTTGAATTCCTGATGTTCACAAGTGTGACAACCTTTTTTACTGTCGTCTTGAATCAGTCTTTCTAGCTAGGCTTATTTGTTGGCTCTATTCATGGTCAAAAGTTTTTACCCCTACTTTTAAATTAAGTAGCTTTCGGTTCAAATACTGTTTATCGCACAGCATACGACATGTCTAATGCTCGTCAATTCGATTAACTCAAAAGAAATTTACTCGAATACTCACCCCTAATGCAAATACTTCACTTCAAACCACGGCATTGCCGAACAGAAAGCTACACATTAATGAGGGTAAACGCAACTAATTAAGGAGGAAGCGAGAAGCACACGATTTATAAGGGACCTTGGGCCTTTTCAACCCACTTGCAAACTAGGGTAGGCCGAAGGACTGATTTATTTATGGGCTCTTTAATGGCTAGCATAACTACTGTTTGCACCAATGGAATTTTCGTTTTTCTTGGTAAAACAAAATGCAGTTAAATATAGACAAACTACATTTAATGCCACTTAACTACAAGCATAGCTGTTCCTGAGATTTTAGTGTCCCTAAAATAAACTTAAAAATTAGGCTCATAATAATAAGTATTAAAAAATTAAATTTTAAAAGTGAGTCTCTAATATCAGGTATTAGAGAAATGGGTCTCTAATAATAAATATTTTTTTAAATAAACCCCTAATAACAAGTATTGAGAAAAATTAGACTCTTAATAATAATTATTAAAAAATTAAATTTTAAGAGTAGATACCTAATAACAAATATCGAGAAAAAAAATTGGGCCTTTAATAACAACTATTAGAAAAAAATGTCTCTCTAATAACAAGTATGGGGGGAAATTAAATTTTAAGAGTATATGTCTAATAAAAAATATTAAAAAATTAGGCCCCTAAGAACAAATATTAAGGAAAAAATTAAACAACTAATAACAAATATTGAGAAAAATGAAATTAAGAGTAGACCCCTAATAATAAATATTGGGAAAAAATCAAGCCCCTAATAACGAGTGTTGAAAAGATTAATAACAATTATTGAAAAAAACAGACCTCTAATATAAGTATTGGGAAAAATTAGACCATGATAACAAATATTTGAAAAAATTGAATTTTAAGAGTAAACCTCTAATAACAAGTATTGATAAAAATTGAGCTCATAATAACAAATGTTTAAAAAATTAGACCTCTAATAACAAGCATTGAGAAAAAAATTGGTTGCCTAATAACAAATATTAAAAAAAAAATTAAGAGTAGACCACAAATAATAATTATTGGGCAAAAAATTAAGCTCATAATAACAAATGTTAAAAAATTAGACCCTAACAACAAATATTAGAAAATTTAAAATTTAATAGTAAACCCCTAATAATAAGTATTACAAAAATTCAACTGTAATAGCAATATTATAAAAAAATGGCCCTGGGCGGGCGCCCCTCTCGCCCATGCCCTGGGACGGCTCTGACTATGAGTTTAGTAATAAAAGTACTGTAATTATTCTATACATAGGCGGTGAAAATAAAAAGTTTCTACAAGCGCATTAGTTTTAGGGTTTATGGTTAGATTTTAAGGTTTAGGTTTAGTGGTTTAGATTGGTTGGTTGTGGTTAAAATTTAAGGTTTGAGATTACAATTTGGGATTTAGAGGTTAAAACCTAAATCCCTAATCATATTACTCAAAACTCTAAACCCTAACCTCTAAACCATATATTCTAACACTAAACCCTAAATTATAATCACAATCCCTAAATTCTAAAGCCTTAAACCTAGACATCTAACCTCTAAATTGTAAGATTTAACCCTAAACCCTAAAATTGAGGCACTTGTAGAAACTTTTGGTTTCCAATGCCTGTATATTAAATATAAATTCATAAAGGTATATTTTTTTGGTCTAAAAGTTATTAACATACAATTAAAAATTATTATAAACATGACATTTAACTAAAAGATTATTACAAACAGATCACTCAATTAACATATTATTACAAAAAAGTCATTTTTCTTCTAATACGACATGGTATATAACATTTTTAGTTTCAAAACTTATATGGTCTATCAATTTGATTCTAATTTGAAACAATTCAATAAATTTAACATTTAATATTTTAAAAAACATTGTTTTAATCTTTATTCTTTTCCTAAATTGCTTGTTCTTATCTCATAAATGTTATATTATTTTCATGGTATAGTAATAATTTAACAGTAACTTGTTGGTGTTTTATGGCATAGTGCAATTATCGAACTATTGATTTGATTCAACGGGCACCCTTGCTTTGATAGTATCACAAAAAGACCAAATTGATGAAATTTGTTTGATTGAATTGTTTCAAATTATGATAAAATTAGTAGAATGTATAAGTTTTGGGATTAAAAATGTTATTATACCAAAGAAAAATAACATGTTTGTAACAGTATATTAACTGAGTGATCTGATTGTAATAATATATTATTTAAGTGTTTATTTGTAATTTTTATAAAATAACATACTTGTCTAAATAAAACCAATAATTAAGTGATCTTGAGTGTGTTTTACCCTAAGCACATTACCCTTTTGGTCCTTGTTATCTATAAAAAAGAATGGCCGTCACACCGGAATCTTCAAAGCCCAAAGGTTCTCCTTGCTCACTTTTTCCAGGAAATTTCAGGTATTTACACGTGTCAACACATCATTCGCGTACAACCCGCGTGAAGACCTTCCCAAAGGGTATACACCGACTTCGGGCGGACTTCACATCTTCTTCGACCTCCTCCAACGGCTTTAACCACCAAACTGATTTGAAATGACTATTCTGCCCACTTTGTCTGACCGTAAATACCGACGGAGCCCCCGAGCGGCAGTACTTCCTCAAAACCTCGGCTACAGAGAATCCGAGCCTCCCGAAGCCGGCTTCCATAGGGCGTCGATTTCAGGAGCCGTTTTCAACCTCTCGACTACAGTTGTTGGAGCCGGTATCATGGCGCTCCCAGCCGCCGTGAATCAACTGGGCTTAATCCCCGGTCTGATGACAATCATATTCGTCTCTGTGTTAACGGAATCGTCCATCGATAAGATTCTCAGATTCAGTCGAGCCTCCAAGTCCGCAACGTATTCTGGCGTCGCCGCCGACGCTTTCGGTGGTGCCGGCCGTAACATCCTTCAAGCTTGCATAGTCATCAACAACACGGGAATGCTCGTGGTTTACATGATTATCATAGGTAACTTTGAACACAAAATTACACATTGCGGTTCGTTGAACGATTTAATGGCCGTTTGATCACCACTGAATCCTTGAGTTGATGGCAGGTGATGTGTTATCGGGGACATGGGAGGATGGATTCCACCACCGGGGAGTTATGGAAGAATGGTTCGGTGAACATTGGTGGACCACGCGTTCGGCCGTGCTCTTCTTCACCACGCTTCTCGTTTTCGCCCCTCTCATTTCATTCAAACGCGTTGGTAACTCACTCGTTAAACTTCTAAAGGTTTAATTATTCACTCAGTCCCTGTACTTTTCAGATTTCTGAACATTTTGTTCCTCTGCTTTTACTTTCTATCCTTCTGTTAAATTTAAAAGATCAGCTTTGAAAAGTAAAGTTCAATTGATAACTCATATAAGAGTGTTATTTATTGGAGTTTCGAAATTTCTAAGGGACAGGGACTGAGGGCATAATTAAGCTAATTCTAGATTGGTGGTGTAAAATAATTGAAATATTTTTTCTTCTTATTTTTGGTTGAATTGCTCTGGTGATTTTAGATTCGTTGAGATACACATCGGCATTGTCAGTTGGTTTAGCCGTGGTGTTTGTGGCAATAACAGCCGGAGTTACCATTGTTAAGTTGATGGAAGGGAAAATTGGAATGCCTCGTTTAATGCCAAAACTTGATAATCAAGCATCGTTTTGGAAGCTTTTCACCACTGTTCCTGTTCTTGTCACTGCTTATGTATGCCATCATAACAGTAAGTCATGACCGATTGATTATGATTTGGTTTTGTTTAATTGTTGTTTCAACATGATTTTCATCCAATTTGCATGAAACTGGTTTATGTTTTATTTGATTCAAGTGATTAACCCCTTTGAAATAAATGTTCCGAATTTTCAAGTATCCTGCACAGTTCTCATTCTTGCATGGCAAAAGATTGTTAAATTCTTAATGTATAACTGATAACCCCCCTTTATTTGTATTGGATACACTTGCAGTACTCCCAATAGAGAATGAACTGAAAGACCCTGCACAGATGAAGTTAATTGTTAGAAAGTCCCTCGTATTTTGCACTTGTATCTATATCGCTACGAGCTTCTTTGGAGTCCTTCTCTTTGGAGATGATATCTTGGACGATGTGCTTGCCAATTTCGATGGTGATCTCGGGATTCCATATAGTTCATTGTTTGATGATTTGATCAGGCTGAGCTATTGCCTTCACTTGATGCTTGTTTTCCCAATTGTGTTCTTCTCCCTTCGTCTCAATGTAGATGGTCTTCTATTTCCATATGCCATTCCCATTGCCATTTCTAAAAGGAGGTTCGTCTCGGTAACGGTAGCTCTGATGGGTTTCATCTTTATGGGAGCTAACTTTGTTCCTAGCATCTGGGATGCTTTCCAGTTCACCGGTGCAACCGCCGCGGTTTGTGTCAGTTATATCTTTCCGGCTGCCATCACCCTTCGGTGAGTAATAGTATTCGAATGCATGAAATCTAGTAGTGAAGTTCATTGGTCCTAATTAGTAGTTCTAATATGCACATATGCAGGGACACCCATGGAATTACAACAAAGAATGATAGACTCATATCATGGATGATGATCTTTCTTGCTGTCTCTACAAGCACAGTGGCAGTGACAAGTGACATTTATGGCTTTTTTAGTGTTGACAAAGGAGTTATAACTTGAAGGGTCGGTCTATATCTAGTGTTCCTGGAGCATTGCATTGTCGAAAACCCGAGCTAAAGCGCAAGGAAACAATATGGGTTTCTTTCTTGCTGTTTATCCTCAAAGCTGACTTGACAAAGGGGATGTGTTTTATATGAGCTTGCTGTGGAAAAAGAGTGGCATTTCCAGCATCTCATGAGGTTTGATATTACCTTTAAGATGTAGGACAGGTGTGATTTAGTTGTTACTTGCTGATACTTTAGGAGAGTGCAAATAGGAAAATTCTAAATATTTTGATGAATATCACAAAATTATAGGCATACTAAAATGACTCACTGTTTGGTGTCTGAATATAACCCCATGAATCATTGATGGTCTAAATTTAACAAAACTGCATTTCACATTGTATACTCAAAATCCTCAGCTCAATTTCATGTATTCTAACTCAAGAAGTAACAAGTGAAATTTCTTAAGTAAAATTATGTTATCAGTCTATTATCTTGTGTAAGTAACAGATTTAGTTTTATTCTCCCATTTGATCATTTTTTTTAATTGAAAAAAGTAGAAGCATGATAACGTTTCGGCTTACGATACGTGGGCCAGCAATGTTCCTATCTAAAAATAATTGAATAAAACTAGGAGAATCATAAAGGAACTAGTTCCTTTGGAGAGGAGTGTTCTTGGTAAGCGCATCAGCAGACATATTACGTTAGAGTGAAATCCAGCTAATCGTATAACTTAACCTAATTTGATCATTTTAAGCTTGTAATCCAGCTAATCATATAACTTAACCTAATTTGATCATTTTAAGTTTGTAATCTAGTCATATTATCTATGTATAGTTGGATTTATAACCTAACCCAATCTTACAATTTTTTTAACAATATGCCGACTGAATTTTATTAGAAATTAAAAAAAAAATGAAATGGCAGCAGAAAATCAACCGCACAATAAATCTAAATTAAATAAATTAAAAAAATAAAATAGAAGCAGAAAACAAGACTTTTTGTCTTTATCCACCTACACGCTTCAAGATTGAAGTGGGAGTGGTGAGCAAAACCAACAATCTTGGAGGCTGCTTCATAAAACAGATCTGACTACATTGGCAAACGAACCACAAAAGGTATCAAACTATTGAAGACCACCACAATCTGTAAATCAGAGCCGAACGTCGTGAAAAACGTATCCACGAACGCAGATCTACCACAACAGTAGATAATAACATGCCATAAGGTAGAAGCGTACCACAGGGTAAAGAAAAATGTGCTACAAGGCAGATAAAAATTAAAAGAAATTGAAATATAACAAAAAACAATAACTTAATATAAGAAAAATAAGAAAATAAGAACTATCGACGGTGACGACCAACATTAAAACTGACGCTACCGCCAATAAATCAAGAATAAAGGAAAAAAGAAAGTTGAACTAGAATTTTAAAGAAAAAAAAAACGGCGCTAGGGTTTTTGCAACTTCACTACTAAAACATAGATTTTTCTATGCTACAACAGTTCAAAACAGGAGCAACAACGCTATCCTGAGGTTGAAAAATCAGAATGGTGACTGGCTCGAAGAGGAGAAAGATATCACAAATTGCTTTTAGGAATATTTCTCTCGACTATTCTCACATAATAGGGCCATTGATGTCTTAGTCATTGAGGATTTTATCCCAAGTATAATCTCGAAAGAAATAAATGACTTACTATGCAGTGATGTGATAGTGGAAGAGATTAAAAATGGAGCGTTCAGCTTGGGATAGCTCAAGGCTGCAGGACCTGAGTTTTCTACTAAAATTTCTGGGATAAGATCAAAACATGCTTTGTTTCTATGGTTATGTGCTTTTTTATTAATTGAAGGATGCCGAAAGGAATTAATAAGACTAATATAATTCGTATCTCTAAGAAGATTTCTGCTGAGGATGTTAATCATTTTAGGCCAATCAGCGTGTGTAATTTATCATATAAAATTATTTCGAAGATTCCTGCATCTTGCTTGAAATCTTTGCTCCAGCAAATCATTTTATCAATGCAGGTTGCTTTTATCCCTAAGAGATCCATTCAAGATAACATGGTCATTGCGTATGAGGCTTTTCACGCCATCAAAAGAAGAAGAAATGGGCCAATGAAATACATGACTCTAAAATTAGATAAAGTTGACTGGAGAGTTCTTCGCTTTCTCATGAAAAAAATGGGGTTTGCAAACTGGTGGATTACAAGAGTTCATGAATGCGTCAGCACTCCATCCTTTGCCCTGGTGTTGAATGAGGAGAGGAAAAAAAAAAATCTTGAGAGAGAATTTCGACAGGGGAATCCTTTATCACCCTACCTCTTACTTATTTTTAATATCTTTTCATGGATTGTGGAAAAGAAGCAGAGAAGTATTGGGAGAAGATGTCCAGTTACTAACCATCTGTTATTCACAGATGATTGTATCTTATTTACAAAGGCTAATGAAGCAAATTATAGCAGTGTCCTGAATAATATTGTAATTTTCTTCTCCCCGAATACTAGTCCAATGCTCCAAGTCTCTCTTGCAAACTTTCTAGGTTTCGGCATCATGAAGGAATGAGATACTTATTTAGGACTACCTATCATTTGGGGAAAAGAGAAGAGGAAGGCACTGCGATTCATTAAGGAGAGAATAAAAAATAAACTTCAAGGTTAAAAAAGTCTACTTCTTTCTCAAGCAGGAAAATAAATTCTTATTAAAACAATTGCTACGGCAGTACCTGCCTATGTTATGCAGCATTTTCTTCTTTCTGTTTCTTGCTATAATAATCTTAGAGTTAATTGCACCACACGTTCCCAAACTATGATCCTCATTTTAAATTAGTCCCTAACTTTAAAACATTCCAATTTTATCCTCAATCTATGACCTTCATTCTAAATTGGTCCCCAATCTTTTGAGCATTCGAGTTTCATCCTCAAACTATAACTCTTATTCTAAATTGGTCCTCAAACTTTTTGAATGTTCTAATTTTATCCTCAAATTATCGTTTATATCGCATCATATTATTACATAATACACATAAGTGTTTCATGACAATTAACAATTTTTGTAACGGTTTTATTAACAAAAGATATGATTAGCATATATTGATAATTTGGGGATGAAATTAAAACGTTCAAAAAGTTTGAGGACTAATTTAGAATGAGAGTCAAAGTTTAAGGATGAAACTGGAATGCTCAAAACTTTGGGGACCAATTTAGAATGAAGGTCATAGTTTGAGGATGAAATTAGAATGCTTTAAAGTTTATGGACCAATTTAAAATGAGTGTCATAGTTTGGGGATGTGTGGTGCAATTAACTCATAATCTTAATTCAAATAGCCCGTTTTTGTTGGTCCAACTCCAAGAAGCCGAAAAATCTATTCATTGGATTCGATGGGAAAAGATGAGCCCGAACAAAGAGGAAGGTGGAGTGGGATTCAAAGATCTATACACTTTTAATAAAGCAATGATTTCTAAACTTACTTGGCATATTATCAAGCAACCTGAATCACTTCTTGCTCGAATTTTGAGAGGATTGTATTTTTCGAATGGTGACATTTTTTGAGCCCCCCATTGCCATTGCCCTTCATTTGGAAAAGTATTTTGAGTGAAGTTGAAACTATTAATCTGAGGGCTATTAAAAACATAGGGAATGGGGAAGACACAATGATTTAGGAGGACAATTGGATTTCGAGAATGAATAACTTCAGGATTCTTTCGAGAAGATATGAGGACTGCAACATTTTCCCCGTCTCGCAACTCATAGTGGCAGAAAATAGATCATGTAACATTCCTCTTCTCAAACATTGGTTTTCTCAAAAGGAAGTTGATAATATTATCAAGATCCCTATCGGTGGTCCATTAGTCAAGGACGAGATGGTCTGAATTTATAACAGAAATGGAGAGTACACGGTGAAGTCGGGGTACAGGGCCATTATGGATAAGAAGATTCCCCAATCTTCCCCTTGTTCTAGCGATGATATTTCAAAAGATCCTTCGTTGTGAAAGTCAATTTGGCAGCCTAGAGTCCCTCCTAAAATTCATAATTTCGTGTGGAGAGCCTGCTACGTTGTTGCCACAAATGCGACCATTGTTAAAAGATTGAGTTTCCATTTCTCTACTTTGCTCTCGATGTAAATCTGAAGATGAAAGTGTTGAACACGCCCTCTTCTTTTGCCCCCATGCTCAAGCTGTGTGGAGAGCCTCAAGATTCAGCTATTGTCCTCAAAAAGAGGGATTCCCAGGCTTTCTGAAGTGATGGAACAACATTGTAATGTTAGGTAGCAAATACATGTGTATGGAAAGACTATGTCTGATTGTCTTTCTTCTCTGGCAAATTTGGAAAGCTCGAAATGAGATAGTGTTTTAAGGCAAGTGCAGGAATCCCATTGACTCATGGTTGGTCACTGAAGCATCTTTTGTCGAGTTTCGCACAGCAGATGTTGGTAACACTCTCTCCTATTACGAGCTTTGGGGTTCATGATAAGTGGACCTCCTCCCGAAGGATGGGTAAAAGTCAACTGCGATGCTTCCTTCGATTGTCAATCTACGATTGCGGGAGTTGCTGCTATTGTACTTGATTTTAGTGGCTTTGTTGTGGGTGGTATGGCTGATTATTGCCAAGTTGGCTCGATAATAGTGGCCGAAGCTCTTGATGTAAGAATGGGACTCACTGTTATTACATCAAGAGACCATGTTAAAATAATTTTTTAATCTGATAATGAAGGTTTAATCAAACATTTGAGGGACTGATCCTAGTCTTGTTGGAAATCGGCCCCAATCGAGAATGATATTCTCCGTCGTTGTAATTCTCTTTTCCTTTGCTCAACGCTCTTGTAACCGAGCAGCCGACTGGGTTGCAAAATCGACTAGGATGCAATCATGTCCCCTTCGTGAGTGTGTTCTTCACCTACTCAGTTGCGGGCTTTGCTGTGATTAATGAAATCTCTCTTAAAATGATAAAAAAATTCTTATATAGTACAAAGGCAAAATCATATAACCTAACCCAATCTTACAAATTACTTTCTACCTCATAACGATCCAAAAAAAAAAGATAAAACTTTTGCTAGAATAATTGCCTTAGTCCGTACCATTGTTGGACTTTCCTTTCCACTTGATTCGTGGAAAAATAGACCTTTCACGATTTGGGCTTTATGTCATTAAGAATCTTTTGGTGTTTTCAATTCAAAGGAGAAATAGGCTGAGATTTACCTTGACAGCAATGGGTTACCAAAATGAGTGGTACGAAAGTCTGGCGATTTTTTCCCCAAATCCTAGGGTTTCCACCTTACTTTGATTCGTGCCTGACCTGGTGATCTCTGCAAGGGGTTGCGCTCTTGACTTTGTTTTTGGCTCACGTCGATCCTCACGTTTTCTCGGTTTTTTAAGGCGATCGAGTGGTGAGATTCTCCCAGCTGAGGAAGGGTAATTTTCACTTTGGCTTCTTACTTCTTGATTTGAGCTCGATTTTCATCTTTCTCGCACCCAGCAAGGTTAGATTTCTTTGGCTTTTCTATGCTCTTTTTGGATCGTGTAATCCTTCTGTTTTTGTTTTTGTGTTTTTTTGGGGTTTGACCTTTTTGTTGAGTGCTTGAGATTTGCTGGTTTTTGTCTCCCTTGGTATGGCCTCTCTTCTTTGGAATTGTAGGGGTCTAGGTCCATCTAACACCATCAGAGCTTTGCGTAATTACACTGCAAAGCATGATCCCTGCATTGTGTTCCTTATGGAAACTAAGCAAAAGAATAACAAACTCAATAGACTTAGAAATAGACTCTATTTTTCGGAAGGCTTCTTTGTTGATCCTATTGGTAAATCTGGTGGTTTAGCACTTTGGTGGAAGAATGATGTAAATATTACTATCTTATCTGCTACTAAGAATTTTATTGATGTCCTCTCTATTTGAATAATGGTCTACAATGGTTCTGCACTTTTATTTATGGATGCCCAACTTTTGAGGGTAAAAGAGAAGTCTGGAACACCATTTCTAAGCTTCGAGTGGGGATGAGGAGCCTTAGTGTATAATGGGGGACTCCAATGTTTTCACTTCCCAAGATGATAAAATTGGTGGCAATCCTTTCGTAGCTCGATATGATGATCCTTTCCAAGTACTAACGGATGATCATGGCTTGTTTGATATGCCTTTAAAGGAAGGGCCCTTTACTTGGTCCAACAAAAGAAGTGATAAGCCTCTATCCTAGAAAAGATTGATCGAATCTTTTTCAACATCCAATAGAATTCTCTATTCCTTAAAGTTCTTGGTCTCATCGAACCAGCCATGGGTTCTGTCCATAGCCCTCTAATTCTTTTGCTCAAAAGGATGAAGAAAAGATTCAAAAAAGATTTCAAATTTGAATCAAAATGGTTGCTCGAAAATGAGTGTACCAATATAATTGAAAGAGAATGGGCTTTCCCTGCAACAGGTCCGAGAGGGATAAAATCCACATGAAACTTGTCTATTCCAGGCGAAAGCTCATTGCTTGGAGCAAAGAGAATCATAATAACAACTCAATCAAAGTAGAAGAATTGAAGAGGAAGATCTTTTCCCTCCAAAACAAGACTGTTATGATATTGAAGAAACCTTAGGAGCAGTTTCAAGATGTATCAATGAGGCTAAAATTGAATCTCTCACAAGAGAGGTGACTGAACAGGAAATTATCGAAGGAGTTTTTCATTTAGGTGCACATAAAGCTCCCGGACCTGATGGATTCTCTGGAATTTTCTACAATACTTTCTGGAACACTATAAAACTTGATGTTTTCAACATGCTTGGAGCTTTCTTTCTAGAAGGCAAACTCCCGAAAAATATTAATTGAACTAATGTTGTCCTCATTCCTAAGGTTTCCTCACCGGAAGAAGTTGGCCATTACAGACCAATAAGTCTATGCAACTTCTCGTACAAGATTAAAATCTATCCTCCTTGCCATCATTTTACAAGAACAAATTGCCTTTGTGGAGGGAAGACTCGTTCAAGATAATATCTTAATTGCTCATGAGGATTTTCGTGCCCTCAAAAAGAAAAAGAAAGGGCGTCGAAGCTACATGGCACTTAAGCTTGATCTTGTTAAGGCCTTTGATCGAGTAGACTGGAATTTTCTCAATCTTTTAATGAGAAAAATGAGATTATGTGATTGGTGGATTAAAAGAATTATGGAATGTGATTCCTCATCTTCCTTCTCGATTGTCATCAATGGAGAGAAAGGTCTTGTTTTGAAACCTGAGCAAGAGCTAAAACAAGGTGATCCCCTTTCACATTTTTTTTTGTTCTTGTTGCTAATGTTATCTCTCTCCTATTGCACAAAGAAATGGGAAATCATTCTTTCTCAGGATTTTGAATTGGAAGGTGTTCGGTGATCAGTTATCTCCTTTTTGCTGATGATTGCATTATCTTTTCTCAAGCGGATGAAAAAAATTATCGATCTATCCTTAGAGTTATCAACATTTTCTCTAATGCAACAGGACAAGCGGTAAGTTTTGAAAAATCAACAGTCTTTTTCTTTTCCAATCTCGACCCTTAAGGTAAATCGATGCTCAGCTCTCTTCTAAAGGTCAAGGCTATGGAAAAAGATTGCAAATATATTGGTCTTCTATCGATGTGAGGTAGGGGGGAAAGGAGGCTTTGTCTTTCATTCTAGAAAGAATCAAATCTAAAATTTGAGGTTGGAAAAGTAAG
Source organism: Hibiscus mutabilis (assembly GCA_019671005.1). Classification (NCBI taxonomy): domain Eukaryota; kingdom Viridiplantae; phylum Streptophyta; class Magnoliopsida; order Malvales; family Malvaceae; genus Hibiscus; species Hibiscus mutabilis. The sequence goes on from CM033742.1 coordinate 6,904,801, forward strand.
CTTATTTCACAAGCATGGAAATAAATTATTATCAAATCTGTTGCAACTGTCATCCCTTCCTACGTAATGCAAAGCTTCCTCCTCCCAATCACTTTTTGCAATGACCTCAATGCTTGTATAGGTCGATTTTGGTGGTCAAATTCAGAAGGGTCTTCTAAAGGTTTTCACTGGATTCAATGGAATGAACTCACAAATGGAAAAGACTTTGGTGGAATGGGATTTAGGGATTTTAGGACGTTTAATAAAGCTCTCTTAGCAAAACAGGTTTGTCGCCTTCTCCATAACCCAAACTCCCTTTGGGTTCAAATTCTACGGGGACTTCATGCTCCTAGTGAGAACTTTTTTACTGCTAAAAAAGGAAGAAACCCTTCGTGGGCCTGACTAAGTATTCTCAATGGTCTTGAAACTGTGAAGAATGGCTTATTTTGGAATCTAGGTAACGGGAAAAATATTAGAATTTGGGAGGATTGTTGGATCCCCTTGCTCCCGAATTTCAAGATCCAGTCTGAAATGCCTACAAATAATGACCATTTCCTTGCAAGCCACCTTATTAATTTCGACAAAAGAGAATAGAAGAAAGAAGACATAAAGGGGAATCTTCTCAACCGAAGAGATTAAAGCAATCTCTACTATTCCCATTGGCAATCCGAACTGTTCTGACTCCCTCATTTAGCATGCTAATCCAAATGTATCTTACTTTGTTAAATCGAGATATCACTCGATCATAAACTCCTTGTCTCCATCTTTGCCTACCAGTAGTGATGATTTGATGAGTAATAGGATGTTATGGCGTTCTATTTGGAAGGTTAAAGTCCCACCAAAGATTCAAGCTTTCCTATGAAAAGTCTGCAACAATGCCCTTTCTACCTCTGCTAATCTCACTTTTTGCTTTAAAATGGGAAATCCTCAATGCAAAAGGTGTGAACAGGGTTGCGAATCTATCGAACATATTTTATTTTTTTGCCCCTTCATACAAGCAGTTTGCCGGGCCTCTAATTTCAATTATGTCCTTGGGATTGAAGGCTTCCCTGGCTTTCCAAAATGGTGGACCGAAATTGCTTCCCTTTCTTCAAATGACATGCTCTCTCTTATTGCTTTCTTGTGCTGGAATATTTTGAAAGCATGAAATGATCTGTTTTTTGGAGGTTACTGTAAAAATTCTATTGATGTTTGGCTTGCTGCAGAAAGAGACGTTGATTTTTTTTCATATATGCTCCCCCCATTGTGAGATCCGATGCTCCTGGTCAAGGAGTCTCAACCTGGATCCCCCTATTGCAGGTACTGTTAAGATTAATTGTGATGCTTCTTACTGTCACAAAACAAAAGAATCATGTATCGCTGCTATCATTCGTGATTGCTCAGGCGACATCCTGATTAAAGCTTCAAAATTTATCACTGCTTGCTCTGCTTCGGTTGAGAAAGATCTTGCATGTTGACTTAGCTCCTCATATTAGGGAAGGCTAGAAAAATATGATCATTGAACCTGATAACAAGAGGGTAATTTCTCGACTTTCTAGCAGATTGCTTTGAATCTGACATTTTATCCATGACTAGCTCTTTTGATTCTTTATCTTTCTTTGTTAAGAGATGTAATTCTGCAGCAGATTGTCTTGCTAAAACTCGAAAAGGCTTATTCACTCTGGGTATAGTTTTGATACTGTTCTCCAAGAGCTAAAAAGCCTCTTGTAATCCTTTTTCTTTTATCTTATTATTCCCTTTGATCAAAAAAAATTCAAAGGCGAAATAAAGTAACATATATTAAAAATACATGGAAAATATTTATTTTCTTTTATGAGAATTGAGAAGTGTTATTACCTAAATATGGTTCTTAGATTTTTTTTTATTCCAACAATGTGGTCCTAATTACTTTATTTCCCAATCTATGGTCGTTTACTGTTCATCTATTTTTTGGGTTTTTTTTTAAATTAAAATATTGAAGACGGTAGGAGAGAAATCCGACTTTGAACAGTGTTTTATTAGTTTCTCGACAAAATACTGTTCAAAGTCGGATAGTGTTTCATCCGATTTCTGATTTTAAACAGTAAACAACCATAGATCGGGAAATAAAGTAATGAGTACCACATTGTTGGAATAAAAAAATCTAAGAACCATTGCCAATTTCATTTTTATCGGCCTCCATGTTCATTGCCAATTTCACATCTAGCAGACTAGTTAAAGTGTTTATTTTGACCAAGAAAACAAAGCTATAAGACATGCCTTTAGGATTACACTTATTTGGACTTTACAATCACGGGCGGATCCTGGCGTGACACTTTGGGTATTTAATAAAAAAATCAAATTTTTAGAGGTTTAATTATTATTTTTAGGATTTAATGAGGCTATTTTTAAAAATTTTGAAGGTCTCATTAATTTTTTCAAAAAAATCGAAAGATTTAGTGAAATTTTTAATAACTTTCGAGAACTTAATTAAAATATTAAAAATTTAAGCTTTAATGAGAATTTTTAACAAATTTATGGGATCTAATTAAAAAATAATAGGTGTAATTTAAATTTTCCCAAAAACCTTAGGATGACAGGGCATGCTCTACTAAGCATCCGTCTCTGTTTACGACCCTATAAATTGAAAATCTTTCTACTTTAAGCTCTTGGTGTTTTATGCTTATATACAAATTAGTTCTTGTCCAATCAGACAATAATTAAATTTTTTAGTGAACTATTATCTCAACTGAATCTTCGTTTAAAAGTTACAAAAATCGGAAAACGTTATATGAAATAAATGATAATATTTTCATCATTTCAAGAAATTATTATTAAAAAAACATTCGGTTGGGTTATAAAAAAATGCATTGCTTAATTCATTTAGCTTTAACATAAAGTTTTCTTTTATGAAAAAAAAAATTATCATGAGCCTCTTAAAAACTTTTTTAACCTAAATAAAAGAAAAAAAGTACACGTGGCAATTTACAGAAATCAAACGAGAAGACTTGACAAAGAACCGTTCACAAAACTAAGCTATAGGGCTACAACAAGACGCAACCCAAAACCAACAATTACACCTTAGCCACCAAAATCTGCATGTAGAAGACGACCAAGCACCATCGGGGCCCGGGGGAGTATTGAACTAGGGGTGAGCGTTTGATTCAAGTAAAAAAATTTTAAGTTATTCGAATTGATGCGTCATATTTTCTAACTCAAACTTAATTTGAAATTTTTTCGATTCGAGTTGAGTTTATGAAATTCAAGTCGAATCGAGTTTTCGAGTTCCTATACAAATTTAATTGTAATTATTTATCATGTTATAGTATGGTTTGATTTCAATTTAAATGACTTTCTCCAATCATATAAGATATACATATAAATATATATATATATATATTTCTTCATATTATTTTTCACATGTATAAGTAAAATTTGTAATGTTATTTAATAGAAAAAATATCATCTAAACTTCTAAAATATATTTATAATATTATTTTTAAATAAGAAACTTTTGGGGATAAAGTATTGATGGGAGTATAAGTGAGTCAATGAATTGATGTGAAGAAAAAACTTTATAAAAAATTCCAGTTGAATGATCAAATTGAATAAAATGTAAAGTTAAAAGACTAAATTGCAAAAAAGAATATATTTGTTAAAAAAATAAAATGAAGTTATATAGATATTATATAGTGTTAGTGAATCATGTGGTTTAATTTTGGTCAAAAATAGACTTAAAACGAAAGAAAAGTTGAAGAAATGGGAAATCATTTAAAGTTGAGTAGCTAAATTGCAAAAGTAGGAAATTAAATTTTAAAAATATGAATTGAAGCTAAATACATATTTGTAATCACTAATTTTATCCGGAGGTTTTATTTTTTGTAAATATTTGAATAATGGGCTTTGATTTTATTATATACTAAAACCAAAAACAACACAACAAAAATATTAATATTATTAATATGGTATAGGATTACTATGTTAATATATAGTTTAAATATTGTATATCCCTATATATAAAAACCTCAAAATACTATAAGTATTATTTCTTTATTATTAATACCTATTTAAGAACCCAAAACAAAAATGTTAGCATTCGATTATTGTTTGGTATTTTGATTTAAACAAGGAAAATATTATTATTTATTAGCTTTATATTATATTTATTGTCCTATTATTACTATTATTGTTAGTTATTAATAATTTAATTTATTTATGACCGTTTTTATTATATATGTTATTATTATCATTTATATTTTGTTACTAATATATTATTATTAAATTAAATAACAAAAAACACACAAAAACATTACTAAATGGTATTTATTAAAAGCCCCATAATTAATATAATAAACATAAGCCCAAATGTTTTAATAAACAGTCCATTTACATTGTAAAAATCCAAAAACATAAATAATTACATGGCCCGTTTTGAGGGCCCAAAACTAAACCCTAAAGCCTAATATCCTAGCCCTAATTATTTGTATTGCGCAGCCACATATCAACCATCAGATCTGGAAAGATCTGACGGTCAGATTATCACTGAAGGAAACCCTAGGATGGATCTCACATAGCCCTAGCGCCGCATCTCTATCAGCCGTTGGATCTACAAGTTCAACCAACGGCCAGGATCTGAAGATGGAGCAGACTTGCCACGCGCCCACGCGCGACCATTATGCACCACCACGCGCGCGCGTATCACATATTAATGCTCCAGATTCCTACGCGCACCTCCTGACGTTTCATCTGCCACGGCCGCAGCTCTCACAGTGGTCCCCTCCTCTCACGAAGCCACATCAGTCATGCAACAAAAAACACAAGACATTAGCAAGGAACCAAAAAGGCAGATTAAGCAAAAATGGATAACAATCACAAGGGTTTTCGGCGGACTTCAGAGCATGCAACAATACATTTTTCATTTTTCTTTTCATGTAACAATTTCGGATATTAAAAGAACCGAAACAAACATTGTAAGACAGTTTTTTAAGTTGAGAAGAAATACAAAAAAGAACCCTTTAGAGGTATACTATTTGATTTCTGTTGTGCATGCATATAGGAGATAGATCCAAAGCTTTCCAAAATGTTGCCTTTTTGTTTCGCGGTCGTTCATCTCACTCGTGATAAGCCTTCGGCCGTCGTGCCTTCAAAGGGTGAACGGGGGAGTGCCGGTTGAGTTCCCATGTTCGAAAGGAACCACTTTTCTTTTTTAAAAATTTGTTTTTTGGTTACGGTTTCCCTAGATCTAAGGTGGAGGAGGAGCGTTTTCGTTTTAGATCTCAGATCTGGGGAGAGCATGATGTTTTTTTGAGGAATCCGGGAGCGGATTCGGTCTAAGAAAGGCAAAGGAGGGCGTTGTGAGAGGAGTTTTTGGCTTCGCCAGCCGCCAGGGATTGGAGAGAACTCAGAGCGTTTTAAGCTCTTCATCCTAAAGAATGAGCCAAGCTTTGCCAATTTCGGCAAATTTTAAGTTTTATAGCGTGTTAAAAAAGGACAAAATGGTTTATTTATTTTTTAAATCCTTCCTTGTTTCTGAAACTACCAGTTCAGGGTTTCCCCTTTTAAAACTATAATCTGGGTCCCTGAAACGTTTTCAAGTCTTTCAATCAAGCCTCAAATCATCCTGTATCGATTCTAAAAAGTGGTTTTACTACCGTTTAGTCCTTCTATGTTTTGTAAATTTCGTTTTAGGATTTTCGTTTGTTTAAATTACACCCGGGGTCCCTCAAACTTTCACCTGCTCTTCAATTAAGCCCTATATTTTAATTTATTCGTTTTAAAAAGGTTTAATACATGTTTTAGTCCCTGTTCTCTTAAAACTTGTTTAATTTAGCCATGTTTCAGTTTTTGAAATCCCATCTTAATCCCTGTTTTTTTAAACCTTTTTAATTTGGATCCTTTCCAATTTAAATTTGTTTAATTAGGTCCCTCATGTTTTGCTTAATTTTGATTCAAACACATATTGCATATTTATTTTCTTTCTTTTTTCTATTATGCCTTTAATTATATGTTTTCTTTTTTAATTATCCGTTTACTTTGATTTAATGCCTGTTGCCTTTTAATATCTTTTTATTAGGGTAGACTCCTTTTTTGGTATGAGCCCTTTAGTATTAGTTTAGGCTCTTTGGGTTTAGTTTTAGAGTTTAGAATTTAATTTAATTAATTTAAACTATGCGCTCGTTTTATTGGGGCATATGTTTTAAATTAATTAAATTAAATCTAAGTTTAGGGCTAGAGCCTTAGTTAGACTTTAGGTTCGAATCAATTTAATTCATTTAAATTTGCCCTTGGCTCGTTGGGGTAAATGTTAAATGAGTTAAATTGATTGAACAAATCTTAATTATTTTAGGCATAAAATTGAATTTTCATGTAGATCGCTTAATTTAAAATCGTAACTAGTTAATTCAATTGATTTTGGATAGTTTTCTTCGCTCATTGGGATTCTAGTTCAAAATTAATTGAATTGATGGTTCAAGATAACCAATAAAATGTTAGTTTCTTTTTAGTTTTAGGGATTAATTAATTTAGGTTAATATTAGACTAATCTAGTTAATAATTAGATCACTAATTTTATTTTATTTTCAATAATTTGGGCCTTTTAGGTTAGGACTTTAGTGGACCTTGGGCTTTAATTTTATGTCTTCCTATGTCATGCATTTTAATTGTTATTCATGTGACTAATATTTTAATTGGACATTGCATGTAATTAATCAAATTTAATTATAAAACGGAGGTATTTATTAATTCCGATATTTGTGCCGTAACAGTCCTGGCTCACTGGATGTTGACCAAATATTTGAATTAATTCTTATTGTCTAACATTAATTTAAAACGAATTAAAATTTTGACAAGTCATTTTATCATCCCTAACTGCTGGCATCATGCATAAAGGTGATGAACGAAGTTCGAACCATAAATTAACACGGCAGTCAGGCTTATTCGATGTCGGTTTAATCTATGGTCCAAAGTTTCGTCACCCTTATTAATTAAATGATTAATTGATTCGAATTCACCAATTTGACCAAGCTAGTATAATTAAAGTCTAAATTCAATTGCGAACAATTTAATTAAATTCAATTTAGATTTAGATAATTTCCATCAATTAAAAGCAACATAGATTTTGGTACCGATTTCTTGGCGCGATGGGGGTGCTAATCCTTCCCCACGCGTAACCAACTCTCGAACCCGCTTTTTTGAACGAATCTATGGTTTTATGGTGTCCAGCCTACCTCAGTGGCTGGTGGCGACTCCAAGTCTTTTTATGTTCCGAAATATGATTTTTAAAGGACTTCCTCATATTTTCAAATATTTTTTTCAAAAAGACCAAAGAAAATCGAATTACGAACCTTTTTAGTGACTTCTAATTTTTTTTTTAGGTCGCTACAGTTGGCGACTTCGCTGTGGACAATTTTTTTTTTTACAAAACAAAATAGAGAGTTAAGCCAAGAAAATCTATGTTGCTTTTAATGGTGGAAATTTTGAAATTTAAATTGACTTCAATTAATTTGTTCGTTCTTGAAAATATGACTTTAATTGTACGGGTTTCGATAATTGGTGGCGTTGGATTAATTATTCATTTAATTTCTAAAGAATCACCGACATGTGTTGCATCTTGATCATCAAGATCTACACCCGAGCTTTGTCCCTTTAGTGGGAGTGAAATGCCACATACCCAAGTGAGTAGCCCTCAACGGGTCAGTAATTCACTTTCGGAGTCTGCGCCTTTTGATAAGTGAGCAGCCTAAGTCGTGCATTCCCTCGAACCGAATCCAATTCGCAAGCCTGTAATGGGCCAAAATTGGGGCTCTTGTTGTCTTAGTAGGCGACAAGATAGGTTCGGGTACCTTTTCTAGAACTGAACCCATGTGTGAGAACCTAGGAGCCCACCCCAATTAGAGCCATGCGAACAACCATAGTATTTTAGAATTCATGTGTTAGGGTTTTCTTTTCACTATCTTATTGCCTGTTGCTCATTAATTTGTGTTTTTGTCTTGCATTTTGAATTTGTTTATAGCATATTTCATTTGTTTTTCCCATGTTATACTTTGTTTTGCATATTCTTATCATATCATGAGGAAAACACTGATTCGGAAATAGCCTAAACTTAAAGACGTGATCAATGGGAGACTTAGTTCGTATCACTGATGAAAAGAACTCCGAGGTACAAATATGGTCCAAAGGCAAGCAGCTTCATGATGGAGACAGTATCTCTGCCGGACATAGATCAGTGATATCAGCCGAAATCTTCATGAGTACCGAATACTATGATGTGTCAGGGTTGAAATCAGTGTGGCACAGTTGGGACTATGAAGCTAGAGGCATTTTCAAAAGCAAATTTCGTGACATAACATACTTGTTAGATGTCCTAGTCGATCAGTTATTACTCCAAGCCTTGGTTAGATTTTGGAACCCGACTTACAGTTGCTTTACAATTGCCAACATCGGTTTGGCACTGACAATCGAGGATCTGAAGACCGAGGCCCGACAACTTAAAGACCAAATGGTGAGCTTTATGGGGTAATTCAAGTGCACCAGATGCCTACGATGGAACAACTTCAGTTTGTCGCTTATACTAGTTGGAGGCAAGAGCAAGATTTGGCACGCCTCATGACCTCAGATATAAGAAATCGCCTGCAAGGTGCAGTTTCTAGTAGAGAATGTTGTCGAGCTTCAGAATACGTAGATGATGAATCCGATGAAAGAGAAAGGATTGTTCAGATCTTGAGAGAGATTATAGGCGCTAACCTAACCGTATGTGTAGCGATGTTCTTTGAATTGATGTAATGGAACAACGTTTCTATTGATGACAGTCGTTTAATGATGATATTTGCTAGAATCAGTGTCTCCTTTTGCATTCATGCATATATACATTATGTCGAATTTGTTTGCAAGGTTTGCTAATTTGAAATCTTAAGAATTCTTATGAAAGAATTTTGGTTCTTCGTGTTTGCATTTCATTCATGACCTTTAAGTGTTTGCTTAATCACTTATTTTGCATTGCATGCATTGATTCAAAACAATAAAATTTAATTGTTGGGGATCTCGATTGAGTGGTCGAAGAGTAGACCTCGAAAGAAAGCAAATGGAAGACATTTTTGCTATAATGGATGCCAGTCGGAGAGGAGCTTCAGCCTTAGGAGTTAGAAAGGATAAATGAATGATTTCAAGCCAGTATAGCTCTAGAAGCATAGATGACCGAGTGGTTATGGTTGATAAGATCGAACAGCTCCAAGAACATCTGGTTTGGAATCAAAGAGGGATAGTAACACATATGAAGAAGCTCTTAGAGGAAACTAAGGGGCAAATTGATGAATTGATGGGTGCGATGGTCAAGGGGAAGAGTTTGGCAGAAGACTCACCGATGCAAAAATATGTCAAAAAAATGAGTGAAAGTTGGGATTGTGACTTTACAGCAAAAAGATTTTGTCTGATAAAGATATAGCCATTATCGACCAATACGAGATAGTTCGCACTTCTGAATGTCCTATCGAATTAGTATTAGATAAGATTGAAAATTCTCTCTTGAAAATCTTGTCTACGCCGAAGGACCAAAAACCTGCTCAGAAACAAATAGATCATGAGGTTAACAAAACAGACACCTACGAAGCCTTTATGGAGTCGATGATCGCCTCACCCGAGGCCATGTCCCCGAATGCTCAAGGCTCGAATATAAAGGAGACTAGAGGTTCCAGAAAATAAATAGGTTAGGACGTGAGTGCTCCTAAAGAGGTTGTTGCAAAGAGGGTAAAAACGGATGCGTCAGAAATCAAGTCCCCTTTAAGCTGAGTTTCCAAATAGCTCTCTATGACAGGGTTGATCAAGCATGGTACGAAGAATGCACATAGGGACATGACAAATTCTGTGAGTACCATCTCCAGAATTTAAACATTTGGTTCAGAGAATGATGGACAACAAAGAAATTGAATTCTTTGAGGAGCTTGAGGGGTCAGGCTGATTGACTAGTGTTGCAATGGTCAAGGCTTTCCAATGCATCATATCCATGCTTTTAGGTGTCACCTTTTTGCTTTTTCTTGCATGTTGTGTGCAATTAAACTTGCTACTCTTTGCCCGAAGGTAGCACGGATCTTTTTTAAGGGCATATGTTATGTTTGCTTATGTTTTTTTTTCTTTATTTCAATCAAAGGATGCATCTTTTGAGTAAATATATATGTATATTCTTTCTTACCCCCGTAGAGTCTCGGATATCACGTGCATGATGTGACATTGATTCTAATGAAGGATCAATTGAATGTTGTGATCACGATGAAGTGTGAGTTCCTGCTCAGCCCGCTCTGGTCGGTAAGGCACGAGACGTGAGATTACTACTACTTCGATGATGTTCGATGATAGAAAAATCTCTTAAAAAGACTAATAAAGTTGCTAGAATATGAAAGTTTTTTAATGCAAAAGAGAAAAAAAGAAAAGTGTGTATTTAAAAGAGATTAATTCAAGAGGGTACTCCGCTATAGCAAAAGGCTAAATAAGGATGCTTTGCTCCACTTAAATTCAAAGCCTTGGCTATATGAGTAAGTTTTCAAATCGTGACTATGCCGAGTAACTCGGGGTATTGTTGTTTGCTCCATCATTATTCTCGAGACAAAGGACTGTGATGAGTTGAATTCCTGAAAAAGAAAAGACTTTGTAAAGGTTAAGAAATGAATGAACGATCAAATAAGCCTTAGAGCATCCTGGTGGAGTTGTGGGGGGAGAACGAATCTAATAAGGAGCTATGCTTCACCTATTCAATACCCTAGCGTCAGAGATGACTCTTTGAAAGCACTGGCACGATATTAATTGTAATTGAAAGTATATACACGTACTAAATTTAAGTTGATATTTAAAGTAAATTCGGAAACCATGAATGTATTTTGGAGAAAAGTAATGAGAACTAGAAGGAGTAGTTGTCGAACAGATCAAGCAAATACCATAATAATGAGGATGAACCGAGTAATCTGGCCGAAATTTCACTACTATCGCCACAACATTCAAAGGCAAGCCATTGATCACCGTGGGATTGAATCTAAGTCGCTATTGCATTTGATATCCAGGGCATTCTATTTTTTTCGTTAGTTTTAATTTTCTATATTAATACAAAAAGCATCATTTGTTGAAATGATAGCCAGCAAACTAGCATATAAATGAAAAGAAAGAGAGAGAGAAAAAGAAAGAAAAGAAAAGAAAGAAATAAAAGAAGAGAGAAAAGAGAAAGAATAAGGTTTCTCTGTATTGTTGTATAGAGTTTAGAGTACGTGGTCAAAGATGCACATAAACAGCCTAATATAGAACTTGCTTGTGATTCTAAATAAGACAGTAGCGAAGGCTCAAGGTGAGTGGATTGTCACAATGCCTTGGCTATTTCAAAAGAATGAAGATTGAATTTTATTGAATAAAGAAAAAGTTTGAGACCCAGAGGGCATATTTCGGGCCTACCGTTGATCAATGGAAGTTGGGAGATTTTCTAGGCATGTTTACAGCCCGACATTAAGATAAAAGAAAGATCATCCCGTTGGATCAGAAGAAAATAATGGCCAAAGTCCCGAACCAAAGAAGAACATATTGGAAATTTGCGAAAGGTGTTCAAAGGCCGAGGAAATACCAGTTAAAGCTCAACTCATCCAAGTATACCTTTGCAGTCACATCGAAAAACTCCTAGGCTTTGCGGTTAGCCAAAAGGGGATCGAGAACGACCTCGACAAAGTAAAGGCAATTTAAGATCTCCCACCACCTCAAACTTAGAAGTATGGCCGATGATTCTTAAGAAGGCTAAATTACATATCCTAACCAACCGACAAGTGTGATCCTGAAAGAATGACCCGAAAAATGGGATGAAGAACGCCAAGAGGCCTTAGAAAAGATCAAGAAGTACTTGACCAATGCCTCAATCTTAGTAGCACCAGTATCGGATGTCGTTAATTCTGTACCTAATGGTATTCGATAATTCAATGGGATGTGTGCTACGATATCATGATGAGACGGACAAGAAACAAAAGGACATTTATTACTTGAGCAAGAAGTTCACTAAGCGTGAGTTACAGTACCCATTGATTCAAAAGTTTTATTGTGCCCTAGTGTGGGATCCTAAGTGACTCAGGCAGTACATGTTGTATCATGTACCAGTACTAACCGAAAGGATGGCCCGTTGGTAGATTCTGCTATCTGAGTTTGATATCGTCTACGTGAGCCAAAAAGCAGTAAACAAAAATATGGTAACAAATCTTCTGGTCAGTCACACTTCAGATGACTATGAGCCGCTAGATTTTAGTTTTTCGGATGAAGGCCTGATTAGTACTTTATTTGAGGAGATGCCCTCTGAGGAATCGTGGAAGCTCTATTTTGATGGGGGCATCTAACGCCCTAGGCCATGGGATAGACATAGTATTAATTACCCCCGAGGAAGTTTATTACCCCTTACCAGAAGATTGGAACTCTTTTGTACAAACAGAAAAGAAGATTAAAGTGCTTCAAATTTTCGGGGATTCACCTTTGGTGATATACCAACTCCAGAAAAAATAGATCAGAAGCTCGTCAAATACTATGTTTTGGAACAAGAGTTGATTAGAAATTTTGGGAGAAATCAGCTTTGCTTATCTACCAAGAGAGGATAATTAGATAGATGACGCTCTAGCAACTCTGGCGACCATATTCGAGGCAAGCCCGAGTGCCGAAATGAAAGCCATTTGAGATGAAAATTTTTGAGGTGCTACCAAGGTAAGGAAGGAGAAGAACGACTCCTTTAATAGCCCTGTGATTGGAATATTAGGTCAAGGATCTACATGGTTGGCCTAAAATGAAGGAGTAATTTATCAGTGGATGGAACGAAATAATCCCAAGATTCAATCTATCAAATAGTTCAGAGATTTAACTTTCTGCCATAACATTTTGGCTTAGAATAGAAGATTTGGGATCTTATCGAAAAAAGGAAAATTTGGGACTTGGGGGGCACGGTGTTCACCCCAACATCGAGATAGAAGGAGTCTCATTATGAAGAGTCGTAGAAGAGGTGACAATTGAGCCCAAGTTGAGTGAGGGCGATGTCACAAGATGGAAAGCGATAGATTTTGCATGGCCAGTGTAGGGCAACAAAGTTCTTTTAGATTGAAGCAAGAGTTGAAGATTCAAGAAATATTCTGAAATTTAGACCTTGCCAAAGTACAGAAAGCTTGGAAGCTTGTGGGGCATGATTAGGCTCATCATAAAAAGTTATAGAAGAGATAACAATCGAGTAAGGGTGATGTCATGAATTTGGACTCCAACAAATGATAGATTCGATTTTGACCGGAGCAAGCCAGTGATCCTTTCAACAGGAAACAAGAGAGAGATCTAGTAAAGAAAAAGAAATACCGTATGGTTCAGGAAAATGAAGATCGAACCTCATAGAAGCGGGAAAAGTTTTGAGACTTGAGGGCATGGGTTCACCATAATGTTGAAGACCCCGTCATAAAGAGACATTGAAGAGATAACATTTAGGTCCAAGTGAAGTGAGGGCAATGATCTAGAGTTAAACCTCAAGGAAGGGATAGATTCTGTTCCAACTGTTGCAAATTAGCTGCACCTTTTTGAAGGGACAAAAATAAAGAATATGCCAAAGACAAAAGAGCATGTCAAGACTAAGGCTGACCGACCAAAAAGCAAGGGCTTTCCCCAACAATTCAAAAAAACGATTCCACTCATGCATCATGAATAGTTAGGCATCCTTAAGGTAGGAGCATGTTAACACATCATCAAATCATTGTGTTTGTTTCTTTTAAGTACTTGAAAAACAGAAAGTGGATTCTATGTTCTAAGAAAGAAGAAGTAGATACCAATACAAAGTTAAAGATCTTTGAAGAAGTTATCCAACTCTCAGCTATCTAGGACCTACAAACATACCAAGACGATGAAGATCGAGAGCATTTCAGAAGACTCAAAGCGGGATATCAGTTGATGTCGAGACGACCAGCAATCGGGACATCAGCATGAGGGATTCTCGAGGTGAGAGGCCACTCCATGCCAAGACAATGAAGATCGAAAGCATTCTAGAGGACTCAAAGCGAAGCATTTGGTGTCAGGACGACCAACAATCGGGGCATCATCAAATGGGGTTCTCAAGGCGAAGTGTTACCCCAAGCCAAGACGATGAAGATCGAAGGCATTCCAGAAGACTCAAAGCGAGGCATTTGGTGTCAAGACGACCAACAATCAGGGTATCATCGAATGGGATTCTCAAGGCGAGGTGTTACCCCAGGCCAAGTCGATAAAGATTGAAGGCATTCCAGAAGACTCAAAGCGAGGCATTTGGTGTCAAGACGACTAGCAATCGGTATATCAACAGGAGGGATCCTCAAGGCGAGAGATCACCCTAGGCCAAGGCGATGAAAATCGAGGGCAATCTAGAATACTCAAATCGAGATGTCATTTGGTGCTAGACGGTTGAGGATCGAGGCATCACTTTAGGGGCTTCTATTCTTCAGGCCTGACATGGGAAAAATTTAGAGCTCTTGAATGTCTGAAAGGAAAAGGGCGAATGTTACTTTCTAAGAGGGACTTGCAGCTTGAAATCTCCAGACAAGGAAGTCGAATAAAATCAGTGCTTATGGTCTTTGCTTTATTCTTATTCTACAATGATAGACAAAGAGGAGCAGCTGTAATCACTAATTTTATATGAGTTTTTATTTTTTTGTAAATATTTGAATAATGGGCTTTGATTTTACTGTATATTAATACCAAAAACAACACAACCCAAAAAAACAAAACAACAAAAATATTAATATTATTAATATGGTATAGGATTACTATGTTAATATATAGTTTAAATATTGTATATCCCTATATATAAAAACCTCAAAATACTATAAGTATTATTTCTTTATTATTAATACCTATTAAAGAACCCAAAACACAAATGTTAGCATTCGTTTATTGTTTGGTATTTTGATTTAAACAAGAAAAAAATTATTATTTATTAGCTTTATATTATATTTATTGTCCTATTATTACTATTATTGTTAGTTATTAATAATTTAATTTATTTATGATCGTTTTTATTATATATGTTATTATTATCATTTATATTTTGTTATTAATATATTATTATTAAACTAAAAAACAAAAAAACACACAAAAACATAAACTAAATGGTGACGGTCCAGATTATCACTAAAGGAAACCCTAGGGTGGATCTCACATAGCCCTAGCGCCGCATCTCTATCATCCGTTGGATCTACAAGTTCAACCAACGGACCGGATCTGAAGATGGAAGGTTCCAGACTTGTCACGCGCGACCATTCTGCACCACCAGGTGCGCGTGTATCACACGTATTGATGCTCCAGATTCCTACGCGCACCTCCTGACGTTTCATTTGCCATGGCCGCAGCTCTCACAGTGGTCCCCTCCTCTCACGAAGCCACATCAATTATGCAACAAAAAACACAAGACATTAGCAAGGGAACCAAAAAGGCAGATTAAGCAAAAATGGATAACAATCACAAGGGTTTTCGGCGGACTTCAGAGCATGCAACAACATATTTTTCATTTTTCTTTTCATGTAACAATTTCGGATATAAAAAGAACCGAAACAAACATTGTAAGACAGTTTTTTATGTTGAGAAGAAATGCAAAAAAAGAACCCTTTAGAGGTATACTATTTGATTTCTGTTGTGCATGCATATAAGAGATAGATCCAAAGCTTTCCAAAATGTTACCTTTTTGTTTTGTGGTCGTTCATCTCCCTCGTGATAAGCCTTCGGCCGTCGTGCCTTCAAAGGGTGAACGGGGGAGCGTCGGTTGAGTTCCTATGTTCGAAAGGAACCGCTTTTCTTTTTTAAAACTTTGTTTTTTTTTTTTGTTACGGTTTCCCTAGATCTAAGGTGGGGGAGGAGCGTTTTTGTTTTAGATCTCAGATCTGGGGAGAGCAGGATGTTTTTTTGAGGAATCCGGGAGCGGATTCGATCTTAGAAAGGCAAAGGAGGGCGTTGTGAGAGGAGTTTTTGGCTTCGCCGGCCGCCAGGGTTTGGAGAGAACTTAGAGCGTTTTAAGCTCTTCATCCTAAAGAATGAGCCAAGCTTTGCCAATTTCGGCAAATTTTAAGTTTTATACCGTGTTAAAAAAGGGCAAAATGGTTTATTTGTTTTTTAAATCCTTCCTTGTTTCTGAAACTACCAGTTCAGGTTTTCCCCCTTTTAAAACTACAATCCGGATCCCTGAAACGTTTTCAAGTCATTCAATCAAGCCTCAAATCATCCTGTTTCGATTCTAAAAAAGTTGTTTTACTACTGTTTAGTCCTTCCATGTTTCCTAAATTTCATTTTAGGATTTTCGTTTGTTTAAATTACACCCGGGGTCCCTCAACCTTTCACATGCTCTTCAATTAAGCCCTAAATTTTAATTTATTCGTTTTTAAAAGATTTAATACCTGCTTTAGTCCTTGTTCTCTTAAAACTTGTTTAATTTAGCCATGTTTCAGTTTTTAAAATCCCATCTTAATCCCTATTTTTTTGAAAGCTTTTTAATTTGGCTCCTTTCCAGTTTAAATTTGTTTAATTAGGTCCCTCATGTTTTGCTTAATTTTAATTCAAACACATATTGCTTATTTATTTTCTTTTTTTTTCTATTATGCCTTTAATTATATGTTTTCTTTTTTAATTATCCGTTTATTTTGATTTAATGCCTGTTGCCTTTTAATATCTTTTTATTAGGGTAGACTCCTTTTTTGGTATGGGCCCTTTAGGATTAGTTTAGGCTATTTGGGTTTAGTTTTAGAGTTTGGAATTTAATTTAATTAATTTAAACTATGTGCTTGTTTTATTGGGGCATAAGTTTTAAATTAATTAAAATAAATCTAGGTTTAGGGCTAGAGCCTTAGTTAGACTTTAGGTTCGAATTAATTTAATTCATTTAAATTTGCCCTTGGCTCATTGGGGTAAATGTTAAATGGGTTTAATTGATTGAACAAATCTTAAATATTTTAGGCATAAAATTGAATTTTTCATGTAGATCACTTAATTTAAAATCATAACTAGTTAATTCAATTGATTTTGGATAGCTTCCTTAGCTCATTGGGATCCTAGTTCAAAATTAATTGAATTGTTGGTTCAAGATAACCAATAAAATGTTAGTTTCTTTTTAGTTTTTAGGGATTAATTAATTTAAGGTTAATATTAGACTAACCTAGTTAATAATTAGATCACTAATTTTATTTTATTTTCAATAATTTGGGCCTTTTTATGTTAGGACTTTAATGGGCGTAGGGCTTTAATTTTATGTCTTCCTATGTCATACATTTTAATTGTCATTCATGTGACTAATATTTTAATTGGACATTGCATGTAATTAATCAATTTTAATTATAAAACGGAGGTATTTATTAATTTCAATATTTGTGTCGTAACAGTCCTGGCTCACTTGATGTTGACCAAATATTTAAATTAATCCTTATCGTCTAAAGGTAATTTAAAACGAATTATAATTTTGACAAGTCATTTCATCATCCCTAACTGCTGGCATCATGCATAAAGGTGATGAACGAAGTTCGAACTATAAATTAACACGGCAGTCATGCATATTCGATGTCGGTTTAATCTATGGTCCGAAGTTTCGTCACCCTTATTAATTAAATGTTTCAAATTCACCAATTTGACCAAGCCCGTATAATTAAAGTATAAATTCAATTGCGAACAATTTAATTAAATTCAATTTAGATTTCGATAATTTCCATCAATTAAAAGCAACATAGATTTTGGTACCGATTTCCGGGCGCGATGCGGGTACTAATCCTTCCCCCACGTGAAACCAACTCTCGAACCCGCTTTTTTGAACGAATCTCTGGTTTTATGGTGTCCGGCCTACCTTAGTGGCCGGTGGCGACTTAAAGTCTTTTTATGTTTCGAAATACGATTTTTAAATGACTTCCCCATATTTTAAAATATTTTTCAAAAAGACCAAAGAAAATCGAATTACAAACCTTTTTAGTGAATTCCAAATTTATTTAGGTCGCTATAGTATTCTATAGTGGTTTAGGAGCACGTGGTTCAAATTTAGTCAAATATTGACTTAAAGCGAAGGAGGGATTGAAGAAATGAGGAAATCATACAAAGTTAAGGGGCTAAATTGAAAAAATATATATATGAAATTTATTTTTAAAAATATGAATTGAAGCTAAATAAGTATTTTACATTGTTTTAGGAATTTGTGGTTCAAATTTGGTCAAAAGGAGGAATTGAAGAAAAATAAAATCAAGACTAAATTGTAAAACTATAAAATTTAGTGTTTTAGTTTTTCGAGTTGGGCAAATTTCAACTCAACTCAAACTCGAAAATTTTTTGAGTTACTTGAGTTGACTCGAATAACTCGACTCAAATAACTCAAAATTAAAAAAAATAATTTTTTTGAGTTAAGTCAAGTTTTGCTCACCCCTATATTAAACAACCGTACCTCTAGATCATCCAAGTATGCAAGCTTTGCCATTTGATCAATGACTTTGTTACCCTCACAACAGACATGTTGAAACGAGATGCTCCAATTACGATCACAAAGCTTCACTATACGTAAAACTAGACCGCGCGAACCTTTGCCACGAGCATCCAACTTGATAAATCTTAAATCCTATAAGCTATCAACCTCAATCAAAACATTCAGGAGTCGCGAATTCCAAGCACACATTAAACTCGTGTATACAAGCCATAATTCAGCTTCTACAACCGAACACACCCCTATGCCTTTAGTAAAACCAAGAATCCAAGCACCGGTAGAGTCACGGATAGAACCTCTGCATGTCGCCCTACCATCATGCATCCTCTTAGTTCTATCGAAATTGACTTTGTACCACCCCTGTGCTGATGGTAACCAAGCCACGTGTTTTCGTGGATCATGAACTCCAAGGGCACTAGAAACATGGGATGAAGCCATGGTATGCAACATGGTAGCTTGCAAATACCTACTGCGATAAAAAATTGACCCTTGCGGTTCAAGAGGGCATGCAAATGCTACAGAATTGCGGTACAACCACAAATTCCACAAAACAGAACCAAAGAGCAAATCCCAGTCCGTGCTATTTCTTGCAAAGTAATCTGGCTTAGTAATGTTGATCCTAATCCACTCCTTGAAGTCCATGGTGCAAAACTTATTAAAACGAGCAGGTTTGATAAAAGGAAACCATACCATCGTTGTAGACAGGCAAAGACACAGAAAGTGATTGGTGTCATCGATCTCGGATGAACATATAGGACACCTTTCGTCGACAGCAAACTTTTGACGGACACGTTCTCGTTAGTCATCAATTTACCATAATAAGCGAGCCATTTAAACACCTTAATGCGTTGAGTACCTCAAAATTTCTGAACCACCTGCCAAACAATGTCATGCAGACCATATGGCAACTTGGCACGAATCGCATACACAGACTGTAACACAAACTACTGATCACGAGAACCATCCTAACCTATCTCATCGGTCTTGAGCATATTACTTGGCCCTTTAATTGCAGCAATTCTAAGAAGAACAAACGGGGGCATTAGATCATTGAAAACATCCCATTGTCATTCCCCAGTTGCGAAGCCATCGCAGCCACTGTAACCCCTTGCAGTACCTCTGCATGACCAAGCAACACTTGGTTAGCCAAAGGGCCAACGTCCGGCACCCATGAGTCCTACCAAAAATCCACATCATGCCCATGTCCGATGTTCCAAATAATATGATTACGGACATCCTGCCATATAACACGGAGACCTCTTCATAAGGAAGAACAATTTCGACTTCAAATAGATACGGAAAACTCTAGAATAACATGTATACTTAGCACGAAGAAATCGAACCCATAACGCATTGTGCTTTGTGAGCAATTGAAAAGCCAACTTTATTAAGAAAGCATCATTTTGAACATGAACCTGACGAAAACCAAGCCCTCCATGTGAACTCAGCCTTTACACATCCACCCAATAGACAAGATGAACCTTTGCCCCCGAATTAGAAATACCCCAAATAAAATGGCAAAATAATTTATCCAACTCCAAGCACGTTTTCCTATGAATCACTGTCCTCTGCATAGTATAAGATGGAATAGCCGAGAGAACAGCTTTAGCAAACGTGATACGCCCAGCTAAAGATAATGTTTTAGATTTCCATCCGCTGAGCTTATTTTGAACCATCTGAACCAGATACTTATACGAGGTTGTCGTGACCCGTTTATGGAGCACCGGTACTCCAAATAACGTCCTAAATCTGTCACCTCCTTAAACCCAAATAGCTCACTAATCTGAATTCTCACCGTACGCGATACATTCTGAGAAAAAAATATAGTATTCTTCGCAATACTAACTTTAAGACCAGATGCATGACAAAAATTATCCAATACTGACCGAATAAGAGAATATTGGATGACAGACGCCTCAGCGAACAAAAGTACGTCGTCGTGAAGAACATATGTGAAATACTAGGACCTGCTTCGATGTACAGAAAAGTTTTCACTGACCACAAGATACTGCTATCTGAATAGTCTGGGCTAACTGTTCTATGCAAAGAACTAACAAATAAGGTGATAACGGGTCCCCTTGTTGGATCTCTCTGGATGGTGTAAAAGAAGCTATTGCGAAACCATTCCAAAAAACTTGGGTGGACACCGAAGAGACACAGTGTATAATCAAACATCATAAAAAATCAAAAATACCCACGTCCGCAAGAGTGTCATCAATGAAACTCCACTCCAATCTATCATACGCCTTTTCTAAGTTAATCTTAATGGCCATCCAACCTCGATGACCAGACTTCTGCCGTATCAAATGGATTGCATCTTGCCAAATCATAATATTACCAGTGATTGCACAATCGGGGACAAAGCTAGTTTGGTTTTCCGAAACCCATCCCGGAATCAAAGGTTTTAACCTGTTGACAATGATTTTGGTGATCACTTTATAAATAACAGTGCATAGGCTAATTGGGCGAAATTGGCTCATCTTCTCAGGTGTCGCAAATTTTGGCAAGAGAACAAGAAGGGTTTTGTTAATATTAGTAGGCAAAATACCACCATCAAATACCCGTCGAATAAACTGACAGATGGATGCACCCACGACTGCCCAATTATGCTGATAAAACAATACCTATAAACCATCAACACCCGACGCCTTAAGGGGTTTCATATCAAATATTACCATCCAAGCCTCAACATCTGATACCAACCTAGAGAGATCACTAAGTCGCTTTTGCACCATGGCTAGAAACCGGCCCCTAGTCTCATACGGCTCAATATCTCTAAACATACTCGCAAATAGGTTTTTATAAAAATTGAGAACTAATGCCGATAACTCCCCAGGATACTCACACCACGATTCATTATCTAACTTTAAAGCCAAAATATTATTCTACTGACGCCGAGTAAGAGTAGAAGCATGGAAGAATTTTGTATTATGATCACCATGTAACACCCAATTAATACATGCTTTCTGTCTCCAAAAGCTCTCTTCTTGATCAAGTACAGTTTCTAACCCAGCTTTCAATTTTTTCTCTAATTCGGCTAGAAACACAGAATGTGAGGCCAACAAAGCACGATCAATGCCATGCAATCTTGCTAACAAACATTTCTTCCTCTGATTAATATGCCCGAATACCATTCGTTCTAAATTGTCACCTGAGACCGAAAAACACCAACATTATCTTCAAAAGGTACTCCAACCTTGTAACACCCCCAGATCGAAAGTGTCACATTAGGGCCACCGAAGCGACCTTCGGTAAAAACCAATAAAAATTCCTTTCTTTTTAATATATTTAAAAAACAGTAAAATAAAATTTTATTTATCACGTCGTTTAGAAAAAACATTTAAACCTGGTAAACAGAAAATCAAAAAACTTATTATAGACACTAGCTTAAATCAGATGCAATATACATGCCCACTAAATATACCAGTATTGTACGCGAGCGATGCTAAGAAACTTCTATAACTGATGTCGGGTGTTGAAACATGATCGAGCTCATATAACCTGCAATGATAAAATAATGTGAGCTTGGAAAAGCTCAGTAATACAGACCTACCAACAGATGCTATAAGCACAAATTGGCATAAGGCTAACATAACCTGACATGATGAGCTTGATATAAAAAGGCTCTAGGTAGGATATGAAATTTATATCAACGGTATACATGAGGGCAACAGAATCGTTCATGAATTGATCACTCGATCACTAGACATGAAGTCTATAATCCGGATAATTAGGAGTGGGCTAGATTTTAGGATTTGAGTCAGGGAGTTTAGTGTGTTCCAATAAGTGCAGATAAAATACATGTATAATTCAAATAGTTTTAAAATTATTTCAGTAAAACATATTATGAGGGTAAACAAGGTTTCCTTTTAAAACGTCAACTACCTTCCAACCAAATTCCTGGACACAGATCCCTAGAACTGCATCAAATATCGGCATTAAGCTAAGCCAAAAGGTGTGGGTACCATCCTAAAGGGTTACCTTAGGTACGGGTAGAATACCCTAGCCGAAGTATAGGAACTTAAAATGGGCGGAATTACCAGCCGAGTTAGGGCTAAACCTAAAAGGGGCAGAATTCCCAGCCTGATCAAGGCTGAACCTAAAATGGGTCGGGTCAGATCGAGTTTAGGCTAACAGGCCGGTTCAATCTTAAATAATTCATAACAAAATCGATTTGCCTAGTTCATGGCTGGTTCAGACGGGCCACAATCCCAATCGGCCAGAAATCAACTAGAATGACACATGAATACCACGCATGGCCCAAACGAGCCAAAAATACCTTGATGACGGTAAAACAACCAGAATCACACTCAACACTAAAAAACTTGCCAAAATTTTACATATACACCATATAACGTAAATAATAACCCTTACCTAACCAGTTCGGGAACTTCTCTGATGAAGCATTACCCGGCGCTGATTCGCGATGGAACGGTAAAAAGTAGATTACCTCAGTGCATAGAGTCCATTGCTGGCGACCGTATGTCACACGAATAGCAGAGACAGACAAAATAAGGTACAAAGCGATAACTATTCAAATGAGGGTTTCGGTGAGTTTTCAAACGGCCATCCACGATGATCGTAGTAACGATCATACATGTGATAACCTAGGCTGAGGTCGAAATTCACCAGCGAGGACACCAACAGTGGCGGTGCACGACAAAGATGGGCAGTGGGCAGCTGATCAGCGGCAGAGATGAGGGTAGGTGGGAGCTTATTTTGGGGAAAATTTTGGGTTACCAGATGAATAATCTGGAACTAATTCGATAAGGAGGTTGGTTGGGCTCATTAATTATTGGTTTAAACATATCAAGCACATGTTAAAATTAACTCGATGAAGTCTATGACCAAGAATGCCCTTAACTCAAATGGTTAAGCGACTAACACACCAAGCCATGGGTCATGGGTTTCAGACCCTTTGGCTGCCAAAATCGATTTATTTATTTATATTATAATACTAGGGTGTTACAACTTCTCCCCTAAAAGAAATTTTATCCTTAAAATTTATCTAAGTCAAACAGATATGGTAGCTTCTACGGGCTACGATTACTCCACTGAACTTAACTATGGGAATACATATGTTCCTTATCGAATACAATAATTATCCTTGAAATTTAGGGGGTCACAGATCCATCTGGCAGTGTCCTTGGTCTCTCGTACTAACTTCGGACTCTAAATCTTCCCATTAAATTACCCAAGCCAACCGATCAGAATACAATAATTATCTCCATAAGAGATTTTACAGAACATCATGCATACACTTGCATGATAACTATTGTGTAAACATACTTAGTTAGGGGTAGAGAACTTTTTTAGCTATCGCAAAAGTCAGTCATATACCCTAGAGTATATCCTAAAAATCTAAATTACTGAATCAGACTAGTCATTAATTCGCAGACAGTAAACTATACTAAAGCTCTAGCAAACACTCAAAATCTCTTACAAGGCCTTTCAAAACAAGGAATGGGACACAAATCTCAGTCAGAAATAACATATGGTGATGCTTCGTGCAACCTACCAATTCTCTGAATTACATAATCAGGCCAGTTTGTTAAGTCGTTCAATGATCACTCATGCATAATTTTATCTATAAGTGGTCAGAGATAATCTAGTAACAAGGTCTACAATGATTTACCCCTACATACACTCAGGAGTCATCCCAAGCTAATACATAATATACAAACGCCTTAATTTTGCTATAACCTTTAGTACAACATCCAGAAAGTACTATTTCTTTAAAGTTCTACGAAATCACCGTAGAAACACCTTAGAATCTAATCTTTGTCACGTACACAAAGGTCTCTTTCTGATCCATAATATCCCTATCCCAGATTCACTAGGATATTTACAGACATATTCATCATTGTCAGATTAACAATTTCGCTATCATGCCTAATATTCATAACTTGATTTTAGCAGAAGAGCTCCTCACAGACAGTTTATTATGGTAAAACTATCGCAGTACGGGCCTGACACATATATCTGATCCTGAATTATGATTTTCATATCTGAATTAGATTCTACCTTAAGTCTTGATAAAATCCATCATGCTTCATTATCAAACTTAGTTGATCAATTACTTTTGATCTGAATCAATTCTTTGATTCTACAACCATCATCCCTTTCAAATTTTTTATCTGGATTTCAAATCCATCGCATGAATCCAACGCACAAAATATAGTTATCAATATTCTTCTTCTGTACAGCATGATCCATAAGGAACCATATGCTTGTATATTATTATTACAAGATAATAAATTCAACATCAGAGTTCTAGCTCAGAGGAGTACGGTTATAATCTAGGGGCATGTATTTACCAAATATCCTATGACAGACAATCGGCCGATCTATCCAAAGAGGCGCAACTCTAAACTCCGATACCAATAAATGTAACACTCCCAGACCAAAAGTGTCACATTAGGGCCACCAGAGCGGCCCTCAATAAAAACCAATAAATGTTTTTTAATATATTTAAAAAATAGTAAAACAAAATTTTATTTATCACGTCGTTTAGAAAAACATTTAAACTTGATAAACAGAAAATCAGAAAACTTATTACAAACACTGGCATAAATCAGACGCAATATACATGCCCACTAAATATATCGATATCGTACTCCGCACGCAATGCTAAAGAACTTCTATAACTGATGTCAGGTGTTGAAACACGATTGAGCTCTTATAACCTGTAATGATAAAACAACGTGAGCTTGGAAAAGCTCAGTAATACAGACCTACCAACATATGCTATAAGCACAATCGGCATAAGGCTAACATAACTTGACATGATGAGCATGATATCAAAAGGTTTCAGGTAGGATATGAAATTTATATCAACGGTATACATGAAGGTAATAGAGCCGTTCATGAATTGATCACTCGATCACCAGACATGAGGTCTATAATCTAGATACTTAGGAGTGGGCTAGATTTTAGGATTTGAGACAGGGAGTTTAGTGTGTTCCAATAAGTACAGATAAAATACATGTATAATTCAAATAATTTTAAAATCATTTTAGTAAAACATGATATGAGGGCAAACAAGGTTTTCTTTTAAAATATCAACTACCTTTCAACCGAACTCCTGGATATAGTTCTCTAGAACTGCATCAAATACTGCCATTAACCCAGGCCAAAGGGCGTACGTATCATCCTAAGGGGTTACCTTAGGTACAGGTGGAATTACCCTAACCGAAGCATAAGAAACAAAATGGGCAGAATTACCAGCCGGGTCAGGGTTGAACCTAAAACAAGCAGAATTATCAACCTGATCAGGGCTAAACCTGAGGAACTTTATATACTACCTCAAATACCCCAGTAAAACGATTTATGCTGGATTATGTTTAAGTAGGAAACAATAGTAATAGTAAATAAGCAAGCATCCATTATAGGTAACAGGATGAACAATAGTCAGGAAAGGCTCGTTAATATGGGTACTAGGGCATAAATTAGGTATATTTATGGTCAGGATATGTAAAATCGAAAAATATGTTATGCTTATACAAATCAAGTATTTTAGTTATTGCACATATGAAATACACTAAATTACCCAATTTTTGGCTCATGTACATGATAGTTGCGGAATAGGTGCACTAGCACTCCATAGATTTGAGTAGTTTTCAGTATATGATTCTTTAAAAGGGGTTCAATGAATACCAGCGCCATTAAGATGTATAAGAACTTGATTTATCAGGACCGTTTAGAATTTCAGAGTATAATATGATTCACTCATGAGTTAAGATACGTCAAGATGAATTCTAAGATACAGACGGATCAAAACCCTTCAGGATTCCTGATACATCAGAAGGATTCTATACAAATTTAGTTCATAAGGGAACTTTGACCGTTTGACTTTTAAGGGCATTTTGGTAATTTTACCCAATTAGTGAAAAATAGATGTTTGCGATGTCTACAACATCTATCGTCTTATCTACCCTCCAAACCACTTGAACTGAACAATTCTTATCATTGCAGTATATACCAATATTCGAATAGGTACACATCACGCGCACTCGATACTTAATACCGACGACTTTTATAGATAAACAAAGTTTTATCACCAATTATCGGTTAACGAACCTTGAATAGACAAACATGTATTTATGCGGTATCTTTCCATTAATTAAGCAGTATCGAGAAAATGGTTGTACATATGTCGGCTTCAAATACACATGGACATTAGAATCTTTTGAGCTCTATGGATTAATTCTAAGATTTATAGAACTTTCACTTATTTCAAGTCGCAAAGATGATTCAATCGATTAATTGCTTAATGACGTTTTAGTCATCTCGGTCCCTTTTTGTTCTTCCACACAATTTGATTATTTTTTTGGAAATCGATGGTAAATTTGTTATTTTGGTTAATTTAGAGATTCTCGTGCCCAAAGATATTCCATTTATTTCTGTCATTACACTCAATTCAATGTTTTCTGCCAATTTGATTGATTCAGATAAATGTAGAAACTTACAGTAATTTATCTTCAAGGACTTATTCAGGATTTCAAGAGAATCCACACATTTTACATTCTAAAAGGTTCGAATCTTAATACCAAGATTTTCCAAGTAGGTCGAGGGTTCCAGATGAATAAATTATTTAATCAAGTCAGAAATCATGTTCTAGGTCATTTCCATCGTTAGGGGTTTTTTGTCATTTATACCTCAAGGGCATTTTCGTCATTAATTTAAATATGGATATTCAAAAGTTAACTCCTTTATTAACCATAATTCATACTGAAGGTTGACAGTATTATTAATTTCTTACCGAACACAAATTCTTCCAGATCGCTAAACTTCTTATTCGAGTATTTTAGGTCTTATATGATTCATCATTCTTTTGTTCTGCAGACAAATTGGCTTAAGCAAGTTAATCGGTGTACTCATTCAATGCCTTATATGCCATAGCCATATGCCAATGTTACATAAAGCATGTAGGAGGTAGAAATGTATTACCTCGAATCCAAGCTACCACAGTCGACCCTTAAATTTTTCCTTCGATTACATTCGAACTCAACGTCTCTTCGAATCCCAATTTCTAGGACTGTAGATACCTTCAATTAATCATATACCATAATCAGTCCTTAAACCAATATCATTGACCAAAATTAAATACTAACACATAAACAGGCTCGGGTTCAAGGTCAGATTATGAGGTTTTCGAGTTAGAATTTCAGAAAATGGGCTTCAAAACAGGCTTAGGAGGTCGAAAAACATAAAAAATATGAAATTTTTAAAAGGTTTGACTTTTTGGTCAAAGTCAATGCTGATGTCAGCAGTCAACGCTGACATCATTACTAACGTCATCTATCAACGGCTCAATGGCTCTAGTAGGCTCGACTGACTTCGAATGGTCCATGGTATTGTCAACCTGCTCATGAAGATTCCCAGCAACTTGACGCACTCTAGAAACAGTTCCGTTCAGACTTGAATTCCTCACAGCCCCAGCCAAATCTAATTTACGAGAGAAGCTCTACATCCAATCCAAAAGAACTCGTTGCGGACTGGTTTTAACTTCTGTCAGTTTCTTCAATTGGAACCCCCTTGCGATTGTCTTCATGCAACCCGCGACTAGCCAGTCCTTTAGCCTTAACAATTTTCCCACCAGCCGAACCTGTCTTTGGCTATTACTTCTCCAAAATAGTTACGACAGCATGCCTATCAGAAGAGTCTACATTCTCCTGGGAAACTATCTCAATCTCCCGATCATCAACTATCGGCACCACGGTCAAACTCTCAATAGTACGAGACGAGCTCTTGGATTTCTTTTTAGGATTTGATGCCATATAGGCTGCATTCTTCGGTATGTTTGGTTTTACTATGACTGCCCTCAATTTCTTACTCTTTGGCTGCGCAATCTCACCACTGTGACACCAACAGTAGAACGTTCTTCTACATTAATAACGTCATCTTACGACAGAGCGACAAAATGAAACCCTGATCTAGTCTCATGATGACCATTCTTGGTATTAACATTCTTAACACCACTTGCGGCACTTGATGATCGGCGATGCAGAGTGTCCACTGTCATCCAGGGTCCAAAAAATGCATTCTCACTTGGTTCAGATGGAGGTGTAAGAACCGGAGCCACTTGGCTTGCTGGTAGCCTATCGGACGCTACACTCTTATCATCATTAACAATACAACTGTCTTTCGAATGACCATAGGTCCCACAAATGTAATAAATTTGTTAGAGCCCCTCATACTCAAGTTTTTGAATCTTCCCATCGATTCCAATACAAGGTAAAATAGGCTTGTTGAGATCCACCATAATAGCTAGTCGTGCAAATTTGCATCGCTCACCCCCTTGAGTATTTGTAATCAATCTTGACCATGCGACCAACAACCGAAGCAATAAGCCTGAACAAAGCCTTAGAATAGTACTGATATGGTAATCCTGGTAATCGTATCCAAACAATAACGTGCAAAAGGTACTTTTCAGATGTAAAGAATGATATGCTCTACGGTTGAACAGTTAAATAATTACCGTAAATCGTCCACGAACTTTCTGTCAATGCCTTTGTGTAATCACTTTCCTTCTTATAGCGGACCAAGAAATAACCATTCTCTAAGTCAATCAGTTGAATATCCCCTAGTAGCTTCTAGATGACAAGCAAACGAGTTTGGAGAGCCTTGAAACTAAGGGTTCGTCCCAATAAACGAACAATACTTGTATTAGGCATGTTGCTATCAATCTGGTCATGGACACGATCGGAGAACTTGATCGACGGGAACGCACCCGCACGATCAATAATGTAGTCATCATCTATTACAACGATATTATCATTCAAAACCCACACGATGCTGGCAACTTACCAGTATCCCTTGGGTTTTGAGCAGTCTTGCTTGCATACAAATCCTTGTGAGCTACAGAATCCACTGTCGGTCCCTCAACACCTTGTAGATGCGCAGCTTTGTCAGAGTCAGTACGTAACTCATCCATAACCTCATCAGTATTCAACCCTGCAGAGTCAACGCCCTTCATTGATTTCGCATCATGCACGTTGCCTAACCCTAGGGATAAGTTCTTTAATTTTTTGGGATCACGTAGATCCTCCTCCTCCTTCAACAGTCCCGAACGTTCAAACGTCTGGGGGAGGGCAACATCCGGTGAGCCATCAGGCGGACGACCACCCGGGCATACAGGCGGCAGAGCAGAAGGAGGCGGCATAGCAGAGGATTCGCTCGTACTAGGGTAGCTATTTTGTTTTTACTTGTAGTGTGGATTTCTTTTTAAAACAGTGTCAGCTTTAACATAAAGTTTTACTATTTAGTTAATTTAATATAAAATTATTTAAAAACAAATGTTTACTAAATTATCTTCATAAAATTTGGTTTTTGTTTAACAAATTTAGTACACAATGCAAACCAACTAAAAACATAAAAAATTAATTATGCTTTGAGTTTTTTACTTGCATCGAAAATGAGTGCTTATCTTAAATACAAATAAATTTATTAACTAGAATTAGTATAGTAAAATGAGATGTTAAATTCTTTACATTTACATAAAGTTTAAATTTTAAAATTTGGTATTTAATTTTTTCAACCACTCCTTCCATTTTTTCTGACGCGGTTACAAAGAGTTTTTAAATTTTTTAAAGTTCTTCTTCTTCGTTAGAGTTCTTCTTCTCTGGCAGCGGCCTTTAGCCGTTTTGCTTGTTTTGTATATAAATAAAAATTCATCTTTATTGATGAATTCTATTTGCATGTTTTTTATTTTTTTACTTTGCCAGTTTCATCTTATATCTTCTTTTTTGCAGTTTTTCGCTTTTATGGCAGTAATTTTGTCTGCTTTTATGGCAGTGTTAGTCTGTCTTTGTGATAGTGTTATCTGCTTTATCAGTTTAACATTCGCATGACGAATATCACTCGAGCGTTGTTAGCAGCGAAGATCGGTGGTCAGTAAAGTTTGATTCCCTTTTGTGGTGTTGCCATTTTGCCAAGATCAAGCAACGAAAGAACTTGCTTTCTTAGCACTCTGGTCAAAGTAGCAGTATTGCTGGATTTTATCAGAAGATTGTCAGATCTTCTGAAAGCGATAAGCCTTGTACTTTATTGAGTTCACACCCTTAGGGCTTTATTTGTTCTATTTGATGTATAGAAATTTCAATGTTTGTGGTGTGATTATTTTGTAACCTTTTCACTTTAAATACAATCCAATTTTCAAAAAAAATTTAAATTTGGTATTATGAATAAAATAAATTGAATGATGATAGTTGTTTTTGTAACAAATTTTTATAATATTTGATTCGAATTAATTAATTAATTAATTGAATATTAATATTTATAAAAGTATATGGCCTTGTTTGACAATTAGCAGATAGTTGATAGCTGATAAGAGTTACATTAGCTGATAGCTTATTGCATTAGCTGATTTTATTAGCGGATTGTATTAGCTGATTGTATAAAAGTGTTTGGTAAAATTAAATGATAGTTGTTTGATTATTTAAACAAGCAAAATGACATATAAGGACATGATTATATTCAATACTTGTTTGAATAGTTTATTAGTTATCAATATTTTGTATCTATTAATATTAATTTATTATTTATATAATTATTTATAATACAATTTAATTAATTATTAAATTTAAAAACAAATATAAATGTGTGAGAATAAAAAATAAAAAATATTAGTTTACAAATATCATGTAAATACGTGAGGGTAAAGAATTAAAATAAAAAAAGTTCAATTTAGGTTATTTGGAAAAAAAATTATAATTGTTAAGGGTAAAAGTGTATTTGTAACTCTTATATTAAAATCTATAATTTCAAAAAGCTTTAATATTAGTTCAAACCTTTAATTTCAGCTCAAAATGCTATTTATCAAACATGACCTATAATTTTGAATTTGCCTCGATTTTTAAATATAAATATATTTTTAAGACTAAAGAGATAATCAAAATTGAAATGGTCTTGTGTTTAAAGTAAATATTTAAAGGAGTTAAAAAATATTTTGCAGATCTTACCAATTCCTTAGATTTTTTGATATTGAATTGAGTGGACAAAACAAAATTAGTTTTGAAAATAGTTAATATTGTATTGAATTGAAGTATTGAACCGCTTCTCTTGATATTTGGATCATGGTCCTTTATATGTGTACAAATGATATGACATGTGGCAGAGCCCACACAAAATAAATAAAAATATATAACAAATGCTTTCTCACATGTCATTATTAAAAAGAAACAACAATAAGGGGGAAAATGCACCACAAATTTTCAATTTTTCGTTTCAATGATATTTAAGTTGATAGTATATATAAACAGAATTTTTACATCAATAATTTTAAAATGTTATAATTTTGTGGATGATCAATGTAGGATGGCGGTGATTATAGATATTTTTTTCTAAAATGAGTGAAGAGCTGTAAATAGTGATGATTTTGAGAAATGAATGAGAAAAAGAATGGGTGGATCAGAGAAGATGGTAAACATTGGTATAGGGTTCAAAAATTCTCTCACTAGTGTAGCCTATGCAGATTTTTATACATCCATGACAATAGAGGTCTTTTATTGGTGGTTGGTGTCAAGTCTAAAATTAATAGTTATCAATGAGTTGGCATGAATAAATCTGACTGTTAGATAGTAAAATCAATTAATTTTTCAAATGAACTTGATATCGATCACGTTGAGAGATTGTAGCTAAATGAAAGACACGCGAAATTTTCTCTAAATAAGTCATGGGGTATCTTTAAAAAAACTCCAAAAGTTTTGAGACTTTACATGTAGATGCGTGACAACGGATAAATGACATCAAGAGACTTCAAAGGCAGAGGTACAATACATATTTCATTAGTCAAGGAAATGTCATAAAGTGACACGAATTGAAACATATGTTTATCCTAATTAAAGGCATTATTGCAATTAAGGGGTCGTTTCTAGGGAATATGCTTTATGATTGGTTGTACTTGCTTTTGTTCGCTTTGGAGGATGTGTTCCATCTTTCGACGTATGATTTCGTCAAGGAGGTATGCGGTGGCTCCAGCTGAGTGGAGTCACTTGATAGATCATCATCAAATATTTGATCGAGAAGTGGGAGCCGTCGATGGGTGTGTTGTAGAGCCTATTTACATTGATCGGAGTGGCTTAGAATATCTGCTCAGTTTTTTTGAGTTTCATGTAGAGGCATGTCAAGAGGGTGGAGCAGCAAACAAAACTTGGGCCTGAATCGCACCAAGCACATTAAGGTGATTCGGACATTGCGGGGGAAGATATTGGGTAACAACACAAGGACGATTATTGCGGAGTTGGAGAGGAAGGATGTGAGCCAGTTCGTAAAATTGAAGAAGGGAAACTGGCCGAATAAGTTTCTAATCTTCGCTCAATTTTCATTGTTAGTCATTGAATGGATGTATCTCTAAGTATGTTATTTTTAATTTTTAGGTGGTGAAAGATTATAAGTGCAACGGTTATCCAACTAGTCCTGGTACCAATGTGACTACAATTCATCCTAACCACAGTAGTTTGGGAGAGGAGATGCCTAATGGCTTTGTATTGAATTAGCATTTAAAATGAAATACTATCTATTAGTTTTAAAAAATGAAGTGTTAAATTTTTAGTAGGATAAAGATTTTTAATTTTAATGGTGTAAATTGAATAAATAAGATTGAAAATATTATTTTATAATAAATTTTTGTAATATTTAATTTTAACTAATTAATTAATAAATCAAATACAAATAATTAAATAATAATAATCTGTTTAGATCCTATGGGAGTTTCACCTTCAAATCTTCCCGTCTTAATAGCCCTGGATGCTCTTCTCTCTACCTTCTTATTTTTTTCTTTTCTTCTATTTAGTCGACGATGACAATAATTTTAGTGTTGGTTTCAATAGTTGATGACTTATATCTTTTTTTATATATATTTATTGTTAGTTTTTATTTTTTTATTATCTTTTAAATTTTAATAAGAATCTTTTTGTTGAATAAGCACATCTTGTTACACTTTTTTATCTTTATGATATATATTTTTGTATTGACACGTTTTTATTTTATAATGCATTTTATATTTATTTTTATAATTATTTGATGCTCATATAGAAATTTTTACAATGTTAATTTATGATTTAAGATTATCAGTAGTCATAAATAATTTAATTCTCTTTTATAATTATTTACTGATGTAATTGGAATCGTACATCGAAACAACCAACAAAATTAGGGAGTGTGAGGACCATGGGAAGGGTGTCGGCAGAGGGGAGGCGAACCTCTCCAACGCCCAACATCGTAAGCCCACTTGTCATTCATATCTTTGACCCTTTGATTGGGATGCATTCAATTCATCATTTTATTCCATATTAAACTTCAATTAAATTACAAAAACAGCACTATCCACCATCTCTTGGGACCCTCGTGGCATTATCAAGATCGCTCCCCCTACTGACACGTCAACGTCATAGTACCAAAAGGTCCAAAACCCACGCCTCCCTCCTTTTAGAGAAAAACAACACAAAATAAAATGGGAGGAATCTAAGATGATATGATGAAATAATGCACTATTGTCTTTAAATAAGATTATCAAGGTGTAATATTATTTAAAACTATATTTTATTATATTGTCATTACAATAAGTTTTTAAACGAAACTAATTTGTAATATTTAAAATTAAATTATTGATATTTTTTGTAAAAATCTTTACATTGGACTGTAGTCCATTTTTGAGATTTTGGTAGCATTAGGATAAACCTAAAAATCAGCCCTAATAATAAGTATTAAAAAATTAAAATTTTAAGAGTATACTCCTAATAACAAGTATTAGAAAAAAATTAAGTCTCTAATAACAAAAAAATATTAAAATTTTAAAAATATGTACTTAATAATAAATATTGAGAAAATTGGGCCCTTAATAATAGGTATTGGAAAAATTATACCCTTAATAACAAAAATTGAAATAATTGAACTCCTAATAACAAGTATTGAAAAAAATTAGGCCCCTGATAACAAGTATTGAAAAAAATTGGGCCCCTAATAACAAGTATTAAAAATAAATACATTTTAAGAGTAGACTCTTAATAACAAGTATTAAAACAATTGAACATCTAATAACAACTATTGGAAACAAATTAAATTTTAAGAGTAGACTTCTAATAACAAGTATTGAAAAAAATTAAATCATAATATTAAATATTGAAAAAACTATTATTAAAATTAGACCCTTTAATTATGGACGGTGGGTCTTGGGCAAGTGGTGAAGCCTGAGGCGTCACCCTTGTTGCCCCACCCTCAGGGACGAGACTGATTGGACTCTACCTAAATTTTACATTTAACATATTATTTTTTGGAATAATTTCATTTGACATATAAGCATTGTTTAGTAAACAACGTTTTGAGTCAACATGAGAGGTTTGAGATAAAATTAGAGGTTTGACAAGTCAAATTCGTTATTTTATATGCTTGGTGAATAGGGGATTGTAATAGCGGATTGGATGAAACCTCTCAAAATGAAAAAGTTACTAATAGGAGCTTTTTGAAATTAAAAGTTTTTGACTTAAAAATTATAAGGATTCTTTTACCCTTAACAATTATAAATAATCTCCAAATAACCTAAATTCGACCTTTGTTATTTTCACTTAAATTTAATAATTAATCAAATTTTATTAAAAATAATTATATAAATAATAAATTAATATATAGAACCTTCAAATATATTGAGTGATGTTATATTAAAAAAATAATTTTCATATTTTAATTAATATTAAAAGATATAAAATATTGATAACTAATAAACTATTCAAACACTTTTATACAACCATCTAATACAATCAGCTAGTTAAATTAGCTAATGCAATTAGCTAGTCAAATTAGCTAAACGCTATCAATTAATGTAATTAGCTATCCGCTATTAGCTATTCAATAATTGACAAACAAGACCATTATAAATATAATTAGTATATGGATTAATATTTTAAATAAATGCACATACCATTATATTTTCCAAGTCATGCCTAATATTGTCAAATATTTATAAGAATAGATTCTAAAATAATTATCACAATGAACAAATTGTTCTAAACAAATTAAACAAATAGACATGCAAAAACATAATTTTTTTTGTCATATTCTATATTTTACTTGAAACAGTGGTGTTCATAGATTAGGCAGTCCGTCTGCCGCGCCCCAAATGATCCGTTTTCAATTTAAAAATAATACATGTTCATTTAAAATAATAATAATAATACAACTTTATATTAGTATATATTTTACAATTAAATTTAAATAAACTTACATTTTTATTTATTTGATCTATATTCGAACTGAGTCAAACGAACTTGGAGATTCACGGGCATGTCTAATATAGGAAGATTAAATTGATAAAACAAACTTTTAGGGATAAATTTGTCCAAAAGTATAATACTCTCATGGGAGTATTACATTACTTAGGAAATTGATATATATTGCATTAGGTTAATTTAGGCGGCTATTACATTGTTCGTTGAAATTTTAATTTTAGAAGCAATATTTAAATACAAACACATACCCTAATCCTAAATACTAAAACCCCAAACCCAAAAAATAATAAAATAAGTGGCAGAATGTGATGAAATGGTTGGAAAGGACCAACTTAAATTTTAAAAAAATAGAAAGTCTAATTAAATTTTTTAATAATTTCGAGAGATTTAACGAGAATTTTTAAAATTATAAGAGAAAATTTAATTAAAAATTTTAAAATTTTAAAGTTTAATATGAATTTTTAAAATTTTTGAGGGAGTCAAATTTAATTTTTAAAAATTTTAAGGGTCAAATTTTAATTTCCTAAAATTTTGGGAGCATTGACCTCAGTCCCTTCTACCTTTCGCCCCCGGAATTGAATCCTAATTTATACTACTAGCAGCTTAGATTAAAATACTTGAATCCCATGATTCCCTAAAGCTTCCTCTAAGTTTAAATTTGAAAAACATGAATGAAAATCAATGGTACATTTGGTTCTAGAGAACCGAGTCTGCTTTTACTTTTATTTTATTGGAAAATAGAAAACGTTGAAGAAAACGTGTTTTGTTGTAAAAATAGAAAATGGTTTATAGAAGATGAAAACAAAATAAGTGAAAATTTGAAAACATAAAGAATATGTTTTTATTGTTTTCATTAATAATGTTTTAGGAAAGTGAAAAATACGTACGATTTTTTTTTTAAATTTTAACTTCATTTTAATCTGGGTCTGAATCCTTCTAATATTATTTTTTAAAAATTTTAGTTTATTTAATTATATTTTATTATTATTATAACATTTTTTAACTATATTTTATTTTAATTATTTAATAATTATTTGTTCATTTTTATTTTAAAAAACTAGATATCAATCACATTTTTATTGTTTTCATTTTCGAAAACAAGGTTCGATCTCTATTAACCAATTGTGTTTTTTAATTTTTTTAAAAACCTAAAAATTAAAATAATGGTTGTCTTCAGTGGTGGATGTAGAAAGGGTTCAGGGTGGGCACATACCCACCCTGAAAATTTAAATTTCTTTTATTCGTTATTTATTTTATTGAGTGTATCTACTATAAAATTTTATTTGTGTTCACTCGCATACAAAAAAAATTATATTGTTAATATATGTGTGCTCACCCTTAATTTTTTTTTAGATCCGACATCGGCTGTTTGAAGGTTAATTAATAGGGAAACGACGTGATATAGTACCACGAGAAAATATCAAAATCAAATGAAACCTTAAAGGGAAGTAACCAAAGATGAATAATGTTACAGAAATTCTCCAAGAGAATAACAATAAATGTTTCTCATTAGTCTTTCTAGTTTAAACCTAGACAAGGATGCTTCAAAAACATGCATGCATGCATACCCATACAAACACATCCTTTTCTTTGCCATTTTTTTAAAAAACTTTATGTTTTTTTTAAGGCATAATACCAAAAAATATCCCTAATATGTGATTGAATAGTTATTTTGGTCCCTATTTTTTTGAACTAATTTAACCCCTAACATTTTATTTTGGGTCAAAATAGCCCATGTACGGATGAAAACTGTTTCTCAACTTACGATAAACAACTTAAAATGACGTGACAAACCTACATGGCAGTGCACATCGCGATATCAATGTCATATAGACAAATATGCCAACTTCAGATAATGACACACAAGTAAAAAAATATTCTTATAAAATTGTATAAAATATAAAATATTTTTCTTCCTGGCGCGTCATTCTATTAAGTCATTTCAAGCGGTTTATCATCAGTTAAGTAACATTTTTTTATCCGCAGAGGGGTCATTTTGACAAAAAATGAAACGCTGGGTTAATTGGTTTAGAAAAAGAATAGAGACCAAAATGACTATTTAGTCAAACGTTAGAGGCATTTTTGGCTTTATGCCGTTTGTAAATATACTGATGTGATTATATGATAATATTTGTTTGTATTTTTTCTTAAATCTTTAATAATGTACACGATTTTTGCACATATATATATATATATATTCAAATTCGAATCTCTTAAAATAAACATCATCATCTTTTCTATCAAAGCCTATGCGTTATGATTTAAAATTTCATTATTGTGAAGATTTGTCATGACAACTACAACTACTTATGACCATGGGAAATGAAGTATGAATAAAATACAATGAGTTTGCAGTTGTCCGGAGGAAAAAAAAACCAAGGAGGCTGCCTTAATTATGTTATTTAATACTGAGTTTACCTAAAGAGAGCAGGCTATTTATTGCGGGTTTTGAAACTTGGAAACATGCTTCTTTATGTAACTCAACCAACTTGGATAAATGTAATATTTAATATAATTTTTTTACTCTTCTAATTTTTCGAGGCTTTATCTTGATTTATCTGAATAGATTCACGTCGTACATCTATTTTTGGTAGATGAATTTCTCAGCAAAGACGTTTTGCATACACAAAGCTTCGGACTTAAAATTTGCATAAGCGATATCAAGCTACATGGGCGAATCTTGGCGACCAAGGTTGAGGGGCCTTATTTAAAATTTTCAAAAATTTTAGATGTTTAATTTAAAATTTTCAAGATTTAATTAGAAATTTAAAAAAGTTTTAAATGGGGACTTAATTAAAAAAGTCAAAAATTTTAAAATATAATAACATTTTTAAATTTTTTAAAAGGTCAAATTTTAAATTTTAAAATTTTAAAAGAGCTAAAAATTAGTATACCACATTTTAGAGGGCCAAGCCCCCACAGACTCCACGATGACTCTGCTCAGTCAAACTGTTTAGCACTTGAACCAATTATGTTGTTTGACTCCTCCTTAACTAAACTGTTTATTATTTAGATCAATCCGTTAGTTTTAACATAATATTTTTATACATATTTTAAAGTAAAATCGAATAATAAATATATAGAGAAATCAAATATCTTTGGATATTTGAATCAGTATAAGTTGTTATCAATATCATCATCCCTATAAAACACTTGTTTATTCACCCGATTAGGTAGTGTTTGAATTGAAGCGGTGTCTTGAAATTCCATGAAAGAGTGTTAGAATTTCGTAGAGGATGTCTCAACTCTAAAGTAAGGTGTGAGTACGAAAAAGGTTTTTTTTTAATGAAAACGAACAATTATTTTTTATTCTCGCTATTCGACTCATTGATCGAACAATTCAAATTAAGTATTCTAGAGATTTAATATGATTCTCCCAACTCGCTGAATTGCTGCAATATTGCAGCTGAATTTTTTTTTCCTTAAGTGTGGCACCTCTCATTTTATTTTTAGATCTATAACATTTGCTACAGTAATAGTAAGGCCGAACTGATTCTATTTTAACTTTAAACAATGTTTTCTTTTTTTATTAAAAAAATTAAAGTCGAATCACCTACAATTCGATTTTAAACAATGTTTTCTGTGTAAAGTGCATTCCCGCCACCTATCTTCATCATTCTTTAATAAAAAAATTAGAATAAACAATGAAGTCGGATTGAGTGCACACCGACTTCACTTTTATTGTTCAAACTACAATATTTGTGTAAATAATTTTGTTTGTACCATATTCGTGGAAAAAAAGTCAACTGCCATATTTATGCAAAGCTTCCCTCCCAATCATATTTTTTCTATTCACATCATCATAATTCAAATATATAATATTAATTAAGGGATTTGACGTCTTATTCTGCTAGAGAAACTGATTGTTGGTCAAACAAGAGTTATATATATATATATATATATATATATATATATATATATATATATTGCGCGGCTACTGTCTGTCACATGGCAATGCATTGTCGTCACATGGAGATACTTCTACGTTTTCTTAACTTTTATTTTAGAAAAATATTAATGACCATTGATATTGGTTGAGAGTAGGAGTGTTTTTGAGTATTCGGATTCTTTTTTTTAATATAGTTTAAATAATATAATATGATTATACGTAGATTATAATAATTAATTTAATTATATATTATGTTCATGTATTAAAACAAACAAATACTATCAGGTAATGAAAAAAAACTAAAAATAAAAGAAACCGTTAGCATTGCAAGGCAAGACTGTTTTATTTAGTTACAAGAGAAAGAATAAAATAGATTTAAAATAACAATTAATTTTTAAATTTATAAATTATCTCACTTACTAACCTTCAATACATTAAAAATTAATATCTTTTTTTGGGAAATAAATTAAAGATCCCTACTATAACACCCGATTTCGGGACCCGAGAGTTGGATTACACCTGAGGCATGGGCCTCGCGTTTGGGCCATGGTGAATGGACCCCATGAGCTTTGATGGGGCTGGTTTTAAGGTTTTTGGGCTGGACTTTGGTATTGGATTGAGTTAGGAAGATGAGGAGAGGACAATTGGGTAAATTCCAAATTGTGTGAGGGGAGGAGGAGAGGCTTTTAATTTTTTTTTTTTTGCAGAGAAAGATGATAATGAGGTCACCTTGCGCCTCTTTTCTCTTTATCCCTTTTCTCTTCATCTTTCTACTTCTCATTCATAAGAAAAGGTTTAATCTTTGAGTTTTTAAGAGTGAATCACGTTTTGAGCCTTAAGGAAGTGTTGTTCAACAATTAAGGATCTACAATCAAAGGTAAAAAATGGTCTAGAATGATAGGTGTTGGGCTCGAATTCCTTCAACCGAAATGCTTGCCAAGTGGTGGAGAAGTCGATCTTTGGGTGTTGGTGGTGGAAGCAAAAAGATAGAAAATGGACACAAGGATTTAGAGTGGTTCGACTTTCTAACCAAAGCCTACATCCACTACCTTAGCTTCCCCACTAAGGATTTCCCAAATTCACTATGAATTTCTTCCCCTTTTACAAGGCTTAGGAGGCAACCTTTACAATCCTAGACCAAATTACCAAGTCTAGCATTCAAAGCTTACAACCCAAGCTTTGGGAATCCTCTCAAACAAAAGAAATGAAGCAAACAATAATTCCTCACTACAAGGTATGTGTTTGCACTCTTTAAGCACTCACCCAAATCCTAAAACACTTGAGCAAATATAAACATTTAAACCTCACAAGTGTTGTCTATACAAAGAATAAGAATTAAAGCACTAAGACTTGATTACAATCATAATGTTGTTGACTTGAGGATCATTAGTTGTTGTTGAAGCTTGAAGGGTCCTTAAATACTCCCAATTGAGTTTCTAGCCGTTGGAGACCATTGGGATTGAATTGGAGCCGTTGGAGCCTCTATTTTCTATAATTAATGCAGTTTTGTAGCTGTCCGTATTGATACACAGGTTACCCGTATTGATACGCCCTTCTTGGAAACTAGCCGTTAAGCTCTTAGCTGCATAACCGTATCGGTACGTGTGTACCTGTATCGGTACATGTACTAGCCGTTGTGCCCATTCTAGCTGCCCGTATCAGAACACCTTGGACCGTATCGGTACTGTGTATCGGTACGCCTTGGTCCTGTTTTGGTACACTCTGCAATTTGAAAGACTGTTGGGAAATAGCCGTGGGGGGTAGTTAAACAGGGATCGGTACGCGTACATGCTTATCGGTACGACCCTATCGGTATCAGTATGCCTAGGGGCGTATCGGTACGGTTTTTCGGTTCTGGAAAATTACTGTAGTTGAATCCCTTGGACCGTATCGATACGGGGTATACCGTATTGGTACGCCTGTGTTGAAAATGTTAGTTTGGCTTCTTTAAAACATTTCCAAATCTCTAAAAAACTTCTCAAACTTATTTTTAAGTTGTTTGGACTTAAAAACATTTTGAAACCTTTTCAATTTAGTCCAAAACTATTTTCAATTATTATATCAAAACAAATATCCTAACAGTAGGTATTGAGATTTTGATAGGGGTTATTGGGGAAGTTCGGGAATAAGATCTAGGAAGCTCCATTTATGGTTTAAGTTGAGTTTTAGATTCTAAAATCTTCCCAATAATGTAGTAATACATTTGGTAATCTTCATTGTAGTGAAAGCAGTGGGAGAACCTTCCAAAGCTCTTTGGAAGAAAAAAAGCTTGAAGGCTTGAAGAGAGCTTCATCCCAGCCTTCAAAGTTGAGGTTAGTACCCTTCTAACTTCTGTGTGTTCATGTGCATCATCATTTTGGTATGTTTGCTTGAAATATGATATTTTGGTTAAGTTAGAGTTTGGTTGATCATCCATGGTAAATTCTATGATTGTTGTTGTTTGGGGATAAAAATTAATAGAAACACACCAAATAACTCCTCATAACATGTAAGAATGATTTGGGACTCAATGGTTAAGGGTAAGGGCAAATTCAGGGAATTTTTGAGCTCCAGAGCATAGAATTTGGGCTTGAGTATAGGTACAATTCCTGCCCGTATCGATACGCCCTTATAGAAGCTAAGTCTTCCAGACGAAATTCCAAAAAGGTATCGGTATGGCTAGAAGAGTATCGATACCAGTGCACTATTGTAATTTTTAGTGACCAAAACAGGTATCGGTACGCCAAAAAAATTATCAGTACGGGCTTCGGGATCGATACGTAAGGCGGGTGTACCGATGTTTGGCTTTGATATGCCACGTAAGCATTTCGATACGGGCTTAAGGATCAGTACGTAGGGTAAGCGTACCGGTGTTGGGTTTTGATACACCATGAAGGCGTATTGGTATGACTGGCTGACCAACTCTTTGAACCAAAGCTGAGAATTGATACCTATAGAGGCGTATCAGTACGACCTGGATAATCTGCCCAAGATTTTATGTTTTGAGTTTGAGGGTTCCATAATTTATGGTTAAGGTCCCAATGAGTCTCTTATAATGTAAAATGTAACGCCCCGATTTTGGTCCTATGAGTTTTCTAGGTGGTTTGGACGGCCTGACGGATCGGATTAGAGGATTTGAGCCAATTTCGAGATTTAGTTTGGAATAAATATTTTTGGATGAGATATAAATATAGAAAAATAATCTAAAATTATTATTTAATATGGAAATGATTTTGGTAAAATCAATTTTACAAAAAGGGGTCTCAAAATTGGACATTTTGGTTAGTGACAAAAATGTAAAGTTTTAAAACTATTTTTAGTGATTGTTTTGTAAAAGGGTCAAAACTTTGAATATTTAAGGAGCTATTTGCACAAAGTCTAATATCATACTTTTCCACTTAATTAGCTATTTTAAATGATTTTAAAATAATATAAAAAGGCTTGGAGAATTAATTGGATAATTAAAAAACTTTAAAAAATTTAACGTAACTAACTTTTCTCAAAAGGGATTTTCTCTCCAATTTTCTCCAGTCAAACACTTATTTTCTCTTAAAAATTCTTAGGTAAAATCTTATTTTAATAAATCCTTTGATTTCAAATGAAATTATAATGATTTCCTAATAATATCTAATTGGGTTCTCATTGTTTTGTTATGTAAATTCATCCAATTAAAGGGAAATGCAGCCATTAGAGGTGAGGTTCATTCTTCTCCTCTAATACAAAGTTCTTTATTGAAATTCTCAAGTTATTGACCCTTTATATATGTTTTCTAACTTGATTTAATGATTTAATTATGAAAGATTTGCTAAAATGAGGTTTAATTGGTTAAATTGGTGGATTTTTGGATACACTCTATTTAGCTGAGTTCTTGATTGATTTTAATCATGATTTTGATGTTTATTAATGTTAAAATGTGGGCTTTAACATTAGAATCCAGAAACTACGTGAATCTCTAATTTTCTAGGTTGTTAGTTGTGAGTTTTGGGTGTTGTGGTGGTTTAATGAATGCTGGAGGTATAAGGATGTTGTTGTTGTGTTTTTAGATGTTAGGTGATGTTAATTGATGGTTTAAAACGATATATTATGGCTGATTTAAGTTAGTAAGATGTTTGATGTTGATTTCGGTTGTTGTAAAGTGAAATTGAGTAGTGGGTGTTGAGGATTTATGTTATTGAATGTATTTTGATGCATTGAATCCTCTGTTTTTGTGTGTGGATAAATTAGGGGAAGTTGATCCTCAAGCTTGAATGATTGTTTTGGAAGCTTTGGAGGCGATGTTACTGTATTGGCAAGCGAGGCTTTACGTGTCGATGAGTGAGAATATGTTTTACAGCTTTGCTAATGTTTGAAAGTAGTGTTTGGGAGTTTAGATCAAGCTTGAAACGCTGGTCTAAGCTCAGAAGTAAGTAATAAATTCTCTCTCGAACTTAGTTTGGCAATTAGTTTTATGCAATTGTTTAAACGGTTTAATTACTCACTGTATATGCATATTTTGAGCATCGTATAATGCTGGAAATTGATTACATAATGATGTTGATACATTTGGAAGTAATGCATGTTTTGTTAATGTTTATGAACATTGGTTAATGCAAGGTTTATTGTATTGGTTAAATGATTTTGGTGATGCATATGAAAATAGTGAGTTAATCTTTAAGAAATGAATTATATTGGCAAGTGATGGTATGGAAATGCTTTGAAAATGTTATCGGATATAGTTGGCCAACCATAGGATTGATAGTGTAATATAAAAAGTCACCTTGGATGTTGAGGGATTTTGATCCGGTGTTCTGTAAACTCCATCCAAGTACTCTAACGATCGAGGGGTTTAGATCTTTATATTGAAGACTCCCG
Organism: Hibiscus mutabilis; assembly: GCA_019671005.1. Classification (NCBI taxonomy): domain Eukaryota; kingdom Viridiplantae; phylum Streptophyta; class Magnoliopsida; order Malvales; family Malvaceae; genus Hibiscus; species Hibiscus mutabilis. Next base: position 6,949,124 of record CM033742.1, read on the forward strand.
TTAGTGGGTTATGCGTCCAACTGATGTGTGGGGTTGCAAATGTACCCGGTTGTAATGTACCAATAATTTCTGTTGTGATGGCATGAAGTGTTTGGAACACTTGTTGAATTCGTGTATCCGATGTTATGTTTTGTAAAGTGAGAACTTGTTAATAATCACTTGTGAGCCAATATAATTGGTGATGTATCATGAGATAGATTATATGTATATTGTGGAGTAAAAATGTGTTACTCTTTAAACCTTGCATTGGTAGTATGCATGGAAAAGCTTAAATTGAGGGTAGCAAATGGGATTTTGCTGTTGAATCCATGATACATGTTGCATATGGTTTAATATGTTGTTTTGGAAATGTTAAGTGCATGTTAGATAAGGCGTGATGTTGAAATGATGATTTAAAAGTGTTTTGGAAAATGGTTATCAAAAGAATTGTCAAACGGTTTAAAATGCATTGATGGATGTTGGTTTTTGAGCTTTCCTTACTAAGCCTAGTGTGCTTGCACACTCATTTCCTATTAATGCAGATAATTAAAAGTCAAGGGCAGTGAGGAAGTAAGGAAGAAATCCAAGGACTTGTGGCAAAGTATGGTTTTCGAAACATTTATAGTAGTAATAAGGGTAATGTGTCAAATGTTGTTTTGACAGGGTTTTTGATGAACTCCCTGTTAGTGCAAGTTATAATCGTTGGTTTGGACTTGTAAGTGGTTTAAAGTGCTTGAGATGTGGTTGGATTTGTGTTTTGGATGTTCATTAGGGAGCATGCCTATAGACCTTGTGGTTGTTCATGTTAGACTTGCTATGATTGTTTGAAATGCTGGTATGTTGATGTCTAAGCATGTTTCTATTGTTATATGACGTTTGGTTACAAGTAAGAGTTGTTTGGAGTGAGCCAAAGTGTCATATGTTGGACCTAAAGGTCATTATAGGCCTCTGCGTACCAATATGGGTACCCAAAGATCGGTACGCAGGGTCCTATTAAGGCTCAAATCATTGGAATAAAGCAAAAGGTATCGGTACGCCTAGCCCCCGTATCGGTACGCCTTAAGAAAAATTATGCACTAGTGTCGGTATGCAGGTTTACATACTGATACGATCCCTTCAATTTTAACAATCTATATTGATACGCGGGATACCGTATTAGTATGCTCTTTAGCTACTGGAATTCCGAGTTTGAGATAACAAATGGGGGATCGGTACAGGGTCAAGGTCGTATCGATACGGCTATATATGTATCGGTACGAGTAGCCATTATGTTAGTTAAAATGTATCGATACGGGCTTGTCAGTATCGGTACGCTCTGTTGTTTTTTGTGTATGTCAATGCTGAAATTTAGATATCTTGCAATCTAGTCCGTGATTGTTATGTATGCAATTGAACGAACTTGGATAACTGTTTTGAGTTGGAATTTAACATGTTAGCATGAAATTGAATTAATTAAGGTTGAGTAATCTTAATCGTGATAAAGACCTTAAAATTTATAGATATTACATTTTGGTCCCTAATGTGAATTGTTGGACAATTGAACCTCGTTTTGCAATCTAATTTCAATGTGACATTTTCGCTGAAGCATGTTCACCGAGAATAATAATAATATGCATATAGACAAGATGAAAAAGGGGCTCGATTTAGGTTTTAGTTCGGGTTTGCTTCGGCAAACCTAATGTGACTCTTTTAGTCTGGTTTCGGCTAGGCCAGGCTAAGAGGGTTACATAAAATGAGTATTAAAACTGAGAAAATGTGTTTCTAACTTCTTATGTGAATTAATTGGACAATATTGTGTTTGAATAAAAGGGAATTGCTTGTTTTAGCAAATCTTAGGGATCTTTGGTGGATCATATGTGATTGTGCCATGTGTGGGCACTTGTTTGGTAGGATCTAGATACCCAGTGAGTGAGTGTTGCAACACAAGAAGGCCACCCGATATGAGATTTCGAGTGATAAAATGAAGGCCATTCGATATGAGATTTTGGGTGATGATATTTGCTCAATGCGAGATGCTGATCCCCACTCAATGTGAGATTCCAAGTGAAGACTCGATGTGAGATTCCGGGTGATGATATTTGCTCAATGCGAGATTCCGATCCCCACTCAATGTGAGATTCTAAGTGAAGGCTCGATGTGAGATTTCGAGCATAAGTGGGTTTCCCAGTGTCAAATGATATTTGGGCCTCACTCTTGGTTTATTTATTGATGTGCTTATGTTATTTGAGATGTTGTATTGTGCATAAAATGTGTTTAAGCGGTTATGGTAGCGCCATTGCTTTATCTTACCTTGATATCATATCAACTAGTATGCTCTTAATTATGATTCACCTGAAGCATGGTCGAGTGGTTGTGTATCCACTGAGTTTTATTAGCTCAACATTCGGAATCGTTGTTTCTGTTCTCAGGTAGATAGGTTGATCATGTGTTGCGGAGCACCATCGAAGCGAGAAATTTAGCATTGACCTTTGTGGTTGAGTATAAGTACTTAGATGTATTGGGCTATGTATTTGTAGGACCCATGTATTTGTAACTTTATTTGAATTAAATTTGTATAGGTCAAATGTTTTAAATGTTGATTATTTAGAGCTCCTTATGAATGTTTAAATATTTTAAATATTGTTGAACTTAATATTTTAGAAATGTCATGGTTGGACTTGTTGTGCTTATTGGATTTACAAATAAATTTTTTTATGAGAGTGGTTTGGGCTTATGGCCCAAATGTAGCATCCGAGTTTAGGGTGTTACACCTACATACATTAATTCATAATATTCAATACATTGATTGTTTAATTTATGGAAAAACCCAATTTTTTTGTTACATAAAACTCAAAACTCAAAAAGAGGTCTTAAAAGATGAACTAAAGAAGTTAGAAAGTAACCTCATTCTATTCTACAAAAATAATTTACTGCAGAATTTAAAAAAAAAACCAAACCTAACCCTAACTTTCGGCCGTCTAGGGTGGCGCCGCTCTTGACTTTTGAGCGGTAGCCACCCCCACATCTACCTTTATTTCCCCTCGCCTTTTTCTTTTCTTTTTTTTTGCTTCTCTGTTTTTCTCTAGTATTAAATTTTCTCTGGTCAACTGGTAGTCATTTGGTTGCGGAGCTTCATCCCCTGGTGGCCAGGGCTCTGCTTGGGTCGTCGTTTGTGAAAGGAAGCTTGAGTTTTGCAGATGAGGGATCGATTTGGCCCTTGCCTCCGGTTCTGATGGATTTCTTCGCTGTTGTTTTTGGATCCAGTCTCCTTGTTTGTCGTTTGGCTTGACCTTGACCCGTTGGCTTTGCCCTCCTCATGAAAACGCTATTCTTAGTTCTTAAAGCGTTTTTCTCAGGTGGATTTCTTGATGCATTGCCTACTCTCTGTTCATTCTTTCTGCACTGTCAGATTCGGATATACAGGTTCAAGATGATAGTTGGCTTGGTGTCCTCTCCTTACCTCGTCAGATCTCTCTTCCCCTCTTGCTAAGTGTGAAGTGCTTATCTTCTTTGTTACGTAGTTTTTTTGCTCTGCTTCTTGTGTGGTTATATTTTCTCCCATTCTCTATATTTTCTGTTCTAAGATTTTTTTTCTTTTTTGTTGATGTTTTTATTCTCACCCTATTTCTCTCTGTTATGTGTTGTTCTTTTTTTTTTTTGTTAATGGATGCCGACTTGTTCTAGTTAAAAAAAAGTTTGAAAATAACGAAGTTTGCACATTAAAGGAAGCAACAGCTCCAATATATTCCATATCTCTATGTATTATTAGTATTTTATGGGTAAATTACAAATTTCGCCACTCAACGTTACTATTATTCTTAGTTTGGTCACTAAATTTTATTTATTTAATTTATCTATTCAATTTTCAATTGCTCTTGTTGTTTTGGTTACTCAATCGTTAAATCATAGAAGATATGACGTCGCACCTTACTTTATTAATATGTTAATTTGACATGAGTTATTTTAATAATATTTTGTCCCACAAGATTTAAAAAAAATTATAATCACTAAACCCTAACTCAAACTAGCTTTCCATTCTCATCCCAAATCAGAAACCCTCATTGTTCCCAACCCCAAATCTTCACTTACCTCAACTTATGGGTACCCAACATCCAAAATGGACCAACAGGCAAAGCACCTTTACCAATTGCAAAAAACCAACGTGGGTACCCAACATCCCATATGAAATTACTTCAATTGGCAATCCACACAATGGTTGGGAATAACTCCACCCATTTGTTCTGCAAAAGGATTTGTAATTTCTGCATTAAAATTTTGAATTTTGATCAATACAAAAAGGATTAAATGTAACAGAAAAAATTGTGAACTTAAAGAATCCATGAACATGAGAGGCTTGTCCATGTTCGAGAACAATTGGATTCACATTGACAATATTTTTATGACTCATTGGTCGTTGTTGATGACGGTCAACAGTGGTCGATAGAGCGGTCAGTTACAATACACAATGGTTGAAATATGGGTTAATAGAGATGGAGACAATGACGAAGAAGAAAAGGAAAAATTAAATTTTATATAACTTAAAGTGAACCCATTTTAGTGTAAATTTGACTATTTTTTTAAAGATTTCGTTTTGGTGTCATATGCTATGTCATACCATGTTAATTATTTAACAAAAAATGACCAAAATAAAAATAATTTAAGAGTTCCAATATTAAATAAAAATTTTCAAACTTTAATGAATAAAATGGGAGTGAAAAGAAAATTAGTGATTAAATGTATAATTTACTCTTTATATATGTACACAAAAAGTGTATTTAAGACTCTCTCTCCATCTCCAATTATTCAATAGCTTTTCTCTAACATCAAATCTTTAAATGAAAACCAGCTTTGAGTCTGAGATAAAGCTCAAACCTTTGAACACCTATTTATCAAACACTTAAAATGAACTTCTTTGCACCCTCTGAACCTCTTGTTTATAGTTCTTAATAATAACCCAATGCTTCATTTCTCGAGTCTAGAGTTTCTGTAGGTTGGGGGCGGCGGCGGTTTTTCTATATGGATTTTGGGGTGGTTGGTTTGGAGGGGTCTGTGGGTTCAGAGACTACTGCTACTACTACGAGTACTGGTTTTACTTTGGTTGCTTCAGATTCTGAGACAAAGCAGAAGCTGTATGGATCTGGGTTTCTCAAGCAAGAGAGATCTGGCAATGGTGAAGATGATTGCAGGGTTTCAAAGCTGGCCAAATTTGATGATTTCTCAGCCTCCAAGGCAATGCTGTCCCAACAGAGAAACACTTCATCTCGATCTAATAATACCTCTATCTTCTTTGATGGTCAACAACATCAGCAAATGCTGAGCTTTTCTGCTCTCAAATCTGAAGCTCTTTCAATGGAGAGGAGCTCCCAAAATGTCACATTCCCTTACAATCATCTCACATCACCGGCTTATACTAAACATACAGGTTAAGGTTTAATGCATGATCGTGAGTTGTTCTTAGCTAAGCTCAGAGATGTTTTGTTTTGTGTTTTTGGGTTTTCTTTTGATTTGATTCCATGGTTTCTGGTAAAAAAGGGTCTTTCGTTTTAAAGTCTTGTTAGGAAAGTGTGAGGCTGTCCATGAAACTGATTTAGGGGACAAGAATATTTCTGGTAATAACCAAACAATTACATGTAAGTTTATGCTTATGTTTCTTTTTTGTTATCTTTTGTGTTGTGGTTTCTTGTTGTATGAAAAAGACTCCTCAAGATGTTGCAGACAAGTTTATGGTTTGGGGTTAACTTGCCTTGACCACTTTCTAAAACACTAAAACACCCCTTTTCCCCCTTTAAGAGTAAAATCTACGTACTTTTCCATTTGTCTTTTTTACTTTTAACATTTTTATTTTTCTGGTCTTGGTTTTATGTTTCAGGCTACCATAGTGGAGGGTTTAGTGGTGCAAACATGAATGGTGGACCATTCACTCCATCTCAATGGATGGAGCTAGAACACCAGGCTTTGATCTACAAATACATAACTGCAAATGTGCCAGTACCACCAAATCTTCTTATTCCTATAACAAAAGCCCTTGATTCTGCTCGTTTCTCTTGCTTTTCTGGTGGACTCCTCAGACCAAATACATGTAAGTTCTGTGTTTTTAAATGTCCATGTAATTTCTATGGTTGGTCCGAAAGTTGCAGCGAGGTGCTTTCTCTGCACTTTACTTTCTATTCTTCTACTGAGTATGGATACTGAGATTATATGAGGATATCAGATATAAGCCATTGTTTTTATGTATTTTAATGCAAAATGTACTGTTGAGGTAGGTGAAAATTATGCACTCAACGGTGATGGAGATGAAACCAATCTTTGGTACCCTTAATTCCAGCACTTACATTACATTATTGTGGGTTCGAATTGTTACATTGTCTTTTAATTTAAGCCTGATCCATCACAAGCTGTCTTACTAGATTTGTACATTTGTTTTGGTCCCCATGCCCATGTGCTCAAAGGCAACTTCTCCCTACTTTTCTAAAGAAGTTAGAAAGTTTTGATCCAAATACCGATTAGCTAAGCCTAAGTACATTTTTGTTTTGATGTTAGACTTTGAAATTTGTTAATTTTAGTACTTATTTTTTTCTTCCTGTTAATCTGTTTTGAGGATGTTTTTCAACAGTGGGATGGGGAGCTTTCCATCTTGGGTTCTCAAACAACTCCGATCCAGAGCCAGGACGGTGTCGCAGAACAGATGGAAAGAAATGGAGGTGCTCGAGAGATGCGGTTGCAGACCAGAAGTATTGTGAGCGGCATATGAACAGGGGCCGCCATCGTTCAAGAAAGCCTGTGGAAGGTCAATCCGGACATGCAACCACCGCTGCCACCAAGCTGATGCATCATACTGTGTCATCCTCTTCGGCATCAGTGGTAGGGCCAACTGGTGGGAGCAGTGTGTCCAACAGCCTCGCCGTTGCTCAGCAGCAATTCAAGAATTTGCTGCCTGCTGGAAAATCTAATCTTTCGGGGTCAACTCCGATGAACAGGTGATAGAATTGTCTCCCAGCATTTATTCCTTGTTTTTAAGCTTCTGCGTACGTTATAGTTAACATTACTTGGACTGTTTATTCGTCCTAAAGTACCCGCATTTTTTACTTGTATATGACATTGATGGACTCGAAATCTATTGATTATTGTTGTTCCTGCAGGCTGCTTCTGAATAAAGAAACCATTGGTGAAAGAACACATGATACTGCACCAGGGAATGAGTTTGGGGTTGTTTCTTCTGACTCACTCCTTAACCCTTCCCACAACAGCCCCTCCCTGGGTAAGTGCATTAATTTTGGTTGTTCTCAAGATCTTAATAGTCAAGAAACCGAATCCAATCGTCCTGTTCACCAATTCATCGACGGCTGGCCTAGAATGCAGTGTGATCGTTCTTCCATTTCCTGGCCTGAAGTTGATGTTCAATCTGATAGGACTCGGCTTTCAATATCAGTACCGATGGTGGTCTCGGATTTCATGTCCTCTACTTTGTATCCCTACAATGAAACTGCAACTCGTTCTCCTCTCCGATTATCGCATGAACATGACCCTATACAGATGGGATTGGGAGTCAGCAGCATTGGTAATGAAACAAACCGGAGGCAAGCTAATTGGATTCCCATCTCTTGGGAGACTTCCATGGGAGGTCCTCTTGGTGAGGCATTGCATAGCACGAACAGCAACACCGCAGACTGCAATAACTCATCTGCACTTAACCTTATGACAGAGAACTGGGATCATAGTCCTCACTTCGGATCATCTCCTACTGGGGTCTTACAAAAGACTACATTCGGTTCGCATTCGAATAGCAGTGCTGGAAGCAGTCCGAGAGCAGAGAATAATAGGAATGATCTACTTGGTTCCACCGTTGTTCGTTCTTCTTAATTTGCCTGCTTTGTAACAACTTCATCGACTGGCTAAGTTCGATGAAGAAGGAAAGAAATTCAAGCATGGATTTTATATATGTTTGACAAACATGGAACATTTGGTTATGAAAGCTTAAACTATTATGTTAATCCCTTTAAGTTTTGTACTTTGTAGCTGTGATATATCAGATATAAATCCTTAAATCTATCATTCAACTGTGCATGTTCTGCAAGCTTTCTCTGTGAATGTACCAATTGAAACAGTTACAGCGTCGAAATGCACATCGATGTGTGAAACATCCAGAAATTCAATGATGAAAATGTCAACTCCCAAGGTGCAACTTAAACCATTATCTTTGGCATAAAGCCAAAAAAACAAATGGCTTAAAATTGCGTGACAAATTTATATTGCAGTACAAGTTAGACATGTCAATGTCATATAGACAAATGTGTTGACTTAAAAAATATTACACCAGTTAATTTTTTTTATAAAATTTACAAAATATAAAATAAATTTTTCTGCTGACTTATTATTCTGTCAAATCATTTCAAACTGTTTACCGTCAGTTTTCTAATAATTTAGGAATAGTATATGATTGTTCTAGATTAAGGACAGTTGTGCGAGTGCAAATAGGGTTCAATGTATTGCACCACACGTGATTTCTCCACTGAGGTTGGTATAGAGACGGTTAAGTCAGTTAGTCTGTTTCAAAACCAACTACTCAGTATTCTTTGTATATAATGAACTGGTTTCCATTGGAGATATTACAGTTCTTGATCAATAAAATAAAATGAGAGTACCGCCTCTCTTTCTCAATCCTCATCTCCTTTGATTTTTTAATTCTTAATAGGGTCATTTTGACCCAAAATACAACGTTGATGGTTGAATTATTAAAAAAAAATAAAGGTCAAAATAATTATTCATTCAAACGTGAGGTATTTTTTTGACTTTATACCTTAAATTTTTTTTGTAGCACAAACTAAATTTAGAAGCACACCGAAAACAAACTATATTTTTGTAGCCAAAATAACTATTTAGTCAAACGTTGATGGTTGAATTACTTTTCTTATTTTGCAGGAAGAAGTTATATTTGAGTAAATTATTAAGCGCCTAAGCACACTCGATCTACGTCTTTTCTGTATATTATGCCAACAACAATGTTATTGAAGTAAATTCGATCAACAAATCGAAGAATTTAAGATTGCCTTTTTAAGTCTAATGTTAGTTTATGTCAATTGATCCTCACCCGGAGCTTCTTGCGTAGCTCCTCTATTTAAGGTTGTGAAAAAATCGATTCGATCGATCTGATCCGTTTATTCGATCTAAAAGTTTAAATATTAGATTCGTCTTTTATTTTCTAGATAATTCAAATTGAATATCTAAAATTTTTAGGTCGGATACGGATAATTATTTCACATTTGGATCGGATATCCGAAAATCTGAAATTCAATTTTTTAATGTATGTGGATCTTGTTATATTCGATATTTTTCCTAGTTATACATGAAAATTTGAAAATTTTCAAATCTTGTTATATTCAATAATTTGTTGCTTGTTATATTCGAAAATCTAAAATTTTCATGTATATGACTTTCAAATTCAAAAAATACTTAAATTAAGTCATAAGTTCGGATATCCGAATATCCGATTAGAAAATTAGATATCCGAAATTTTGAATATCCAATTTTTTCGGATCGAATACAGATACTTAATTTGTCAATTCAAAAATATTAAATATCTAAAAATTCAGATTGAATCGAATCTGAAATCCAAAATACACGCCCTCTATCCGTAACTTTAACCTTTTCAGTAGGGCTTCATACAAAATCTAGAAAGAATTAAACCGTGATTAGCATCCCGTGGATTCATATTAAATGTAAAACCCAGATAGAGTGCAACGGAAAGAGTTTTATAAACTTTCGTACCAATATTTTTTTTATTTAATATTGAAGATTAATTTTATTTAAAAATATTTATAATATGAAGAATTTTATAAAATATTTTATTTATTTATTTATTCTTATATACCACCAACCAAATAATATAAACTTACATTCTAACCAAGCTACTCATCTTTGTTCTTTATATTTCCTCAGGTCAAGAGTTCTAGACCCACTAATAACACTCCTTCCTTCCCCTAAAGTCATCCTTCACCTCTTCTGTAGATTTTTTTGATAAGTAAGCTTTCTTATTATCCAAAGAACCAATCAAAGAATACCATCCAAATACATATACCATCTAATTACATAAAACCCCAAAGAACAAAACACACACAAAAGAAAACAAGAAAATTAAGCTATATCCCACTTAGTGACAAGATCAGGACCAGAAAGAATTAATTTTCGACAATTCGAGATCTTCATTTGAACATCTCTCTTGATGAGCAACACAATGTCCTCTATATGCTTGGGCGCTCCAGCATGCACTCGACGATTTCTTTCCTGCCATATGCAATAGATGAAACTGCACTATGCCACTCTAATAATGACAGCTAAGGCCACCCTCCCTTTTCCATGTACAGATACCCATCGCACCATATTCAACCAGCAGTCAATTTGCACATCTAAACCACAGGTGTGAAGAATTACCTGCCAAACTTGTCGCGAGAAGGCACACGCAGCAAACAAATGGCCTCTATTCTCAACATCAGCATTACAAAGCAAACGTTGGGTATCAATCTGTCTCCCCCAGCGAAGCATCATGTCCCTCGTAGGGAGCTTATTCTGGACCGCAAGCCATGCAATGAATGAGTGGCGAGAGATACGGAACCCCCCATACAACATGAAACCAGAGAACCTTCTCAGTCTTATGTCTAATGCTCTCCCATACTTTCTTAGCTTTATATACACCATCTATGCAGAATCAGTTCTCAACTTCTTTAACTTCCTCCAAACCCAACTAAACGAGGCTCTAAGATTTATATAAAAAATACTAATTAAACCAAACAAAACAATATTACATTTTGTTATCGCTTTCGAAGATATTTTTATCGATTTAAAAATTTAAATGCACAAGCAAAACACCAACCCCTAATGTTCTATTAACATTTTAGATCCAAAATTCAAATTTTAATATTCGTATCGTTCGAAATCGAAATACAAAAATTGCACGCATTACCAAAATGATTGATAATCAAGTTAAAGCTAGTTAAATGATTTTTTTTAAAAAAAGAAAAGCAAGTTAAAGGTTAAAAAAGAGGATTAGGGAACAAATTTGTTGGCGTTTGATTTGACCCTCCACTTTGAAAAAAAAAACAATTGATTAAAACACAAACCCTATTTCCTTTCATTTCTCAAACTATGTTTGTTTATATACACGGTTAGAACCTATGTAAAATTTAATTATTTTTATATATTTTTTCGAACGATTAGATGAGGATAAAGAAATGATTAAAATTATTTCCAACAGTCCGAAAAAGTATATATATATATATATATCGGTTTTGTGGGAATTAATATTCTGTCAACACCATATTGGTGGTGAAATGAAAAATATTTGTAGTTGATGTTGTATTACATTGTCTTTGAACATGATAATATTTTGGGCAAAGTAAAAACTTAATTTTATTAAAGATAAAACCTCCAATGAAGTACCTTATAATACGCCATACTATCCAATTAAGTCATACTTTAATCGAGAAAAATAAAATTGACAACATCGTCACCTAACAACTCAAATTTATTAAAAATACAACCAACACTTAAAATTGTTAATCTCAAACATCTATCAGAATCAAAGGGACATATCACAATAAAAAATCACCAACAAAACGATTTATAAATGCGATAATGTATGATATTCTAGAGTTCAAAGAGGGAATTATAGTGTATTTATTTTTTTATTTATTTTGGGTGAATGTTGCTTGAATATCTTGTAGGGTAATTTTTTCCGACCAATTTTAATCCTAATTAGAGGGGAGAGGAAGGGAGATTCTCGGGGGAAGGAAGGGAGTGCTCCTAGTGTATCTAGAACTCATGATCAGAGGAAATATTAGAAAATAAAGATGAGCAGTTGACCAACCGGCCAAATGTACTTGCTCAAGTATAAAATTTCTTAAAAAATAATATATTAGAATGTAAAATTATTAATAATAATGAATCAGACAACAATACATCAGTTGTAAATGTATGATATATAAATAAAATACAATTTCTTAACATATAAAAGGAAAATCACTTTGGATACTGATGCTGGGTTAGGAGAGAAAAATGATGAAAAAAAAAATAAGAGACCAACTTTATCCAACAAACAACATCATAAAATATATACCCAAAATCCCAAACATCATTCTAAAGCATACACCAACCTTGGTTTTGAATATTGATAGCATCACCTTTACTTCCTGTTTTGCTATTTGTATTTTTCTAAAGAGAATTAAAATACCAGCTAATTAGCATGCTTCCTATATATTCAGTGCTCTCTTGCTTTTTGTTCAATAATGGTAGATGTTGAAAAATGTAGATTAAGTTGATATCATTAATCTTCGTGGACCGTAAGACGGATACGAAATATACATTTAAGTCTCTTCCTATACATTGATTATTAGTTCTGTAAATTAGTAATATTCAATTTATTGACGGAAAAAGAAAAAGTGCATACAGGCTGTTTGTAATGAGTTGAAGTGAGGAACTGGGAATTATTTACATGAATCACCACACTTTCACATGCTATATGATTTGACACCATGCGCCTTGGAAAGATCCAAGAATTAATGAACATGAAATGAAATGAAAAGAAAAGAAAAGAAAAGAAAAAAGAAAACATAACAAAGAAGAAACTCCAATTATTTTCATCGATGAATAGTTGAGAAAAATTTAGCAGTTTTTATCAACTTGTAAAATATTTACGATTTGTTATAAGATTGAAAACTTATATTTTTTTTCATGTCATATTTATTATGGATCGGAACAAGAGTGAAAATTCCCATTAAAACTCTTACAAAATAAAACCACGTCATAGTTAACTTACCAAAATTAAGTAATAAATAAAAGGAAGTGACATTTCCAAACACTTGCATCTTCAAGAAAAGATTTTCCTCCTCCTCCGGCTGATTGTTCCCGCATGACGCCTCGCGTAATTCCCATCACTATGAATCAACGGCACGTCGTTGGCTTCCTCGCCGTCCTCCTTCTCCACCGTGGCTATACGGATGCAAGAACATTGTTGTAGCGATGCGAAGAATGCGGTCGCTACACCATTGATGAACCACATAGCAACACCATCTAGCTTCCCGCACCCGCCTGCAGCCGGTGGACCGTGAGAAGACGATGAGGATCGGACCACCCTCGGCTCATTGGTATTTGATCGGAGGTTGAAGAAGCCGGAACAGCTACTTGTAGTTGAGGTAGTGACTGCCATGAAAGCACAGGAGTAGGCAGAGAATAATTCAGGGCGTGCCTTAAGGTAAAGAGACTTGAATTATAGTTGTTGTACTATACTAAGTTTAATTCTCACATTTGCCCTCGATCCATTGAGGAATTACAAATGTGTCCAAAAACGTGATCATGACTGGTTCGCGTGAATGTGATATATGTTTGTCCCTAAAATTAAATAAATTTAAGATGGTATATTACATAAACAAATCTTTTTTTAATGCTATAATTTATATTAAAAATTGGGTAAACTTTACAAACCCCTTTTTTCATATAAAAAATAAATTTACCCTTATAATATAAAAAGACCACTTCCCCCTTGAGGTTGGATAGAATCATGGAAATAAGATAACTTTCCTAAGATTTATTTAATAAATAAATTTTATATAGAAAGAAAACAATACCCTTAATATTATTAAGGCTAAAGGGTCAAATTTGCCCATTTAGTAATCCAAAATCAGCAATATTTCTTTATTTTTCCGTAATTTTATCTTTAAAGTCATTTAATTACATCAATTTTGCTATTTGACCGATGTTGACCGTTAAAGTGCTGACGCGGCCGTTAATGATGCTGACGGAGCAATTTTTCCCTCGAAGTAATTCATGCAATTTTGCCCTTGGTTTATTTAGTTTTTGAATAAAATTGGATAAATAATTTGGTTTTTCGAGTTGAACTTTAACAAACAGAATATATGAAAAATCGATTAAAAAATTGATGTAAATATCCTTTGGGTCCCTAGTAATTTAAAAAAAAAGCAAGGTCCGAAGTCTCAAAAAAAATCAAAATATTCTTCAATTTTTAAAAAAAATCTATAACCTTAATAAAAATAAATAAGATAATCAAAAAAATTATTGAAAATAAAAATTAATATAAAAATTAAAATGTATTAGAAATTATAAAATGATAAAATATAAAAATTAAAAGTATTTATAAATTATTAAAAATTGAACAATTTCATTAAAAATTCTTTCGCTTTTCTACATCAAACTTATGCTCATTAATATTTGATAAGTTTTATTACTATTCTAATGGAATGATGATTTTATTGAAAATATGTTCAAGGAATATTAGTTGGCTTAGCATAACCAGAAACAATTGAAGATTTTTTCAATGGGTTTTATAAATATTTTAAAATTTTGTTTTTTTTTATATTTATAACTTTATATTCATATTTTATCATTTGATGAAATTGTGCAATTTTTAATATTTATAAATACTTTTTAATCTTTATATTTACATTTTTATCATTTTATAATTCCTAATACATTTTAATTTTTATATTAGCTTTTATTTCAAATAATTTTTTTGAATATCTTATTTATTTTTATTAAGTTTATAGATTTTTTTAAAACAAATTTAAGTATATTTTGATTTTTTGTGAGAGTTCTCACTTTGCTTATTTTTAAAATTACCAAGGACCCAAAGGATATTTACACCAATTTGTTAATCAATTTTTCATATATTATGTTTGTTAAAGTTCAACTCGAAAAAACTAAATTATTTATCCAATTTTATTAAAAAACTAAATAAACCAAGGGCAAGAATGGCTTCGAGGGAAAAATTGGATGAATGATTTCGAGGGAAAAATTGCTCCCTCAGCACCATTAATTGCCACGTCAGCACTTTAATGGTCAACATCAGTCAAAGGACAAAATTGGTGCAATTGAATGACTTTGAGGGCAAAATTACGGAAAAAAGTAGGGGCAACATTGCTGATTTCGGATTACTACAGGGGAAAATTTGACCCTTTAGCCTATTAATAATAATGTATTTTCCGTGAGATTCATTAATTGACCTAATGGCTAAGGGTGCTCATATTATCTAATTTTGTATAGGTTCGAATTCCGGCATGAAAATGTAATACCTTTCTATTTAATGCAAAAAAATAATGTATTTTCTATATATTTATTGAAGTATGATAATGTATTTTACTTCAAGTAAAATTTAAATAAGGGTAATTATACTATGCACTGGCAGTGGAAACATGTTGTTTCCACAAGTGTCCTAATTTTAGGGGTTAGAGATTCAGTTTATGGTTCATAGTTTAGGGGTTTAGGTTTATGTGCTTAGAATTTAAGGATTGTGGTTTGAATTTAGAGTTTAAGTTTAGAATCTAGGAGTTATACGTAAAAACCTAATCTCTAACATATTACCCTCAAATCTAAACCCTAACTTTTAAACACTAAATCCAAACCCTAAACTATAAATTCCAACCACAGACCCTAAATTCTAAACCCCTAAACCTAAACCCCTAAAATATAAACCCTAAATTAGATCCATAACTCTTAAAATTAAGACGCTTGTTGAAACAAAATGTTTCCACCGCCAGTGCAACATATATTTTCTCTTTAAATATTATTACACTTATTATATTTTATGGAAAATTTTAGAGTAAACCGTAAACGCCATGTACCAATATGTACCACTAATTATATGTACTATTAACTATTTTAATAATTTTTGAAATTATGAGTCTAAAACATGATTATTTATTTTTGATAATAAAATATGTTAAAAACTTTTTGTGCCACTTTTTCATTTTTTTATTTTCAATTCAAAATAATAGAGTTTTATTAAAAATAATTGATAATTTAACTTTTAATTAAAAAATCAAAATAATGGCACAAAATTGTTTTAATATATTTTATTCTCAAAAAGAAATAATCACGCTTTAGGCCAATTGATTTTAGAAGTTTTAAAATAATTAATAGTGCATATCAACACATATGATTAGAGGTACATATCAGTACATTACGTATACTCGAGACTCAACCCTATTATATTATATATAACCTTTTGAATTCTTTAACTATATTTATTTTAATTTATTTAGAATATTTTATGTTTATTTAGAGTGTTTTAATTTAAAGTAATTGATAAGAATAGAATAAAAAAAATGATAATATAATTATTATTAATGAAAATTTATTGAAAATAAACCAAGCTTGATTAATCAAACTAATATTCAGTGGCGGAAATCAATGGGCGTTAAAAAAAATTAAATTTAGGGGAACCAGCACTGAATTTTATATTTTTAGGGGTCAAAAAACAATTATACTATATATTTTTTTTTCATTTTTAAATAAATTTTTTGGAGGCCATGACCACTACTAGTCCCTTCATAAATACTCCCATGCTAATATTTGTTCAAAATATACTTTATTTGGCTTATGGACAGGGATGTTCAAAAATATCCGATCCAACGGATTCGATCTAATTATCCGTTGATCCGATCCAAAAATGCGGATATCCGATCCAATTTTTATTTTCGGATCATATATCCGATCTGATTTTTTATTTTCCGGATCAGATACTGATCACAATATATCAATTTTTGGATTATCCGAAAATCTAAAATATCCAAAAATTTAAATTTATATATATATAAATCTTGTTATATTTAGTAATTTAATGTTTTTTATATCTGTAAATTCGAAAAATAGAAATTTTCATATATGTAAATTTTGTTATATTTGACAATTTGATAATTTTTGTATTCGAAAGTCCAAAATTTTCATACATGCGGCATCAAATTTGAAAAAAAAAATACTTAAAACAAATTATATATTCAGATAACCGGATATCCGAATATCCGATCCGACTATCCGATATCCGAATATCCGGATATACGATTTTTTTCGATCGGATACGGATCGCTATTTTACCAATTCGAAATTTCGGATATCCAAATTTTCGGATCGGATCGGATCCGATATCCGGAAATGAACAACCCTACTTATGGGTATCATAGGCCCTTAATTTTTTGAAAAAAAAACCAATTAAGCCCTTAAACCTTTTGTGCACCCAATTAAGCCCTTATACTTCAAAATTTCATTAATTCACTCCTTTGACCAACATTGACTGTTAAATTTAACAGTTTTTAGACCAGTTGATACAACGTGTCGTATTACAATGTTGTCACTTGGCATTTCTAGAACTTTTTATTTTATTTGAAAAATTCTTTAAAAGTTCTAAAAATTCTAAAAAAACTTATAAAAATTATAGAAAATAGTTTCCTAAAAAATCTGTAAATGCCACATGATAGAACTATACTATATCACATCGCAATAATATCTCAAGAAAAAAATCGCCAAAAATTGATGGTAAAAGTTGGTCAAAGGCCTTAATTGATGAAATTCCGGAGTATAAGAGCTTAATTGTGTGCAAAAAAAGTTTTGGGGCTTAATTAAATTTTTTTCAAAGTTCAAGGGCCTATGAGACCCTTAAGCCTTTTTTTATCATTCTATTTGAGTACAAGGTAACATATTTGTCTGATTTTAAATATGTTAAACTCACGCACACTTACAAACTAAGCTTATCAAACTCGGGTCACTTAGGTAAACACCTCAACTTTTACCATAGAAACCATTACTTGAGTTCAAATATACTTGATTATTATTGAAGTGTAATTGTTTTTCACAATTTTTATTTCATTTCAATTATTTTACCAAAATTAACATTTAATTAACTTCTAAAATTATCTAAATTAGAGATCTTATACACAAGTTTATAATATTTATTTTACATGTATTTGTATTAAAAAATTAATATAAAATGATAATAGTTTCATTTAATCTTTGGAAAACAATGAATATATTTATTAATTAAAATACACATTGTTCTGACTGATATCAATATAACCCAAAACATTTTTTTATTCTAAATATTTTTTTTTTGTAAAAAATGAATAAATATGTTATCTGTTAAGACGAAATAGCAAACAAGAATGTTAATCTTAAAGATTTATTTTGTTCAAATTCAAAGCACCACATTCTCTTTTCTCTTTTTATTATACATTTTCACCATTTTTGCCACTGCCACTATAAGTGTAATGTTATAGTTTGTAGGGTTTGCAAGCTCCACCAAATTTTCGAAGCCCAATCGACTCAATGCATGCGCCACAACCCAGTGGAAATTAAATTTATTTGGCAATAGATTTTGATATTTTCAACAACTTTAATAGAAGAATTAGGTTAATTTATTTAAATAGCTACTCAATTATTTTGATCACTAAAGTATCGTTAACATTTTTATCATCAAACTTTTAAGGTGCTAACATTTTGGTCTATGAATTACACATTCATTGATCGTGAAATATGATAGTCTAGATCTAAATTAAACTCTTATAACGTATCAAACATAAACATTGAATCCATTATGAGGTGATTCATAAGAGTCTAGTGATTTTTCGCAAAAGATCAAAGTAATAGTAAAATAACTCGATAAACAAACGTTGCCGATGAGAGATTAAAGATAGTCAAAGTAGGTTTTATTTTGATGGATAAAAAAGAAAGACAATGAAGTACATTGAACACAAAAAAAGAAAAGGAGGTGGAAGCGCAAAGACTTTGATGAGTTTTGGAGTAAATGTTTTGTATTTTCTCAAAGGATGAATGATACAAATGAGATGGTGAAGGCCTTTATTTATAGTTCAGTTTTCTTACGTCTAACCGTTACAAATGATTTACATGGACGGCTAAGATTGAAGCCCACCTACCAAAATGGT
This sequence comes from Hibiscus mutabilis, assembly GCA_019671005.1. Taxonomy (NCBI): domain Eukaryota; kingdom Viridiplantae; phylum Streptophyta; class Magnoliopsida; order Malvales; family Malvaceae; genus Hibiscus; species Hibiscus mutabilis. The sequence continues at coordinate 6,967,801 of CM033742.1, forward strand.
ACAAAATATGGAATATTCATTAGAATACAATATGGATATAAGTAAACAAATACTATGTTCATAAAGTGGGTTCACATAAGTTCAAATATGTGACTCTTTTAGAATCTTCCATGAATCGGACCAAGTTCGAGTGTCTCTTCAAGTTCAAAATCTTGCAAAGAACTTTTTAAACATGTGCACATATACCTCGAGCCCGTACTTACGGTCCTTGACACTTAGATAACAAAAATGATAGATTTCTTTAACAATGATGACTAAAATGAAAGTTTCTTTCAAGTGACCAAAATGTTAGCACCTAAAAATTAAGTGACCATTTAGGCAGTTTACCCTAGAATTAACACGTATAATCTTAGTAATATACGCAGAGGAAGGTCCCACCCCAGGCCAGCTCGCACTTGTGTCCCAAGCCGGCACGGTCCACAATCACTTTTCCTTTCACGTTACTTCATTTCTTTATTTTTATTTTTAGGTTTTATATCACAAATAAGTAAGGATATTAATTTTTTACTTATGTATTTAAAGTATTTTTTGGTCAAAATAAGTACTTAAAGTATATTTTTTGATTAAATTAAGTACCAAAAGTATACTTTTTGGTCAAAATAGGTACCTAATTTTTTTGTCAAAGTAGGTATGTAAAACCTATATTCGATTTTGATATAACAAATAGTTTAAGGACCAAATTGTAAAAGAAAATAAATTTTTAAGTATTCAAAAGTCTCACAAAATGACAAGGAAAAGTTTTTATAAGTTCAAGACTTAAACCCAACATATTTCTAAGTATTTCAAAGCCAAATTCAAGAAATACGCCCAAACGTATCGATATACCTTAGGTGTTTCGATACGATTTTTTACAACTGGAATTTTAATTTTGCAAACCATTTCGATACGGCTATGCCTGTTTCGATACGACCTTCATTTGGGCTTGTATTTTAGGTTATGCGTATCGATACGACTATGTCCGTTTTGATACGACATTTATCTGGGTTAAGTTATTGCTTAAGTGTACCGATACGATCTTCACTTTATCGATATGGGGTGTTAGGATCTTCAAAACTCTTTGCATTTAAAATATGACCGTTGCCTTGTCAGTTATGTGAATCAGCAAACTTCAAAAATTGGTTAACCCGTATCGATACGCCCCTAGGCGTACCGATGCATTTTTCACTAGACTTTTTCCTCAGATTCCATTGAGCAAAAACCGTACCGATACGGCTATACCGTATCGATACGCCCATGTTTTTACTCTTTATTTGTTTTAATACGCCTTGAAGCGTATCGATACGCTATTGCACAACGGCTCTTTCTTCTTTTGATAAGTACCAATACGGCTCTTAGTGTACCGATACGTTAGGTCACCAGACAGTATTTATTACGGGAAAAATGGTTCCCAACGGCTCTATTAACGACCTCAACAACCCAAACGGTTAGAAATCAATGATTGGGTATAAATTCAAGTCTCCAAAGCTGCTACAACAACCACTGAACATCCATTGAACAACACTCAAGCAAAATCCAACCACTTTGAGCTTTTAGAGTCAATTTTTTATACCTAACTTGTGTATTTTCATTGTAATCTTTAGATTCAAGTTTGGGGTTGTGAGCACTTGTAATTGGAAAAAAATTCACCTTTGAGAGGATATTTCTGTGTTTGCAAACCACTTCTTGTAAAAGAGTGAACCTTGATCAAGCATTGGGTAGAAAGCTTTGATCCATTGTAACGGTTGCCTCTTTAGCCTAGAAAAGGGGAAAAATTCAGTAGTGAATTGTTTGAAATCCTTAGTGGGGAGATAAGGTAGTGGGTGTATAGCTTTTTAGAAGCTTGAACCACTATAAATTCTCGTGTCTTCAATTTTTCATTTTCCATTTGCTTCTTTTCAATTTTTTAATTGCCAATTCACCCCCTCTTGGCTATTCGTCGTCGATTGATCATCCTAACAATTGGTATTAGAGCCTAACTCATTGAGGGATTAACATCCACTTGAGACGTTCATAGAGGTGATTCAATCAACCGACATTAAAGCCATGATGTCTACTTCCGGCCATAACATGTATGAGTCACAATCTATCACTAGACTCCCTTCTTCAACGGAGACAACTATCCATATTGGAAGAACCGAATGGGATTATTCATCAGATTCAACGATTATGTCCTTTGGGATGTAATCGAAGACGGACCATCTATCCCAATAAAGCAAGAAGGAGAAAGGCAAGTGTTGCGTGTAATAAGTGCTACGCAAATGTGCAAGTATACACGTCGCAAGTAATAAAGTGATATGAGTATCGAGTATCGTCTCCACAGGGATTGGTTTGGGCCACTTTGCTTAAGCTACTGCACTGTGAAAATAAAAACAATTGATAGAGGTTTTAATTAACGAGAAAAGTAAATAGAGGTTTTAATTAACGAGAAAAAGTAAAAGCAAAAAACTAAAAGAATAGATGAAAGAAAAAGAGAGAATAGGCCAGGTTATCGTGAGTTGAGGTGTGATAGCCGATTGGATCGTTTTGGTAAAAGAGTGCACGGACAACTCAGTTGCCGTGGCAACTTGCACAACGGGGTTGCCTTGGCAACTAATCGATGGTTGCCTTTGCAACTAGTTGGGCAACTACTTGGGCGTCTGGGCAGCAACTTCAAGGTTCGGTAGAGCATTCTTCAATGGTTTCTTCTTATCCCTAAGTCGAAACTCTAGCTACTTGTGCATGCCTTGATAATACATCCCTGCGTGAATCAAGGGTGAACAACAACCAATCTTGCGCTCCTCTTAGCCGTTGAAATCCTTAACTTATTCCTAAGCCGGATTAATCTTCACCATCAATAGATTGAGTAAAGACCATACTCATTCGTTTCTTGAATCTAACTCTCCCGATATTAGATAAATAGATGAAGTTACGAGATCCTCTCCCAATTCACTCGCAAACAAGAATAAAAGCCAAGAATGAGTAAACCTTGAATAGAAAAGTGCAAACTCTTATTACCTAAACAAAATCCAATTGTTTCTCACAACAACAAAACACAATAACCCCAACCAATCAAGTTAGTTCATGGTTGGGTTCAAAAGATATACAAAGAATAATCCCCAAACCATGAATCTAATGGAAGCAAAGAAGAAGAAGAAATCGAACTCTCTCCCTCCTTGCTATCTTGTCGAAATCTCTTCCTTCTTGCCCTTTGGAATTGTCGAAAATCCTCTCCTCTTTTTTGCTCTCTATTGTCGAAATCTCCTTGTTATTTATAGGGCTAGGCCAAACTCCTTCTTTGAGGAGGAGTTTGAGTTGGAATTAAATTATATTTAAAGAATATAATTCTTTATTATAATTGTATTCCTACTAGAACTTCTCCAATCTTCTTGGAATTTAATTCTTCTTTAATCTCTGCATGGAAATCAAATTCCTTTGGGTTTGGGCTTTGCTCCACGTCATCTTGGGCTGGTATAGTCATTAGTTTCGACATCCCTATTGCATTTTCTCTTTGTCAACAATTGCCATGGCAACTGGCTCGGCGTCTCCTTCATGCATTGCCCTGGCAACTAGCTCGGCGTCTCCTTCATGCATTGCCCTGGCAACTAGCACTAGCCTTGCTTTGGCAAGTGATCCTGCACACACACAAAAATACACCAAAGCAGCATCTTTTCTCCACAAAATCACCAAGTTATGTAATCAAGCTCAACGGTGGAAAGAAACATGAATTAATGCATGAATAACTAATTATGCAACTAATATGAGCTTAAGTCTAACAATAATATGAGTAAAAGGGGTAATAAAAATAGTACTTTTGAACACTTATCAGCAAGTTCCCAAGGCCAAGCAAGAAATGACCGATGAAGAAAGAAGGAAGTTGCAAGTAAATGACAAGGCCTTACACATGCTCTTTTGTGCGCTTGGACCTGATGAGTACTCGAAGATGTCTTCATGTACAAGTGCAAAGGAGGTGTGGGACAAGCTTGAGACCACTTATGAAGGCACCAACGACGTAAAAGAGACCAAGATTGGACTCTTCAACTTAAGTTACGAGAACTTCAAGATGGAGCCCAATGAGAGCGTCACCAAGATGTTCGACCGCTTCTCTGTCATCGTCGATGGTCCAAAGGCTTCGAAGAAATTATCTCCGAAGACAAGCTTGTTCAGAAGCTCATCTACTCCTTTTCCGACATAGGATAGGAAGATGAATGCCATCATCGAGGTAAATGATTTGAAGACTTTGAAGCTTGATGCTATTATAAGTTTTCTTCTTACTCATGAGATCATGAAGCAAGGAAGAGAAGAAGAAGAAAAGAGAAGAGAAGAAGGTAGAGAAGAAGAAGAAGGTAGAGAAGAAAAAACTCGGTATTGCTCTCAAAGCTTCTCCTGAAGAGAATGATTCGAGTGAGGAGGAATAAAAAAGAGATGGCTATGCTAGCCAAAAAGGTAACAAGGTTCATAAAGTCCAATAGAGGAAGAAAGTTTCATCGAAGATGAGACTTCAAAAATAAGAACAAGAAGAGGAAAAGGATCAACTCATATGCTTTGAGTGCAAGAAGCTGGGGCATATAAGGACCGATTGTCCTCAACTCAAAAAGAAGAGCTTCAGGAAGAAGAAGAAGCTCAAGGCTCATGTTGCTACTTGGAGTGATGAGGAATCATTCGATTAAGAGGAGCAAGAAGTGGTTAATCTTTGCCTCATGGCTCTTGAAGAAGATCCTAAGGTAACCTCTAACTCACCCACTTTCTATTTTAAATTTGATAAGCTTCAAGAAGCTTACGATGAGTTACAAGAGGTTTATGACGAGTTGGTAGAAAAATTCAAAGAATCGGTTTTAAAAATAAGAAAACGATTTTTGATTTGAAAATCCAAAACGATTCTCTTTCTAAAACCAACTCAGAACTTAAAAAGAAGGTTTATGATTTACAAGAAAATCAAAAGTATTTTGAAAAGAAAAATATTGATTTAAACAACATTCTTTCTGAGTTTCATGATCATTACCAATAGGAAGTGAATGATCTCAAAGCTTCTTTGAACAAAGTTGGGAAATCTAGTTTTGAAAAAGGACAATCTTCAAAACCCAACTATGTGAAAAGGAACTTTGGTGGCTACAAACAAAGAGGCTTCCAAATGCCCTCTATAGGTAAAATGATTAGAAGTGTTTGGGTTCCTAAGGACCTAATTGCTTCTAATGATATTCATGTTATTGCTTCTTGGATTCCCAAGGGAACCAAGATTTTGGGAGCTAATGCTCATGGACCCAAAATGGTTTGGGTACCAAAAAATCAAGACCTAATCTTTGTTTGTATGGGGAGCATTGCTACAAGGCCAAAGCTTCAAGTGCAAATTTGTGGTTCCTTGATAGTGGATGCTCAAGACATATGACCGAAGACAAGAGTAGATTCTCAAAACTAAATCTAAAGAGAGGAGGATTAATGACATTGGGTGACAACTCCAAAGGCCAAATTGAAGGAATTGGTTCCATTGGTAATCAATCTTCCATACTTATTGAAAATGTCTTATATGTCAATGGTCGTAAACATAATTTGTTAAGCATAAGCCAACTTTGTGATAAAGGTTTCATAGTGATTTTTGATTTATATGGTTGCAAAATTATAAACATCGAAACCCACAAAATTGTGCTTTTTGGTCATCGCATAGGAAACATTTACATGGTGCATTTAGATGACATTCATATTTCTAATGCATGTTTTGTTGCTAATAATGAGCATGATTCATAGTTATGGCATAGAAAACTAGGGCATGCAAGCATGAGCATTTTGGAAAAATTAGTTTCAAATGATCTTTTAAGAGGTTTGCCTAAAATAATGTTTTCAAATGACAAAATTTGTGATGCTTGTTCAAAAGGCAAACATAAAAAAGTTTCTTTCGAACATATTAATGATGTTTCTACAAGTAGAGTCTTACAATTGATCCACATGGATCTTTTTGGCCCTATTAAAACAACTAGCTTGGGTGGAAAATCATATGCATTTGTTTTAGTAGATGACTATTCTAGATATACTAGGGTTCTATTTTTAAGTACCAAAGATGAGACTTTAGAAAAATTCATCACATTTTCAAAAGCAAATCAAAACGATTTTGGCCAATCTATTTCACATATTCGAAGTAACCATGGAACCAAATTTCAAAATCTAGGTTTTGAAGAGTTTTGTAGCTTAAGTGGTATAAGCCATAATTTTTCAGCCCCTAGAACACCTCAACAAAATGGGGTTGTTGAGAGGAAAAAGCGTACTTTAAAAGAAATGGCTAGAACCATGCTTTGTGAAAAAAATTTGCCTAAGTTTTTTTAGGCGGAAGCCACTAATACGGCTTGCTATATTATTAATAGAGTAATGATTAGGCCTATTTTGAAGAAAACTCCTTATGAATTCTCAAAAACAAAAAACCTAACATTAGCTATTTTTATCCATTTGGTTGTAAATGTTTTGTTTTAAACAATGGAAAAGATAATTTAGGCAAATTTGATGCTAAAAGTGATGGAGCTATTTTTCTAGGTTACTCTTTAAATTCTAAAGCCTATCGTGTATTTAATAAAAGAACTTTAGTAGTAGAAGAGTCTATGCATGTGGTTTTCAATGATAACCTCCTTTCGAGGAAGGATTCTTGTGATGATGATGATGATGATGTAGGAATTTTTGATGCCAATGATGGTGGAAGACAATTACCAAAGGTAGATAAAGTTCAATCAAAAGACAAACCACAAGATCCACCTCTAGAAGAATTGAAGAACATGACTCTAGAGGAAAATGAGGTCTCCTACCCAAGGGAGTTTAACTATGTCAAAGGTGGTGAGATTTTGGGTGATCCATCCAAAGGGGTAACCACTAGACTCTCTCTTAAAAATGCTTGCAATGTTGCATTTATTTCATGCATTGAGCCTAAAAATATCAAAGAAGCATTAAAAGATGATTATTGGATATTGGCTATACAAAAGGAATTAAATCAATTTGAGAGAAGTCAAGTATGGACATTAGTTGATAGGCCAAGTAATAAGTCTACCATAGGAACTAAATGGGTTTTTAGAAACAAACTAGACGAGAGAGGTAACATAGTGAGAAACAAGGCTAGACTTGTTGCTCAAGGTTACACTCAAGAAGAATGAATCGATTTTGATGAAACCTATGCACCCGTAACTAGAATGGAAGCTATTAGGATGCTTCTTGCATTTGCATGTTATCACAAATTCAAGCTTTTTCAAATGATGTCAAAAGTGGTTTTCTAAATGGTTTTATTAACGAAGAGGTGTATGTAGAACAACCACCCAGTTTTGAAGATCCAAAATACCCAAACTATGTTTTTAAACTTTTAAAAGCTTTATATGGTTTGAAACAAGCTCCTAGAGCTTGGTATGAAATGTTATCAAGTTTTCTAATTGAAAAAGGTTTTGACAAAGGAAAGGTGGATACTACACTCTTTATTAAAAGAAATGGCAAAGACATTTTAGTAGTTCAAATCTATTTTGATGATATAATTTTTGGTTCTACTGATAAGTTGTTTTGCCAAGATTTTGCTAAGTTAATGCAAGATGAGCTCAAAATGAGCATAATAGGGGAGCTCTCATTCTTCTTGGGGACTCCAAATCAAACAAAGGAAGGATGGAATCTTCATCAATCAAGCAAAGTACATCAAGAACATGCTCAAGAAGTTTGTCTTGGAGAATGTGAAACCTCAAGCCACACCAATGAGCTCTTCTACAAAGCTTGACAGAGATGAATGAGGTAAGTGTATTGATTTAATGCTTTATCGCTCTATGATTGGATCTTTGGTTTATCTTATCACAAGTAGACCTGACATTATGTTTAATGTTTGCTTGTGTGCTAGATTTCAAGCTAGTCCTAGAGAATCATGTTGCGCGTAATAAGTGCTACGCAATTGTGCAAGTATACACGTTGCAAGTTATAGTTTAAAAGATATCGTCTCCACAGGGATTGGTACCACTTCAAGAATCTAGTCTCTTGCACTGTAAAAAGTAAAAACACAAATAAAGGATTATAAGAGTTTAACTAATAACTAAACTAGAAAGCAAATAAGTAAAAGGCGATGTAATTAGATAAGAGAGATAGGCCAGGTTATCGTGAGTTGAGGTGTGATAGCCGATTGGATCGTCTTGGTAAAAGAGTGCACGGGCAACTCAGTTGCCGTGGCAACTTGCACAACGGGGTTGCCTTGGCAACTAATCGATGGTTGCCTGGGCGACTAGTTGGGCAACTACTTGGGCGTCTGGGCAGCAATCTTCAAGGTTCGGCAGAGTGTTCTTCAATGGTTTCTTCTTATCCCTAAGTCGAAACTCTAGGTACTTGTGCATGCCTTGATAATACATCCCTACGTGAATCAAGGGTGAACAACAACCAATCTTGCGCTCCTCTTAGCCGTTGAAATCCTTGACTTATTCCTAAGCCGGATTAATCTTCACCATCAATAGATTGAATAAAGATCATATTCATTCGTTTCTTTGAGATTTGGCTTTGCTCCACGTCATCTTGGGCTTGTCTATTCATCAATTTCGACTACCATATCACCTTGTTCTTTGTCGACAATTACCCTGGTAACTGGCTCAGCGTCTCCTTCATGCATTGCCCTAGCAACTAGCTCGACATCTCCTTCATGCATTGCCGTGGCAACTAGCTCTAGCCTTGATTTGGCAAGTGATCCTGCACATACACACAAAACACACTAAAGCATCATCTTTTCCCACAAAAACTACCAAGTTAAGTAATCAAGCTCAACGATGGAAGGAAACATGGATTAATGCATGAATGGCTAATTATGCAACTAATATGAGCCTAAGTCTAACAATAATATGAGTAAAAAGGGTAAGAAAAATAGTGCTTTTGAACACTTATCACACCCCCAAACTCGAACTATTGCTTTTCCTCAAGCAATGCAAACTAATAATTACCTGTCAAGACTTCAATTTTCACAAACTTAGCTTTGAACTTGATTTCAATTCTCAGAACCGGGGCACAAAGTATGATTGGCTTTTCATTTTTCGAAAAACTTAGAAGTTACTCGGAATCAAACTATAATGCTTGTGAGTGTTTGCGGAGTTGTGTGCAAGTTGATTTTTCGGATTCTGTGCAAACAAGAGGTTTTCAAATTACTTCATTGGGTTCTATTTAACATGTTTTAACTAGAGCCTGTTTTGGGCACCTCTAGTGTTTTGTTTTTAGTTTTATTCAACTAGAGCCGGTTTCGGGCACCTCTAGCGATCAAAATTTTTTTAGCACATACTAGAGCCAGTTTCAGGCACCTCTAGTGATCAATTTTTTAGCACATGCTAGAGCCAATTTCGGGCACCTCTAGCATTCATCCAATTTTTATTCTAATCCCCCAATTTGTTAATTATCAACCTAAGTTCACTAGAATTCCTTAAATCAATCAAACCACAACAGTGTTTCATCAAATTTAGCATCATAGTAAAATTCTAAGTTTTTCCATGGTTATCCTAGAATAAAAATTATATCAATTAAGTGCATTGGCAAAGTCATCATCGGATATTCATCAAGTCTAAGCAATTTTTGTTCCAATTAAAGACATGGCAAGCAATTTACGTATCCTAAATGTAATACTTAAGATGAATGTAACTAAACATGGTAACTACTAATAACAATCCCCCCAAACTTGAGTGAGGCATTGTCCTCAATGCATGCATTAAAGAAAAATAAAAATAACGAAAAATAAAATACATACGAGGACTTACTCTGAGAGTTCGTCATCGTAGATGATTAGTTTCCTTTTGGTCGGTGTCTTGATTCTCTTGCTTAAACGCGATGGTTGTTTTCTTGTTGCCGGTGGTGGAATCGATCCTCGTACGGGGTTGTCCTCTTCATCAGTTTCATTGGCTTTTCGCTTGGAGGATTCAATTGATGCGGTCTTTGTTGGTGCAATGGAGGACTCGTCCGAATCTGAAAAATAAAAAAATGATTCCGTAGGAGTTGATTCGGGCATAGGTGCTTTACCTTTGGCTTTTGCAGTGGTTGCCGTGATGTCTTTAGCTTTGGTTGCCGTGGCATCTTCAGGGTTGGTTGCCGTGGCATCACCTTGTGCAGGCACGATGTAGGTTGCCGCAGCATCATCTGTTGCGGTTGCCGTGGCGACTACTTCATTGGGTGCCGGGGCAAGGATCTCGGCAGGAAAGATTGGGAACGGCATGCGACTGTCCGTGTAGTTTTCTAGGATGACTTGGGTGATGGCATTGTTGTGTTCCTTCATGTACCGCATGAACATTAGTTGCTGGTCTTCAATTTGCCTTAGGTGACTTGCCAATGGTTGCAAGAGTGCTTCAAAGTGTCCCGGGGTTGATGGCCGAGTTGCCCGGGCGTTAGGTGCTTCGGCATTAGGGATTTCCGGGGTGGCAGGAGTTGCCGTGGCAATTGGAGGCCTTGAAGATTTTCCCAGTGTCTCTCCCATTAGCTTTCGGATTTGTGCTTGATTCCAACCGGACTTTGGTAGGGCCTTTTCATCGGTGGACTCACTTGGGACATGCATCTCCTTGCAAAGATTAGAAATTAAGCAAGGGAAGAAAAGAGAACCCTTATCTTTTGAGCTACATACAAAAATCTCATCACAAATAATTTTTCCAATGTTAATGATGCAATTATGCAAAATAGAATGTATGAGCAAAAGACGTGGTATATCAACGGTAGTATTGTGTGTGGTGGGCATTAAAGAAGTTTTAACAAACTTATTACATAGTTTTGCCTCGGGTTTAAGCTGAAGACGATTTATCGCGCCCTTGTATTTACCGTCGTTCCAATGAGTTCCCGATTGAGTGAGTTCTTGAAGCACCTTGTCGAGTTGCTTGGGCGTGATTTGATCAACAAAAGTTTGATGCTCGTCATTCTCAATGTAAAGCCCGTAAAAGGTGTTGACATTTTCGGGGCTTATGAGTATGACCTTGTCACGAACAAAAACATAAGGATTATCCGGGTTAGGTGAGTGAGCATAAAATTCTCTTACCCATGAGATGTTGCCCGGTTCCGGTTGATGGCAAAAGATTTGCCACTTTTGATGTGCAATCCTCTCGAAGATGAATGGTTCAAGGCCGAAATCTTGATGAGAGTTGGAGTATTCAAAGCCTTGTTCTTCATGAATCTTTCAGCTTTCAAACTTGGAGTGAAATCTTTCTTGAACCACCAGTGTAGCAAACTTCTTGTATCTTGGTTCTTTGGAGGAACTTGGATGAACTAAAAATTTAATTTTGGATGCCATAGATGATCTTGGTTGTGAGTTTTGTAAAAACAAATAAAAGAAAAGAAAAGAAACTAAAAAATTGCAAGATCAAAAATAGGGATAGGTTAAGAGTGATGGGTTTTATAGAAAAAATAGATGGTAAATATGGTGGGTGGGATTAGAGGAAGACGAAAAAGAGGGTTTTGGGTTAGGGGAAGGGTGACGGCAATGGGGGTTTGATTAGGGTAAATTGGAGGCTTTATATAAGCCTTAGATTCAACCCATTAATTTCCTTGTTGAAGATGTTTTCCTTCTTGGATTAAAATTCCTCTTTATCTTGAACTCTTTTCCTACAATTCAAAGACAAATCAAATAAGGATTAAAATTAAAGATAGACTAATAAAAGAAAATAAATAAAGATGTGTAAAGGGATTCTTAAACTTAAAGAAAGATAAAACAAAAGAAAATCTATCCTAAAAAAATAATAATAATCGGGAAAAAAATATAGTTCGAAAAAAACTAAAAAACAATTAATCGAAAATAATAAAAATAAAAATAAATAAAAAATAAAAATAAAAATAAAATATTAAAGGGAGAGCATGCTCATGCATCTCCTAAGTTGACCACTTCTTTGTTACGTTCCACATGGGCACCATTGTAGTGTTTCAATCTTTGTCCATTAACTTTGAATTCATGTTTGTCTGTGATGTACTTAATTATCATGGCACTATGGGAGAATGGTTTGACAACTTCGAATGGTCCCGACCATCTTGATTTCAGCTTTCTCGGGAAAAGTTTTAGCCGAGAATTGAATAAGAGAACTAGTTACCCTGGCATGAATTGCCGCGGCAATAGTTTCTTGTCATGCCATTGCTTTGTTTTCTCCTTGTAGATTCGTGCATTGTTATAGGCGAGTGCACGAAATTCTTCTATCTCATTGAGGTCCAACAAACGCTTTTGTCCAGCACTTTCCCAATTCATATTTACGGTCTTGATTGCCCAGTATGCCTTGTGTTCGATTCCCAATCCTTCCTAGAGGGATTTACAACTTTCTCGAGTATACCCTTCAATTCTCGGTTGGAAATTTCTTCTTGCCCGTTGGTTTGTGGGTGTTATGCCGTGGCGATCTTGTGTGATATACCGAAGCGTTGCAACATCTTGGCAATTAGTCTGTTGTCAAAATGCTTGCCTTCGTCACTGATAATTGCTCTCGGCATCCCAAACCGTGTAAATATGTTTTTCTGCAAGAATCGTTGCACGGTCTTGGAATCGTTGTTGGGAACTGCAGCTGCCTCAACCCATTTAGACACATAGTCGACGACAAGTAGAATGTAGAGGTTGCCGAATGAAGATGGGAAAGGTCCCATAAAATCGATCCCCCATACATCGAACAGTTCCACCTAGATGATGTTCTGGAGCGGCATCTCATGTCATCTAGAGATATTGCCCGTCCTCTGGCAACGATCACATTGCTTGTAAAAGTCTTGGGCATCTTTGTAAAATGTTGGCCAATACAAACCGGATTGCAAAACTTTGGCTGCGGTACGATTTCCTCCAAAATGTCCTTCATAGGGTGAAGAATGGCATTGCCGGAGTTCATTCTGTTGCTCTTCTTCAGGGACACATCGGCATATAACCTGATCTGCACATTGTTTAAACAAAAGCGGCTCGTCCCAAAAGTAATGCTTAGTATCATGGCAGAACCGCTTTTTCCCTTGGTGAGTAATGCCATAAGGTAAAATACCACAAACAAGGAAATTAACTAATCCGCGTACCAGGCTATTGTCGAAGCAGTGCTGCCGTGGTGACTGCTCCCAAAATTGCCGAGGCGTGCGCGTCAAAGGCTGCTGCAGCGTCGAGAGTTATCGAGGCGTGTGCATCCATGGTTGCCGAGGCGTCGAGAGTTGCCGAGGCATGCGCATCCATGGTTGTCGAGGCAACTAAAATTTGTTCATCCGGGAATGCATCGCATATCTCTAGATTCGCGTCCTCCTCCCTGTTGCGTTCTAAACGTGATAAGTGATCGGCCACTCGATTTTCTGTTCCTTTCCTGTCCTTAATTTCAATATCAAATTCTTGTAAAAGTAATATCCAACGAATCAAACGAGGTTTGGCATCCTTTTTAGCAAATAGATATTTGATTACCGAATGGTCCGTATGAACAATTACCTTTGTACAAATCAAATAGGATCAGAACTTGTCAAATGCGAAAACTACAGCTAGTAACTCTTTCTCCGTTGTTGTGTAATTCACTTGAGCACTATTAAGAGTTTTAATAGCGTAGTATATCACATGGAAGGTCTTACCTGTGCGTTGGCCTAGGACTGCTCCTACCGCGAAATCACTTGCATCACACATGAGCTAAAAAGGTAGCGTCCAATCTGGTGGAACGACAATGGGTGTTGAGGCAAGCTTTTTTTAGGGTTTCGAATGCTTGGGTGCAAGAATCATCAAAATCGAAGACTTTATCCTGTTCAAGCAAATTGCACAAGGGTTTAGTGATTTTAGAAAAATTATGAATGAACCTCCTGTAAAAACCTGCATGTCCAAGAAAACTTCGAATTCCTTTAACTGAACTTGGTGGGGGTAATCTTTCGATCACGTCCACCTTGGCTTTGTCTACTTCAATTCCCTTGGATGAAATCTTGTGGCCGATCACTATTCCTTCATCTACCATAAAATGGCATTTCTCCCAATCGAGGACTAAATCAGTTTCTTCACATCTTGCCAACACCCTCTCTAAATTGCTGAGACAGCTGTCGAAGTCATTACCAAAAATAAAAAAATCATTCATGAAGATCTCAAGGAAGTCTTCGACCATGTCTGAAAAGAGTGCCATCATGCATCTTTGGAAGGTTGCCGGGGCGTTACACAATCCGAACGGCATCCTTCGGAAGACATAAGTACCGTATGGGCATGTGAAGGTTGTCTTTTCTTGATCTTCTAGTGCTATGGCAATTTGATTGTAACCTGAATAACCATAAAGAAAATAATAAAAGGGTTTACCTGCAAGACGGTCAAGCATTTGATCAATAAAGGGTAATGGGAAGTGATCTTTCCTGGTGGCTTTGTTTAGCTTTCGATAATCCATACAAACCCTCCAACCGGTCACAGTCCTGGTTGGAATGAGTTCATTGTTTTCATTACTTACCACTGTTATACCTCCCTTTTTCGGTACGTATTGTACCGGACTTACCCATGTACTATCAGAGATAGGGTATATAATGCCGACGTCAAGCCACTTGATGATTTATTTCATTACAACCCCTTTCATGGCATGATTCAGTCTCCTCTGGGCCTCAATTGAAGGTTTGTGATCATCTTCCAACAAAATCTTGTGCATGCACACTGCCGGGCTAATTCCCTTCAAGTCGGTAATTGTCCACCCTATTGCCTTTTTGTGTAGCTTCAACATCTTGATCAACTTCTTTTCCTGCTCAGGCTATAACTTAGAAGAAATGATTACAGGCAATGTATTATCGGTTCCTAAGTATGCATATTTTAGTTGCACTGGAAATTGTTTCAACTCAAGAATCGGTGGTTGTTCAATAGAGGGTTTTTCGAGTTTACCTTCTTTACCTGAGTAATCCAGTGGTTCAAAGTATGTACCTGGTCGATTGACTAGCCAATTTGCTTCTTCTTGTTGTTACTCATCGACCGGTTCTTCATACTCCTCAGGTTCCTCTTGATCGGCAATGTAGTTGCCGAGGCAACTAAATTCCTCGTCGAAGTTAAACTCTGCCGTGGCATGAAGAAGTTGGCATTCTTCTGGATCATCGACATGCCTTAGTGTTTGGAACACATTTAGTTTAACTTGCTGGTTATTCACCCTCATTGTGAGTTCTCCCTTTTCAACATTGATCAAGGTTCTCCATGTTGCTAGGAATGGTCTCCCGAGAATGATGGGTACATGCTCATCTGCTTCACAATCCAAAACAATAAAGTCAGCGGGAAAAATAAATTTATCAACTTTTACCAGTATGTCCTCGATTTTTCCTTCTGGATGCACATAGGATCTTTCGGCTAGCTGTAGCATAACTTTTGTAGGTCTTGCCTTCCCGATTCCTAGTTTCTGGAAAACCGATTTAGGCATCAAGTTTATGCTAGCCCCAAGGTCGCATAATGCTTTCCCGATATAGTGATTTCTAATAGAATAGGGTATTGTGAAACTTCCGGGATTCTTCAACTTGGGTGGCATACGATTATGAAACATTGCTATGCATCCCTCTGTTGCGGCAACTGTTTCAAACTCTCCTAGCCTTGTTCTCTTGGACACAATGTCTTTAAGAAACTTGGCATAGTTTGTCATTTGTTCAATTGCTTCCGCCAATGGCAAGTTGATGTGAACTTGCTTTAGAATATCAAGAAACTTCTTGAATTGGTATTCTTGCTTTTGTCGCTTCAACCTTTGTGGGAATGGTGGTGGAAGTCGGATATCTTCGATCGTTTCATTGGTTTGGAACCTGATTGATGGCATTACCGGGACAACTGGAGTTGCTGAGGCATTATCAATTGGGGTGGCCGAGGTATGCTTTTCACAAGTTGCCGAAGCATCCTTATCGTCGGTTGCCGAGGCATGCTTATTGCTGGTTGCCGCGGCAATTCCTGGTTCAGCATTTGAGGCTTTGCCGCTAGGTTCGTCTTGATCTTTTTGTAGATTTTTGTTTGATGAGCGGGTTTGAGCCTCTCTAAGTTGTTGGCCACTTCTAGTGGTAATTGCCTTACATTGCTCATGGCCAGTTCCTCTTGCGACTTCAGTATCGCTAGGTAAACCTCCTTGCGGTCTAGTATTCAGATTTTAAGCAAACTGTCTGACTTGATTTTCCAATGATTTGATTGCCGCCTCTTGGTTTTCCAGTCTCATCTCGGTCCTGTTAATAAAAGCATCAGTTCTTTTTATGAAGTTACTATTCTCAGCCATATAAGATTCAGTTTTCATCATAAAAGTATTTAGAGAATTTTCCAAAGAACTAGATGTTGTCGGTTGTTGCTACGGTAACTGTTGCCGTGGCATATTCTGCTGGAATCCCGATGCTTGTGCATTCTGATTGTTCTGGTTTAGAGCATTGTTGGGATTACTCCATGAAAAATTCAGGTGCTTCTTCCAAGCTGGATTGTATGTATTGGACATCACATTGTTGTTCCGATTGTAATTCCCCACATAGAAGCTGGATTTCGGATTCTGCATACATTCAGAAGAATCATGGTTATAACCACATAACTCACAAAAAGAATCCATTACCTTGACCTCATGTGTGTTGTTTGGTTTTTGCATGTTCTGGACCATCTTGGTTAAAGTGGCCAATTATGCCGAAATTGAATCTGATGATCCTAGTTCATGTATTGTGGCTTGGTGTCTAACTCCCCCTCTTCTAGTAGAGGGGAATTGATAATCATTCTTGGTCAGCCTATTTAAAATTTGCATTGCTTCCTCCGACGACTTATCTAGAAGTATACCGTTTGCCGAGGCATCTAGCATCATCCTTGTTGGTGTATTCACGGCGTTGTAAAACATTGTTACTTGAGTCCACACCGAGAATCCGTGTAGGGGGCATTTATGTAGAAGTTCTCTATATCGCTCCCAAGCCTCGTACATGGATTCATCATCTGCCTGCCGAAGAGAAGTAATCTCATTACGAAGCTTATCAGTCAAATTTGTAGGATTAAATCGAGCAAGGAAATCACGACAAAGATCGGTCCAAGATGCTATTGATCCGGCAGGAATGCTATTCAACCATGCTTTCGCCCGATCCCTCAGTGAATAGGGGAATAATCTTAATCGTAAGACATCGGGGGTGACTCCGTGTATTTTGAACGAGTTGCAAATCTCGAGGAAAGATTTAAGATGTTGTCGTGCATCTTCAGTTGCTGAGCCGCCAAATTGACCAATTGTGTTGATCATATTAAACATTGCCGGTTTTAACTCAAAGTGGTCGGCTTCAATTTCAGGTGCGACAACTCCTGGATTAAGTCCATCAAGATCTTCTTCAAGATAGTCTCGAATAGTTCTGTTTCGTGCAAGAATCACTCCTCCTCCTGCTAGAACATCTTAATTCATATTGCCGTCTTGATTAGCCATTGCTACTCTTATCCTTCGTCTAAGTCTTTGTAAGGTTCGTTCGATTTCTGGATCAAAGGGATATTCTGGTGTAATCGGTCTCGCCCTGGTCATATACCAATGGAAAACCAAAGTTTGTTAGCCCTTTGAATCTTAAACAAGAAAAGTAAAAAGAAAGTGCAACGGCGCCAAAAACTTGTTGCGCGTAATAAGTGCTACGCAGTTGTGCAAGTATACACGTTGCAAGTTATGGTATAAAAGATATCGTCTCCACAAGGATTGGTGCCACTTCAAGAATCTAGTCTCTTGCACTGTAAAAAGTAAAAACACAAATAAATAATTATAGGAGTTTAACTAATAACTAAACTAGAAAGAAAATAAGTAAAAGGTGATGTAATTAGATGAGAGAGATAGGCCAAGTTATCGTGAGTTGAGGTGTGATAGCCGATTGGATCGTCTTGGTAAAAGAGTGCATGGGCAACTCAGTTGTCGTGGCAACTTGCACAACGGGGTTGCCTTGGCAACTAATTGATGGTTGTCTGGGCGACTAGTTGGGCAACTACTTGGGCGTCTGGGCAGCAATCTTCAAGGTTCGGCAGAGCGTTCTTCAATGGTTTCTTCTTATCCCTAAGTCGAAACTCTAGCTACTTGTGCATGCCTTGATAATACATCCATGCGTGAATCAAGGGTGAACAACAACCAATCTTGCGCTCCTCTTAGCTGTTGAAATCCTTGACTTATTCCTAAGCCGGATTAATCTTCACCATCAATAGATTGAATAAAGATCATATTCATTCGTTTCTTGAATCTAACTCTCTCGATATTAGATAAATAGATGAAGTCACGAGATCCTCTCCCAATTCACTCGCAAACAAGAATAAGAACCAAGAATGAATAAACCTTGAATAGAAAAGTGCAAACTCTTATTACCTAAACAAAATCCAATAGTTTCTAACAACCACAAAACACAATAACCATAGCCAAATAGATTTAGTTCATGGCTAGGTTCCAAAGAAACACAAGATAAATAATCCCTAGCATGAACCTAATTGAACAAGAAAGAAAAAGATGAAGAATTGAAGCTTGTCAAAATCTCCTTGCCCTAGATGCTTGTCAAAAATTCTCTCCTCTTGCCCTTTGGAGTTGTCGAAATTCCCCTCTAATTTATAGGGCTAGGTCAAAGTCCTTCTTTGAGGAGGAAGTTAAGTTGGAATTAAATTATCTTTAAAGAATATAATTCTTTATTATAATTATATTCCTACTAGAACTTCTCCTATCTTTTTGTAATTTAATTCTTCTTTAATCTCTTCATGGAAATTAAATTCCTTTGGGATTTGGCTTTGCTCCACGCCATCTTGGGCTTGTCTAGTCATCAATTTCGACTACTATATCACCTTGTTCTTTGTCGACAATTGCCCTGGCAACTGGCTCGGCGTCTCCTTCATGCATTGCCCTGGCAACTAGCTCGACATCTCCTTCATGCATTGCCTTGGCAACTAGCTCTAGCCTTGCTTTTGCAAGTGATCCTGCACATACACACAAAACACACCAAAGCAACATCTTTTCTCACAAAAACTACCAAGTTAAGTAATCAAGCTCAACGATGGAAGGAAACATGGATTAATGCATGAATGGCTAATTATGCAACTAATATGAGCCTAAGTTTAACAATAATATGAGTAAAAAGGGTAAGAAAAATAGTACTTTTGAACACTTATTAAATCACAACTTATAGCCGTTAAGAGAATCTTTAGGTACCTTAGAGACACACCTTGTTTAGGCCTTTGGTATCCTAGTAATTCCTCCTTTGATTTGCATGCTTATTTGAATGATGATTATAGAAGTTGTAAGATAGATAGAGAAAGTACCTCCGGTACTTCTCAATTCCTAGGTTGTATGCTTATATCTTGGTTCTCTAAGAAACAAAATAGTGTGGCACTATCTACCACCGAAGCGGAATACATATCGGCCGAAAGTTGTTGTGCTCAAGTCCTTTGGATGAAGCAACAGCTTTTAGATTATGGAATTGATATAGGTACCATCCCTCTTAAGTGTGACAACACTAGTGCCATATGTCTCACTAAGAATCCCATCCAACATTCTATAACCAAGCAAATAGAGATAAGACATCATTTCATTAGAGACCTTGTCTTGAAAAAAGATGTTGTTCTAGAATATGTTGACACCTTAAATCAATTAGCGGATATATTTACCAAACAATTAGATAAAGAGCGTTTTTGGTCTCTTAGGAGAGAGATAGGTTTAACTAGCCTTTCTTGAGCCTTAAAGCCTTTTTGGTCTTAAAATTTGCTTGAATTTGATTGATTGCATTGCTTATATGTTTTTTCTCCTATACGCATCTATGCTTGTTGCTAGGGGGAGTATGCATCTATTTATGCTCATGCATGTTGATCTCATATCATTTCCATGCATATAGATTCGATTAAGTTCAAATTTTTGAGCAACTTGATGCTAAAAATGACATTTCTTGCACAAGTGTATCGATATGATGTTTCGTGTATCGATACAGGTTCTTGAATATGTTTCGGTACGGTTTTAACTGTACCGATATGGGGTTGCGTATTGAAACAACTAATAACCGTTTCGAAACTGTGTTTCGATACACCATGTGGCGTATCGGTACGGGTAGCCGCTAGAGAGTTAAATGGGTATTAAAAGAGGGTTTCCAACTTTAATTAAAATTATAACTTTTTCTCTCAAACCCTAGATACGAATTTTTCCTATAAAGTCCCCTCAAACCCTCTTGTTTTCCACACAAATCTTAAAATCTTTTGAGGGCTTTTAGGTTTCTCATTAAACCCTAACAAAATCATCAAGTTTGGTGCATCATTATCTTCTCATTTATCCATAATCTCATATTCAAGGTATAAACTCTTTTTCTTTTCTTTTCGATTTCGTTCATATATATATACTGTTTTAATTCAAAATTGAATATTTAGTATGTATATAACTTTGTTTTCAAAAATTTTGTAAAAACTTTCAAAACTATTTTTTTGTTCGAATATAAATTTATACTGTATATTTTTCAACACTGTTTTTCAAATTTTATTTTACCAAAAATTCTTTTTAGACTTGTATAGGTTTTTAAACTATATTATATAGATTTTTAATAAAACCTTGATCATTGGATTGCTTGTTGGATAGAATGTGTTGATTTATGCATACATTTTTTGTTTGATTTTGATTTCAGGATTTTACCATGGCACCTAAGAAATGAGCGAGAAAAGATATAGCCTCTAGTTTCAATCCTCCTAATCAAAATCCCAAAAATATTGGTAATCGACCCAACCTTACCCATATTTTCCAAAATTGTTTTAATGAGCCAAGATTTTCAAATGCCGTGGATCATTTTAAACATTATCAAAATTTTAAAATCCACCGTGAGCGTACTATCTCGGTCCCTTTTTTAACTTTTGAAAGATTTCAATTTAAATATCTTGATTTGATGCAACAATGGAAGTTTATACAATTTTTGAGTTTACCCGGGATTTTATACCGAAACTTTGTTTTGATCTTCTACTACAATGCCCAATGTATTTATAATGAAGATAGATCCAAAGTTGTTGTTATCGAATCTTATCTTTTGGGTAAAAAGTTTCAATTGATTCATCGGTTTTAGCAAACTTTTTGGGTTTTAAGAATGTGGGAATTGATTATGAGGATTCCTTAGGACATGTCCTTGGTGGCTCTGTAATAGTGCTCGATGCTCATGATCGCATCCTTCACTTTATGATCACTTGGTGGTTTCGTCCATCCATTGGAAAATTCTCTACGATCCGTCAAGTTGATGACTTTTGGATCCGATGCTTTCGTGAGGGTAAGCGACCGAACCTTGCTCAAATCATGTTTACGAAAATTGTCTTTCTTGTACAAAACCGCCATACAACTCTTGTTTCATCATTCACATATGACACCGCTTTGAGTTTTCTATTTCACAAGATTGGATTGATTGCTCCTATGATGTTACCGAAGCCTCTCACCGATCCTATTGACGAGCTTTCTCTCCACCGCGCAAAGTTCACATTCTATAATGAAGAATAGGTCCAGAATGTCGATCTTCCTCGTGGTATTCAACCCGATCCGGTAGCGGCTCCTCAAGCAGTTCCAGTTCCTCAAGCTTCGGTAGCCCAACCTTCTCATGGCCTTTCTCAACGAGCAATTCACATCATTGGGCACTTCTATTGCATCTTTAGATACTACCATGATTTTCGTGTTTGCCGCGATTGACACACATTTCACATCTTTGGAGGAAAGAGTGACTGCCATTGAGAATAGCCAAAATTCAATTGATATCTCTCTTACCCCTTTTCATGGAGAGTGGCGTCATTCTCTTGGAACCCATGCCAATGATGAAGATGAAGACGATGAAGATGATTCTTAGGCATCTTGCATATCATATCATATCATATCGTATCGTATCGTATCGTATCGTATTAGGATTAGTTTTATGCACCTATGTCTTTATGTTTTTGAACTCCTACTCTTTGGTTTATGTTTATCGGAATTAAGTTGGATTTGATTATGTTGCTTTGAATTATGCTTTGAATTTTAATGAATATGTTGTTTCCTTTAAGTGCTTGGAGTTTCTTTATTGCTTATATCTATTGCTTTAAATTTATATTCTATTGATTTTGATCTAACAAAATGGGGGAGAAGTAATTGAGCTAAAAATTTTCAAAGTTTTTGAAAGTTAAGTCTTTTAGTCTTAAATTAAGGGGGAGTACTTTTCAAACTTTTTAAAGTTAAAAATTTATTTTGGTTTTGTTATATCAAAAAGGGAGAGATTGTAAAACCTATATTCGATTTTGGTATAACAAATTATTTAAGGATCAAATTATAAAAGAAAATAAATTTTTAAGTATTCAAAAGTCTCAGTAAATGACAAGGAAAAGTTTTTCTATTGATGACCTCAACCGCCCAAACGATTAGAAATCAATGAGAGGGTATAAATTCAAGTCTCCAAAGCTGCTACAACAACCATTGAATGACACTCAAGCATTCAAGCAAAATCCAACCACTTTGAGCTTTTAGTGTCAATTTTTTTATACCCAAGTTGTGTGTTTTCATTGTAATCTTTAGATTCAAGTTCGGGGTTGTGAGCACTTGTAATTGGGCAAACAAATTCACCTTTGAGAGGATATTTCTGTGTTTGCAAACCACTTCTTGTAAAAGAGTGAACCTTGATCAAGCTTTGGGTAGAAAACCTTGATCCATTGTAACGGTTGCCTCCTTAGCCTAAAAAGGGGAAGAATTCAGTAGTAAATTGTTTGAAATCCTTAGTGGGAGCTAAGGTAGTGGATGTAGAGCTTGTTAGAAGCTTGAACCACTATAAATTCTCGTGTCTTAATTTTTCCATTTTCCATTTTCTTCCCTTCAATTTTTTAATTGCCAATTCACCCCCTCTTGACCATTCGTCGTCGATTGATCATCCTAACAAGGTACCTAAGGTATATATATTTTTTGTTAAAATAGGTATCTAATGTATTTTTTTTAATTAATGCCAAACCTTTAGGAATCTAGATGAAATATATATATATATAAACTTTAAGTACGTATTTTGACCAAAAAATATTTTAGGTACCTATTTTGACCAAAAAATATACTTTACGTACTTATTTTGACAAAAATACTTCAAGTATCTATTTTGACCAAAAAGTATACTCTAAATACTTAATTTAACAAAAAAATATACTTTAGATACTTATTTTGACCAAAAATACTTTAGGTATATAAATAAAAAACCTAGTATACTTTAGTTACTTGTTTATAATTAGAGCCCTCTCTCGGCATGGGCGAGATGGGCGCCCGCCCAGGGCCCATTTTTTATAATATTGGTATTATGGTCCAAATTTTTAATACTCATTATTAGGGGTTTATTCTTAAATTTTAATTGTTTAATATTTGTTATTAGCGCACAAATTTTTCAATAATTGTTATTAGGAATTTAGATGCCCAATTTTTTAACACTTGTTATTATGGACTCAATTTTTCTAATATTTTTTATTAGGAGTCTACTCTTAAAATTCTATTTTTTTCTAATATTTGTTATTAGTTGTCCAATTTTTTCTCGATACTTGTTATTAGGGGTCCAATTTTTTTAATGTTTGTTATTATGTGCTCAACTTTTATCAATACTTGTTATTAGGGGTATACTCTTAGAATTCAATTTTTTTCCAGATATTTGTTATTATGGTCTATTTTTTCCCTAATACTTACATTAGAGGTTTATTTTTTTCAATAATTGTTATTAAGGCCCTAATTTCAATACTTTTTATTAGGGGATAGATTTTTTTTAATATTTGTTATTAGGGGTCTACTCTTAAGATTTATTTTCGCCAATATTTGTTATTAGGGGTTCAATTTCTCCCAATACTTGTTATTAGGGGCCTAATTTTTTATTAATATTTGTTATTAGGCATGTACTCTTAAAATTTATTTTTCCCCAATACTTGTTATTAGAGAGTTAATTTTTTTTCTAATACTTATTATTAGAAGCCCAATTTTTTCTCGATTTTTTTACTATGGATCTACTCTTAAAATTTAATTTTTCTTATATTTGTTGATCAATGGTGTTTCTACTAAAACTATGTGGATCAATAGTTCAATGACAGTTTGAGGACATGATGGTTCTAGCAAAGTTGAGGGATTGCATACATTTGCAGAGTATTTATTTGAAGTGATGAAAGATCAGAATTCAGTTGGGGATAGAAGTTCTCATAAAGAAATTGAATACAAGAGGAGCAGAGAGCATATGAACACGAGAAAGAGAGGCTGAAGAGTTTAGTAAGAAAAGAAAGATAATTATTCTTATTTCAATGCCATATTCAAATTTTTTGCCATACCACGTGTAGAATAACTTGTTGGTGACGGTTCCACTGAAATTTTATAAGTTTTTCTATGGCATAAAAATTGCTTGTGGTTATTATTGTGGAGATTTCAGTCACTCTGTAGAAGATTGTATGTTTTTAAAACACATAGTCAGTGGTCTCATCAGAAATGGACATTTATGTTTTGAGAATGGAGAATCCTGATTCTATAAAAAGACCATCGTTTTCTATAAGAATTGAGATAAAAGAGAAAGGGCAGAATCTACATTGAGCTTTTGTGGGTAATTTGCTACAGTTTGGGGTTTACCGAAATTAGAGTAATGCTTTGACATCTACCCCTTCAACGTTTCCTTTACTGAAGGAGCACCAAAGTTAGATGCTCAAGATGCTTCTGTCAGTGGAAAATTGAAGACTAAACTGGATCTCATTCATGTTTCCTATCGTGAGCTGTACTACAAATTGCTCGAAGTTTCACCGCATCATTTTCCATCACCCAAGTTGTTACAACATTAAGAATCATCGCAAGTATCATAAGGGAGTTCATGATCATGACATTGAAGATTATTATACTTTCAAGTGACAGGTTTAAAACTTTCTAAACCAGGGTATTTTGAAGTTGATACTGAAGGTCAATCTATTAAGATATGTAAGTCAAGAGGTAGTCACCTGTTTGGAACAAATGCAACTGGATTTCCCAAAAATTAAGTGCTTAATGACGTCAAGAAAAGAAAGAGAAGGACATGCAAGGTGAAACTAATTGATAATCATCAACCGTCAAGGAAGAAACCTCAAATAGACATTCCCATTAAAGCCTTCAACACATCTAGCCAACATCTTGTAAAGCAGAGTTCATCTAGACACCAGCCAAAAGATATTGTTAATTTCCACATAAAAATGATTGAACATTCTATGGAAAAGAACAAGAAATTGATTGAAGAAACAAGGAAATTCATAGACATGATGGTTTTAATGAGTGCATCAAAACATAAGCAAGAAGGGGCATGTCTTTGTGCTGATAAAGGAAATAAATAAAAATTGTCGATAGAATTGAAGTGACTGAAATTCACTTAGGGTTTCCTTGATTAATGATTGATTGTTGGAACATAGTAGATATGTATTTAGTTTTAGGACCGTTATAGAGTAATACCCTAAACTATCCCAATCGCTTTTGCCCGCGAGGATTGGGGGTCATTTGTAAGAGAAGCTATTTCAGTTTATGTGTTTATGATGCTTGTTTCCTAATTTTCTTTCTCAAATGGCAAACATTTTACATTCTTTGATTCTTTTAATATTTCAATTATTTTATGGGTTATTTTTTGTTATCCCATACGTATATATATATATATATATATATATTCAATATCATTTTCTATCAGGTCCTTCATATTAGCTGCAAGAGTGACCAAAAATCAAATGCAGAGATCAACTTCGGAAATATGACTCTCTTTTAATTTATTTAGGCCAACGGAAGGACATTAATGAGCATTCAGAAATCACGGGAAAATCCCAAATACAAACTCTAAGTGAATTTTCCTCTTAGGCATTATTGACTAAGGTCCTTGAATGAAGTGATAACCCTAAAACATCTACCACCTGAAGACTGATTTTCTTCAAAGATATCCGTTGATGGGAGGACATTTGGCATTTCTTCATCTCCCTTCATAAAGAAAGAAAATAAGAAAAATATCCTTTGTTGTCCCCCTTTGAGCCTGATAATTTTCTTTCGATTCAACTCAAATCAAGGATTACCCCCACATTGGGGGCAAAGAAGATGAAAGTTTGTTTGCAAGTAAAAGATGTTTGGTTTTGATCATGCTATGATAGTAATGCCTTGTGAATAAGGGGGCAAGAAAAAAGTGAATACATTGAGTACAAGAGCAAAAAAGGCATGTTGAATGAAGGCGAGTATTCCAAATCAAGTCAAAAAATGAAAAAGAAAAGAGGAAAAAGTGAAGAAAAGAGGAAAGTTTGTGATCAAAGAGTCAACTGAATTAAATTGAAAATTTTTGACATGAAAGTTGAAGCAATTCAAAGAGAAAGCACTAAGTTGAAAAATGAAAAGAAAAAGCAAGTGACATATGTGAGATCTTCCATTCAAATGAATCTTTATCTAAATGAGCAATGGAGGATTGATCACCTTTGAATTTGTGGAAGAGAAATAAATTCGAGGATGAAAACCCAGAATTGGGCAGTCTAGAGTGATCCAAAGAATAAAAAGAAAAAAGAGAAAAGAATAAAGTATTTGGATCAAGGAGTGCAGAAGTAACATTTCACTTGGAAGAAATGATCATTGGTCTCATCACCCTTAAACACCTACTTAAACCTATATATCTTTTCTTTCATAGCCGTGAGCCATAGACTATATACAAGCCTCAAAAGAACATTTTAATCATATACGGGTATTGGAGTAAGAAGAGTTTTTCTTTAGAATACATCCCGCTTATCAGGGCTAACCTTTATTGAAGGATTTCCATATTTCTAATGCCTGATTGAGATCGGAAAAGAAGGAAGGATTAGGCATGGCGAGTTAGTGAGGTAAAGAGAGCCACTTAAATGGGATTGAATTAGGTATATGAGAACTATTCCCCTCGGAAGTCTAATAATTTGGAAGGGGTCACATTGGAGTTGATCTTTGTCAATTTGGTTCAAAGGCTCTGTTGCACTTGTTGTATGGGTGCCTAATTTTGGTTTTGTTTTCTCATGTTTTCCAAGACTTATCAAATTGTTTCATTTTTTCAAAATTTAGTAAAATAGTATTTTGAGCCTTTCACTTATCATTTCAACAAGCATCTTGCAGATAAATCAATTAGATACAAAAGAGCATAGGATTTCATGGATATTATTATGTACTAATCCTTTAAGTGCAGATAGAAAAAGAAGTGGCCTTGGTACTTGTTTAGTGATGAAAAGTACGACAAGGAAAGGACACAACTCTGAGTGTCATAAACATTTTAAAAAAGCTACAGAAAAGTGACGCAAACAATTTTGGGGCAAAGATAGAACATGTACCATCATTTGGGGCAAAATTTGTAGCAAGATCAATCCGTTAAAGGTTTATACTTTTTAAAAGCAGAGATTATTACTTCTGAGGCATTGCAAGACAAGAATGATTTGTGATTGATAGAGTGAAAGATGATAGTGGAATTCAAAAGTGGGGCAATGCTACAAAGAACATCACAGAAGAATATGTTTTATTTTGATAAATAGAGTCCGCAAGTTGGAACAACAGAAGTGATGATCTCTTTTGGAACTGTAACCCTTTCGACCCGGCTTAGCCGCAAGACCGAACCGAGCGAGCTACATTAGGTTTACCGAACTAAACCGAAAAAGAGAACTTGAAAAAATGCAACCACTTTTTTCCTTTATCTTATCTAGATGCTGGTTATTACCCTACATGTACATACAAACAACGAGAGAAAACCCAACTCAATCGGGCATCGAATTGATATCCAATTGGTCACGTTACAAGAATAAGGACCAAAATGTAAATCTGTAAATCTATAAGGTTAACTTGTAATTTGCTTTACCAATCTTTGATTAGTCATGTAATATCCCAAATTTTGGCTAGTGACTAAATTGTAAAATTTGAAAGTTTAAGGGGGTTAAAGTATAAACTTTGGAAAAGTTTGGGGACTAAAGTGTAAATTTCCCCAACAAGTAATTTTATTCAGTATAAGAGTGAATCGGATCGAAATAGGTATCTTGATATCGCTTTTAAGAATTAAGATGCAGTAAAATGTACCGAATTTGGATCGAATGAAATTGTTAAGCGTGCTCAGGCCAGAGAAATACATGGATGGATGACCTTCAGGAAGGTCACATAAAAGTGTTTCTAATCTATATTTGGACTCAGTAAGAGTAAAGAATATTCGTATGGATTTACAATAAAGGATTTCTAAGAGAAATTCTACTCTTTAAAGATTTTCGATAATTATTGGGATAATAGTCTGAGTTAAGAAAATTCAGTCTAAGACTTTAGAAAAGGAAATTTTTTATAAGATGATAGTGTTCATTTTCTGAATATGGAAATATGGAATTTTTGGAATAAATCCGATAGCTCGATCAAGGTGAAATCGCAGTAAAAGTATTTTATGAATATCGGAAAATCGAATCGAACTAAAATTTCAGAGGTTGATTCAAAAGCTATGGAAAATTCATAAAATACTATTTTATGAATATTTTATTATAGTTGGTTGGATTCCAACTAGGCTTAGTTGAAATTTTACAAGAATGGCAAACTAGTAAATAAAAACTAGTTGGAAGGCAAATTGGTCATTTTGCCCCAATGACATTTTTGAAATATTTAAAAAATTACAAGGACAATTTTGGAAAAAGAAAATAGAAGATTAAATCTTAGCCATTGATTAATGATAAGATCAATCTCAATCGTTGGATTAAAAGGGCATTTTAGTAATTTCACTATCTAAATAAATTTAAAATTCATTTATACAAGAATAGTGGCCAAATTGGATGAAACTCGATTTTTAGGTAATATTGTCAACTGCAAAGTTGTTCTACTCTTCAAGCTCTATCTTTTGGTGTAAATAATTCATGGAAAGCATGCTTGATTGATGAGAATTTTGCATGAGAAGAAATTAGGGTTTATGGTAAAAGTTTGGGGCTTTTGGAATTTTATGATTTCATGATGAAATTCAAGTTGAAATCAAGCTAATATAATGTTAAAATCATGTTATTGAGTTGATATTTAAACCCTACATATTTTAGTTTGTATGAAGATGATTAGGGTTTATAGATTGAAGTTTAATTTAGGGTTTGTGATGTTGAATCAATGATCTAGTAAGCTTGAATTGTTATTTGGAAGCAAAACCCTCAGTTAAAGGTATAAGGACAATTTCAGAAATTTTGAAAGTTAGAGGACTAATCTATTTTTTATGATTTTGAAGTGTATTTATGTTATTATTGAAGTTGGAGATGTGAAATTGAAGTTGGAATGTTAAACCGATGTTGAATCGAATTAGTGACCATTTTGACAAATTGTCAAAGTTAAGTGACCAATTCAGAAATGAGGTTTTAGAGGACTAAATTGCAAAGTTAAGAAGCTAGAGTCCTTATCTTTGCATTTTAATGACTATTTCGGTTAAGAAGGAAAATTAAGGGAAACTATTGTGAATAATTATTTGATGAAGAAGGTGATAAATTGATGGTTTAAAGTAAATAATGGGACTAAATTGACAGATAGAGAAGTAAGGAGAAGTTAGTATAAAAGTTGACGTTAATTATAGAAGCTGTGTAGAAAATTGGATTATAGAAGTAAGTTTGAAAATTTACCATAAATTCTACAAAATAGTTAGATGGTGAATTTTATACCTATGTAAAGATATGTTCGTCTAGTTTCGTTTCCAACAAATGGAAACTGATTTCGAGTTCCGAGTAAAAAGATATGAATTGTTAAGTGGTGAAAAGTCAGAAAATAGTATGATAGTCTGTTCCGAAATTAGCACTGAAAATTGACTTTGAAAATTTGTCATAAAACATACGAGTTGAATTTAGGCTATTAATTTATATGGCTGAAAAGCTTATTGAATCTAGTTTCTTTCAGAGCAAATGGAATTGAATTCCGAGTTTTAAATCATTTCATAGAAATAAATCTTCAAAGGTAGTGCAAGCTGCCATAAAATGGAATTTGAGACATTTTATATCTAATGTTAGTTAGCAAGCATGGAGGAATTATTTGAAGTTCAAAATGGTCATTAGGGACCAAAAAAATGAGTTTTGGACAGTATAAGAAAGGAAGGAAATTTTGTATATTCAAATGATTAGATTTTATAGCATGTTTAAAATATTGTTAGATTTGAATCTAACAAGTGTTATTCACATTCATGTGATTAATGAAGTTTGGATCGAATCAAAAGAAGGTTCGAGGCACTATGAAAGAAAGGATCGAATAGAGCTTAGTGAGGCAAACTAATAAATGGCCCAGGTGAGTGCATTTTTAAATGTTTGCATTACATTGAAAATGGCATTGCATTTCTCTATTATACATGATAAGATACATTGTTCGACATGGCAAGATTGATAGAATACCAGGTACGAATGATTGTTTGCATAAATGATGATGCATTATGCATACATGAAATATGGATAATGACAAGATTAAAATGGAACAAGTTAAAATGAAACAAGATACACCTAGGGATCCAAGCCCATAGTGCAATTAGCACTAACGAGGCAAGAGTGTCCTTATATGAGGAGTAAAGAGCGTCCTCTCAAGTACGTACTCTACATGGCACTACGGTGCAGATAGGCTATGGGGTTTCCATGGGCCTCTAGCCAGGGATGATACATGATTCAGATGTTACATGTTACTTGCTACATATGTTATATGATACATGATACAAATGTTACATGATTACATGATACATGAATAAGAAGTGACATGTCACATGACTGAGAAGCACATGACATACATGATAGAAAGGTTACATGATATAAATGTTTCATATTATACTTGATAGAGATGATTCATGATTTACATGTTAGTAAAAATACACGATATACTAATATATGACATATTGTCAATTATAGAGAATGGGTAATACACTCATTACATGACATATCAATTTGTATTACTTCATGTTTTTAATAAACTATTATAAATGCCTCACTAAGTTCGTACTTAGCGTGTGATTGTTTCACACGTAGGTCAAGTTGGAGCACTTGAAGATGAGTCAAGCATGTTGTCCAAGCTACAATCTGCAGAACATCAGTAAGACATTCTAAATTATGACAATCTCTAGTGGGCATGTAAACTATTTATTTACTGATAGTATATAATGCATTAAATTGAATTGTAATGATAGTTTAAATAATCAGCTAAACGATGAATCGTATAGAGACAAAAAAATTAAGCTTAACTTTCAGTAGCATGTTTAAGTAACATCTATAATGTATATTCAATTACAAGTATACGTTATGGGTGTTACATTTATTGGTATCAGACCAAAGGTTTAGCCGGTTCTGGATGCTAAACCAAGTTTGATATGGAGTTTTCAGTAAATACATGCCCCTAAGATGGCATATTACTGATGTACTGATTGTATAACTTGATGCTTCTCCACATTAGTATAAGGTGAAATGGTACTAGAATAAGAAAAGTAAAACGATAATAGATTTCGTCATTTGACGAATCTTAGAGTTCAAGAAAGGACCCATAGTGGATATGATACAGTAAAATAAGCCTGGAACTTAGTTCTTGTTTAGAATAAGTTATCTGCATAGTAAATAGATGATACAGTAATTGTAAGATACTCGGATACGAAAGAGTAAGAAGAATAAGTATCTTTACTTTAGAAATATATATGTTTGAAGATAACAATGTCAATAGTTATTGCAGATGTAATATGGCGATTAACTCAAGATAAGTTAAGGATTGACGTTATGATGGAAATAACTCAGTAGTATCATATTATAAGATGTTTGTATTGTCAGTACATATAAGGGAGAATTGGAAAGTTAAGTAATGATACTACTGAGATGATTAGAAAAGAAACTAAGAAAGAAATTGATCTGTAAAGAGATTATATTTGAAGCTCAAAAAGAAAATGTTAGGTATGAATCAGTCAGAGTACTAAAAGTAGTGAACTATATTGCAAGGATAATCAAAGCAAACACGGAAAGAGTTACAGTGTAGACTCCTCAAAGGTTAGAAAAGCTTTGAAAAGTTTTTAAATCAGACACAATCTAAGTAAGAAGGATTATTTCCTTAAAGAGACATTAGTATTATAAGATGTCAACTGAAGCCTGATAAATCAGGAAGATAAAGAATCTGGAATAAAAGTATGATGGATGTGATATATGAGTACATACTGAACAAGATTGGAAGTCTATTATCGATAAAGTGTATTGAACTTGTAACCAAAGAGTATTCAGAGAAGTCAACTAAGAGGTTAATTCTACCTGAATAATTTACCGCAGAGCCTTATAAAGGTAGGGCTGAAGTGTAATGGATAAGCTAAGATATCTTTTTAGAAAGGTTTTGATAAAGACAATCAGTAATATAAGATGATGACTATGACAAGTATTAAAATAATGTGGATTGCTGGAAAATGGGTTTTCTAATGATCTAAGTGGTCAAATACTAGAAGGTAATATGAAGGTATCATCTCGGGAATCTGAAGTGTAATTTAGATAAGTTGGTTATCTGTGCACAAGGTAAAAGTGATTATAAGAAGAAACGTTTAAATTTTCAAAAGGTTTTAGTTCCTTAATGAAGTCAAAGGAAATGTGTTTAGTTGAGGATTGTTCCGACTAATTGAAATTTCCCTAGAAATGTTTCTAGACAAGAACAAGAGTCTCGAATTACAAGGGGTATAAAGATACCCGTAGCAGTAAAAATGAAATGAAGTATGAACTTTTTCCGATTTCTACCTGGATTGAGCTACTGGTGCACTAGGAAGCTTAAGTATAGGAACAAGAAATCTTGTTTTAGATATTAGAACAAGAAATCCTGTTTGGAATAGGTATGCATTGAAAATTCGAGGATGAATTTTCTTAAGGGGGAGGAATTGTAATATCCCAAATTTTGGCTAGTGACCAAAATGTAAATTTTGAAAGTTTTGAGGTTAAAAGTATAAACTTTGGAAAAGTTTGGGGACTAAAGTGTAAATGTCCCCAACAAGTAATTTTATTCAGTATAGGAGTGAATTGGATCGAAATAAGTACCTTTATATCGATTTTAAGAATTAAGATGCAGAAAAAGATACCAAATTTGGATCGAATGAAATTGTTAAGCGTGCTCAAGCTAGAGAAATACAAGGATGGGTGACCTTCGGGAAGGTCCCATAAAAGTGTTTCTAATCGATAATTTTGACTCAGTAAGAGTAAAGAATATTCGTATGGATTTACGATAAAGGATTTCTAAGAGAAATTCTATTCTTTGAAGATTTTCAATAATTATTGGGATAATATATTGAGTTAAGAAAATTCAATCTAAGACTTTAGGAAAGGAAATTTTTATAAGATGATAGTGTTCATTTTCCGAATATGGAAATATGGAATTTTTGGAATAAATCCGATAGCTCGATAAAGGTGAAATTGCAGTAAAAGTATTTTATGAATATCGGGAAATCAGATCGAACTGAAATTTCAAAGGCTGTACAAAAGCCATGGAAAAGTCATAAAATACTATTTTATTATAGTTGGTTGGATTCCAACTAGAATTAGTTGAATTTTTAAAAGAATGTTAAACTAGTAAATAAAAACTAGTTGGAGGGCAAAATGGTCATTTTGCCCCAATGGCATTTTTGAAATATTTAAAAAGTTACAAGGATAACTTTGGAAGAAGAAAATAGTAGAGCAAATCTTGGCCCTTGATTAATGATAAGATCAATCTCAACCGTTGGATTAAAAGGGTATTTTAGTAATTTCACTATCTAAATGAATTTAAAATTCATTTATACAAGACAAGTGGCCAAATTGGATGAAAAACAAAAGATGAAGACCATTCTTCATCCTCAAATTTCAAAATATGAGGGGGAGAAAGAAAGAAAAGTAGAGAAAAATTTTCCAAGTTCGATTCAAGCCCCGAAACTCGATTTTTAGTTGGATCCGAATCAAAAGAAGGTTCGAGGTACTATAAAGGAAATGATCAATAGTGCTTAGTGAGACATATTAATAAATGGCCAAGGTGAGTGCATTTTTAAATGCTTGCATTACATTGAAAATGGCATGGCATTTCTCTATAATGCATGATATGATACTAGTAAGCTTGAATTGACATTTGGAAGCAAAACCCTAAGTTAAAGGGATACCATTTGTAAATTACAAATTATTGTTTGCATAAATGATGATGCATTATGCATGCATGAAATATGGATAATAACAAGATTAAAATGAAACAAAATACACCCTGGGGATCCAAGCCCATAATGCAAAATGCACTAAGGAGGTGTTTTTATATAAGGAGCAAAGAGCGTCCTTATAATGATGTAATCTAAATAATGTTGTTTGCATAAATTATATGATGCATTATGCATACATGAAATATGGATAATGACAAGTTTAAATAGGCCTCTAGCTAGACATGATGATAATAATAACAAGATGTTACATGATACAAATGCTACATGTTACATGATACAGATGTTACATGATACATGATATAGATGTTACATGTTACATGATACAGATGTTACATGATACATGATACAGATGTTACATGATTTCATGATACATGAAAAAGAAGTTACATGTTACATGACATACACGATAGAGTACATGTTATGCAAATGATGGCATAATGAAAGCATGACCATGATAGGGTACATGATATGTAAATGATTACATGATGAAAGCATGTCCATGATAGAGAACATATTATGCAATAATATCATGATTTATATGATAGTTATGATACATGACATATGTATGTTGTGATATACTTGCCATGTTATAGAGAAAACGAAGTGCACTTTTATACATGACATATTGTATTACATTATTTCATTTTTCTAAAATAAATAAGTTTAATTGCCTTACTAAGTTTGTACTTAGCGTGTGATTGATTCACACATAGGTCAAGTTGGAGCACTTAAAGAGGAGTCAAGCATGCTATTCAAGCTACAATCTGTAGAACATCAGTAAGACATTCTAAATTATGACAATCTCTAGTGGGCATGTAAATCTTTTACTTACTGGTAGTATATGATGCACTAAATTGAATTATAATGATAGTTTAAATAATCAGCTAGATGATGAATCGTATAGGGATAAAAAATTTAAGCTTAACTTTCAGTAGCATGTTTAAGTAACATTTATAATGTATATTCAACTACGAGTATACGTTATGGGTGTTACATTTATTGGTATCAGAGTAAATGTTTAGCCGATTTCTGGATGCTAAATCAAGTTTGATACGGAGTTTTCAGTAGATACATGCCCCTAGGTTGTCATATTATTGATGTACGGATTGTATGACTTGATACTGCTCCTCATTAGTATAAGGTGAAGTGATACTAGAATAAGGAAAGTAAAACGATAATGGATTGCGTCAGTTGACGAATCTTAGAGGTCAAGAAAGGACCCAAAGTGGATATGATACAGTAATTATAAGATACTCGGATACAAAGGAGTAAGAAGAAGAAGTATCTTTACTTTAGAAATATATATGTTTGAAGATAACAATGTCAGTAGTTGTTGCAAATGTAATCTGGCGATTTACTCAAAATAAGTTAAGGATTGAAGTTTTGATGAAAATAACTCAGTAGTATCTTATTCTAAGATGTATGTTCTGTTAGTACATATAAGGGAGAATTGGAAAGTAAAGTAATGATATTACTGAGATGATTAGAAAAGAAACTAAGAAAGAAATTGATCTGTAAAGAGATTATATTTGAAAATCAAAAAGAAGATGTTAGGTATGAATCAGTCAGAGTACTAAAAGTAGTAAACTATATTGCAAGGATAATCAAAGCAAACATAGAAAGAGTTACATTGTAGACTCGTCAAATGTTAGAAAAACTTTGAAAAGTCTTTAAATCAGACATAACCTAAGTAAGAAGGATTATTTCTTTAAGGAGACAGTAGTATTATAAGATGTCAACTGTGAAGCCTGATAGATCAGAAAGACAAAGAATCTAGAATAAAAGTATGATGAAAGTGATATTTGTGTACATATTGAACAAGATTGGAAGTCTATTATCGATAAAGTGTATTGAACTTGTAACCAAAGAGTATTCAGAGAAGTTAACTAAGAGGTTAATTCTACCTGAATAGTTGACCGCAGAGCCTTATAAAGGTAGGGCTGAAGTGTAATGGATAAGCTAAGATATCTTTTTAGAAAGGTTTTGATAAGGACAATCAGTAATATAAGATGATGAGTATGACAAGTATTAAAATAATGTGGATTGCTAGAAAATGGGTTTTCTAATGATCTTAGTGGTCAAATACTAGAAGGTAATATGAAGGTATCATCTCGGGAATCTGAAGTGTAATTTAGATAAGTTGGTTATCTGTGCACAAGGTAAAAGTGATTATAGGAAGATACGTTTAAGTTTTTAAAAGGAATTAGTTCCTTAATGATGTCAAAGGAAGTGTGTTTAGTTGAGGATTGTTCCGACTAATTGAAATTTCCCTAGAAATGTTTCTAGACAAGAACAAGAGTCTCGGATTATAAGGGGTATAAAGATACCCGTAGCAGTAAAAATGAAATGAAGTATGAAGTTTTTTCGATTTCTACCTGGATTGAGCTACTGGTGCACTAGGAAGCTTAAGTATAGGAACAAGAAATCTTGTTTTAGATATCAAAACAAGAAATCCTGTTTGGAACAGGTATGCATTGAAAATTCGAGGACGATTTTTCTTAAGGGGGAGGAATTGTAATATCCCAAATTTTGGCTAGTGACCAAAATGTAAATTTTGAAAGTTTTGGGGTTAAAAGTATAAACTTTGAAAAAGTTTGGGTACTAAAGTGTAAATGTCCCCAACAAGTAATTTTATTCAGTATAAGAGTGAATCGGATCGAAATAAGTACCTTGATATCGATTTTAAGAATTAAGATGCAGAAAAAGATATCAAATTTGGATCGAATGAAATTGTTAAGCGTGTTCAAGCTAGAGAAATACAAGGATGGGTGACCTTCGGGAAGGTCCCATAAAAGTGTTTCTAATCGATAATTTTGACTCAGTAAGAGTAAAGAATATTCGTATGGATTTACGATAAAGGATTTCTAAGAGAAATTCTATTCTTTGAAGATTTTCAATAATTATTAGGATAATATACTGAGTTAAGAAAATTCAGTCTAAGACTTTAGGAAAGGAAAATTTTATAAGATGATAGTGTTCATTTTCCGAATATGGAAATATGGAATTTTTGGAATAAATCCGATAGCTCGATAAAGGTGAAATTGCAGTAAAAGTATTTTATGAATATCGAGAAATCAGATTGAATTGAAATTTCAAAGGCTGTCCAAAAGCCATGGAAAAGTCATAAAATACTATTTTATTATAGTTGGTTGGATTCCAACTAAAATTAGTTGAATTTTTACAAGAATGTCAAACTAGTAAGTAAAAACTAGTTGGAGGGAAAAATGGTCATTTTGCCCCAATGGCATTTTTGAAATATTTAAAAAGTTACAAGAATAACTTTGGAAGAACAAAATAGAAGAGTAAATCTTGGCCCTTGATTAATGATAAGATCAATCTCAACCGTTGGATTAAAAGGATATTTTAGTAATTTCACTATCTAAATGAATTTAAAATTTATTTATACAAGACAAGTGGCCAAATTGGATGAAAAACAAAAGATGAAGACCATTCTTCATCCTCAAATTTAAAAATATGAGGGGGAGAAAGAAAGAAAAATGGAGAAAAATTTTCCAAGTTCGATTGAAGTCCCGAAACTCGATTTTTAGTTGGATCCGAATCAAAAGAAGGTTCGAGGTACTATAAAGGAAATGATCAATAGTGCTTAGTGAGACATATTAATAAATGGCCAAGGTGACTGCATTTTTAAATGCTTGCATTACATTGAAAATGGCATGGCATTTCTCTATAAAAACATGATATGATTGACATTTAAACCCTACATATTTTTGTTTGTAAAGATTGATTAGGGTTTTGGATTCAAGTTTAATTATTGTTTGCATAAATGATGATGCATTATGCATACATGAAATATGGATAATAACAAGATTAAAGTGAAACAAGATACACCACAGGGATCCAAGCCCATAGTGCAAAATGCACTAATCTGATTTTTTTTTTGAAGTGTATTTATGTTATATATGAAATTGGATATGTGAAATTATATTAGAATGAGCAAAGATGTTGAATCGTGTATGTACCATTTTGACAAATGGCACTACGGTGCAGATGGGCTAAATAAGGTTTCCATAGGCCTCTAGCTAGACATGATGATAATAATAACAAGATGTTACATGATACAAATGCTACATGTTACATGATAATGACATGTTTAAATGATACATGATATAGATGTTACATGTTACATGATATCCAAGCCCATGTTACATGATACAGAATATAAGGAGCATGATTTCATGATACATGAAAAAAGAAGTTACATGTTACATGACATACAAATAGAGTACATGTTATGCAAATGATGGCATAATAATGAAATACATGACCATGATATGGTACATGATATGTAAAATGACATGATACATGAATAAGAAGCATGATGAAAGCATGTCATGATAGAGAACATATTATGCAATAATATCATGATTTATATGACAGTTATGATACATGACATATGTATGTTGTGATATACTTGCCAAGTTATAAAGAAAACGAAGTGCACTTTTATACATAACATATTGTATTACATTATTTCATGTTTCTAAAATAAATAAGTTTAACTGCCTTACTAAGTTCGTACTTAGCGTGTGATTGATTCACACATAGGTCAAGTTGGAGCACTTAAAGAGGAGTCAAGCATGCTATTCAAGCTACAATCTGTAGAACATCAGTAAGACATTCTAAATTATGACAATCTCTAGTGGGCATGTAAATCTTTTACTTACTGGTAGTATATGATGCACTAAATTGAATTATAATGATAGTTTAAATAATCAGCTAGATGATGAATCGTATAGGGATAAAAAATTTAAGCTTAACTTTTAGTAGCATGTTTAAGTAACATTTATAATGTATATTCAACTACGAGTATACGTTATGGGTGTTACATTTATTGGTATCAGAGTAAATGTTTAGCCGGTTTCTGGATGCTAAATCAAGTTTGATACGGAGTTTTCAGTAGATACATGCCCCTAGGTTGTCATATTATTGATGTACTGATTGTATGACTTGATACTGCTCCTCATTAGTATAAGGTGAAGTGATACTAGAATAAGGAAAGTAAAACGATAATGGATTGCATCAGTTGA
The DNA here is from genome assembly GCA_019671005.1 of Hibiscus mutabilis. Classification (NCBI taxonomy): domain Eukaryota; kingdom Viridiplantae; phylum Streptophyta; class Magnoliopsida; order Malvales; family Malvaceae; genus Hibiscus; species Hibiscus mutabilis. The sequence goes on from CM033742.1 coordinate 7,006,728, forward strand.
CGAATCTTAGAGGTCAAGAAAGGACCCAAAGTGGATATGATACAGTAATTATAAGATACTCGGATACAAAGGAGTAAGAAGAAGAAGTATCTTTACTTTAGAAATATATATGTTTGAAGATAACAATGTCAGTAGTTGTTGCAAATGTAATCTGGCGATTTACTCAAAATAAGTTAAGGATTGAAGTTTTGATGAAAATAACTCAGTAGTATCTTATTCTAAGATGTATGTACTGTTAGTACATATAAGGGAGAATTGGAAAGTAAAGTAATGATACTACTGATATGATTAGAAAAGAAACTAAGAAAGAAATTGATCTGTAAAGAGATTATATTTGAAAATCAAAAAGAAGATGTTAGGTATGAATCAGTCATAGTACTAAAAGTAGTAAACTATATTGCAAGGATAATCAAAGCAAACATAGAAAGAGTTCCATTGTAGACTCCTCAAATGTTAGAAAAACTTTGAAAAGTCTTTAAATCAGACATAACCTAAGTAAGAAGGATTATTTCATTAAGGAGACATTAGTATTATAAGATGTCATCTGTGAAGCCTGATAAATCAGGAAGATAAAGAATCTAGAATAAAAGTGTGATGGATGTGATATTTGAGTACATATTGAACAAGATTGGACGTCTATTATCGATAAAGTGTATTGAACTTGTAACCAAAGAGTATTCAGAGAACTCAACTAAGAGGTTAATTCTACCTGAATAGTTGAAAGCAAAGCCTTATAAAGGTAGGGCTGATGTGTAATGGATAAGCTAAGATATCTTTTCAGAAAGGTTTTGATAAAGACAATCAGTAATATAAGATGATGAGTATGAAAAACATTAAAATAATGTAAATTCCTAGAAAAAGGGTTTTTTAATGATCTAAGTGATCAAATACTAGAAGGTAATATGAAGGTATCATCTCGCGAATCTGAAGTGTAATTTGGATAAGTTGGTTATCTGTGCATAAGGTAGAAGTGATTATAAGGAGAAACGTTTAAATTTTTAAAATGAATTAGTTCCTCAATAAAGTCAAAGGAAGAATGTTTAGTTGAGGATTGTTTTGGATAATTGAAATTTCCATAGAAATGTTTCTAGACAAGAACGAGAGTCTCGGATCACAAGGGTTATAAAGATACCCGTAGCAGTAACAATGAAATCAAGTACGAACTTTTTTCTGATTTTTACCTAGATTGAGCTACTGGTGCAGTATGGGGCTCAAGTACAAGAATAAGAAATACTTAAGAGGTTCTAACCTTCGGCAATTGTATATAATAAAATATTAGTTTATGGAATTAAAGAATTAAGGAATAAGAAATTTCATTGACTGAAGTTTTGAGGAATAATCACAAGGTCGAATAAGCCACTTGGGAGGCTGAGAAGAAAATAAGAAAGTAATATCCATAAATGTTTGGAATAGGTATGCATTAAAAATTTGAAGACAAATTTTCTTAAGGGGGAGGAATTGTAATATCCCAAATTTTGGCTAGTGACTAAAATGTAAATTTTGAAAGTTTAGGGGGTTAAAGTATAAAATTTAGAAAAGTTTGGGGACTAAAGTGTAAATTTCTCCAATAAGTAATTTTATTTAGTATAAGAGTGAATTGGATTGAAATAGGTAACTTGATATCAGTTTTAAGAATTAAGATGCAGAAAAAGGTACCGAATTTGGATCAAATGAAATTGTTAAGCATGCTCAGGCTAGAGAAATACAAGGATGGGTGACCTTTGGGAAGGTCCCATAAAAGTGTTTCTAGTATATAATTTGGACTGAGTAAGAGTAAATAATATTCGTATGGATTTAAGATAAAGGATTTCTAAGAGAAATTCTACTCTTTGAAGATTTTTGATAATTATTGGGATAATAGACTAAGTTAAGAAAATTCAGTCTAAGACTTTAGGAAAGGAAATTTTTTATAAGATGATAGTTTTCATTTTCTGAATATGGAAATATGGAATTTTTGGATTAAATTCGATAGCTCGATAATGGTGAAATCACAGTAAAAGTATTTTATGAATATTGGGAAATCGGATCGAACTGAAATTTCAGAGGCTGATCCAAAAGCCATAGAAAATTCATAAAATACTATTTTATGAATATTTTATTATAGTTGGTTGGATTCCAACTAGACTTAGTTGAATTTTTACAAGAATGGTAAACTAGTAAATAAAAACTAGTGGAGGGCAAATTGGTCATGTTGCCCCAATGGCATTTTTGAAATATTTAAAAAGTTACAAGTACAATTTTGGAAGAAGAAAATGGAAGATTAAATCTTGGCCCTTGATTAATGATAAGATCAATCTCAACCATTGGATTAAAAGGGCATTTTAGTAATTTTGCTATCCAAATTAATTTAAAATTCATTAATACAGGACAAGTCACTAAATTGGATGAAAAACAAAAATGATGAAATATGAGGGGTAGAAAGAAAGAAAAATGGAGAAAAAATTTTCAAGTTCGATTCAAGTCCCAAAACTCGATTTTTAGGTAATATTTTCAACTACAAAGTTGTTCTACTCTTCAAGCTCTATCTTTTGGTGTAAATAATTCATGGACAACATGCTTGATTGATGAGAATTTTGCATGAGAAGAAATTAGGGTTTATGGAAAAATTTTGGGGCTTTTGGAATTTTATGATTTCATGATGAAATTCAAGTTGAAATCAAGCTAGTATAATGTTAAAATCATGTTATTGAGTTGAGATTTAAATCCTACATATTTTAGTTTGTATGAAGATGATTAGGGTTTATGGATTCAATTTTAATTTAGGGTTTGTAATGTTGAATTAATGATCTAGTAAGCTTGAATTGTTATTTGGAAGTAAAACCCTAAGTTAAACTATAGGGACCATTTCAAAAATTCTGAAAGTTAGAGGAATAATCGTAATTTTTTATGATTTTGAAGTGTATGTACATTATTATTGAAGTTGGAGATATAAACATGAAGTTAGAATGTTAAACCGATGTTGAATCAAATTACTGACCATTTTGACAAATTGTCAAAGTTAAGTGATGAATCGAAAATGAGATTTTTGAGGATGATTAAATCTGAATTTTAGTTATAATGATGTAATTAAGATAGTAATGTTGATTTGATGACTAAATTGAAAATTTAAGAAGCTAGAATCCTTATCTTTGCATTTTAGTGACTATTTCGGTTAAGAAGGAAAATTAAGGGAAACTATTGTGAATAATTATTTGATGAAGAAGGTGATAAGTTGATGGTTTAAAGTAAATAATGGGACTAAATTGACAAATAGAGAAGTAAGGAGAAGTTAGTATAAAAGTTGAAGTTAATTATAGAAGCTGTGTAGAAAACTGGATTATGGCAGTAAGTTTGAAAATTTACCATAAATTCAACAAAATGGTGAATTTTATACCTATGTAAATATTTGTTCGTCTAGTTTCGTTTCCAACAAACGGAAACTAATTTCGAGTTCCGAGTAAAAAGATATGAATTTTTAAGTGGTGAAAAGTCAGAAAACAGTATGACAGTCTGTTTCGAAATGAGCACTGAAAATTGACTTTGAAAATTTGTCATAAATCGTACGAGTTGAATTTGGGCTATTAATTTATATGGCTGAAAAGCTTATTGAATCTAGTTTCTTTCAGAACAAACGGAATTGAATTACAAGTTTTAAATCATTTCATAGAAATAAATCTTCAAAGGTAGTGCAAGCTGCCAGAAAATGGAATTTGAGACATTTTATATCTAATGTTAGTTTGCAAGCTTGGAGGAATTATTTGAAGTTCAAAATGGTCATTCAGGACCAAAAAATGAGTTTTGGACAGTATAAGAAAGGAAGGAAATTTTGTATATTCAAATGATTAGATTTGATAGCATGTTTAAAATATTGTTAGATTTGAATCTAACAAGTGTTATTCACATTCATTTGATTAATGAAGTTTGGATCCGAATCAAAAGAAGGTTCGAGGCACTATGAAAGAAAGGATCGAATAAAGCTTAGTGAGCCAAACTAATAAATGGCCCAGGTGAGTGCATTTCTAAATATTTGCATTACATTGAAAATGGCATTGCATTTCTCTATTATACATGATATTATACATTGCTCGACAAGGCAAGATTGAAGGAATACCAGGTACGAATGATTGTTTGCATAAATGATGATGCATTATGCATACATGAAATATGGATAATGACAAGATTAAAATGAAACAATATACACTTGGGATCCAAGCCCATAGTGCAATTGGCACTAACGAGGTATTTTTAATATGAGGAGCAAAAAGCGTCCTTATATGATGAGCAAAAAGCGTCATCTTGAGTACGTAATCTACATGGCACTATGGTGCATATAGGCTATGGGGTTTCCATGGGCCTCTAGCCAGACACGATGATAATAATAACAAGATGATACATGATTCAGATGTTACATGTTACTTGCTACATATGTTATATGATACATGATACAAATGTTACATGATTACATGAATAAGAAGTTACATGTCACAAGATTGAGAAGTACATGACATACATGATAGAAAGGTTACATGATACATGATAGAAATGTTTCATATTATACTTGATAGAGATGATTCATGATTTACATGTTAGTAAAAATACACGATATACTAATATATGACATATTGTCAATTGTAGAGAATGGGTAATACACTCATTACTTGACATATCAATTTGTATTACTTTATGTTTTTAATAAACTGTTTTATATGTCTCACTAAGTTAGTACTTAGCGTGTGATTGTTTCACACGTAGGTCAAGTTGGAGCACTTGAAGAGGAGTCAAGCATGCTGTTCAAGCTACAATCTGCAGAACATCAGTAAGACGTTCTAAATTATAAAAATATCTAGTGGGCATGTAAACTATTTATTTACTGATAGTATATGATGCATTAAATTGAATTATAATGATATTTTAAATAATCAGCTAGACGATAAATCGTATAGAGAAAAAAATTAAGCTTAACTTTCAGTAGCATGTTTAAATAACATCTATAATGTATATTCAATTACGAGTATACGTTATGGGTGTTACAAGTTGATAAGTGTTCAAAAGTACTATTTTTCTTACCCTTTTACTCATATTATTGTTAGACTTAGGCTCATATTAGTTGCATAATTAGCCATTCATGCATTAATCCATGTTTCCTTCCATCGTTGAGCTTGATTACATAACTTGGTAGTTTTTGTGGGAAAAGATGCTGCTTTGGTGTGTTTTGTGTGTATGTACAGGATCACTTGCCAAAGCAAGGATAGAGCTAGTTGCCAGGGCAATACATGAAGGAGATGCCGAGCTAGTTGCCAGGGTAATGCATGAAGGAGACACCGAGCCAGTTGCCAGGGCAATTGTCGACAAAGAACAAGGTGACATGGTAGTCGAAATTGATGACTAGACAAGCCCAAGATGACGTGGAGCAAAGCCAAATCCCAAAGGAATTTGATTTCCATGAAGAGATTAAAGAAGAATTAAATTCCAAGAAGATAAGAGAAGTTCTAGTAGGAATATAATTATAATAAAGAATTATATTCTTTAAAGATAATTTAATTCCAACTTAACTTCCTCCTCAAAGAAGGACTTTGACCTAGCCCTATAAATTAGAGGCCATATCGTCAACTTGAGAGGAATTTCGACAACTCCAAGAGAGCAAGAGGAGAGAATTTTCGACAAGCATCTAGGGCAAGGGAATTTCGACAAGCTTCAATTCTTCATCTTTTTCTTTCTTGTTCAATTAGGTTCATGGTGGGGATTATTTATCTTGTGTTTCTTTGGAACCTGGCCATGACTAAATCTATTTGGCTATGGTTATTGTGTTTTGTGGTTGTGAGAAACTATTGGATTTTGTTTAGGTAATAAGAGTTTGCACTTTTCTGTTCAAGGTTTATTCATTCTTGGTTCTTATTCTTGTTTGCGAGTGAATTAGGAGAGGATCTCGTAACTTCATCTATTTATCTAATATCGGGAGAGTTAGATTCAAGAAACGAATGAATATGATCTTTATTCAATCTATTGATGGTGAAGATTAATCCGACTTAGGAATAAGTCCAGGATTTCAACGGCTAAGAGGAGCGCAAGATTGGTTGTTGTTCACCCTTGATTCACGCAGGGATGTATTATCAATGCATGCACAAGTAGCTAGAGTTTCGACTTAGGGATAAGAAGAAACCATTGAAGAACGCTTTGTCGAACCTTGAAGGTTGCTGCCCAGACGCCCTAGCAGTTGCCCAACTAGTCGCCCAGGCAACCATCGATTAGTTGCCAAGGCAACCCAGTTGTGCAAGTTGCCACGGCAACTGAGTTACCCGTGCACTCTTTTACCAAGACGATCCAATTGGCTATCACACCTCAACTCACGATAACATGGCCTATCTCTCTCATTTGTTCTCATTTATTCTTTTACTTTATTGCCTTCTAGTTTAGTTATTAGTTAAACTCCTATAATCCTTTATTTGTGTTATTACTTTTTACAGTGCAAGAGACTAGATTCTTGAAGTGGCACCAATCCCTGTGGAGACGATATCTTTTATACTATAACTTGCAACGTGTATACTTGCACAATTGCGTAGCACTTATTACGCGCAACAAGTTTTTGGCGCCGTTGCCGGGGATTGGCAATAGCGACTTTGTTTTTATTTTCTTGCACTTTCTTTTTACTTTTCTTGTTTAAGATTCAAAGGGCTAACAAACTTTTGTTTTTCATTGGTATATGACCAGGGAGAGACTGATTACACCAGAATATCCCTTTGATCCAGAAATCGTACGAACCTTACAAAGACTTAGACGAAGGATAAGAGTAGCAGTGGCTAATCAAGACTGCAATATGAATCAAAATGTTCCAGCAGGAGGAGGAGTGATTCTTGCACGAAACAGAACTATTTGAGACTATCTTGAAGAAGATCTTGATGGACTTAATCCAGGAGTTGCCGCACCTGAAATTGAAGCCGACCACTTTGAGTTGAAATCGGTAATGTTTAATATGATCAACACAATTGGTCAATTTGGGGGCTCAGCAACTGAAGATGCACGACAACATCTTAAATCTTTCCTCGAGATTTACAACTCGTTCAAAATACACGGAGTCACCCCCGATGTCTTACGATTAAGATTATTTCCCTATTCACTGAGGGATAGGGCGAAAGCATGGTTGAATAGCATTCTTGCCGGATCAATAGCATCTTGGACCGATCTTTGTCATGATTTCCTTGCTCAGTTTAATCCTACAAATTTGACTGATAAGCTTCGTAACGACATTACTTCTTTTTAGCAGGAAGATGATGAATCCATGTACGAGGCTTGGGAGCGATATAGAGAACTTCTACACAAATGCCCCCTAAACGGATTCCTGGTGTGGACTCAAGTAACAATGTTTTACAACGCCATGAATACACTAATAAGGATGATGCTAGATGCCTCGGCAAACAGCATACTCCTAGATAAGTCACCGGAGGAAGCAATGCAAATTCTAAACAGGCTGGCCAAGAATGATTATCAATTCCCCTCTACTAGAATAGGAGGAGTTAGACGCCAAGCCACAATACATGAACTAGGATCATCATATTCAATTTCGGCACAATTGGCCACTTTAACCAAGATGGTCCAGAACATGCAAAAACCAAACAACACACATGAGGTCAAGGTAATGGATTCTTTTTGTGAGTTATGTGGTGATAACCATGATTCTTCTGAATGTATGCAGAATCCGGAATCCAGCTTCTATGTGGGGAATTACAATCGGAACAACAATGTGATGTCCAATACATATAATCCAGCTTGGAAGAAGCACCCTAATTTTTCATGGAGTAATCCCAACAATGCTCTAAACCAGAACAATCAGAATGCACAAGCATCGGGATTCCAGCATAATATGCCACGGCAACAGTTATCGCAGCAACAACCAACAACATCTAGTTCTTTGGAAAATTCTCTAAATGCTTTTATGATGAAAACTAAATCTTATATGGCTGAGAATAGTAACTTCATAAAAAGAACTGATGCTTTTATTAACAGGACCAAGATGAGATTGCAAAACCAAGAGGCGGCAATCAAATCATTGGAAAATCAAGTCGGACAGTTTGCTCAAAATCTGAATACTAGACCGAAAGGAGGTTTACCTAGCGATACTAAAGTAGCAAAAGGAACTGGCCATGAGCAATGTAAGGCGATCACCACTAGAAGTGGCCAACAACTTAGAGAGGCTCAAACCCGCTCATCAAACAAAACTCCACAAAAAGATCAAAACGAACCTAGCGGCAAAGCCTCAAATGCTGAACCAGGAATTGCCACGGCAACCGGCAATAAGCATGCCTCGGCAACCGACGATAAGGATGCTTCGGCAACTTATGATAAGCATACCTCGACAACCCCAATTGATAATGCCTCGGCAACTCCAGTTGTCCCGGCAGTGCCGTCAATCAAGTTCCAAACCAATGAAAGGATCGAAGATATCAGACTTCCACCACCATTCCCACAAAGGTTGAAGCGACAAAAACAAGAATATCAATTCAAGAAGTTTATTGATATCCTAAAGCAAGTCCACAACAACTTGCCATTGGTGGAAGCAATTGAACAAATGCCAAACTATGCCAAGTTTCTTAAAGACATTGTGTCCAAGAGAACAAGGCTAGGAAAGTTTGAAACAGTTGCCGCAACAGAGGGATGCATGGCAATGTTGCACAACCGTATGCCACCCAAGTTGAAGGATCCCGGAAGTTTCACAATACCCTGTTCCATTGGAAACCACTATGTCGGGAAAGCATTATGCGACCTTGGGGCTAGCATAAACTTGATGCCTAAATCGGTTTTCCATAAACTAGGAATCGGGAAGGCAAGACCTACAACAGTTATGCTACAGCTAGCCGATAGATCCTATGTGCATCCAGAGGGAAAAACCGAGGACATACTGGTAAAAGTTGATAAATTTATTTTTCCTGCTGACTTTATTGTTTTGGATTGTGAAGCAGATGAGCATGCACCTATCATTCTCGGGAGACCATTCCTAGCAATAGGGAGAACCTTGATCGATGTTGAAAAGGGAGAACTCACAATGAGGGTGAATGACCAGCAAGTTAAACTAAATGTGTTCCAAACACTAAGGCATGCCAATGATCCAGAAGAATGCCAACTTCTTCATGCCACGACAGAGTTTAACTTCGACGAGGAATTTAGTTGCCTCGGCAACTACATTGCCGATCAAGAGGAACCTGAGGAGTATGAAGAACTGGTCGATGAGGAACAACAAGAATAGGAAAATTGGCTAGTCAATCGACCAGGTACATACTTTGAACCACTGGATTACTCAGGTAAGGAAGGTAAACTCGAAAAACCCTCTATTGAACAACCACAGATTCTTGAGTTGAAACAACTGCCAGAGCAACTAAAATATGCATACTTAGGAACCGATAATACATTGCCTATAATTATTTCTTCTAAGTTACAGCCTGAGCAGGAAAAGAAGCTGATCAAAATGTTGAAGCTACACAAAAAGGCAATAGGGTGGACAATTGTCGACTTGAAGGGAATTAGCCCGGCAGTGTGCATGCACAAGATTTTGTTGGAAGATGATCACAAACCTTCAATTGAGGCCCAGAGGAGACTGAATCATGCCATGAAAGGGGTTGTAATGAAAGAAATCATCAAGTGGCTTGACACCGGCATTATATACCCTATCTCTGATAGTACATGGGTAAGTCTGGTACAATGCGTACCGAAAAAGGGAGGTATAACAGTGGTAAGTAATGAAAATAATGAACTCATTCCAACCAGGACTGTGACCGGTTGGAGGGTCTGTATAGATTATCGAAAGCTAAACAAAGCCACTAGGAAAGATCACTTCCCATTACCCTTTATTGATCAAATGCTTGATCGTCTTGCAGGTAAACCCTTTTATTGTTTTCTTGATGGTTATTCAGGTTACAATCAAATTGCCATAGCACCAGAAGATCAAGAAAAGACAACCTTCACATGCCCATACGGTACTTATGCTTTCCAAAGGATGCCATTCGGATTGTGTAACGCCCCGACAACCTTCCAAAGATGCATGATGGCACTCTTTTCAGACATGGTCGAAGACTTCCATGAGATCTTCATGGATGATTTTTTTGTTTTTTGTAATGACTTCGATAGCTGTCTCGGCAATTTAGAGAGGGTGTTGGCAAGATGTGAAGAAACTGATTTAGTCCTCAATTGGGAGAAATGCCATTTTATGGTAGATGAAGGAATAGTGCTCGGCCACAAGATTTCATCCAAGAGAATTGAAGTAGACAAAGCCAAGGTGGACGTGATCGAGAGATTACCCCCACCAAGTTCAGTTAAAGGAATTCGAAGTTTTCTTGGACATGTAGGTTTCTTGGGCGTGCCTACGCACATGGCTGTCACGAATAATGAGAGAAACTTAGGACGTCAGGTCATAGCCAGTCCAATCAGCGAGCCACGACAACCCCATCATGACACATGTTCGGGTAGTATAAACTAGGCATGCAACAAGAGAGAGCCATACCACTTCCATATATGCATGGTTACCACTCAAGAAAAACAAACACAAGCCACGACCAAGAGTGGACATCCGACCTAGAGCAACTGTCCCGGTCATCGCCGGATGTCCATCTCCGGACCTCTGTCATTTTGACCATCAATAGGTTTTAACGGTGGGTGGCTTGATTGAAACTACTTAAATAGTTACGTAGTATAATTGCCAAAATTAAAATGTAATGGTCAAATTGACACCAACCTTATAGTTAAATGATCATATGTGTAATTTACCAAAAAAAAGTTGGTGATCAATGGTAGTTGCGGAAGCTCTCGAGCCGATAGCCTCCGCAATACGAACCTTGCCACCCAACCAATTACGGTATCTGTACACGTTCATACTTAATATATTAGATATTGATCAAATCATAACTTTGATCCTTGTTATTTTTCTTTCATTTCATTTTAGTCCTTACTGTAGAGAAGACGTCGGTAGGTGGTGTCGTCTTTAAAATTTGGCACCAAAATTGTCAATAGTTGCGCATGATTTGACAAAATCGTCGGTAACTGTGGATGATTTTTAAATTTAAAGTCAGTTTTCCAAATTAGAATCGCCACATGACAATTTTGACAAAGTTCTAATCATCTGAAAATAACTTTGCATGGCATTATTTCTTTTAACTTATTTCACTTAAAATTATCGATTAAACATTATTTGATGATATGTAAAATATATATTAAGTAAAAGTGTCAATTTCAATTTTTTTTGTTAAAATTATTTAATGTTATTAGCATAAATAACTTAGTTTATTAATAATAAAAGTTGAATGATATAATTTGGTTAAATTAAAAGTTTGTGATCTAAAATGTAAATTACTATACCTAATGTACTTTTCCGTAATAATTATAGTAATTGAATTAAAATTCAATATTTTTTAATTAATGTAATAAAATAGTTCGAAGCATAGACCGAAAGCATATAATAAGGTGGAGAGTGTGAATATAATTAATGAACATAATGATGAGTCGTGCCAAAGAGAAAATGGGTCTAATCATAGTTTAACCCCCACTAGGGCCATTTTTTTTTTTTTGGTAATACATAGAAAGAATATTTTTTTCTTTCAAAAGCTGTTCTAACTCCCGCTCTCGATTATCGTTCGATATTATTTTTTTGTTCAATAGTCTAACATCCGTCGAAAAGTATTACCGAACGGTCCTTAATTTTTTCAATTCTGAATTGCTAGTGCATCAACTGCTCTTTTTCTTTCACGCTATACACGGACAGATTGAACTAATGATTGATATGAAGATTATCTTCGTCTTACAAAATTTGAATTTAAACAGTTTTGTCCGTAAGATGTATATTTTATTAAAAATTTTAAAAAAATAATAAATAATATTTTCAACTTAAAAAAATAATGTTCATCTTTAGAAACTTAATTTCGAATGGTTTTATTTGTAAGATATATTTTATCAAAGGTTTAAGAGATTAAACCAAAAAATTTACGCTATTTATAATTTCAAACTAAATATTTAGAAGGGGTTAAATTTAAAAAATCTTCGAGGGATCGAACATCAACATACCTTTCTTTCAAATACAACCACAGGTGCATTAAAATATACTGATTTGAATTTTACTTGTTATGTATAAATAAAACGTTTTGGAAAAAAAAGTATTAACAATTAAAAAAAGGCCTTCAACATTTGTTATTTTTTAATTGTATTCTTAAAGTTTTTTCTTTAGAAATTTAAACCATAATTATTTAATTTATTTCAAATAGTAATCTCTTATTGGATGGTTAATTGACGGTCAGCTAACAAGTGTAGTATTTATTATTTTTAAATTCGTTCATAACATTTTACATGTTAATCATTTGTAAGTTAAATAATATACTGATACTTAAAAAATAAGAACATGTATTATTCAGATAAATAAAATTAAAATATATTGGAATATGATTAATAATTTTATTATTTATAATTTGTACTTTTTAATTTAATTTTTATTTTAATTATATTTTTCATATTTTATAACAGTTTAAATAACAATATTTTAATTAAACAAATGATGCTATGAAAAATTATCACATATTGAAAAATATAAATCAATAGTGAACGAGATATAATAGAAAGAGTTTTTTTACATCTTTAATATTGTTATGCCATGTCAACAAAAATGTTAACCGTTAGCAGAATACATAAAAAATTTAGAAAAATAAATAATTTTTATGGTTTAAATTACCAAAGAAAAAATTATAATTGCACAATTGAAAGATGAGTTCACATTGATTAGTAATGGCTATCGACGGTGGATACCTTGGCTTAAACCCGATAGATGAATTCTTGAATCAATCATAAATATGAAGGAAGCTAAGACCAAATTATAAGAATGAACTAAACGAGCTAACTTATTATTTTAATGGGAGGAGAAAAATATACATACAAGGCCTTCTGGTATAGGCAATTTCAGAAAAAAGATCCCATTGAGAAGATGGGGGCAATTCAATTCATGCAGGTAAAAGAATCCTTCTACCATCCAGGATATACAAGTGCATAGCCAGACAAACCGTGACCATAACCGAAGATTTGGCACCGACATATCGGACGACGGCCTGTCCCTTTTCCATGACTTCCTCCCGGACAACACAAACGCATCTTTTCAAACCCTCCGAAAGCTTCCATAACAGAAACTCAGCTATGCATCTTACTGTTTCAACGGTAACCCTCCCTGTCACATCTAACACAAACTTCCTATTTCTTGGAACTCCCCATGTGGATGATACCTTATCAGCCCACCCATTGGTCTGATTCCCACCAAATGCTGCATTACTGAAATCATCAACGCTGGCATTGCCATCGCCTCTGATTGACAATTGCACGAGTAGAAGCCGAGTTTGAACTCATCAAAACTTGATGAGACGTTCTCACTAGCGTTTCCACGACACCGTTACAAACGGAAACCAAGAGGTCTCGCACATTATCTTGATGGTTTGGATTGGTCATTCCGGCAAACATTTCATCATAAGTATTGGTGTTCATGGTCTTGTCAATATAGACGGCAACCGCAGTGCTTACAAATCTTTGTATGCAATCAGCCATTAGTTCTTTACATTTATCATCATAAACCCATTTTGGTACACCAGATAACCCATCATTTGCTCCACCATTGGAGCAAAACCCCTGCACCAGATTCCGAGCAAAGCTACCAACAACGACAGATACAAAACCAGTCCCAGAATCAGAAAAAACTCTGTCCAAGACCTTGTCAGTAAAGCTTGAATTCACCGGATCCCTTGATTCTAGCTTATACCCTCTCGAAACACCAACTGTTAAGGCCTGAGCAGCGGTAATTAAAGACTGGGAAACATCATCCGATCTAACAATCTTTGAAATTTGCTTCAAACTGTTGGGAATTTGATCAGAATCAGATTTTATGAACTCCCTCAAGTCCCTGGAGACGACATTGATCATCTCCGCGGACTCCGACACCAATTCGGCTAACGAAACCAGGGCTCCGAAGAGCTTCAAAAGCCTCTTCCTCTTCTTCACCAGGGATTGTGAATTCAACACCTTGTAAACCCCATAACCAGACGCTCCACATATAGGTGACAACATTAGCCAGTTTTTCTTCCTACATGAAAAAGCCAACATCTCTTTCACTGATTCCACATCCATTTTTTCTTCTTTTTTCCCCAGATATTCCAGGCTTCAATTTTTCCAGGAAGCCTGGGGGATTTTGCTCTGTTTATATAACAAAACTTGCTTTTGTTTCTTTTTTTTATTTGTGAATTTAATACTCAATGGTATGAGGCAAACATGGATATAAAATATTAGAATTTGGGGTTTTGTTGGAGGGGTTTGGATTCGTGATCTCTTGCAACTTGTTCTTGGTTTAAACAAGTTATATCTTTATAAATCTTAAATTTTAATTTAAATAGTCATGCAAGAGAAAAAGGAAGCCAGATTTCAAGAACGAATAATTCTGATTTCTGATCTCAGAATTGATTAAAAAAACTCATCATCCTTCCATCTATCTAATTTGCATAGAAAAATATATGATAAACTACTCAAATGACCACTCAACTATGGGATTGGTCTCGATTTGACTATTATACTTTCAATTGTGTTAATATGACCACTCAACATGTAAGTAGTCTCAATGTGACCACCTGCCGTTAAAGACTCGAATATGACACACTTGAGATGCATAAAAACATCTAAATCCCTAAAATAAATCTAATAATTAAATTAAAGTTGACACACTTATATTTTTAAACTAAATTTAATATCTTTTTTCTTTCCACAGTTATTTTTTATAATTTCATATAAATAATCATTGATTTATTTTTTAACTTAATTAATAATTTTATATTTTATTAAAAATTTTAATTAAATTATTATATACGTTAAATTATATTAAAAATTTTAAAAATTTAAAGTTATATTAAAAAATTATTTAGCGAATCTAAGAGATAAACAGTTGGCCATAAAATATAATCCATTCTCATTGGTAGGAATCAAACTCCGCATGGTTAAGGGATGAGGTGAGCAACCACCAAACCACATCTCATGGTTTAAAAAATCTATTCATTGATTATATATGTGAAACTATAAAAATAAATGTGAAAATAAAATATATATTAAATTTAATTTAAAAATATAAAAAAATCTTAAAGCCATTTTTATTTTAAATTATGCATTAACTATAATTTAAAAAATATATAATTTTATCAATTTTAATTTTATTATTAGATTTATTTTGATAATTTATATGTTTTTATGCATTTTAAGAGTGTCATGTTCGAGTCCCCTTAATCTACATTTATTTCCTTTTTCCTATCATTAACAACAAATGAAGACATATAATAAATTTCATACTCAATATCATAAAAGAGCACTTAATACAGTGGCACCAGTGCCCCTTTTTCCAAGCACACCTTGGTTTGAATCCTGTTAGAGGCATTACCGCTTTGTTTATTTTTTTCTTTAATCAGGTGGTGAACATAAATAGTTAAAGTCCTCTAATGAAGTGGTGACACATGTCACCATCTAATTGAATGTTTAATTTATTTTATCAAATTAAAACTAAGATCAAATTGATAGAATGTATAAGTAATGAGGACCAAATGTATAATTATACAAATTTTTACTAACTATCATGTCACTCCTTCCGTTAAGTTTTAAAGACAAGTGGTCATATTGAGACTAAGTACATAGTTAAATAGTCATATTGCCACAATTAAAAGTATAGTGGTCAAATCATGACCAACCCTATAGTTAAGTGATCATTTGAGTAGTTTACCTAAAAATATAAGAATCGAATCTCATGAAACATGATCTCAATCTCATCTACTTTTTCCGATAGCTTAACATATTAATATAGGGTATATTACAAATTTCATTATTCAGTTTTCATCTTACTCCTATTTTGGTCACTCAAGTTTAAAAACTTTTAGTTTAATCATTAAACTTTAAATTTGTTCATATTTTGGTCATTCGAGCATTAAACTATAAATGAAACTGACATGGCAGTCACGTGTGCTGATATGGACTACTTTTTGCTGACATAGCAGTTAAATGGCATCCACGTCATTTTTTATTTTATCTTTTTCCCCTAAAAATAAAAATTTTATAATTTTACCCCGATGTTAAAATAATTATTTTTTAACTTTTTCTCGAACCACTCAAGACACCAACAAACTTATCTTGTCTTCTCCTAATTTCAAATCCCTCGTTCCATATTTTTTCCTCTTAGCCTCTCTCCCCTCCTCTCCCTTCTTTGCCGTCCCTCTTTACCTCTCCTTTACCTCTTCATTTTCTTACCATTTTGTCGATTATTTTTTATTTTTCATCATTGTCGTCAATATTTCAGTCTCATTTTCATTTTGGGCTCTAGCTTTTCATATTCTAATGGTAAAAATAAAATCTTTTAGTTTTAATTTTGTGTGTTGCTTTGGTGGATTTCTGTTTTGTTCTTCACATTTGCGAATGGATTTGCTTGGTTATCCCCCCCCCCCAGTTCTTGCCAAAAATTCTTGCAATTTTAGTTGAAATCATTTTCTGTTTTTTTTTTCATTTCATTTTTTCTTGGCTTAATGGTTCAATAAGCCCCTAAATATTTTTAAAAAAATCAACTAAGCTCCTAAACTTTTTTTACACTCAATTAAGCCCTCAAACTTAAGAGAAAAAAAACTAATTTGGCCCTTTAACTAATGTTGACGTTAACTTTAACGATTTTTTTTTTGAAAATTTCTTTTGACACGTGTCGCAATAGGATAATGCCACTTGTCATTTCTAGGAATTTTTTAAATATTATTTTTTTAAAAATATCTAAAAATAGAAGAATTCTTAATTTTTTTCAAAAATTCTGGAAAATTATTAAAAAATATTTTTTAAAAATTAAAATTTATTTAAAAATAATAATTTTTTCAAAATATTAAAATATTTTTAAAAAAATATTAAAAAATAAAAAATAAAATATCATTATACAAGTATAAAAAATAATTTGAAAAAATATAAAACAATAAAAGTTATTTTGATTTTTAAAATATATTTAAAACTATATTTTAAAAATATAAAAAAAAATTTCAAATTAGCTTTTATAATTTTATAATAATAATATTTAATATTTTTAATTTGGTAATTTTTTAAAATATTTTAATCTTTTGAAAAATTATTATTTATTACTTTTAAATAAATTTCAAAACTAAAAAATATTTTTATTTTATAATATAATTTTTACAATTTTCTAGAATTTTTTAATTTTTTTAAATTTTTTCAGTTTTTATATACTTTTTTAAAAATTAAAATTTAAAAATTCCTAGAAATAACAAATGGCATTATCATATTGTACTTGTGTCAAAAAAGAATTTTCAAAAAAATTATTAAAGTTAACGGTCAACGTTAGTCAAAGGGCCAAATTAATTTTTTTCTTGAGTTTGAGGGCTTAATTGAGTGTAAAAAAATTTAGGGGCTTAATTAATTTTTTATAAAAAGTTTAGGGGCTTATTGAACCCTTAAACTTTTTTTTTGAGATATCTATACTTTTTGTGTTTATATTATTTTTATGTTTTCGAAGTTACATTTGTGGCATAGGTTTTGATTCATACAATATTTAGTATAATTTGTTATATTGATTTAATTTCAAAGTTTAATAATTATTTTTTTTAAGTTGTTAATTAAAAATCGAATCATTGCATATAGTTACATAAATATTATATTTAAAACTTTTATTTAATTTCCCAATGTGAAGTGAGTATAAATTCTTTTTGAATGTAAAAATTTATAATATTTTCCCAAACGGCACCTCTTGATTTTATAATTGAAAAGGGTCAATTGCATTGATAACCACTCAATTATTACCGTGTTGTTATTTTGGTTGCACAACTTTAAAATGTTTAATTTCGTGTATAATGTTATAAACATTAGGGTAAACAACATACATAATCATTGAATTTTTAGGGCGTTTGCATTTTGTTCATCGAACTTCTAAAACTTGCA
The DNA here is from genome assembly GCA_019671005.1 of Hibiscus mutabilis. NCBI lineage: Eukaryota > Viridiplantae > Streptophyta > Magnoliopsida > Malvales > Malvaceae > Hibiscus > Hibiscus mutabilis. The sequence goes on from CM033742.1 coordinate 7,024,665, forward strand.
ATAAGGTCGTTGAACTTTTATTTCGTTTTCATTAAGGTCACTGACGTCAGTTGCCGTTATCTAATGCTGATGTGGCATGTTAGGGTCATCTTCTTCACAAAAAAACCCCTTACTTTGTCAAACTTAATGGAAGTAGTCAACCTCCTCCCGTCTACACCATCATCGTTCGACGTTCTAATTTGTGCGGGTTAACATTAAAATTTTGCAATTACATCTTCTTTTTATTCAATCGAAGATTCACTTTGATGAGTTTTGTAGCAAGGAAATGGAAGTTGATGCAATTTAATGGGGTTTGGATGGTGAGGTTGTTTTGGTTTTGTTTGAGACTTGGATAAAATGATGCTGAAGCTCTTGAATATGATGGGTGTTGAGTTTAGTGGCAATGGCGATCAGAAGAACGTCGGAGGGTGATGGTGCAGACGAAAAGAGGTCGGAGGCTGTGATTAGTTTGACAAACTTAGGGTTTTTGGATAAGAAAATGACCCTAACGTGCCATGTCAATAAATCTTAATGGAAATTGACAACAATGACCGTAATGAAAGCGAATTAAAAGTTCAGTGACCCTATTGCAAGATTTAAAAGTTCGGTGACCAAAATTCAATCATCTTAAAAGTTCATTGACTATTTATATAGTTTATTGTAAAAAATAATGGGAAAACTATATAATTAGTACCCCACCTATTCTCTCGTTATTGTTTTGGTATCCCAACTATTATTTTTGGCAAATAGTACCCAACGTTACGTTTTTGTTCTATTTTGGTACCTCGGCTGTTAAAATTTAACGGAGATGATGATGTAGCTTGGTATAATCACAGTTTTACTCCAAAAAACTTATATATTGTATCAATTTAGTCCAAAATCCATCCATGTAAAACATCTTCTTAATTTTATGATAAAATTACAAATTACCCAATTTTATTCTTCCATCAAAGTTAATGGTTGTCGTTGAGAGAAACGCTAGCTAAACCTTTGGTGAACCATTGGAGTCCCTCGCCGCTGATGTGCTCTATAAGTGACACGATCTCTATCACTGTATCCCTCGTCCAGTTGTGAGCAAAACTATGGTCATAACTTCCTTTCGTCGTACACCGTTCACGAGTAACGACTTCAACCCTATTCGAATTTCTTCGTTGTAGTTACATCGTCGTTCGCTCCTTCATGTTGATCAATGTGTAAGCCAAAAAACCTTGTTGCCATTATCATTCTAAAGTGGTTGGTTACTGCTGTGAGAGTCTACGAGCTATTCTCTGTTTCTAACTGTTTTTGTCATGCCGCCGCATGTCTTTTCCTGCTAATCCATAGTCGTCATCGTACGTTTAGGGTTCTGAAACCCTCTAGTTCAATCATTGAGGGAAAGAAGAAGAAGAAGAAGAAGAAGAAGTGGGTAATTTACAATTTTACCCACTAAATAAAAAAGATGTTTTAAATGGATAGATGTTTGGACTAAATTGATAAAATATATAAGTGTTTCAGACTAAAAGTGTGATTATACCAAGCCACATCATCATCTCCGTTAATTTTAAACAACCTAGCACCAAAACATAACAAAAATGTAACGGTAGGTATTATTTTTCCAAAAATAATAGTTGAGGTACCAAAACAATAACTCGAGAATAGGTGGGGTACTATTTATGTAGTTTTTCCAAAAAATAATTGTAAAGACCCAAATCATATATCCATTGTTGAAGCCAACAACAACTTCCTTCTCATACCTAATGTTGTTTGAATCATTAATGAAGACAACAAGTTACATTATCCAGTTGACAAGTGAAAATATACACTATTATTTTATCAAAGTTAAGAAGGACAAGAAGGATTTAATAGACAATGAGGGGAAAGTAAGTTCCTTTTCCCGAGATTTGAGTACCTATCCAAGATATGGTTTCCTTAATTCTCAGGGAAAAAACACCTTCAATTTATTTGAAAATCTTATAGGGATATGGATACTCATCACCCAAACAAAACCAATAATTGCAACTATTTTGTGTATGTATCACATTTTTGGTGGGTAGCTATCAGAGATGGTGCTTTTTGAAATCGGATAAGCGTATAGGCTGCCAAATTTACTAACACTACTACCTTTCATGCAAGGCTGGCAATTTGACAATAGACAATATGGAGTCGAATAAAAAAATTTGTAATAGTTTGGATTTCATTAACGCCTCATTTGGTACATCGAATCTAAAAGAGGCGTGTTGAATTAAATAACATTTGTATATTAAAAAGATTGGTGAATGATGATTGTTACTATATCAAGGTGTTTGGTTGTGAAATTTGCGATAAAGTTAAAACATAAGTGTTATGTGTGAATGTACCCTTTTACCCTTAAAATTCTAGCTTCATATTTTCCCTTTGTTTTGACACTGATTATTATATTATTTTTAGGATTTATGGTTTATGGTTTTGTGTTTGGGGTTTGGGGTTTGGGGTTTGATGGGTTTATAATTTAAGGTTTATGGTTTAGAGTTCTAGGTTTAGTGTTTGGGGTCTATAGTTTAGGGTTTAAGGGGTTTATGGTTTAGGGTTTATGGTTTGTAGTTCAATGTTTATGGATTAAGGTTTAAGGTTTGAAGTTTATGGTTTAGGGTTTGGTGTTTAGGGTTCGGAGTTTGGTATTTATGGTTTGAGGGTTAGTGTTTATTATTTATGGTTTTGAGTTTTTGGATCAATGTTTGGGGTTTGAGTTTTAGGGCTTAAGGTTGTGTTTTAGAGTTTTAGGGTTTAGGGTTTATTGTTTATGGTTTATAGTTTTTGGTTTGATGTTTGGGTTTTAGGGTTTATATATTGGAGTTTATGGTTTATAGATTGGAGTTTATGGTTTAGAGTTTATGGTTGGGGTGAATGTTTATTGTTTATGGTTTAGGGTTGGGTGTTGGGACCATTGTTTAGGGTTTAAGATTATCATATATACAATGATGTAAATGTGAAAAATAGTATGAGGGTATAATTGACAAAACTGGCGTGTTAAATAAACATTACCTCCACCCTGTGATAAATGTCATCCAAATTGCGTTTAAAATAATACGTCGTATTAAATTTCACATCTACCAAACGCATATATAAAAGTAAGCTTCGTAATAGAAACGTATTAAATAATACAACACACAGTTACAACCCAACCAAACGAGCTGTAAAAGAATATGGGAGGTACAACAATACATTACATCCGAATCATAAAAAGAATTTGGGAACCAAGTACATCAAGGAAACTCTTAAATAAAAGGGTAAATTACGTAAATCATCACTGAACTTTATTTCTAAATACTTTCAAAAAAAACTTTATTCCCAAAGATATTTTGGTTATTGAAGTTTCAAAACATTCAATTTACTCACTGGAGTTTAGACATTGAACATTTTTTTGTCACTCCTCCATTAACTTTTTGACAACGTCCATTTATCGGCAAACAAAAGGCTTCTCCAAGATCCGAACGGTGGAAAACTTTATCGGCACGAGAAAAGCAACATACTGAGAAGTGGGCTCCATCCCACAAAGGAAGGAGATCGATGAGAGAGAAACCAGAAAGTTTTTTGTCGATTCGTGAACTTCTTAGCACTTTCCGGTAAAATAAAAGTCGAATTCAGACTCAGGAGAAGAGACAAAGTGATGTGAAATTTGGGACCGAACGAACACCATCTACAACCGTTTGGGGTTTAAGAGTGACAAAAACATTCAATGTCTAAACTTTAGTGGCAAAAAACGTTAAATGTCTAGACTTTAATGATTAAATTGAACGTTTGAAACTCCAGTAACCAAAATAAGTTTAAGGGTAAAGTTCAATAATGATTTACATAATTTACCCATAAAGAAAATTAAAACATGTATCCCAAAGAGTGTGAAGGAAAAAGATCAAATCTTCTCTTGATATGACGTTCATCTTCTATAGAAAATCCAGCAACCATCTTGAAAATCTATGTCTCTTCAAACTAAACGCTATATTGATGTATAGATGTAGATCGAGAAAGTCAACATTGCATAATTCTCCGCTAACAGTTGTGGTTACATCGCCAAATTATCAAAAAAGATGATCTAACAACAGTAGAGCGTCGACATTCCCTGATCAAAGGATACGTGGTGATGACCACTATACGAACATTAGACTACCACAAAGATAGAAAAAATGGTGTCACAGAGACAGACGAACAAACACATCAAGATATGCAAAAAGAATGAATCTAAATAGAAAGATCTTATTTGTGACAGAAAATAAAGAGAAAAAAAAATAGATCACAACATGAAGACCGCCACCAGAAACAACTCTTTAAAAGAAAATAAGAAAAATTTTAAAGAAAAAAATTTAGCTGTAGATCTTAAAGACTAATGGATTAGAATAACTATAAACATTTGATTTGTTTATTTTATAGACATGAACAGTCTAATTATTATCTACAATGAATTTGAATTATATGTGGATATTAATCATCGAATATAATACTTACAGTCATCGGAGACAATTCAATTCGTTGCCATGTAATTACTATCTGTGCTGTCTTTGTGGCCGGATGTGCACAGGTGGGCTGCAAAAAGGTACTCGCTTGATTAATGGCAATTACAGAGACACCCAGTCTAGCCAAGAACCACAGTTATTTTTTGTGGTGACCCTTTTACTTTGGTTTTTAAAACCTTTTCTGGTTAAATATGAAAGTTTTCGGCCAGGCGCATACGGCAAGTTCATTGTAAGAGTGTTATGTTGAAAAATATTATTTTTCGAGTGTTATTTTAGAAAATAATTTTTTAATGGTGCTATTTTAGGAACTATCCCTGAATTTAGTTTTCGTGATGAATTCCCACGCTGTACCGAAAGCCACCGACTTCACCATACTTGACTAGTTGACTTCATAAATATTTTCGAGAACTCTGTCGTCATCATAAAATAAAGAATAAATTTTGTAATACACTGTTGTATATAGCTTCAATTCTCGACCCTAAATCCATGCTAATTAGGATTTAATTGCAATTAATATCGATGATGATGATTAAGAGAATCGAAATTATACAATAACAACTACAATGCTGTTTAACCCACTAATGAAAATATAGAGTTCGGAAGGACTCTAACGCTTCAAATTTTATTTTAAGTACTTATCAATTTTAATCTCGATCTTTTTAAATTTATAAGTTTAAATATTTGATTTTGTGCAGTTACATTAACTTTAGAAATGAATATACATGGTAAGATATTATTTTTATCAAAGTTATTGAGCACAAGAAGGAAGCATTGTCCTTTTCCTACTATCCTTATCCTTGTCCTAGTCCTAGATACGGTTTGCCTTCACGATGGCATGGCAAAACCACCTTCACTTAATAATCTCAAAGGCAAACTTATCAGCCAAAACAAAACTCAATAATTACGCCCACCATTTATGTATGATTCACATTTTTTATGGAGATTGTGCTTCTTTTCGGACCCTTTCTGCTGCAAAATCAAGCTTTGCCACATTGCTTCCTTTCACCCAAAATCTGTCTGTTTTTGGATCCGGATGAACATAGGTCACCAAATTTACTAACCCTGTCTAGCTTTCATACTAGGCTGGCAACTTGATATGGATGACGATTAAGGTTGTAAATGAGACGAGATAGATTACGAGCTATTCGAGTTCAGCTCGGTCAAAGCTCGATTCGAGCTTGAATTCGGTTCGAATTTTTAACCAGCCGAGAGGAGCTACTCAATACCCGACTTGAAAAGCTCACGAGCTACTCGAAAATGTAATATATTATATTACATTGGTTAACTAGGATTTAATTTTGGGATTTTGGGGGTTAATTCAGGATTTAGAGTATTGTTTGAGATTTATGGTTAGGTTAGGTTAACAATGGACGATAGGTTTTTGGGAATAAAGGTTAAAAAAATAGTGTTTAGTTCGAGCTCAAACTCCAATTTTGTTTTCGAGTTCGATTCGAGCTTGATAACTTTAAGCTCGCGAGCTTTCAAGTTGAGCTCGAGCTTCAATCGAACTTGAGTTTGAGCTTGATAATTTTAAGCTCGCGAACTTTCAAGCCGAGTTGAGCTTAGCCTTGAGCATTTCGAGAGTCGAGTCGCTCGACTCGGCTCATTTACACCCCTAATAACGATAGAGAGTGCAGATTCAGATGATTGTATATATTCGATTCGATCTATACAAGTATTGATATTCTAATTATTATATGTAATAGCAGACTAGCAGAAGATGCAGATATTATCACTCTAATATAGGTATTACAATGTTGCTTGGTATGCCTTTTATGATGGCTCTTCAATGTTCTGTGTTGGCTGTGTGCCTGGATGTGCAGAAATGGGCTAGAAAAAGGTACTCCCCTGATTAATGGAAAAATACAGAGACACCCTGGACAACAGCTATCTTATGTGGTGACCCTTTTATTTTAATCCTTTTCTGGTTAAATTTGAAGACGCAAAGGTTAATATTGTTCATTGGTTTCGACCTATATAATCCTTTTTTATCGTTCTGCCAAAAGATGGGGACTAGTCTTTCTGACCAGTTTCCAAATTTGCACAGCAAATTTATTTTGTGGGCTCAGCATTCAAAATTTCATGTCCTCCACACAATCAAGTGGTAAAAACAAACAATGGTGGGCACAGCATTCTTTCTAGAGTATTACTAGTTTTAAATCCCTTCAGTTTGCAGTGGATGAACCTGAAGAACATAGATTCCATGTAATAAAACCAGATTCTAATAAACAAAACCTGTTGACATTTGGCACAGAGAAGTTGAATTTATTTTTTAATGTGCTAAGGTTGTTTCCCACTGCATTGACAGGATCGAGTTAAAAAAAACAATAAAAAAGGATCCCTTTGAGATCCAAGGCCATTTTTGTGTGCTTTTTTTACAACATTCCTCCCATTTCACTTTCCAGAACAGCTGTTGTAGTTCAGACAAAAGCTGTTACAGTTTACCCTTTTGTCATTCCCTGATACTTTCCTGGAAGCCACCTGTTCCAAGAGATTTATATCAAGTTTCTCTTTTCCAGGCCACTGAAGAAAATTTCAAGGCAACAGACAGAACAGACTAACCTGCATGTTTGTAACTAGTTTTTCCAGATTTCAGGAATGCTGATTCACTCTGAAATAATCTCACAGGTGGAACACTTAAGTTTCAGTTCCTGGGGAAAACTATGTATTCTACATAATGGAAGGTAAACAAGTATTATAGTACCTTAAAATGTGTACCCGAAAAACCTTGTGAAATGTCTGACAACTCTATTGAACCTTCTTTCTTGAAGCTCTTCTGTAAATATACCAAAGTTTCAAATGAACCCAATGTGCATATTGATGTATATATATATGTATAATATGGTTGAACTTGCCTCGGGAGAGCTTATTAGAGGGGAGCTGGCAGTGTCATCAAGACAAGAATGTTGTTGATTATTACCACAGTGTTCTTTGATCTTCTTTTTGTTTCTGCTGTTTTTCTTGACTGGTTTTTCTTGGCAATAATACTGTCTTGGACCAGAAGATGCATCAGACACCATGGATAAGCCTTCCTCTTCGTCTTCACCCACGAATCTTGCTCCGTTCACCCCGGATTCACAACCACTCCATGTTTGAGAAGAAAAGGATTGATCCAAGTAGAAAGTCCAACCGGATTCACAACCACTACCACATTGTGAAGCTGATAAATTCATTATTCTTCTATGGAAAATGAAAGGAACCCTCTCTTTATTGCAAACTCTTGAAAGCTGTTATGTATATAAACAGAACAGAAAGTGGGGCTGTGGTGGGATAAGACCAAAAGAATCAGACTCAAATCCCAGACTACTTTTGTCCTTTCTTCAACCATTTCTTCAATCAAATTTGCCAGTTGGCTCTCTGAGTGAACCGATTATCATCAATTCATGTATATAAATGTAATAATACAGCAGCCTGCCTGTACATCAATGGTGCTGTCCTTTCAATAAAAAGTGAATGTAATTTTACTACTCCTTTAATTGCCTCTATGCCTTTGGTTTTTTGCTTTCGTGCATGGCTTTCAGATGTTTGTATTTGGAAATTGGAAGGGATGGTTGGGCCACAAATAGAGTAAATTATATAGCATTTCCAAAAGAATGTACCCTATATGCAAATTGAAAGATACCCTTTTTCATTGAAAACTTGATTAAAGAAGATCCTTTGAATTTTATGTTTAAAACCAAATGTGAAAACAGACATGCATGTTCCTTTGCTGACTTGTTTGTTGCAGACTCTAAGACATTATTGTGAACTGATGATTTCGTTTCTTTTTAGGTCATTACAACAGATTGTTTATCTATCTTGTTTTTCATGTGCCAGCTTTGTAATCTAAAGTTAAAAAGTTGGAATGCATTAAATGGAAGTGGGGTCTTGAATGAGTGACCCCATGAATGTTGGATCATAGATTATGAAGTCGTAGATCTCTCAACAGATCTAACATTGTCAAGCTTCTCTCATTAAGGTGGGGCTCGAACTCATGTCACCTACAAAATGTCTTATAAGCTTTAGGGCATGTGTTCGAGCCCCACCATGTGAGATGTTCTAGCAACTCTTTACACCCTCTTCAAAGTAGAGGAGGATACGAAACACTCTCAACACCTCATGTAAGATGTTCAAGTGATTAAAATCGAGCACAAACACTCGAAAGGTAATTTCGTTCTTTCAAGTGTTACCAATTGCAGAGCAAGGCCTATTGGAGACTATGCTTTTATGCTAATTGCCTACCTATAATTTTTAGCCTAACAGTTGACACCGGGAATTTCCACTTTTCCCCTGTTTCACCACTGTTGATATTCACATGGGGGGGGGCTTGACTAGTCGTACTGAAATTCTGAAATGCCTCTCGGTTGGAAGAATGAAACAAGACCAAGGTCATGTTTGGTGTTGTGTAATGAAAACTTGGGGTGATTGACCATGATTTTAAGGCTCTTAAAAGCTTGTTACCAACATCTTCCCCAGTTTTTTAAGTCAGAAAACCCATCCTAGTATGTTCAACATAGCTGCTCTTGGACCCCTACCAATAAGGTTGCCACTGATATATCAAACCAGAAGCATTTCAAGAGAAACTAAGAAAACAAAAGACAGTGAGTGGCCATTAAATTAGGCTAAAACGGATGCTTGATTTAAGAAAACAATGATTGTAAGTTGGCATGGAGAAGATAATGGGGACACTGTAGGATCTTCTTCTTCTGATACAAATTGGCCCCCAGGCATTAAACTCATGTGCACATGGACTTCGGTAATCTGTGGCCATTTTCCAGTTCACCTTTTAACCTTTAAATTAGATTAACCCTGTACTTGTACAATTTCATTGGCTTTGTTTCTGGTCTCCCTATATGTCACATTGTTACCTTTTTTTTTTTTTGCTGTTGAAGTCATCGTTTTCAATATACATGTATCAGATATGATTCTTCAAATATATAAACACCACAATACACGAAATAATTTGGATTATCTTCCATAAATTCAAATAGCAATCTTTTTCCATTTGCCAGTTTGGGTAACTCTGCGGTACAACAACCTAATTTAGGATTAAAAGCAAGATGTTTCGAAATTTGTCCAAACAACCTAACCAAACAACCTAAAATATTATATATATATATATATAACATTTTAGGTTGATTTTTCTTGTTTTTTCGACAAATTACGAAATTGAGTTTATAAATTCCGAAATTTGTCAAAAAAAATACCAACCTAAAATAAACAAAAAAAAGTTTTAAAACTTATCGAAAAATACCGACCTAAAATATTATAAAAGTATAATATTTTAAGTTATCTGAACTAATTTCAAAATTTACCCTTTTTTAGGCTCCTTTTAGCATTGCTTTTCAAACCAGCTTTTAGCTCCAAAAGCTGGTTTGAGGTCAAAAGCAGCTAGCTTTTGAAGAAAAAACTGATTTTCAACCCAAATGTAAAAGCTAAAATTTTTAGCTTTTGCGGTGGTAAAAGTACTTTTGGGAGTCAAATTATAATTTTAACCTTCATTTGTTATTGTGTTTATCTATAATTTATAAATTTATAATTCTTTACGAAGATATAATTATATAATTAATAATAATTTTTTAGTTTAAAAATTATATATATTTATTCATGTCAAGTTTTTTAAATAAAATATTTTAAATTTATTATATTTTCATAGAACACGTACAATTGTTAAAAATGTATTTATTAATAAAAATATTTTTATAATAATTTAAGTTAATATATTTCATATATTATAATATTAAAGAATTTGAATATCGTTTATATATATATAACTTATAATTTTATATCTAAAATGATCGTTTATCTTCTTAAAAGTACTTTTTAACGATAATGTTAAATAATAAAATTTTACAATTAATTTTTTAAAAAAATTAAATTCTTTTTTAACAGCTCTTTTAAAAAAAATTAAAAATAATATTAAACTAGCCCTTGATCATAAATTAGGTTGTACCGCAAACTCTCCTTTATCGGTATAGAGTTTGCAGACAACAAACAGAGGTCCCCTACAAAGGAAGAGTCAAAGCTAGGTGCTTAATGATCACGGCAACACCACCCCCACCGTCCCTCGACCAGGATTCTGGTTGATCCCTGCGAATGTGAACACAAATAAAAAAAACACAAGTCCCCATCAAACAAAAACCAAAGTCAAATCTGCGTAATTGCCTTTTGTCCTGTCCTCCAAAGACAAATGAAAGAAATAATAAAAAATGGTTTTGGTTTTACACAAAAAGCGCACATGAATCACATTAAAGCAAAAAAATTATTAAATAGATCTAATTTATCGAGTTATTTATAGTTTTATTTAATAATATTTTTTTATATTATTTTTTAAGGTGAATTTTTACTTTTTTTTATATATATCAATAATTAAATGAACTCTATTAGCTAGACCACGAATAATATGCTGAGCTAGGTTCATCTAATAATTTCCCCATTAAAGCATACCTATTCGTCATATTTAATTTGGCTTGCATGAATGATCGGAGAATGGGGCTAGACTAACATATAACATGTTTGGGGTGTGGTTAAAAATCACCAAGTTTTAATATTTGTCCAAAAATTTGAAATATTAGATTTTTCGATAATATTTTAGATTTTTTTTGTGTTTTTATAAGTATCTATACTTGTTCAAAAACTTAAATATTATCAAAAAATTAAATATAGAAACTTATTTTTCTAAGTATCGAAACTTGTCAAAAAAATAAAAAATTCAACTTAAAATATTATCAAAAAGTCTAATATTTTAAGTTTTTAAACAAATTTCAAAATTTATCATCTTTTAGCCGTATCTTATACTTAGAGTACCCTTGACCTGCCCAATGGAATAGACAACCTTACATAGACGTTCCTTATCGACTTGGTTTTTTTTCTTCTAAATATATAGATAAATATTTAATGGGATATGATCCACTTATAAATAATATAAAAATTAAAAGGTTTTATATTGAGTTTGAATAGTTGAATAAGTGAAAATTTATGTTTGAGAATGTTCATTTCTTTTTTTTTTCTTTAATCTTTTTTCATTTTCAACTTTTTAATCCTAATTATAAATTTACACCTATTTAATATATATTATAACCCTATTTGGCAAGGAGAGTACCACTTTAGAGGATTAACTAGTCAAATCTATTAATTTAGTTGTTTGATAAATAAATGATTGTAATAGGGGATTGAAGCAAATCATATGAATTTGAAAAAGTTCCTCTTAATAGTTTTTTGGGTTGAGAATTGGATATAAGAATTGTAAAGACTTGTTTATCCTTAACAATTATGAGTAAAATTTTTCAAATAACAAAAATTTGAATAACTAATAAGCTTAAAAAGATAATTTTGTAAATAATAAATTAATATATACATTCTAAATTTAATAATTAATAAAAATTATATTAAAAAATAATTTTATAGATGAGAAATTAATATATACGTATAAATTTAATAATTAATCAATTATATTTAATAAATAATTTCATAAATAAGAATTTAATATATGAATCATTCATATATGTTTAATAAATAATTATTTTTATATTATGATATCAAATATTTATAATCGATAAACTATTCAAACAGGTATCGAATATAATCATGTTATTATATGTCATTTTGATTATTCAAATAATCAAACAACTATCATTTAATTATACCAAACGCCTTTATACAATTAGTTAATTCAATTCACTAGTCAAACCAACTAATACAACATGTTAGTCAAATCACTAATATAATTCGATATCAAACTAATGTAATCCGCTATCAACAATTCGTTAATTGTCAAACATGGTCTATATATTTATATCATTATTTAAGAGCTTGACTATGTTAGCGTAACTGTTTAATGGTATCAACTTAGTTGGTAAAATACTGAAAAGTTTATACAGGCAACCGTCCAAACTTATTTTGCGACAATCTTTCTAACGTGATTTGTTCCTTCCGTAATGTTTTGTTTTATATTAATATGAATATATTATATCGAACACATGTCCAATATAATGTATGCATTAATTCTTTACCACACAATCTATAAATATTGTTGAATAAGTTTTAAAAAACATTTTGTACATACAAGTGTAAAAAAATTAATAAACCTTTTAAATTAAAATTCTAGTAATTTTTTTATAAATAATCTTAAGGTGATTATAAAGTAGTATCTATTTATACATATTTTTTTAGCTTTTGACAATGCACAGATATCTTACAAACAAAGGGAATTGAATTCGAGTTTCCTAGTATGAACATCATCTTTTTTTATACATAAATGTTTTTTTATAATCGCATTATATATATATCCGGCATTTATATGAACCTAAATTGTGCACCGATAAGCTGAAATCTTAGACGTGCTTGCCGAAAAGCTATACTGTACTATGGTTGAAAAAAAAAAAGTTGTAGCATGATCTTTAATGTGTCTTTGGTCTTGTAGGAGAAAAGGCAAATAAGATTTAAATAGCAAGCAAATTAGTTTTTTTTTTTGAAGGGTTGATTTTGTTGACCAATTGCATATGTCGATGGACAGGCATAACTACAAATTAATCAAAAGAGGTGTGTCAATTTGTAGTCCTTAATTTGTCACTAAAAGTATGAAAAGAAATGACAACGATCGTGCATGCTCTTCATGATCCAATAATGCAAGATATGAAACAAAAAGACAAAAAAAAAACATTGGGTGAACTTTAAGACTTTACTTGATTTGAAAAAAGGAATGAAAGGATGAAACAAGGGCGTAAACGAATCAAACGTTCACGAACCGTATTACGTGAAGTTCGGTTATGTTCGTTTATTTATTAAACGAATGGGCATAAACAAGATTTTTTATTCATTTAATTAAATGAACGAACACGGACAAAAAGATCGTTCGTTCATTTACGTTCGTGAACGTTATCCGTTCATTGATGTTTGTTCGTTTATGTTCGTTTAAATTAATTCACATATATTCATTTATATTTATTATTTTTTCATGACAAAAGTATTATATTTAAATTTATTCACATATGCTCGTTTAAATTTATTTTACATATGTCCTTTTATGTTCGTTTGTTTGTGTTCATTTGCGTTCGTTTATTATTTTAACGAACAAACATGAACGCACACGAACAAGCTACATTCTTTAACAAACGAATGCGAACAAGAAATTATGTTCGTTTAGTTATTTGTGTTTGTTCATTTGTGTGGTTAAAATTAAAATTAAAAGAAAAAACATGAACACACCTCGTTCCTATAATTTTTTTATCCTTCTAATTTTGTTTTAACATTATCAAGCAAAGTTCAAGAGAGAAAAATTCACAAAACTTACAGTATAAAATTATTTTTTCCATAGATTTATTCGGTATAAAAGAATGTAAAAAATGTAATTTTCTTTTCATTTTTTGTTTGATAAAATTAAAAATGAAAAAACAGAATATTACACTTTAAAGAATATATATTTCGAACTACCTCACATTTTATCTCGTATTTTTCTTTTATTATTTTATTTTCTCTCAATTCTTTTTTCCAAACACTAAAAAATCACTCATTTCTTTCATTTTCCATAGCCAAACTAAAATTAAATGTCATTTTCGCAATAACCATCGTCCATACAACAAAAAAAAATAGAGAAGTTCAGCTTGGTCCGTTTCAAACTGTCATGATTTATATTTTTTAATTATTATTTATCCAAATCATGTGAATAACATTATAACATGTTCATGAACAAAGTAACCTTGTAATCTTTTTTTAATATGTCAGTTAATTATAAGGTAGCATCTATTTAATTTTTTAAACCCTTTAATAACGTATATACCGTGCATACATAGTGCTCGAACCCGGGTCACTTGGATGAAATGCATCATCCTTTACCGAACCAATCTACGGGTTCTAACATTGTCATCTCTTGGATGACGGTGTTTGACAAATCATCATCCTTCACCACAGGGACTAGTCCATGGGTTCTAACCTTGTCATCTCGTGGATGACGGTGTTTGACAAATCGACTAACAGTTTTTGACTCATAAAATTTTGATATTTGTAAGATTCAAATTTTTAGCTTTATGAGAATCGAATTTTAATATGTATAAAATATGGATTAATATTTGATACACTGTCAGTTTAAAAACAATTATACAATCATGTCTATTTTCAAGCTGAAATCTAAAATTTAATTTTATAACCTTAAAACCCTAAAAATCTAACCATAAACTCTAAATTCCAACCATGAATCATAAATTTTAAACCCTACAAGCTAAACTCCTAACCTCTAAACCATAAACTAGAACACTAAACCCTAAATAACCCCGCTTGTAGAAACTTTATTTTCCACCACTAGTGTATAGGATAATAATCCATAAAATATTAGTAGGTTCTCTTAGATTTTATTTGGTATAGTGAAAAATTAGGAGAATGAAAAATTAAAGGATTAAAAAAGTGAAAAGATGAAAAAATAAATTTTTTGTTGGAATGCTTGTAGGAAGGATGAAAAATTAACCTAGTGGTCATGGATGCTCATCCGCTTTAGTCTTGTGTGGGTTTAAATCCCGACATTTATATTGCACAAATTATTGTAACACTACTTAATCAAAAATACATATTTAGAACTAAGTTGCATCTCTCACACATTTTCTCTCATCTTTTCCTTCCAAATTTTTAAAATTTTACCTATAACTTAATTAATTTATCAAAAATATAAGTCATAAAAATGTGAATTTAAATTTATTTTTTTAAAATTAGTTTCTCTCACAAGTTTCAACAAAAGTAACTGAAAATTTACTACATTATTATCTTCTTTTAAGTAATATTATTCTAAAGACATTGAAGGTGAGTTATATACTTCTTACTAAAAATATTTTTTATTTTAATTTTATTTTATTGTCTGTATTTTATGATCATTATATACTAGAGTGAAACCTAAACTATGATGATTTTTTAATATTTAATTAACTAGTACAATAAATACGTTTAAATTACGTTTATTAAAAATAATTATATATTATTTACAAAATGTAATGAAATTATAAAACCATTTTTTACCTTTAATTTTATTTGGATTTTATTTTTTTGAGTTAATTCAAGGCTTGAAAATTAAACCAAACTTTTATATTTGATCATTTTTTACTTATCCAAAACTCTCCAACAAAAATCCTTTGACCCCTTTAGGTGTCCTTTTCTATGTCTCAACACTAAAAATTAAATTATAAACCTCAACCTTAAATTTTAAATCCTAAATCTGACCCCTAAAAAATACACCTACCCCAAATTCCCTTAAACCTAATCATAAAGCCCAAACCCTAAACCTAATTTTTAGTATAGGGACATAAATAGAGACACCAAAAAAGGATAAATAATTTCTATTCAAAACTCTCTATATAAATAAAGAATATTTTTTGAGCATGTACTGAGCCATGGCCTAGTCCCAGATTTTTCGATCATTTTGTCATATCTGAGCCATTGCTATCTTCTATTTTCAAATTTTAATCCATTACTAAAGTAGTTTCGAATTTTAATAATTAGAATATCTAAAGTTAGTTCAAAAATTTGAAGAAAAAATATAAAATAATTATTAAGATGATACCAATATTATTTTTATATAAAAATATGAAAAATGGACTCAAAATCTAATATATATTTTATAAATAAAAAGAATAAATCTTAGCCAAAAAGTTATTAACTGGCTAAAAATAGAGAGTTTGAGTTGCTGACAAATTATGATTTCAATTATAAATAATTATCTAGAAAATCAACAGACAAATTAAAAGAAGATTGAACAAGTTGTTTGCATCTTTACTGGTCACGACTTGATTTGTTTTCCCGTCGCTAGCAGGTAAGTTTTCACATTCTCTTTTAATTTATTTTAATTAGAATTGTTTAGATTTGAAGTTTGAATCCCCTCTTTGCTTTAGATTCTTTTGTTAGTAATATTAATTTTTAAAAAAATATTGGTGAGATTCACTAATTAACTGAGTGACAAAAAATATTTATATTATTCTTATTTTTTATAGTTTCGAATCTCGACCTTTGTCCAATGAATATAAAAAACCTCGGAGAGTATTTATTCTCAATTTCTTTTGGTTTTTTTTTTTTGCTAGATAAATAAATTATATATATTAATGGAAGAAAGCTACTAACAAGAAGTTGCAACCAACTACAGGCGTGCCTAAAGTAGGTAGTGGCAGTGTCTCAACAAGAGTATTTTTTTATTTTTTGTCATGTTTATAAATATGAATTTGAAGATTAGAATTTGCTATATAAATTTAATGAAATGTATATATTATACATAAAATAAATTTAATGATCTTCTGGCCTCCAAACTTTATCAATTTAGTTATTTTGGCCTTTAAACTTTTATCGCATCTTTTTGACCCTTAAACTTTTATTTTGTCAAATTAACACAGATGTGATGAAACAATAATGGCAATTTTAAGTTAACCTCAACTATTTTGTTATTTGCTGTCATGACATAAAAAATAGCTGACATGTCCTTACTAAAAATGTTGATACTAACTTTTCTTTTTAATTTTTTTAGTGTTTTATGGGCGTGGTAGAAAATAACAAAATAGTCGATGTCAATATTTTAATAAAGACAAAATAATATTTTCAGTCAATTTGAAAAAAAAAAGAGTTTGAGGCCTAAAAGAATGCAATAAGAGTTGAAGGGTTAAAATGACTACACTGATAAAATTAAGGTACCAAAAAGATTAGTCTATCGAAATATATTTAAGATTAGCGATAAATTGTATATCTAAACTATTAGATTTGATGCCAATAAAAAGAATCCAACAAAGAAACGTTCTTATGAAAAAAATTTAACCGACTAAAACTGGTGAGTTTGAGTTGTTGACAAAGTCTATAACTTTAGTTATAAATACTATCTAAAACATAAGTAACAAAACTAGAGAAGTGTCTTCACCGTTAACAGGTATGATTCTTGTCTTTTGGTTCGATATTGTTATCGTATAGAATGCTTCAAATATCATTAAACCTGCTAAGTTCTTCAAATGTTTAATTTTACAATAACATTTTCTTTTCAGGTTAATTGAGATAGAAATGTCGATTCTGGAACCCTCCGATATTGGTATCGTAAAGTAATCGAGTTCCTTGTGAACAGCGAAATTGTTGCTTTAATCTGGATTGGCATGGTAGACTTAATAATGGGTCCGACAGAGAAGAAAACTCAAATCGTGTCGGTGGTTTTCGTGATGTTGTCATTAGCAGTTTTTATTTGTACAATCTTAACACTTTTGTTCGTCATTGTGAACGGTTTGCGCTCACTTGTGTACATTTTTAACTACATTTTTCCTTTCAAGAAGTTAAACAGTGGCAGAGATCGAGAAATTAGGTTGTCGGTTTGGTTAACTGCTCCGGCATGCATTGTATGTTGGATCTTGGTGCCCTTATCCGGTTGGCTGCTCTATAATGTCGTGGAAAAGAATGTCATTATTGCAAGGCAACAAGACTTATCTGGTATGGAGCCCCGCATTGGTCTTTATTTCTTAGCCTTTCACGCCTCCTTTGTCTCGGCTATTTTCTTTTCACTTCATTACTTTGATAAAGTTGGTGCGAAATTCTTTGGGACTTCAAAGACATCTCCAATTTTAGATGGTGAGAATATTCACTCCGAATCTTTAAATGTTGAGTGTTAGAACTGTAATTAGTTGATATTGAGTTTGTTAATTAGTTTGTTGGGCCAGCTGTTAACCTGTTGAAGTTAATGGGTCAAATATACAATCAGATATATTAGTTTAATAAGAAAATAAGAATTGTTCCTAATCTCTATTTTAGTTAAATCGTTCATTTAACAACTCCGACCTCCATGCTCGTTTTAGATATTGAGAGCATTCAACCAGATGTGTCTGGTGTAGCTTTCGGAATACTATGTGGGTTACAAACCAATGCATGTGCTTGGTTGTTTTCGGTGCGGACGTTGCTGCTTGACAGGGTTTCAAAGAGCTGATTCTTTAGCTTGGTGGAGTGCTGTTTGCTAGTAATTGTATTTAGTGCATCTAACACGGTGCTAAACTGTTATAGGTGGTGGCTCATGTTTATTTTACTGTTTATGGCGATGTTAGCGAGCTATGGGCTGATCATCTCATTTTGTATGGTGTGTATCAGTTGTTTTTATCTTAGGCAAGTGGTCTCAATATAATTCTAATTGTGTTGTACTCTTTTCCTTCATTTAGTTTTAAGAAGATTATTAACGAGCCACATAATTCAAGTTTAGTCTTGTATGATTCTCTCTTTAATTAATTATATTTGTCGAACAAAAAAATAGACTAGTTAAATATCAATATTTTTAAGTATAATACATCCATTTTATGATTTATGTATGAGATTTGTAGTTATCCCTCTAAATAATATCGTCTCCAAAGTTCAAACTCTAGTTCTCTCCTTGGAAGTGCAACGTTGCCATTGCACTCAACATTTGTAGGTAGTTAAATATCGATATGATTATATATATTTGGAATGGTGATAAATCAATTTTCAAATAAGTATAAGTATTTTTTTAGATGTTTCGGGTTCGAGCAACTTATTTCTACAATTTGTAGACACTATTAAAGGATTAGAAATAATAAACAGATAATATCTTGTAATCATAAAAAATAATTATAAGTATATTGAATTCACTATCAAAAAGATTTTTTTTAAAAAAATAAATATTATGTTTAGCTAAATGAATCTAATACAATATTATACTATTTTATCATACAAATTTATTAGTTGTTATTGTACCATATCATGTCAATCTTAATGGTCTTATCCGCTTTGCCTTTGGGTCGCAAAGAATCCAAAGAAGCTTAAAACTTAGAATGTACCTTAATTGTTATTGTACCATATCATGTCAATCTTAATTGTTATTGTTTATGTTATCGCCGTCTTTGTTAGCGAACAGTCAATATTCAATCAAATTTATTGTAAATTAAATGAAGAAATAAATTTTATCAAGTAAAGATTCACTTGATAAAAGTACGATAAAAAATTAATAAAATAAATAAATTTTATTAATTAAGACCATGGACAATCCATAAATTGAAGCAAGAAATTAAATGCCTAGCTTTAACTTTCTTTATAATTCCAAAAAAAAAGCCTTGCTTTAAAATTAAGTTCTTCAGTTTTCTATATGTAAAAGAAAACAAACGATAGCAGGTGGTGGCCATTAAAATGCGGCAGAATCCGATGCTCGATGTAAGAAACCATGGTTATAAATTGACGTGGAAAAGATACTGTGGGATCTTTAATTTCTGTCCCCAAGTTTTTAAAGAAGTTTTTTTTTTCTTTCTTCAATTTCTGTCCCTTCTCTGCTTCGGTTTCAATAGAATAAGATTCAAGCGTCCGATGAATACCTATGACCCTGATTGTTTGCTTTTATAAGCGAATGCAAATGATGTCCAAATTTCTGGTGCTCTATCTCTTATTAATGATTCCTTGTGTACTGGTGTCTTCTTTTCTTGATTAGTTATTGCCTGCAAATGACACGGGCGATAGTCGCCGCCATGCTATAACTCTCTTTATGGCGAGATTGGCTGATTGGGTACACTAGAAAGGGTTGTGGCATATCTTTGGGCATCATGGCGATGTGGTGGACGTTTTTATTCCAACGAAACGATCATTTTTGTATGGTCGACTTGGTTTTGTGTGTGTTGCGACAAAAGAGGATGCATGGCGTATGATTGAGAGATTGGACGATTTTCGCATTTGGGGCTCTGTGATTTCAGTGTCATTTGCAAGGGATGGGGGACGATTAGCGTATTGGAGAAAGAAAATGGCCATTGTGCCATCTCCTATGGATCAATCTCCAGGGGTAAGGGTTTCTTCTTTGGCTCGCGAAGCTTTGGGTATTGTGAATGATGAAAATCTTTATATTCTTCATCGAAGTGCAATTGGTTTGTATAAAAGTCATATTAAGAAATGAATTTAACTGGCTTAACTAATTTTACGTTGATGAGAATGTCAGGTTTGTCGATGGTTTTGATTTTTGAATTAGTGCCTAAGAGGGTAGAGGTTTTGAGTGTCTCCGCAGATACTTTGCGAAAATGGTTTACTTCCGTAGAGGAATGGTCTGGAAATGTAAGTTTTGTTAGCATGAGGGTATGGCTATTAGTGCGGGGGTACCTGGGCACGTTTGGTCTCAGGGAGCTTTTCATAATATAGCTAATATGTGGGTTTGTTTATTGATTTGGATGAAAGTACAGGTGCACCACAGTCTTTCGAATGTGGTTTTGTTCAGATTTCGACAACTAATTTAAGAAGAATTGATGAAATGATATTGTTTCGTGTAGGGGAAAAGAGTTTTGATATTCGAGTTTGCAAAATGGAGCCAAGTTTTAAGTCAAAATTGCATTGCAATTGTGTAATGGAGCAAGAAATGGAAACTTTGTCGAAGAGTGAGTATCTTGATTTGCATAATGAGTTGTCTATACGGAAGGAGTGGGGACGGACGTGAATCTAATTATTGTTAACAATGATAACCAATCGGTTGAAAATAATATTCAACTGGTTGAGAGTGGATTGATTAATGTTCCTCTAACACAACAATTTAGGTGGCAAGAAAACGTTCTGTGGGAGCCAAATTCAAATACTTTTTATGGCAATTTATGTTGTGTGGATAGGGATGATGCAGTAGTTGAAACACGTGGAACCCTTGTGGATGAGCCTCAGCTCGAACAGATAATGAGTGGCTATATCGGTGTTTTATCTATATCACAAGGTGTTAATGATGATAGTTGTCGAGATGTAGATTTGAATGATGTTTCTAAGCCTGAGGAAAAAAGAGAGGCAATTGAGCCTCAAACAAAGAGGGGTCGAGGCCGTCCGTGAAAGAATAAATCCAATCATGGCGAGTTCGCTAATAATTCTCTATCGGACTCGGATTTTAGCAATAGAAAGAGAGTTATTTTGAGGGAGGCAAGTGAGACTTTGAATCTTGGAAAATTAGTGGGGATGAAGACGGATGAAAATACCACATCCAACTCGTTTCTTGCCGCTTGCTGAACGACATGTGACTTAACCTTAGAAGTATCAGGTAAGGGTTCTACTGGAATTGTAAGTCTGGCCTCTATAAGCCCAATCTCTCCCGGTTCTACTCTTATAGACTCGAAATTTATGGGACAACTTATCAAATCCAATTCCTTTAACCCCGATCTTGCCCCCACACTGCTCATCAAGCTTCACTCGCGATATCGTACCCACATTTTCATTTGTCCTCCAGACTGGAACTCGACTGAACTTCTAAAGCTTTGTCCTCTGATCGCTGCTCTTCAAACCACAATTCATTTGTCCTCCAGACTGGTGCAACCTCCTTATCCAGCCCTCCCCGATTAACCCTATCATCTTTGACAGTCGAGCCACACTGCTTCATATCCTATGCATCCTCTTTCGCCAGCAGGTCTGTCTGATCACCCCCGGACCCATCTCTATTGGTCTCATCATCCTTTCTTTCAATCTCTGACCCACACGCACGTTCACAATAGGAATATAATTGCATATCCGTCAACGGTTCAAACTTAATAACACGAATCTAATGTGGCACCCCTTGTACTTGTAACTCTAAGACCTCGTTGATATGTTCGAATTGAACATGACCTATTATATTGAACATCTTTGGGACCACTTGTTGGGTTTCATGTTTAATTTAATTAGTTTATGTAATTGTCCAACAAATATAGGACTGAAATTTAATACCTATCAAATTATAATGAGAAAATATACATTTTTTAAATTCAAGTTTATCATGAAGCTAAATCTTTATTTTATTGACAGAAGCTAAACCTTTATTCTAAAAAACCGAAGAAGAAAATTTATGCTTATTAATCACAATAATTCCACGTAGTCTCGTTGGGTCTTTAATCAGTTTTGGCTAGTAAAAAGACGTATCATTCCTATCCATACTCCATAGGATCCCATTACCACAAAAATTTAAAAAAAATTTAAATTTAGAAATATTGCCGACAAGTGTTCAGTGCAATGGTAAAATTATTTTATTTAAATTTGAAACTTTACGACTATTGTATAGTATGTTTAAAAAAAGGACCGTCAAACAGTAAATGCTATTTGAATTTTATGTATATTTGTTTAACCGACAAACAGTAAATGCTATTTCAGGTCTGGTAAATTTTTAAGCATACTTTACCTTTCAAGAAGTTAAATACTGGTATGAATCTACAAACTAAAGGACCGTCGTTTCGTTTTACTGCTCCGGCATGCATCGTGTGTTGGGTATTGGCGACTGTTCTATAATGGTGTGGAGAAGACACCGAATTCGTGGAACTGGAAGTACCGGAATCCTCTTTATTCCATTAGTTTTGACATTTTCTTTTCGGCTGCTATTGTTCTTTCATTTAGTAACTTACAGAAGATCAGTGAGTTGTTGGAGCCTTCAAAGACAACTCCAATTTCAAATGACGAAGACATTCGAGTTGAATCTTCAAATACCGAGAACGTTCATTCAGATGTTGGGAGCATTCGATCAAAATCTTTAAATGTAGAGAACGTTGAACCATAATCTATATAAATTAAGCCTTTTTGTATTGCATTATTTGTGACAATTATCTATATTATTTGCCATCTTTGGGACTATGATTTTAAATATTTAAATTTCTTTTGTTTTTTAGCTAGATAAATAAATTATAGTATTAATGAAAGAAAGGAACTAAAACTAAGTTGCAACCAACTACAGGCGTGCCTAAAGTAGGTAGTGGCAATGTGTCTAAACAAGAGTAAATTATTTTGTCATGTTTATAAATATGAATTTAAGATTAAAATTTGCTATATAAATTTAATGAATTGTATATATTATACATAAAATAAGTTAAGAAGAATCAATGTGATTGTCTAGTTTTTTTTTTTGCTAAGCATTTATTTTATTGAAAATAATAAAAATCACATATAAGTGGATTACAAAGCTCCAGCCAATTGAAGCCAAATCCAATTAATATGTATCCGAAAATCAACTAGACAAGAATGACTAAAGAATCTCTTGTCTAATTCGTACTTGATAATCAAATACATCTTCGAAAACATACCCGATAACCAAATATATACCCGAAAAACAACGAAAACATTCATTAAAAGATAGGCTAGCACAAAAAAAGGGACTCTCGATGCCTAGGTCGAATTAGTAAACAAAACAACCAACCACAATCCAAAACCAAAGAACCATAGCTGTCCATTTTAATGAATCCATCTAGTGACAAGTGGTTAAGCTAGCTTATAATATATGAAGTCTAATTGAATTTGGTGTCACCAATTAACCAATTAGTTGGGAAAGGTTCAACTGATAGTCGATTCTCATGTGGCTTTATATATATTAATATATATAATGCTAATTTAACTTTAATTAGGGTTTTAATATATATATATAATTCTAATTCAACTGAATTATGATTTCAATATATATCTATATTTGTTTTTATTCATATTTATATATGGATCGGACTCAGATCGGATATGAATTCGGATCGGATCATGGTAATGTCTATATTCGATCCACCTTCTATTAGGACTCGGACCTTTTTTCGGATTTAGACTTTTTTTGATCGGATTTAGATCAGATTTTTTTTCGGATCGAATCTATCAATTTTGTCTGATATGTTATGTATAATATTATATGTCACATGTGAAAATATGAAGAAATACATATGTATATTGTAAATGAATATAGAAAGTCGTTAAAATTAGAATCAATATGTATTATAATATTATAAATAATTACAATTAAATTTGTATAGAAACTCGAAAACTCGACTTGATTCGACTCAACTTGATTTGAAAAAAATTAAATAAAGTTTAAATCGTAAAATAAGACTTATAAACTCAAATAACTCAATATTTTTAACTCAATTCAATCAAACACTCAGCCTTAATTTGAATAAAGTACCCGTTGATGCGGCGTGCATATGTAGGCTGGTTGTGCTTGTACGACGGGTAGCTGGCAAACTTGTACTTGCGGCGGCTAAGCAGATAAAAGGTTAGGGTTTTCCTGAGGTTAGTTTAGGTTAGGGCTTTGATTCCTGGAATGAGTCTTCGGCTAACATTGTTAAAATAATGTCCTTCATAATGGTACCTAATATAAACACGCAGCTCAATGGAATTTCTTTTGAAAATGTATTATTATATAATTAATTTGTATAAAGACATGAAAGTTAATTTAAGATTAGGATCTGTATATGACAGAGATGGCGGTAGGAGTATGGTTTCAGAAAGTAATTTGATACGAGCAGAAAAAACAAATGCCTACAATGATGTATATTTTTATTAGGATAATTAATTTGAGTAGAGCCAGCAAAATTAACTTTCATGGATCTAGTTAATCAAATCTCACATTACTTAAAGGCTTTAACGGGAGCTAATTAATCAATGTGAATAGTATCACGGGGCTAGATTTTGACCCTAGCGGATTCGTGCGGCCTTTGACGCCTTCGACGCAAATAAGTCGATTCCTACGCCTAAGTCAGGCTTCAACCAGCCTTGTGAGTAGTCCTGCTCGACAACGGCTCCGACAAGCCCTCCAAGTTTCGATGGATCTTGTCACGGGCTAGACCTTTGCCAGACGAATCCTGTGAACCTTAATCGCTTTCTCGGTTGAAACGTCTGCTAAGTCACCCTGAAATCCCTTGTCACGACCTTAGGTGAAGCTCTCTCGACAAACACCTAACTCAGCCAGGATTCTCGCTCCGGAAGATCAAACACTTCCCGAAGCCCTCGAACGAAAGATCGTTCTAAGCGAAAACTAATCAAAGAACAACGGAAAGAGATTGACAACACGAACAACGAAGAACACTCAAGAACAATAACGAACACTCAAAGAGTTTAGAGTAAACGCTTCTTGTATTACTCAAAGTAAATGAAGTAATGTGAAGTCGTGAAGTGAAATGTGAAGTGATTTACAAGTGAGGAGGGAGCCTCTATTTATAGTTGAACTCCCCTACATCCAACGGCTCAGTTTAAATTACATCGACGGTCGAGATTGATCATATCTAATCAAATCTCAATTTCAAATCTCTAATTATCACAAACATTATCTACAAATTATAATTCAAATAAATAGATGATGCTTTGACCAAATTACCCTCCTGAATCCTCCATGGATTTGACTAAGTCCTCTGGGCTTGCGGGCTTTCTAGCATTCTCCAAGTGTCGGCCCAAGTGTGATGGTCTTGGCAAGCCCGTTACACCGCGCAAACCCTCTTTGGCTGATTCTTGCGCCAATGCCTCGGTCCTAAAGGTTTGGTCCACGCCTTCCTCCAAGTGCTGGGCCACATTTGGCAAGCCCGTTACATCGCGCAAACCTTCTTTGGCTGATTCTTGCGCCAACGCCTTGGTCCCAAAGGTATGGTCCACGACATTCTCCGAGTGCTGGGCCACATTTGGCAAGCCCGTTACATTGCGCACAACCTCCTTATCTGACGCTTGCGCCAATGTCTCGATCCGAAAAGTTTGGTCTGTGACAATAGTCTCTTATTTTGACTGCTAGTAAATAGTAATTTATATACTATAATTTACGTAGTAATTTAGATCTCCCCAAGTAAAATGGATCTCTTTTGGTCACTTCTATATTCGCTCATACTTTGCTCACAAACTTACAATTTAGATCACCAAACTTAAAACATGTTTAGATTTTTCTGCTATTATAATTCTTAATATCTTGGCCATTAATCACTTTTTATTATTTATTTACTTATCAAATAATTTTTCATATAAGGGACAATAAAGTGAAATACATATGTGTGTATGGTTTAATGTAGAATTTGTTTCATTATGAATTTATTACTGTGCCATCTTTACCCTTCTGTTACTACATTATTCTTGCATGAGACTGTTACTATGAATTTTCATGTAGGGGCAAAATGTAGATGATTTTGTTACTGACACTTTATCTATGTTTCTTGCATTGATGCATCATAAAAAGTAGTACAAGTGGAAATAATTCCAAAATATGGTAGGATTGGGTTATCTTCACTGTTAAGCTGCACTTAATAAATCAAATACGGAGTGTGCAAAATAAATTGTAACAGTTAACCGTTAATTAGTATAATCGTTAAATTTTACCGGTTAATTAATTTATCGTTAACGTTAAACGATTTTGGTTAATCAACCATTAAAATGATGGTTAATGGTTAATCTA
Organism: Hibiscus mutabilis; assembly: GCA_019671005.1. Classification (NCBI taxonomy): domain Eukaryota; kingdom Viridiplantae; phylum Streptophyta; class Magnoliopsida; order Malvales; family Malvaceae; genus Hibiscus; species Hibiscus mutabilis. Next base: position 7,051,176 of record CM033742.1, read on the forward strand.
TTGGTTAACTGTTATGAAATTATTTAGACATAGAATGAAGTTTGTGATTAGAATTTTTTTATTTAAACATTTTTTAAAAAATTTAATATAATATTTATCAGATAGATAATTTTATTATTCTTAAAAGAATTAATGGACATGTGAAAAAGATTTTGTACTAAGCTACAAGTTAACTTATAACTGTACCGTTAAATAACGGTTAATCGCTATTATGGTTAACTATTTAAAAATTTAACGGTTGATTATTTCTTAATAGATAGGTTACGATTTAATAATTGTTGTAACGATTAATCAACTATTTATGTTAAATTGTACGGTTAACCTACCATAAATACCCATACTCTTAATCTTATCTACAATAATAACTTCTTATCGTTTTCCATTCAAACACTAATATCTTTATAACTCCAGCTCATAATATTTTAAGTCTGAATATTTGATACATGTCAAAGTAAAAATATTTCCATAAAAATGTCTATTTTAAGCCAAAAGTTTAAATTTTTAACCCTAAAATTTCATCCTCAAAACTTCAAGTCTAAATTCTAGCTATGAACTCTAAATTCTAAATCATTCCACCTAGACCCCTAACCTCTAAATCCTAAAATAAAATCTTAAATCTCTAAATAATCTCGCTTGTAAAAACTTTGTTTTTCACCGTTAGTGTATAGGATAATAATCCTATCTATAAATACTTCTTTATTGTATATTTTTAACTCCTAATGTTTATTAAACTAAACAGTAGCAGATTTAATATATGTAAAAATATCTCATGTACTGGCAGTGAAAACGAAATGTTTTTACAAATGCTTTATTTTTAGGGTTATGGTTTAGAAATTTAAGTGTAGGGGTTTAGAATATAGAATCCAAACATTTGTTTAACCTATAGATTTTCTATTACAACCCATAATTTTTAGCCCATTTAACACTTGCTCAGTGTGATTAATTAATACAAAATCTTTTCTACTTTTTCTCTCAAAAAATAATTTTCTCTCAAAAAAATCTTGACCCTTGTTTTTCTAGCGGCGGCCAGTCGCGACTGGTAATGGCAGTTGACCTCCTACCCCTGTTTTATTTTGTTCTACCTCTCATTCTATTCTTATTCTCTGTTTTTTTGTTGGTTTCTTCTCTTTCATTTTAGGTGTTTTGTTTCTTTTCACCGGCCTGCTCGATGAGGCTCCTTCATCCGGTGACTATGGTTCTAGTTCGACCCCAATTTTGAGAAGTGAAAGGGGGAGTGGGCTCTGGCTATTTCTTCATCTGTTTTGATTCCTTCTCTCTTACGTTCTTTGGTTTGCCTAGTCTCGGTTTTGCAAGTTTTCGCTTTTTGTTGATGGTTGGTCAAATTTCACCTCCTTCCACTGGTTGTTGTCCGTTGACTTGGCTTTTGACTCCAATTCTTTTTTAAGAGTTACTAAAAAACTTCTTATTTAAAGTTAAACTTTTACTACTATCATATATTAACAAAGATCTTATTGTTTAAAATTTTGATTTTCTTTTTCAACGCAAAGCAAGGGTATATCTTAATAATAAATAAAATGATTTTTTTGCCTTCAAACTTTATCAGTTTAGTCTTTAAGCTTTTTTTCGCATTCTTTTTCACCCTTAAATTTTTATGTTTGTCAAATTAACGTAGATGTGACGAAACAATAATAAAACTTTTAAAATCAAGGTCAATTATTTTGTCATTCTGTCATGTCATCAAAAATTATGATAAAAACTCAAAAAAAATTAGCTCATTTGTCCATACTATAAATATTGATATCAACTTTTCTTTTTACACGTGTTAATTTTTTAATTTTTTTATGATGCTTTGAAAATGACAAAATAGCCGACGTCAATATTTTAATAAGAAAAAAAATATTAATATTTTGTAACATTTGGGTTAATTTGACCAAAAAAAGAGTTGAAGGCCTAAAAGAACATAATAAAAGTTTAAAGGTTGAAATGACTACATTGGTAAAGCTAAAGTACCAAAAAGATTAGTATGCTTAAATATATATTTAAGATTAGAGATAAATTTGTATAACGGAACTGTTAGATTCGATGCCGATAAAAAGGAGTCCAACAAAGAAACATTCTTAGTCAAAAGATTTTAAATGACTAAAAATGGCGAGTTTGAGTTGTTACAAACTCTATAATTTCAGTTATAAATACTTATCTCGAGTTTGAGTTTGAGTTTGAGTTTGAGTTCTTAGTCAAAAAAATTGAATTTTTTATTCGACTCAAGGCGGAAAATTTTGACTCATCTTGACTCGACTCGAAATTTCATAAACTCAACTCGAAAAAAAATTCAAATAAAGTTTGAATTGTAAATAAAAATTTGAATAACTCAAATTTTTTTAATGATTAGTTAATTAATTTTTAAGTTCAAGTCGAGTCCCTCAAATTTTCCTAATATATAAATACCGATATTAAATATTATGAAGAAATATATGCCACATATGAAAAAATATAAAGAAATATATATGCATATACTATATGATTTGTGAAAGTTATTTAAATTGGAATCAAACTGTATCATAACATGATAAATAATTACAATTAAATTTATTTAGGAACTCAACTCGAATCGAAAAATTTCAAATAAAGTTTGAGTTGTAAAATATGACGTGTCAACTAGAGCAACTAGAAATTTTTCGACTCGACTCGTGTTGGAAACCTGAAGGGCCCAACACACCCACTACGAAGGACCTATGACTGACCACTAGTAATACACCAACTCCCTGAGTCGGTTAGCCTTTCTATCTTTTAATTTCTTAGTGCACAACAATTTAGGCGGCAATGCTGACCATACACCATCTAAGCGGTATAACTAACCATATACTATTTAAGCAGTAGTGCCGACCATATATCAATCAGGCGTCAAAACTGACCATATAGTAACCAATTCAAGTGCACTAAGAGATACATAAACTAAGGTTCAACCGAGAAACTTCTAATTACAAGAGAAAGAAACACTTCTATTAATATACAAGAATATTACAATACAACAAACTCATACCTTACTCATATTCTCTCATCACTCTTGCACCAGCACTCCACTCACTCACTCACTTGCACCCACGTCACTCACACATCACTTTCTTCCACACTTACATTCACTCTCTCAACTTGCACACACTCACTTACAAATGCACAACCTATTTATAATATCATTAGGTCGGTTTAGGCACTAAATATTTTCTATACAATATTATTATATACTATAGTAGTGGAGCTCTCTAGAATACTTATGTCGGTATTGTTGGTATCGTTTTGATCTCTCTTTCAATGACATTCTTGATATTTTTTCTTTTTGTGCGATTTGTTTCCTCTTCCACAATGGCATTTGTTCTTCTTTTGCTTGGAGCTCTCACTTTTCTTAAATTTGGTGAGGGATTCATCAATAGAAATGACAAAACCGAGGTCTTGTGTACCTTTTCTCTCGATCTCCAACTAGGCCAAATTTTGTAAGTTATCATAGAAAGACTCCTTAACAGGATAGTCGGAGATTGCCATTAGCACTTTGGAAAATTCTTTTGCCCAATCCCATTTCTCTACATTCTTGGGATAGAATTGACGTTTTAGCTCATTTTTGAATTATTCCCGAGTAGCAATGGTTCAAATTGTCTTCTTCATTCTACCATGCTTGCGCCACAACCATAGCAGCGCAGTATCTTCCTAATAAAGTAAGGCATGGTTGATCATCCTAGTATCCTCCGTGACATTTGTGGCTTGGATGTATTGTTCCAAGCTCTACAAAAAGTTATCTACATCCTTCGTAACCCTAACCCCTTTATAAAACTTAGGTTTAGAACCTTCTACACTCGAAGGAGTTGGAATTGGAAATGATGAGGCAGCTCTCCTCCATGAGCTAGTGCCTTCCTAAGAAGCACCAATCTCTTCCTTTATATCTTCCAATTCCGAACGTATCATCTTAAGCTCTTCCTTTAGAGTTTCATTTTCTTATTTGAGGGTAAAGATTTTACTAGAAAAAGTCTCGCATTTTTGTGAACACTTACTAGTAGCCTCGTTTAGGGCTTCCAACATTTCCTCAGAAAATTCGTCGACCCTTCCATCAAGCTCCACTAGATGAAAGTCTATCTCTTTGAACGTGTTAATAGTTGACTCCATGGTTGCTGCAAGAGCTGGTTCCTCCATGTCATCTTCAAACTCTTCTTCTTCCTTGTAGTCTATCTTTGAGTCTATGGTTGCTACAAGGAATGATTTCTCTATGTCTTCTATTAAATCTTCTTCAACAAAAAATTCAACTCCCGCAAACCATTCTTCCTCGCTGATGAAAGCATCCAACATGACCTCACTCTCCTCTTTTGTGGTGGTCATGTTTCCTTGGAAAGTCTTTCTCCTGGGCAATCTGCAATCTCGAGCAAAGTGGCCCTTCCTACCACAATTAAAGCATTCATCACTTTGTCTTCTATCGTTCTCCTTGTACTATTGGTGATAGTCTTCCTTTCCACATCGGGTTCCCCTTGAAATGTTACTTCTATCTTTCGGATGAAACTTGTCTCCTTGTGTCGTCATTTTTTTGCCACGCATTGTCTTCGTGGCGTACCTTTCTTCTTACTTTTGAAGAGTGCCTCATTTTCATCTTTTATGATTACTTTGCTCATCTGTTTGGCTAATTCCTCCTTATTAGCCAACATGTTCTTTAGCTCCACTAAGGATGGTTGAGTAGGCCATCCCCTTACCACAGAAATAAATGCATTGTACTCGGGTCTTAGGCCATGGATGGGAATTCTCTTCATCCTTGCCTCGCTCGCCTTCTCCTCTAGTGCAAGTTGAGATATCTCATGACAAATAGAGTTCACTTTGGTGAAATATTGACCAATATATAAGTTTCCTTGTGAAATACTCGCGAGCTCATTTTCCAAGAGTTGTAGGCTTGCTTCATTCTTCTTTGAAAATAACTTTGCCAAAGTTTCTCAGGCTGTCTTTGGTGTCTTGTCATCACGAATATGCTCCAATAGGTCTTCCTCGATTGTGATCTTCAATATATATAAAGCCTCCCTAGCCTTGATGTTCCATTTTCTCAAGGCTTCGACATTTTCCCTCAGTGGAGGAGTTGTGTCGATGCCTGCGACTATTACCCACGAATCTTGACCTTGTATGTAGGACTATATGCATGTCTCTCAATAACCGTAGTTGTGGTCATTGAGCTTCCTAATCCCATTGCTTGTGCTTCCAAAGTTTTCCATGCTGACTGACGCCCAGCGTCAACTAAGCTTGGTTCAGAACCAAAAGCTTTACAGTCTCTGACTATGTTCTAGCAGAGTCTCCCCTTAGCACCTTGATGCAACGCCGACCAATGTAAGCGTCCAACACTTACCGAAGCTTTCTTCACTAGTAACAGTCCTGGACCGCCCTCTCTGATACCAATTGTTTGAAACCTGACAAACCCAACACATCCACTACGAAGGACCTAAGATTGACCACTAGTACTATACCAACTCTCTAAGTCGGTTGGCCTTTCTATCTTCTAATATCTTAGTGCACAACAGCTTAGGCGACAATGCCGACCATACACCATTTAGGCGGTATAACTGACCATATACTATTTAGGCGGCAGTGCCAATCATATATCAATCAGGCGGCAAAGTCGGTCATATAGTAACCAATTTAAGTGCACTAAGAAATACATAAACTAAGGTTCAACCAAGAAACTTCTAATTACAAGAGAAATAAACACTTCTATTAATATACAAGAATTTTACAATACAACAAACTCATACCTTACTCATATTCTCTCAATACTCTTGCACTAGCACTCCACTCACCCACTTGCACCCACATCACTCACACCTCACTTACTTCCACACTTACACTCACTCTCTTAACTTGCAAACACTCACTTATAAATGCACAACCTATTTATAATCTCATTAGGTCGGTTTAGGCACTGGATATTTTTTATACAATATTATTATATACTACAGTAGTAGAGCTCTATAGAATACTTATTTCGGTTGAGCTCTCTAACTGTGCTAAACAAATGGAGCTTTCTAAAACATTAGAGAAATTGTTAACTTCTTTACAATTTGATCGAACGATCACCCCTAACTAGGTCAACTCTTTCTTCTGCCAACACCCAACAACCAACGTTTCATCATTGGTCACCCCTCACTTCCCCTCTTCACGTACGCTTCTCAACATCCTCTCACATTCAACTTTAAGCCAACACCTTTTTACCCAAATGCAAACACTTCATCCGGCTATAACCAACAATTATCCCTCAATTTAAAAATCCTCATCACAATTCAACCTGAAACTTAGGAGCCAGCCTCACTTATAAATCTTGAAGCATTTCTTTAAACCTAGGAGGGCATTCATTTGGGGGAAGAATCTACAAGAAAAACGGTGAGATCAGGGATTTAAATAGCGTTTCGTGTTCGCTATCGCGACCGTTATTTAAAAGTTTTGGCATTATCCAAAACCACTATGCATGCAACCTTATGTCCGCAATAGTATATGTTCTTTGAAAAATTCATGCAACCTTATGTCCGCAATAACATCCGTTATATCTGCAACCGCGATAAATACAACGCGGCCAAAAATGCGACTTGTCGCCACCAAATTCAGCACCACCATTAGGACGAGCCTCACCCCAACTACCATCCTTCACCACCAATCTTTGCACTTCTGTTCCCAAGCCTTGTCGCCACCAAAATTCAGCTTCACCATACCCAAGAGCGGATCTTGGTAGAACAATTTGAGGGAGTCTAATTAAATTTTTTTAAAATTTTAGAATCTTAAAATAAAATTTTCTAAAAATTAATATTTAATGAGAACTTTTAAAAAATTAAAAGGATACTTAATTAAAAATATTCAAAGAAATTAATATCAAAGTTCTCTTTTGGTGCAGTGGTATAGGGGTGCGGCAATGATACTACAATTTCTTTTTTTTTTGATGAAGAAGAAGGATATACTACCACGTGCCTCGTTAAAAAACATCTCTAATTCTGGGTTTGATTTTTGGTGTTGCCTTTTCTTCCCTAAACTAAACTAATTGAATTCTTAAAATTTGTAATCGTTAATTGAATCAATTTTCTTTTAAAAATCATTAATCAAACTGTACAAATTTTGTTAATTCAGTCGTTTTTGAATTAACCAATTCGAAATACCAATTCAAGTAACAACAAATTGAAAATAAATTCGTTTATTTGATATTTTAAGAGCTAATTGCACCATGTGTCCTTAAACTATGACTCTCGTTTTAAATTAGTTCCAAACTTTTAAACGTTCTAATGTTAACCTTAAACTATGACATTCATTCTAAATTGGTCCCTAAATTTTTTAATGTTCCAATTTCATCTCCAAACTATATCTTTCATTCTAAATTGGTCATCAAACTTTTGAACATTCCAATTTCATCCCCAACTATTGATATATGCTCATCACGTCCCTTGTTAATAAAATCGTTAAAAATGTTAATTGTAACGTAAACATTGATGTGTATTATGTAAGAATATGAAATGATATAACATTAATTATCATTATGTCACATCATATTATTACATAATACACGTCAGTATTTACATGACAGTTAATAATTTTTAACGATTTTATTAACAAGGGATGCGATTAGCATATACCGATAGTTTGGAATGAGGTTGCAAAGTTCAAAAGTTTGGGACCAATTAATGATGAGGGTTGTAGTTTAAGGATGAAACTGGATTATCCAAAACTTTAAGGATCAATTAGAATGAGAGTAATAATTTAGGAAGAAATTAAAATGTTGAAAAGTTAATGAACCAATTTAAAATAAGGGTCACATTTTACGAGTATGTAGTACAATTAACTCTATTTTTGTTTCTACTCTTTATTTTTTATTTTGGTTAAACTTAATATTGTGATTAAAATATAAATGCTTGGTTTTAAATATCATGGGTCATTGACTAAATTTGGGTTAAAATTAAAATAGTCATATATTAAAATTACATTTAATTTGAAAAATTAATAGATTTCGAACTGAATTAACCAGTAACTCAATGTTGAAAATATCTTTAACCGTTCACCGACTGAACACTTTGATGAATGACTGGTTAATTGAATTAAATTTTGATTCGGCCAATTAATACAGTTTTAATCAAACAATAAACACCCCTAAATACATAATGTTTTGTGAAATTGTATATATTTAAATTATTATACTCATGTATTATATAATTATATATTTAAAATAATATAGTTATTAAATCTAAAGTTTGTATATTTCAATCGTTATTTTTTTAGATAAACGAGGGTTACCACCATATGCCTCGTTAAAAAACCTTCCAAAACTTAAATGGAGGAAAAGGAGTGCATACCAAAGTAATTACATAACAAGATAAAAAATGAAAACCTTAAGCAACAAAACGCATAACCTAAACAAAACTGGACAAACCAATTTAAACACCCAGGTCCTCGTGTAGGAAATGTAGCAACGAACCAGGTGGGTCACCAAAATGAACTATTTCCATATCACCAATATTTGCAAGTTTAGCAAGGCCATCGGCTACCAAAATGGATTAGGTGGGTTCTCGTGTAGGAACTATAGCAACGAACCAGGTGGGTCAATCGTTATTAATTTTCCATATTGTTACATATACAGTGATTGAATTAAAAAACATTTTATATTTTTTCAATAAAAATACTATACATTCATAATTAAAGTTTTCGGGTTCTATTTTACTTTATAATTTAAGAAAATATTTATTATTAGTTACTTTTATATCAAGTCATTGCATTTCTTATATTTATAGTTTTCTGAAATATTACTATATATTATATTTATTTTTCTATTTCCTTGTTATAAATTCTTTTTATTATTATTTTGATAAATAATGTATACACAAAAATTTATCACGTGTCTCGTTAAAAAATCTCTCTAAATCTAAATAGAAAAAAAAAGAGTACACGTAATAAAAACTAGAAAAGTACGTACCAAAACTAACAAATAAATCAATAGTTAAGGAAACTAGAGAAAGCAAAACCAAAGCAAATCAACAATAGCTGCTACTGCTATAACCGCATGTCATAGTCATGAAAAAAACCAATATCATCCGGAGGTTGAGAGAGATAATGTATCTCCATATCCATCAGGGAAGCGAGTTTCACCAGCGAATGTGCCGCTCGATTCCTAGTACGAGAAATGTACCGAAAATGAACAGTCCAATTTCGACTCATCAGGTCTCGGATATGCAACAAGATGGTCGGCATCCCTTGACAAGTACCTTGCCCATGAAGTAATCGTATGGCATAAATACAATCCATCTCCACTAGAATCAGGGTCGTTCCTGAGATTTTAGTGGCCTTAGGGCGAACTTAAAAATTTAGCCCTAAATTAAGGATTTAAATTGCGGTTGCGATCGTATATTCGGTTATGCTGCGTTTATCACGGTTGCAGACATAACAAATGTTATTTCTATCACTGCAGGTATCACAGTTGTAAATTTTTTTAATAACATATGCTATTGTGGATATAACGGTTGCATGTATTGTGGTTTTGGATGGTGTCTCTACTGCTATATAACGATCTTTGTTGCGGTTACATACCCCTATTTAAATACATGTCTATAATATCAAGTATTGAAAAAAATAAATTTTAAGAGTACGTCTATAATAACAAGTATTGAAAAAAATAAATTTTAAGAGTATGCTCATAATAATAAATAGTGGAAAAAATAGGTCCCTAATAACAAATATTAAAAAATTAATTTTAATATTTATTATTACGAGCATACACTTAAAAATTGAATTATTTTTAATACTTATTATTAGGGGCTCAATTTTCCCCTAACATTTATTAATGTGAGTATACTCTTACGATTTAATTTTTTTAATACTTGTTATTGGACCCTCGAAACTTATATATATATGTTCATCACTAGTTTTTTTTATCCCCGTAAAAACTAAAAGCTACACTTTTAATTTTCTTGGGCATAGGCCTAGGCGGGCGCCCCTATTGCTCTGGCCCAGGGGCGACCCTGACTAAAATCTTATGTATCCCGGCTTCCCAAGCATAAAGAAGGATAATATATGCACCCCAAAATTCAGCATCAATTGGACATATACCAATAAATTTGGTCGGGTAATTCTTTTTATTATTTTAGATTGGATTAAGTTTGAGTTAACTTTTCTAGGTTTAATTTGAGCTTATATTCCGTCTCAAAAACCATATCGTGTAGACTTTCGAGTTTATTTTTTCAGATCTGTTTAAATTTGAGTTTATTTCTGCAACATAATTTGAATCCTACATGTTTTTGGTTGATCAAATATGAAATATTACTATATTTTTTAAATCACTAATTTCGCCTCATTGCCATGCCACCTGGCTACAGCCACCGAAGCCCTTCGTCCCCACCAATCAGATTCTAACTCATCCCTTGCATGCAACAGGAGACTGGCAGCTAACACGTGGACGACCGCCAAAATGAACCGACTGAAATCCAAAGGCTAAAGCGGGCAGTGTCGTAATACGGAAGGGCCAAACAAATGGTGGTAGGTGTAGCCACGCATGGCCGCCAACGCCACACTGGTTTGTAACCGAGGGCGTTTCTGATTGGCGTATGAGCTGTTCAACGTTTTGAGTGTGGGACTTGGTTCCAATTCAATGTACCTATTTGCTTTTGATTCTCTCTGTGTTTTTTTGGGGTTCAAGTTTTGTGAGGTGTTAGCATGCATGGACACACTTGCCACTGCAATTCCCACATGTCTTTCATTCCATGTCCAAATGTCCTTGCCTCCAATTGGTTCCCTGCTCTTTAAAACCACCCCTTTGCAGCTTCAACAGCCTATCATCTCTTCATTTCTCAATCTCTAATTCTTCTGCTCGTTCAACATGATCAAGACGTTGAATCCGTACTCCACCACAGCTAGAACGGCTGAAATCATGTCCAGGTACAGGCCTATTGCGCCGAAGCCTGAGGTGCCTGCAAACGCCATTGATGAGAACTCGGCTATGTCGCAGAAGATCAGGCAGTCTCCTTATATGAGGAACTTATGGCCTCAGCTTCAGGCTAGGCCTAGTCGGACTAGAAAGAGAGGTAGAGCTGCTTTATCACCGCCAACACTCAAGAGAGCAAAAACCCATGTCTGGTCTCATGCCACCGCCACCAAGTTTGTGTCGGTTGGTGGTGGTGGCTTGGAGATTTCTTCTACACCACAACCGGCAAATTTGGTGACACTTCCCCTTCTTCCATGTTCCCCCTCGGTTCCCATTGTTACCAACCTTACTTGCATGGAATCTAGTGCGATTGATTTGAATTCAGTGGCTGAAATTCCAGAAGAGAAGGACCTGTTGAAGCAGCTCCAAGGTGCTCCTTTCTCAACCAGCAGCGTTATCGCCCCTCAGCCGATTCGACCAATTGGCTCCTGCATCAGCGTCGGATGCATAACCGAGAACCCGAACCTGACCTCGACAATGCAAGTCCCGAAGAAAGCAGAGGAGGTGGAAGAAGAGGTGCAGTCCGAGGCATTACCGGCAGTGGTGTCCGACTCGAACAACAAGGTGAGGCTGGCGAATTCTGCTTACAATGAAATGATTGGTCAACCGGAATGCCCATGGCTGGATTCTATGGTGAAAAAAGGAGGCAACTCATCATGCAAGAGAATAAGTGGGGAAGTGAGGCTTCGGTTATCTGATTCGGAGCTGCCACTGCCACATGAATCAAATGGATTTTCGTGCTGGGTGAGGATCGAGTGGGGAAGTGAAGGAAAAAAGAAGTCCATCAAAGCTTTTTGCGATGTGATCAGATTATCATGCCAATCAAGGGATTACCTTTTCACATGGAGGTTCCACGCCAACAAGTGGGAAGCATCTCAATCCAGCACCAATGTCTGAAACTTTGAAAATGTAAACAGTTTTTAACTGAAAAATGCGCCTCAGCTTGCTAGCTCAAATGCTCAATAGTATATTGTATGTATATTTCCAAATGTGACATATATAAAATTATTATACAGTGTAGTTGTTTTTAGTCGGTATCTTTTGTGCAGTTTACCCTATATTTGAGTTCATGCTGTTATGTTAGACACTGATCAATCCTTATTTTCTCTGCCTTTGTTTCAAGTTTCAACAATTGTGGCATATGGTTTTTGGTTGATATTTTTGCACATATATGGCATTGGAAGAATAGGAAGTTATGTAATATTGTTTCTTCAGGGTGAAGAGAGCAATAGTAGAAGCAAGCATGTTGCTTTATAAACATCAATTTGTGGTACTCATGGCTACCACCAGCATAAAGTGAGAGATTGGAAGCATTACCTTAGGATTCTACCGTGTAGGTCCAATCTGGTTTGCAGTTGCACTTGGATTATATGATTTGCAAATGAATTTGACTATACCATAATCCAGGTTTCTTACAGGCCACTGTTTTTGCAGCATTGAAAGTGTAGATAAATATGTTAGAATATCGTTAATCCAATAAATAATAAATTAATAAAATATAAATACTATATTGAAATATTGGACGAACATAACAAAAAAAATATAGATACAACATATCTAAAATCAAACCGATCGGGAACGAATTGAGGCCTATAGCTACACAGTTTTCTTAAGATATATTTTCGGCTACTTCTTGGTGTTTGAGATTTTTTGGTCGTCTGTCTCTCAAGATATAACAACTAGATGATCAGCTACAATAGCATAACTATAGAGATCACGAACTATAACCTTACCTTCTTCTATCACCAAAAATTACTTTTGAAAATTACAGAGTAAAACAATCGAAATTTTTTTGTGTTTTTTGTTGTGTAAAACCTATAAAGTTTACACCCTATTTATAGGAGTTTCACGAGGGGTATAAGTAAAAACTTTTGACCTAATAGAGCATTTATGATTTTGAGAATTAGTGAGCCCTTAAAGAGCAGTTTTCAATATTACTGTCTGAATTAAAGGAAACTTTAATATTTATCCTTTTAATTTCAAAACAGAATTTGACAAATATATGCTCTTATTTGAAGAAAAATTATTTCAAATTTGGGTTAAAATATCAGCATGCCCACGAAGGACTAGATTGGTTCGGACATTTGCATTTCCCACATCGTGCATGTCTACACATTTACAAATCAACAATTGGTTCCACATTTTCATCAACAATATTTGGATCAATTTCTCATTCAAAGCTCCAACGTTTGGATCAATTTCTTATTCAAAGCTTCAATTTCTCATTTAATCGGAAACATTTTCACTCAATGTGGTGATAGGATCTACGATCGATAACTGCATAGAATAGGTAGGTGTCCTCCTTTGAACCTTTCCTTGTGAAATTATATTTACTTTACTACTAGTAGACATGATGTCCTTGAACTGTTCTGTCGTTTGTGTACATACTTCACACAACTACCTCATTGACGAGGTTTTTAGTTCTCGCGGTTATGTTCATATGGCCGTGAACATCTCCCTGGTTCTACAAGAGTTTGAGAGAACTATGCCCCAATAGTCTCCTTGAAGCGGCCCTACTTCACTCTTACATAGATGACTTGTGTTACTCGGCTCACCAAAGCACACAATGACCATTAAAAGCTTTGCTTAGCCTATATCACTTTTGATCACTGTTTACATCATAGGAACAAACTTGGGAGAAGAACCACACAATGACCGCACAGGTCTATGCAATTAGGTTGTCCCTTTGAACATAGATCTTGGGATCTCCATTCAACTAGGTAGGGTTTTCCTTCGCAGTGCCTTAAATTTTCCTGGGCTTTAGTCTCATTCTTTTTGATGTTTTTTTTAACTTGATCTCGTTTAACCCTTTGGTTAGCGAATCCACAACGTTATCCTTTGATTTTACAGAATCAATAGAGATAACTCCATTTGAGATCAATTGTCTAATGGTATTATATCAACTACTCATATGTCTCAACTGACCATTATACATAAAGCTTTGTGCTCTACCAAATTTTGTTTGGTTTTCACAATATATGAATAGGAATATCCTCCAAGACATTCTAAAGTCATTTGACTTCTTCTCCAGACTTGTCTAGACCTATAGCCTAAGATTCTATTATGAATCTGGTTGTAAACATTTGTCTTGAGAAATCCCATGACATATATTCTCTTTTTGATGTGAAACATATTCACTTGTGCCTTTGATATCTTGAATATCATATATCCTACTGGCATCGAAGAATCCTTATAAATAGTAGGATCTTTGGAATAATGCAATTCATAATCTTGAGTATATCTGAGATATCCTAGTACTCCTATAATCGCTTTCCAAAGGTTTGGCCCTGGATTGTTTATTAATCTACTTAAACTACTCACAGTGAAAACAATATTCTGTCTAGTACATATTATTTAAACTATCTGCGACACTTGCATATTCTATTTAAACAAATGTTGGCTCATATTTGTTGGAGTTCTGGCTATGTCGAAAAGTTCCTTGGCAAACTTCTCTTGTTCACGTAGTGTGACTGCGTCAATATGAGACCATCAAGTGACTGTTTGATTTGGATGCCCAAAATTAAATCTGTCAATCTCATATTTTCCATGTCAATCTTGAATTTGACAAGTATTTGGTACGTTTACCATTTCATTGTTACTTATAACAGTAAGTATGTCATCAACATAGGATCATATATCCCAATGTCGATAGGTTTGACATAAACACATTTGTCACACTTATTTGTCATCATGATAATATTTTAATTTCAACATTTTGTTGAACATCTGGATTATCTTCATTGATAGTCTCTAAAGTTCATTTCGTTGAACTTGGATCAACTTCTTTAATTATATAGTCTTTAAATTCGTTTCGTTGAACTTGGATCAACTTCCTTAATTATACAAGGAAATATATTTTCAAAGTATGAGAAATCATTATCATATTTTTATGAATATCAGGGTTCTTTGATTCGCACACAAGATATTGATATATGTTGCTATGATCTTCGTAGCTAATGAAAACACAGCCCACCAATTTTAGACTTATTTTTATTTACTTTGGTAATGAGGTCATTACCTTTGCAAGACACCTGCACATTTTTAAGTAGTTGTAGGAAGGTTTTATTTCCTTCCATAACTCATATAGTGTCTTGTTTATTTTATTGTGAGATATCTTATTTAAAAGGTAATTAGTTGATAGAACAACCTCCCACATATGTCAGGCACATTTTGAAGTTTTAATTCTTTTCAGAAGTTATCTTCAAAATCATTGTACCCTTGGATGTTGCAGCGTTACTCACATAGAGTTTCTCCCCATATTAATCAATGTTTGGGTTTCAACATCATGTTTATAGAGAACAATTTCTCTACAGCATCTTTGCTTTTCAGCAAATGCGCATAACACTAGTTTGTGATATCATGAAGGTAATAAATTTCCCTTCAAACAATTGTTTGCCATATCAATTGTTATGACAAAATATTGTCATAACATTGTTCTTGTTTGGAATTCTATATTCCGAAGACTTGTCCCCCATCATGAAATATTGTTATGGCAATTGAAATATTTCTCATGAATTTTTTTTTGAACACACCGCCTAATTTGCGGTTTAAAGTCATTTTTTACTTCCACTACGTTTTCCCTAGAAATATTTGTCTTAGCAATGTTTGCCTTAGCAATATTTGAAGATGGCAACAACATTTCACTGTTTTTTTCATTGTGGCTCATAGTCACAAGCCATAAACATAAAATTGATGAATCTGTTCATCGTTAGAAACTAAACCCAGAAACAGAAACACAATTTCCAACTTTTGTTAGACGACATGAATTTAGTAAACTAAAAGCTCGAAACAAAAGTTCACACGGTCTAATAGAAAGAACAATAATGAATAGTGCACCATATATGTAACTTATGAAAAGAGAGGTGGTGCACTAGGCACACTTAAATACCAAGTCTTTCAAAGAACCAATCCTAGACATGCACTTTCAAATTGTCTTTCAATAATCCGTTCATGAGTTTCATTCTCTTATGCTTAAGGAAGTTCTTGAAGTCATTCCAAACAAGGGTTAGCTTTTCAAATGACTAACGCCTGAACAGATTCACTTATCAACATTCCTTTTGCGAGAATATCGTGAGTGATCAATTAAAGTCTCCGCCTTTGATTCACAACAATTTGGAATTAATCATTAAGAATTTGGTAACTAACGCCCGAACAGATTCACTTATCAACATTCCTTTTGCGAGAATATCGTGAGTGATCAATTAAAGTCTCCGCCTTTGATTCACAACAATTTGGAATTAAAAAGTCTCCGCCTTTGATTCACAACAATTTGGAATTAATCATTAAGAATTTGGTAACTAAGAATTTCTTAGCATCGGCATCTTCCATTTTGTATTTATGGTCCAACGACCCTCACAATTCTTTAGCCTTTTTTAAACATTGCACACTTCATAACGTGCATCAGATAAGGCTTTAAGAACGTAGTTCTGACATAAAAAACAAATTTCTTCCATGGTTTGATTCAAGACCTCGGTCAAAATCAACGCTTTGGATTTAGTAACCAATGATACTTCTAATAACAAATTCAGTTAGAACAAATTTGTCCATTTTTTTTGAAGGAGATCAAGTAAACCCATTAAACGACAGAAATTAAATTCCCAAAAATGAATTTATTTACTAGATCTCAATTTTCAAACTGATACAGATTTTGTTGATTTCATTTGGAAAGGAGATTAAGTAAACCCATTAAAACAACAGGAATTAAATTCCCGAAAACGAATTTATTTACTAGATCTCAATTTCTAAAAAAATAAGATTTCGTCTGAATATCATGTTCGTCTTTATAAAATTTCTCAAGGAAATTATTAGTATGAGAATAAAAAAAAACTACGGTATATCCAAAACAAAAGCAATAATAATTATTATATTTAATAATTATTATACAAGACACAATGTGATAACGAAGTCGCCATCTGTCCCTTTTATTATATTAGGTGGATTAGAAACCTAAGAACAAACCAAAGATTACGAAATCTCAAGGGTTCGGGGGCACAGTTATGTGTGGGGAAGGATTAGCACCCCCATCACACCCGCATAACGGCGCTTACTTTATCACTAATGTTTTCCTTGGTAATCAGGATGAATGCGTGCAAAGATTAATGTAAAAATCCGTAAAGTTCTAAAAGTGGCCTAAATTCACTCACGGATGAGGAAACCCGTGTCAATTTTAGACTAAAGGGGATTAAGGCATTAATCTATAAAATTCGAAAATATAGTCTCGCATAGGAGTTTCGACCATTCCCCAACTACTAGGGGAATACCAAATTAACCATACTTGAGAAAATATTCCTTTTTTCATGATGCAATAAAAATCTCTTTTTAAATGGCATTTTATGTTCTTTTTAATTTTATAGGTGATTTAATTTTCCAAGTTAATTATTATTTTTAGAAGCATGTGTTTAAAGAAAATAATCCTAAAAGGCTTTATTTAATCACTTACAATTAAGGAAATTGTTTATTCATTTTTCTAGAAATCACCTAATAGAGTTTTATTTACAATTAAGGAAAAAGGATTTCACACAAAAATTACCAAGTTAATTTTTATCATTATTTACAATTAAGGGAGATAAATTATTTACCTTTTCTAAAAAACTACCTAAGGATTTTATTTAATTATTTACAATCAAAGGATGGTCGTATATTACTTTAACTATCTTACCAAGTTATTATTAAATGGTAAATTGAACTGTTCGTAACTGTTCTTACCAATATGACGAACACAATACGTGAGAGATGCGTACGAAGGTTTCCAACGACTTTCATCTCAATTAATTGCTGATTTAATACTTGTTCCTCGATCGGATAGAATGCAGACCTCATCTTCTCGGACGACATACTCACGTAAATTGCTCAAAAAGAAAATCTAAGCTTCGCCGTCTTCTAATCAACAATTACAAATGCAATCGAGAAGACATTGTTCTCACCATCTTTCGCAATGACAATCAATAGTACATGAGAGTATCTCTGTACAACCACGTGCCATTGACTTGGACCATACATTTGTAATATGGAAAGCCTTTAATGCATGGCTTATCTCCCAGAAAAGTCGATGGAAAAAATTTATGCCATTCAACAAGTTGGCCTTATCCGTCGTATGCATTCGAGGTTTGATACCTCACTATGTTGCTTAAGATGAAATATGTTATTGCTACCGGTAGCTCATTGTATGACTTATCGTAATCACCATACACCGACTGTATTGCCTTATCCCTTGCACGTCACCCATTCTTGTATTTTATTTGATATCCAAACTGTTGCGCAATGGTTGCCTGAATCACTAAAATGAGAACCCTTGTATTTTCTTTAACCAACTTCATCGTGTGATGGTTTATTACATTCGAGTCCAATTGCGGTGGTCCTGGTCTATGAAAGTTCGTAAATATATGTGATCGCCAATGTACTTTGTGACCTTTCAAGCATTTTTCCTCTGAATCTTCGACACTCAGATCTTCTAATTGCACTCTTATCCATATTTTACACAATTGGAAAAGAAAGTCCTCAGACAGGATTTTACAACAACATAGTCCACATACTTCCTGATGCTATACTCTTTAACTGCCAATGTAGCTTTATTCTTTTTATTAAATTGAAGCCCAACCGATAATTTATCATACTGACTCGAAATTAGTTGGGGCATATCCGAGAATTAAGGCACCCTTATTGCATCAAAATATACTAAGCTCATGTGAGCAGGAGGTTCATACCATGTAATGTCGTCATCGGTCGAAACGAATTCTTCAACACCGAAATCAGGGGCATCACCAACGTTATCAGGGAACAAATCGGGATCCCTAATATCTTCATCTTCGTTGGAATCTTTAAGTGTTTCTCCCTATCGACCTCATAGGTTTTCCACATTAGCATCAACAATTGACCCGTATGATGAAGTATATGTCGAAGGCCCAGTTGGATAAAATACACTCGATGCCCCACTTGCCAACATTGCGGCAAAACTACTTTTGGACATATCAATCTCGTTACCGAAACTCATTTGAGCAGATTCTTTAACTACATTTCTAGATGGGTCAGAAACATCACGCTCCTCAGCAAACAACTTGATATTTCGAATATCCATCGATTCATGCTCTGCAATCATTATTCCAACATCAGGATTATCTTGGAGAGTGATTGCAGAATATTTGACTGGATTGTGACATGTCAGTCACCGATACCACAAACCATGAATCTCAGCTCTAATTTCTTGAATTTCTTCTCCTTCATTTCTCAAAGTATGATTTCCTTTTCAAATCTTATCTTCATAGTGCTTTCAGATTCGAATACAACCCCTTCATCAGTTTTCACCATTTGTCCATTGTAATGGACAATCATCATAAATCTGTTCTTGCTCAGTTTCTCTGCATGTTCAAAACAATATATATTTTCAATCAGAATACACAAATCAAAATGAACATACTAAATTTTAAATTACTTCTACTAACATCGGTGATGAGTTCTTTTCGAATATATATATTTTATAAATATGCTAAATTATTTTTTAAATATATTTCGAATATATTTTTTAATATACTAAATTATTGTTGCCTTCATTTTAACCATATTTCAAATATATTGAAGGAAGGTACCAACTTAGCTTTATTAAGTGTTGACGTCGTTTTCGTCCAGGTTGAAATAAATTAGGCTTTTAAAACCTAATCAAATATTTGAAGTTGTCATCGATCGTTTTGGTTTGGATACGACCGAAAATCTAGAAGAATGGTCTGCATCAATATCAAGATTGATGTCGGGTTTAGAAGTCGATTACGAGTGTCCGAGAGTTGATTACGAGTGAGGGTGATTATTAACACTACGCCCAAAATTGGTACCTAAGAATTTTGATTGTCTAAAAAGAAGATCTCAAAGAAGGGGTCAATAACACTACTAAGAAAAAATAATTATGTTGCAAAATGTCTGAAAAATGACGCATAATAAACACATGCTAAAAATGCATAAATTAATTCAAAATAAATTAAACAAGATAAATTCGAACTTAATCAAATAAAATAATATTAAATTATTAATCGAGTTCAAATTATTCACCTAATTAAACTAAAACAATTTTAATTAGGAACCATTTAACAAATTAATCAATTTATTAAAGCCAATTAATTACTAAATATATATACGAAGTCCAAATCAAATCAAAACACAAATCATAAGACTTAATAATTAATTTTATGAAAGATGATCTAATTAGAAAAAGAACCTAAACCTAACAGCCAAAATCTAATTAAACTAAATCTAAAATGGGGACCAAAATGAATTAAACTAAAATCTAACCATGCAACAAAGGGACCTAAATTAAAGACACCTAAACAAGGAAGGAACTAAAGGTGAATAACCCCTAAAGCCTAAAAGAAGCGGGCACTATCCCTCTCCGATTCCTTTTTTAAGTACCTCCCGGATTCCTCAATCACGCTTTATTTAAAGGTTTTTTTTTTTAAATTCCTTTATTTTTATCCATTTTTTAATCACTCTAATTTTACCAACTGCAAGCTTTCCATGTTCATTAAAAGGTATTTTTTTATTGTTTTTTCATTCACCGCAGATTGGTGATACAATCAAGAACCCTCAAGTTCTTCAAACTCACGCTCACCGCTGGCCGCCGCCCACTCACTCCGGCAACGGCCAAAGCTCATAAAAAAGTGATCAGTCTACTCGTTTTCTACCACTGATTCCGAAAATCACGTCGGTTTTAGCAACATCCACATGAAACAGAGCAAATCTAGAAAAGGGTTTAAAAATATACCTTGCTCGAACTCCGAACTCCTCCGTTGGATCGCGTTGTTCTCCAAGTATGTCGTTACTGGTGCCGTTTTGAGACTATCTACCGCTCAGAATTGTAATCGGAACTTTCGGTCAGCGGAAAAAGGTAAGGAACGTTTCGGTTTCTTTCTTGTTCTCTCACCACCTTCAAAACTAACTTCTTCCTCTCTTTCGCAGGTTCTTTCTCGGATTTTTCTTTTTCTTTTTATATTCGTAAGTAATCATCAAGGATTGGTGGAAGGGTTTATAAAGGGTTCGAACCTGGCCGTTTGGGCGAGGTTCATGGCCGGAAAAGACGGCAACAAAAAAATGGGGCCTAAGTTGATGTCGAAAAAACCGGGACTCCTATAAGACCGAATTCAGATCTCCTAACATTTACGGTTTCGCTTTGTTTAACGAGAATTTGAAACCGGTAATAATACAACAACCGCCGGCGGAAACATTGGAAAACCTCCGACGACGACATCACCATCTTCGCCGACGGGCTCTCCCACCGGATAGTTGTCTATTTCTTGCGCAACGGTAAGATATCGGTAAAGACAAAGTATTCACATCTTTCAATGCTGGATTCACACTATTAGTGACAATTTTATTTTTGAAATTTTGTTTTGGTTGGTAGCAGGAAATCTCAGTTCGTCGGTAATGTGCTGATTATTGCGTTGTCGTTGGTTTAAATGCTCTTATAACAAGAAGAAGACGGCAGTGAGCAACTGTTGAAATCGGAAGGAAAAAGTGAAAAATGAAGTCGAGGAGTCTTAATCTCCGGCGGTTGGAGCATCAACGGCGAATTTTAGACTTTCGGAAAGGTATAATCGAATCTGTTTATTTCTGATCTACTCCATTTGGTTGCTATTTTGACGAAACTAATCACGGATCTAACTTTAAGGGGAAGAGACGAACAAGAAATGAGTTTTTTCTTTAAATTTTTGCCGTCGCCGGAGTTAGGCCGGCCTGCCGACGGCGGTGATCATCGAAAAACCAGAGGGTAGAGTGACATTTCTGTTGCTTCTCTAGTTGAACTAACAAATGAAATTGACGTATTCTTGCGAGTGTGAATCGTGGGAGCAGTTCATACCCCACTGCTGTGTGTATGCTTCCCATTTAGGTCCTAGATTATTTTTGTTCAATTTCAATTCAGTCATTATGTTTATGTCTCTTTCTAATTTAGGATCAATTAGTTAGTTTAATCAAATTCTGGCCTTTAGGTTTAGTTTTTTTTTAATTAGATCCTAAGTTTAGTTAGTTTCCTTTTTAATATGGCCTTAAAGTTTAGGTTTCTTCTGATTAGGTCCCTAATTTGCACAATTAGTTAACAAATTAGCTAATAAATTTACATTTAGATTGATTCGACTCCCAATAAAATTTAGGTTTTTAATTCTTTTGATTAATTGAAATTTTAATGAAATTGTAATTTTGGTCATTCAATTTGAATATTATTCGACTCCCAATTATATGTTGTTTTGATGTAAGCTTTGGTAACCATCACAATTAATGCCTGAAAATCACATCCAACTACTATGTTTAAGTCAATTAGAGATGGAATTGTTGTTGGGAAAATATCCAAAAACATATTACATTGTACACACAAAGATCATACAAAGCATTTAAGGTTAAATTGAATAACCTAAAAAAATAAGGAAGAAGTATATGTTTATTAGGAAAATTCTAGAATTGTTATATATATCATTAATTTTTTTAATGAGTTTAAATATTAATTCTCATGAACTTAACATACAATTATTAATATTTTGAAATAGAATTAAAATTATTTATATGAAAAATTAAAATTATTTCAAAATAATTAATAATGTTTGGAAGTAGCATGCAGGCGGATTATGGTGGTTGGAAGCTTCTGTCGTAGGCGGCTGGCTACAAGGGGGCTTAGTTGAGTCCTCGGAATGAGTAAGTGTCGATAGTTTATTTTCACTCTAATTTTGGACATTTTATTCTGCTTCAATGTCCCCTTCTAGGGATTAACAACTATAAAATTAAAATAATTTTAAAAATTGTGTCATTGAAATAAAATTTTAAAATTTTGGGAGTAAATATACATACAAAGAGAATTTTTTAAAAATTTGAAAGACTATAAAACAAATTTTTAAATTTTGGGGAGCCATTATATATAATTTTTTTTAAATTTTAAAGGACTACAAAGTAAATTTTTTAAATGTTTGGGGAGCCAAGACCACCCCTCCTCCACAAAGGTTTGGCCTCTGCCCTTGCTAAACCATATCTCCTCTGTTTATCGTGACCACCCCCAAACTCAAGCTAAATTAAGGATTAAATAGTGGTGTTTACTGTTGAGTAGGTGTGTTTTGTATCCTAGTACCCGAAATTTCTGGTATCAAAAACTTGAACTGTGATCCGGCTCATAAGAATAAGGTAGCCCTAAAACTTGGGTACCTGGCTTCACTCTCTTATATATATCTTTCTAAATCAAAATTTTAAAAAAATGCATAAGAAGTACATAAAATTTAAAATTTATAATACATAATTTAAATAAAAAATTAGTGATTTGAAGTTAGTTTTAGGAGAAAAATATTTAGATATATGTATGTATATATTAAAGTTTATCAATAAAAGAAGATATGAAAAATAATAATTTTTACCATATTTTTTTTTTCGAATCTAATATTAACAAATTAATAAATATTTATAAAAAATTTAAAACTTAAAAATATATAATACAAGTATAAAAAGAATATAATAATTTAAAATTTTTTTAGGATAAAAATAATAAGAACTTAAATAAAAATTAAATTTAAAATTAAAAATAAGAATGTCAGGATTTGGCGTATGTCATAGGAACCATGCATAAGCGCAGGGCCATACTGGAAGTGTCGGCCGGCGCAGGGAGGCGCGCACTTCAGGCATAGGTGTCGGGCGTTGCGCATTGAGGAATAAAAAAGCTCATTTCCCAGCCTAACACCAACTTCTCTGTCTTTTTTCATTTTTGTGCTCATTGTCTCTCTGTTATAGAAATAGAATACTGAAAGTTGAAGAAGAGAGCGACGCCTTGGGGAATGGAATGAAAACAAGGGATTTAACCCTAACTACAAAAAGCTATCATCCTAATTAAAACGGGTCTGTTCCATTAACCCAAATCCAATTTATTTTACCTATTATATAATTGGGCTAGAAGATATAATTTTTAAAAGAAAAAATTAAATCTCTTTTTATTGGGATAAAAGAATGGGAATTTTATTTTACTTTATTTTGGGAATGACGACCATGATAAAAAAATTAAGATTAATTCTTTATTTGACTGATTTATTTTATTCAAACAATATTCAATTGAAATGAAAGATATGATTAACTTAACATTCACATTTTGTTTATATATTGTTTTTTTTATTTCAAGTAACATTTAATTTTAGGAAAAATTACATTAGTGGTCATCGAACTATTACCCTTTTCTTGCTTTGGTCACTCAATTAAATTTTTTTGTCAAAACCGTCTCTCTTGTTAGATACCTTATTTTGATCACCGACCGTTAAAAAAAGTAACGACAATGCTGATTTTAAAACTTTTATATATATTTTATTTTCCAAGATAACATTCTCTTTCCTTATCAGCATATTATATAGTATTTTTTATTATTTCAATCAACCAACCAAGAGGTGACAAAGGAGAAAAAAAATACTTCTCAAGTGCATGTGGGTAGAATTGAACCAGGTACCACTTGCATAAGGGGTCTAACGTCTAATCATTAGGCCAAGCTTAGGATTTGTGTAAAATTTATTCAAATTAATATTTAACTTGTACTCTTCCAACCTAAAAAATAAGCAAAATTACATCTATGGCGAAATTAAGAGAATATTCCCTTTTAGGGAAATAATTGGAAAACTACCCCAAAGAACATTATATAAAAAATACAAAGCGAGTTTTAAACTTGCGTTTAGCCAAAAGCGAGTATCAAACCCGCGCTTAGCGAAAAGTGAGTTCTGTGTAAAAATAAACTTGGTAAATTATTATTTTTTATTTTTTACCTGCCCACTCAACACATAACTCATGTTTAGCTAAGCGCGAGTTTGAAACTCGCTTTTGGCTAAACGCTAGTTTGCCTTACGTGGATTGAAAATATAATCATTATTGAAGTAGTTTTCCAATTATTTTCCTAAAAGGAAATATTCCCTTAATTTTGCCTACATTTATGGAGGTTTGAATAAAGAACACTTTGGAGTAAAAGCAGTGTGCTTAACCACTAAATTAGGTTAAAAGTTTTCTATGTATCCACAAAATCTAATATTTAATTTAAGATTTATTATCACCTAAAAATAAATCAAAATACTACTAAAATTATTTTTCCAATTCTTTTGGAATAAAAAATTAATTGTTTATTATTTTAAAATGTATTAGATCATTCTAAAATTTTGAATATAAATTTTGAATTATTTAAAAATAACTATTTGAATTAAAATTGTTATTTTATTTTTTAAAAAATCTTTTTAGCTTGAAATGGAATACAAATTCAAGATCAAGCTAAAATTATTTTTCACTTCGTTTTGAAATAAAAATAATATTCAAATAATTATTTAGGATAAAATATAACTTTTAGATAACATTTAATTTGTTGACATGTATATGAACAAATTATTTTACATTTAATTATTTTTTAGAATGATCTAATACTTTTGTATAAAAATAAATAATTAATTTTTTTATTCCCAAACGAATTGAAAAATAATTTTAGATTGATTTTAGTAGTATTTTGATTTAGTTTTATGACGATAATACATTTTAAATTAAACATTAAAATATGGGATATATACTAAGTTCTCTACCTAGCTTAATGGTTAAACACCTTATTTTTGGTGCAATGTGTTCTTGGTTCAAATTGCCGTAGAGATGTTTTTATTGTTTTTTGTTTTTATTTTTGAGGTTGAGAGAGTATAACTTATATAATTTTTAGAATGATTTATGCTGTCAAGGTTAATTTGTCTTTGACATTAGTCTCCTTGTTATTATCTAATGAGTCATTGTTCAAAAGTATTGACATAATGCAGTTTAGGACGTCATGATAATGGTGGTTGTGCTAAAATTCACAATGATTTTTTTGTTGAAAGTTTCATGATTTGCATTATTTTTCTTGATGCACGAACAATATTTTGAACTTTTTGTTTATATTTGAAAATGTGAAACTTTATGCAAGAGCTTACATATGAGTTTAAGGGCAGTGTTGGCATGATCATTGGCATTTCTTATCGAGTTTATTGCGATAAAATTTAGAAAAAAAAATTTAATCTGTGATAATTGGAACTGTTGTTTTTCTAATAGTTAAGTACACAATAGAAATTCTATCTTTCTTTTTAATTCGCTTCTCAATTAAGAAGGCTGTTATCACATACATGAGTTTTTTTTCTTACATAAATAACTATGACTATTGTTGTGAAATTCCTTTCAATTTTTAATTTGATCATTGTGTTAAGCTATTGAGTCGAGAATGTTTTAAAGATCGCACATGATCGGTTTTGCATCATCGTCATTTGTTGCCCTACTTGTCTTTTCACCAGCCTTTAGGCATTTTAAATTTGATCAGGTGAAGACTTCTATAAAAATCTATTCAAGGTATTGATTGTAGTCCTTTAAGCTTGAAAGATAATTTTTTCATTGTATGCAAGTTTGAAAGGCTAGCTAAACCAATAAAAGGGTAATTTTAAAGATTTAACAATTACAATCAATGCTTTGAGTGAGTTTTTATGAAGGTTCACCAAACCAAATTAAAAATAGCTAAAGGCTCATGAAAAGACAAGTGGCGCAACCAATAGTGATGATGCAGAATCGATTATGTCAGATCATTAAAATATTTTTAACTCGATAGCTTGACACAATAACCAGATTAAAAGTCGCCGAGAAATATCACAACATCATAGTTTCTGATTTAAAAAGAAGAATAAAATTTTCATTGAAGTTTTTTGTGTACGTACCTATTAAAAAAACTGCACAACTCCAATGAATATGGTTTTAAAAATTGTTTTGGATTTTGTCTCAATAAACATGGATAAAAATTCTAATGATCTTTCCAACACTGTTTTTGATCCCTTATTCAAGCCTTTGTATAAAGTTTTACTTTTTTAAATAGAAACAAAAAGTTCACAATATTATTTGTGCATCAAGAAAACGAATGCAAGCTGCGAAACATTTAATGAGAAATTAAACTTGCTGTGAATTCCAGCACAGCCAACATTGTAATAACGACCCAAATTGTATTTGTGTCAATCTCTTTGAACAATGGCTCCATAAGATAAGATTAGTGTCAAAGACACCCCTAGCTCTCCCTTTATTAAGATCATATTGTTGGCCAACACTTTGATGCGCCACTCTTCGTATAGATTTTTCTCAAAATATGGCCATCAGAGTTAATATGGAAATGGAAACAAAATTGAATGAAAATGGTGAAACCAAAATGGTAAAGAGCAACTAGAAGACACGTTTACTTGAATTTTCAAGTAAAATTTCGATGAGTCATGGCCCCTCTAACTTTCAACAATTTTAAATGATCTCCACAATAAATAATGTTGAATTCTATCACTGGATAGAGGTATTTAACTTTGATAATACACACCTTGCAAATAAAGTTGTTTGAACCTGAGTTTTTCCGAATGAACATCATTATCTTTTTACTTAAATCACTTGTTGGATTCTCTCACCAAAATGTTAAAATAACAATGATGATCAATTTAGATTAAAATATGTTGAACTTAAATATCGATTGTGAACATTTAATTGGTGGAGTAAAGGCTGAATGGGTTTACACTTAAAAATCAAATCATTTCTCTCTCATGATAGGTGTAGGGATCACATTATTGAGAAAAAAAAGTTCATGATAGGGATAGAAGATCACTGATGCGTCCTTAATATAGTCTCATTGTAGTACCTATAATACGAACATTTGCATTGTTTAGTAAGTGTTTTATTGACATTTGTAGATTTTTTAGTTATTTCATATTTTGTGGTATGTATTTTAAATATGTTGCGGTTTTAATACTTTTGTTATGTTTTCAATTTTTTTTAATAAATTATATTTTTGTGTTAATTACATGATTAAATATGTTGAATTTGGTGATTGCAATTATGACACAAATGAAGTTGAATCCAAAGATGATCCAAGGTGAAAGGAATTAGCAAATGTTGAAATTGAGAAAATAGACTCAATAAACTCGTATTAAAATTTTGCACTCAATAATTGGCCCGTGAGATACTGTTGGTAAGCTTATTGAGTCTACTACATTTTAAAAGTACTTGGGAAGTCAAAAACAAATCTAGAAATGTCCACAAAATGCTGAAAACCGAAATTTTACAAGTGAGTCACTATGATAACCACTTGTATTTGAAGTCATCATCAAATAATACAAAGTTATCATTAAATAGTTCAAAGTCATTATCCAATAATGCAAAGTCATCATCAAATAATATAAAGGATATTAATTTTTTATCCAATTTATATCTTTGCATTATTTGATGATCACTTTGCGTTATTTAGCAATGACTTTGAATTATTTGATAATAACTTTGCATTATTTGATGATGACTTCAAATATAAGTGGTTATCATAGTGTCTCACTTGTAAGATTTTGGTTTTCAGCATTTTGTGGGCATTTCTAGATTCGTTTTGACTTTCCAAGTACTTTTAAAATGTAGTAGACTCAATAAGCTTTCAAACCATATCTCACGGGCCAATTTTCGAGTTCTGGAGCTCAAGTTACAGTCAAAACCGTGCAACATATTAAGTACAGAATTTTAGTACGAGTTTATTGAATCTATTTTCTCAATTTCAGCATTTGCTTAATTTCTTTCATCTTTGGATTCAACTTTATTTGTGTCATAATTGCAATCACCAAATTCAACATATCTAATCCTGTAATTAACAAAAAAATATAATTTATTAAAAATAACTGAAAACATAACAAAAGTATTAAAATCGCAACATATTTGAAATACATATCACAAAATATGAAATAACTAAAAAAACCTACAAATGTCAATAACACACTTAATAAACAATACAAATGTTCGTATTATAGATACTGAAATGAGACTATATTAAGGACTCATCATATACCTACACTTACATTTTTGCTTGTCCTCAAGCAAACAAATTGCCAATGCAAATGTAGATGCAATTTAATATACTTTAGCATCAACTGATGAGAACATAAAGTTGTGAATGTAGAGTAAAATATCATTGTTAAGAACTTAAATATTTGAACATGGCCAAACAGAATGCTATTCATGACATATGTGGTCTCTAGAAAGTTCTCACAGTCAAAAAATGTAGAACAATGAAATTTCTGTGCTTATATGTGTGCAAATCACCTGTGTGCAATCTCATTAGTACATTGGAAAAATAATAAACAATAAGTGAATGGCTATCATTAATTCATTCATTATTCACCTTTATATATAATTAGTTCCAATATAATAGAGTCATCAAGTATTTTTAATTGGCTTATAACAGGATTTAGGTCAAGGTATGATATTTCAATGAGATTAACAACAATTGGCTTATCCTAAACTTAATTTACTTACGGATCAAAGTGAGCAAGAAGTATTAATTTCCATCTTCCCGTAGTAATCATCCAACTGTATCATTTTCCAAAATATTTCTTATTTCTCCATTACAAAAGGATAAAACATAAAGCATAAGATTTCTTTTCTTTTTTTCTATCTTTTCTTTTTTTACATGACATTAGTATTATTATTTTTATTATTATTTTCAATAAAGAGAACATTTTTGTAGAAAAATAGAATTTCATGCTTTAATCCTTCTTGTGTCTTTCTCCTGTTTAAATTTATCTACCAACCCTATTAATACTTATGCTCATAAAGATATGTCCGGTAAGTACTGAGCATCTAAAGCAAACAAAGGTAAGGTTGGAACTTTAAGCTCTATAGGTAAAGATCAACAAAGAAATATTTGGTGAGTCAAGAAAAGGCTATAGGCTCAAAATCAGGTGTTCAAGTGAAAAAATATTGTATGGTTGGCTCAAAAGGCTCAACCTATCCAAAAAAAAATAAAAGACTTAGATCGTACCCTATTATGCATTTGGAACTCTTATTATTATAAAAAGGTGAAATAATGAATTTTTTTATGATTGAGTTCATCATTCACTTACGATCGATTATAATTCTATGTACATCCCATGAGACAGATGATGTGTAACAAAGAAATCACAAATTTTGGAGATATCAAGGAAGATTCAAAGTGAAGCATCAAATGTCCTTATTTTTTCTAACTGTGAAACATCAGATACTCTTTCTATAGACAAGTCATAGCATAATTTTGACACTTATTTAATCTTTCAAGTTTTTAATAGTGATGTTTTACTTTATAATCACAAAATTATTTTCAACTCACAGAAATTAACCAAGTAAATGCAACACTATATGCAAAAAAAGCTCAAGCATCAGTCCAATCATTTTTTCTTTTTTAACTTTATTTGTTTACCTTGTTTTGAAATATATATTATTAAATTGTCAAAGTGCGTTTCAAGATTTACTTTACTCAGCCACTTTTTCAATTTAACTTCTCTTAAAAATTTAGACATCTAATAAATCATGTATTATAACTACTACTTTAAAACAAGGTAAACAAATCATAATCAACAAGGTGTGTCTTAGTATAAATACTTACTCAACTACCTTTTTCCTATCTATGTCAAAAAGATCAAAGTGCGTCTTACCATTAACCAACAAGATTAACTATAATCATGTCATTTTTTCCAATTTGACTTAATCCAATGATTTAACAAACAAAGGTTTTTTTAGTTTCTTTTTATTTTTTATTATTATATCCCCTACCCCACCTAATTATGACACTGACCTCAATGTCAAAATTAAAAGTAGAAATTAGAGGATTTTACCTGTTATGCTGCTATTGATTGCTAGAACTGACACATAAAAAATAAAGTAAAAAAATATTAAAATAAGATAATATCACATTGATAACGAACAACCCACATCTTGCTTGTCTTCGTCTCTTTTCCTTTTCCCACGTGTACTCTCTATTAAATCAGGAAGACACATAAAATCTTGAAGCTTTTCGAGTAGTTCTTCAATTGTTGTAGCAGAGATTAAGATTCTTCTTACATCTGGAAATATAAATCCATTTTCTATAGTATTATCAAGAAAAGAAAGTAAGTTATCAAAATAACCATTAATATTAAGAAAAGCGATAGGTTTTTTATTTCTAGTCAGAGATAACCAAGAAGCTACATATACAATTTCTTCCAATGTACCAATACCTCCAGGCAGAGCAATGAATGCATCAGAAGAATGAATCATGATTGCTATTCGTTCTGGTCTAGTATTGACTCGTACTTCTCTTCCTATTGTAGGTCCACAAAAATAAGATAATGCCTTTGGAACTATTCCCAGAACTGAGCTTCCTTTCACATATGTTGTTGTAGGAACTACTCCCATTAAACCCATACATCCACCTCCATAAATAACTTCATACTTTTGTCTGGCCATAACTTCTCCCAGCTGCATTTGCAAAAGATTCATCTTTTCCTGTATACGATCCACAAAAAACACAGAACTTTTGAAGACGTCTGGTTGAAGTATTTTCCATTTTTTTTCTTTTGAAAAGACAGAAAGTACAATACAAATATATAATAAGTGGTAGATAAGTTGTCGGTAGAAAACGTTAAATCAAAAAATTAAAATGTCAAAAAGTAGCAACTAAATTTCAAAAGATACATAGTAAATAGGCTGACATTAATGAATCCTGCAACATAGTCAAAAAGTCAACAGTAGAAAATGATTACAATTGCAATAATGGTTCCTGCAACACACAGTTATTCAAGATCACTCAAATCTAAACAGTAATTAAACAGGACGAAGAAGAAGAAGAAGTTATTGCAAATCAAAGCTTGAGAAATATTTACAGCAGTTGCGACTGTGGCTCATAGCTTCCTCTGGTTTTACGTCCAGAAACGGCTTGAACGCCTTCTATGAGTCGAGGATAGGCTTCCCATCCAGTTTTCTTAAAAATTGGCAAACATGGTCTTTTATCGTAAGATTCCCTAGACGTTGCCAATCGTTTTGAAATATCAACCATAAATCAAGAATTTATCTCTGCATATCTCTACTAGGATGCTTCTCAAAAGAACTTTGGATATCCTCTAAATTCTCCTCACTCAGTCAATCCTTAACAAATATAATTTTGTCCTCTCGATTTATGGAAGGCATCCCAATAGAACGACATCTTCTTGAACAAGTCCATCTTACATATATTCAGCGGTTTGATCCGAGAAGTTTGGATCTTCTTTTCATTACATATGTACTTCTTCCAGTACCAGGTAAATGTAAAAAGGGAAGATATTCTTCATACCTTACTTTTGCTTCGATTAGCATACAAACATCAGTAGGCATGCCTTTGTGCATGAGCATTCTCAGTCTTTCAAGCTTGACTTTGTAAAGTTTCAGAATCATGTTTGGTGGAATAGAAGAAAGACGTTTCTGCAATTTTGAGAGAACAACATCCATTTTGAAAGAAAAGGAAAATGAAAGAGAAACCAGAGAGTGAGTTTGAGAGTAAAACTGAGAAATAAATATGCAGTATTAGTTTTATAGGTAGCTGATGAACCAAAAGATTTCACGGAGTACCGTTATCTGCCATTTAATCGGGAATTAAAATACTAATAATAATTTAATATAATAATAAATATTCTAATAATAATATATAATAATAAAAAATGTAATTATATATAATTACACCAAAATATTTTTAACAAAGATCTAAAAGATAAAGAACCTCACCTTGATTGGATTGATTTTCAATAAAAGGTTTAAGTTTGTGTCCATTCACTTTGAACACGTTTCCAGTTTTAGGATTTTCAATGTCAATTGCTCCATAAGGATAAACATGCTTCACAAAAAAAGGTCCACTCTATCTCGATCTCAACTTTCTAGGATATAAGTGAAGTCTAGAATTATAAAGGAGAACATTTTGCTCAACATCAAATGTTTTTTCTTGAAATTCTTTTATCGTGAAAGGCTTTCTTTCTTTCTTTATAAATATTTGAATTTTCATATGCATCATTTCTAAGTTCCTCAAGTTCATTAATTTGTAACTTTCGCAATTATGCAGCATCATCATGATTAGAGTTAAACATTTTAATAGCCCAATATGCTTTATGTTCCAATTCCACAGGTAAATGACAGAGTTTTCCATAAACTAGTCTATAAGGGGACATGCCCAATGATGTTTCAAAAGCAGTTCTATAAGCCCATAAAGCATCATTAAGTCTTAAAGACCAATCTTTATGATTTGGGTTAATTGTTTTTTCCAAAATTTGTTTTAATTTCCCTATTTGCAAGCTCTACTTGTCCATTTGTCTGAGGGTGATAAGGGGTTACAACTTTATGCGTAATGATATATTTATTCATTAAAGATTCAAAAACCTTGTTGCAAAATTGTGTTCCACCATCACTTATAATAGATCGAGGAATTCCAAATCGACTTAAAACATTTTCTTTTAAAAATTTGATCACTGTTCTGTGATCATTGTTGCGAAATAGAATTGCCTCTATTCATTTTAAACATAATCAATTGCAGCCAAAATATACAAGAAGCCAAAAGAAGGTGAAAATGGACCCATAAAATCAATTCCCCAACAGTAAAAAATTTCAATCACTAGAATTGGGTTTAATGACATCATGTTTCTTTTAGAAATAAATCCAAATTTTTGACAACTTTACAAGACTTACAAAAATTATGAGCATATTTGAATAAGGTTGGCTAATAAAATCCATATTGTAAAATTTTTGCTGCAGTTTTCTTTGATAAAAAATGTCCACCACATGCCCCGAAATGACAAAAATTAAGGACACCACTTACCTCATTTTCCTGTATGCATCCTCTAAATATTTGGTCAGGACAATACTTGAACATGTAAGGATCATCCTAATAAAATTTCTTTACTTCATTCAGAAACTTTCTCTTATCTAGAAGATTCCATTGAAAAGGAATTTTACCTGTGGCAAGATAATTAGCAATGTTAGCAAACCATGGTGTTACATAAATACTTAAAAATTGTTCATCAAGAAAAATATCATTAAATGGTGTGGATTCAAAAGATGTATCAAAAACTAGTCTTGATAAATGATCTGCCACCACATTTTCTACTCCTTTCTTATCATGAATGGTGATACTGAATTCTTGAAGTAAAAGAATCCACTTGATCAACCTTGGTTTGGCATCCTTTTTGGAAAGAAGATATTTTAAAGCTGCATGATCAAAAGAAATAACAATTGATGATCCAACAAAATAAGATCTAAATTTATCCAACGCAAATATTACTGCAAGCAATTCCTTTTTAGTAGTGGAATAATTTATTTGAGCACTATTTAAAGTTTTACTCGCATAATATATGACATATGGTTTCTTATCCTTCCTTTGTCTTAAAACATCACCAACAGCATAATCACTAGCATCGCACACGATTTC
This sequence comes from Hibiscus mutabilis, assembly GCA_019671005.1. Classification (NCBI taxonomy): domain Eukaryota; kingdom Viridiplantae; phylum Streptophyta; class Magnoliopsida; order Malvales; family Malvaceae; genus Hibiscus; species Hibiscus mutabilis. The sequence continues at coordinate 7,085,312 of CM033742.1, forward strand.
AAATGGTAAAGTACAATCGGGAGGTCTCATTATAGGAGCAAAAATTAGCATGTTTTTAAGTTTTTTAAAAGTAAGTTCACAATCTTCATTCCCTTCAAACACACTATCTTTTAAAAAGAGATTATATAATGGTTTAGATATTGCACTAAAATTCTTTATGAATCTCCTATAAAATCCTGCATGTCCTAAAAATGACCTTACATCCTTTACAGTTTTAAGTGTTGGCAAGTTGGAAATTAAATCAATTTTTGACTTGTCTACTTCAATTCCTTTTCTAGAAACAACTTGATCCAAGACAATACCATTAGTAACCATAAAATGGCATTTTTCCCAATTAAGAACAATATTTTTTTCTTCACATCTAACCAATACCTTTTTTAAATTTGACAAGCAATCATCAAATGAATCACCAAAAATAGAAAAGTCATACATAAATACCTTAAGAATACATTCAACCATATCACTGAAAATGCTTAACATGTATCTTTGAAATGTGGCTAGAGCATTGCATAATCCGAAAGGCATCCTTCTATATGCAAATGTGACAAAGGGACATGTGAATGTATTTTTCTCTTGATCCTCATGTGTAATTGCAATTTGATTATACCCAGAGTATCCATCTAAAAAACAATAATATTCATGCCCTGCAACTCTTTCTAAGATTTGATCCATGAAGGGTAAAGGAAAATGATCCTTCCTAGTTATTGCATTAAGTTTTCTATAATCAATGCACACACGCCAACTAGAAACAATCTTAGTTGAATTAATTCATTATTTTCATTTTTAACCACAGTAACTCCATATTTCTTAAGTACTACTTGAGTGGGACTTACCAACTTACTCTCAGAAATAGGATAAATGATTCCATTATTCAATAGTTTAACGACTTCATTTCTCACTACTTCTTTCATATTAGGATTTAGCCTTCATTGCATTTGTCTATAAGATTTAGCATTTTCTTCTAAATAAATATTGTGAGTACAAATCAATGGGCTAATTTCTTTTATGCCAGCTATGGTCCACCCTAATGCATTCTTATATAGTTTCAAAATTTCTAACAACTTGCCTTCTTGGAATGCATCAATTGTTGCAAAGATTATAACTAGAAAAGTTTTATTCTTACCCAAAAATGAATATTTTAGGTGAGATGGCAATGGCTTCAAATCCAACTTTGGCGGTTCTTCATTTGATGATACCAAAGCAGTTGGTAGTGATGGAAGTTTCTCAAATTTTTGTATCCAATAATGATTATCATTTTTCTGCAAAAAAAATTTTAGGGACATCATCAATTTCAGAATCAGTAAAATGATTTCCTAAAGAATCAAAAAGTTTAGAAATATTGATTTGTTTATGAACAAGTTCGTCGATAAAATCCACTTCATGTACTTCAGAATTCTCTCCAGGTTGTTTACAAACATTGAACACATTTAATTCTAAAGTCATGTTCCCAAAAGAAAGGTTAAAACACCATTCTTGCAATTAATCAAGGCATTAGAAGTAGCAAGAAATGGGCGACCTAAAATAACAGGAATTTGTGCATTTGCATTTGAAACAGGACTTGTGCCCTAAAAAATCTTTTGCAGGAAAATGATAATCATTACTGGATACAAAAATTTGAGAAACTTCAGTCACTACCAACTGCTTTGATATCATCAAATGATGAACCACCAAAGTTGGATCTGAAGTCATTGCCATCTCACCTAAAATATTCATTTTTGGGTAAAAATGAAACCTTTCCAATTATAATCTCTGCAACAATTGATGCATTCTAAGAAGGTAAGTTGTTAGAAAATTTGAAACTACATAAGAATGCATTAGGATGGACCATAGATGACACAAAAGGAATTAGCCCATTGATTTGCACGCATAATATTTATTTAGAAGAAAATGTTAAATCTTGTAGACAAATGCAACGAAGGCTAAATCCTAATATGAAAGAAGTAATGAGAAATGAAGTCATTAAACTATTGGATAATGGAATCATTTATCCTATTTCTGATAGTAAGTCGGTAAGTCCTACTCAAGTAGTACCTAAGAAATCTGGAGTTACTGTGGTTAAAAATGAAAATAATGAATTAATTCTGACTATGACTATTTCTGGTTGGCGTGTGTGCATTGATTATAGAAAACTTAACGCAGTAACTAGGAAAGATCATTTTCCTTTACCCTTCATAGATCAAATTTTAGAAAGAGTTGCATGGCATGAATATTATTATTTTTAGATGGATACTCTGAGTATAATCAAATTGCAATTACACCTGAAGATCAGGAGAAAACTACATTCACACGTCCCTTTGGCATATTTTCATATAGAAGGATGCCTTTAGAATTATGCAATGCTCCAGCCACATTTCAAAGATGCATGTTAAGCATTTTTAATGATATGGTTGAACGTATTCTTAAGGTATTTATGGTTGACTTTTCTATTTTTGGTGATTCCTTTGATGATTGCTTGTGAAATTTAGAAAATGTATTGGTTAGATGTGAAGAAAAAAATCTTGTTCTTAATTGGGAAAATGTCATTTTATGATTACTAATGGTATTGTCTTGGGTCATGTTGTTTCTAGAAAAGGAATTGAAGTAGACAAGTCAAAAATTGATTTAATTCCAATTTGCCAACACCTAAGACTGTAAAGGATGTAAGGTCATTTTTAGGACATGCATGATTTTATGGGAGATTCATAAAGAATTTCAGTGCAATATCTAAACCATTATGTAATCTCTTATTAAAAGATAGTGCGTTTGAATGGAATGAAGATTGTGAACATGCTTTTAAAAAACTTAAAAACATACTAATTTTTGCTCTTATAATGAGACCTCTTGATTGGACTTTACCATTTGAAATTATGTGTGATGCTAGTGATTATGTTGTTGGTGTTATTTTAGGAGAAAGGGAGGATAAGAAACCATATGCCATATATTATGTGAGTAAAAATTTAAATAGTGCTCAAATGAATTATTCCACTACTGAAAAAGAATTACTTGTAGTAGTATTAGCGTTGGATAAATTTAGATCTTATCTTGTTGGATCATCAATTGTTATTTTTAGTGATCATGCAGTTTTAAAATATCTTCTTTTTCAAAAAGGATGCCAAACCAAGGTTGATCATGTGGATTCTTATACTTCAAGAATTCAATATCACCATTCGTGATAAGAAAGGAGTAGAAAATGTGGTGGCAGATTATTTATCTAGACTAGTTTGTGATACATCTTTTGAATCCACACCAATTAATGATATTTTTCCTAATGAACAACTTTTAAGTATTTCTGTAACACCATGGTTTGCTGACATTGATAATTATCTTGCCTCAGGTAAAATTCCGTTTCAATGAGATCTTCAAGATAAGAGAAAGTTTCTAAATGAAGTAAAAAAAATATTAGGATGATCCTTACTTGTTCAAGTATTGTCCTGACCAAATATTTAGAAGATACATACCGTAAATTAGGTAAGTAGTGTCCTTAATTTTTGTCATTTCGGGGCATGTGGTGGACATTTTTCATCAAAGAAAATTGCAGCAAAAATTTTACAATATGGATTTTATTTGCCAACCTTATTCAAAGATGTTCATAATTTTTGCAAGTCTTGTGAAAGTTGTCAAAAATTGGGATCTATTTCTAAAAAACATGATACCATTAAACCCAATTTTAGTGATTGCAATTTTTTACTGTTGGGGAATTGATTTTACGGGTCCGTTTCCACCTTCTTTTTGTTTCTTGTATATTTTGGTCGCAATTGATCGTGTTTCAAAATAGATAGAGGCAATTCCATGTCTCAATAATGATCACAGAACAATGATAAAATTTTTAAAGGAAAAATATTTTAAGTCGATTTGGAATTCCTCGATCTATTATAAGTGATGGTGGAACAGATTTTTGCAACAAGGTTTTTGAATCTTTAATGAATAAATATACCATTACACATAAATTTGTAACCCCTTATTACCCTCAGAAAAATGGACATGTAGAACTTGCAAATAGGGAAATTAAACAGATTTGAAAAAAACAATTAACCCAAATCTTAAAGATTGGTTTTTAAGACTTAATGATGTTTTATGGGCTTATCGAACTACTTTTAAAACATCATTGGGCTTGTCCCCTTATAGACTAGTTTATGGAAAATCTTGTCATTCACCTGTGAAATTGGAACATAAAGCATATTGGGTTATTAAAATGTTTAACTCTAATCTTGATGATGCTGCACAATTGTGAAAGTTACAAATTAATGAACTTGAGGAACTTAGAAATGATGCATATGAAAATTTAAAGATTTATAAAGAAATTAACAAAGCCTTTCACGATAAAAGAATTTCAAGAAAAACATTTGATGTTAGGCAAAATGTTCTCCTTTATAATTCTAGACTTCACTTGTTTCATGGAAAATTGAGATCAAGATAGAGTGGACCTTTTGTTGTGTAGCATGTTTATCCTTATGGAGCAATTGACATTGAAAATCCTAAATCTGGAAACGTGTTCAAAGTCAATGGACACATATTTAAACCTTTCATTGAAAATCAAGGCAATCAATGTGAGGTTCTTTATCTTTTAGATTAAAAATATTTTGGTGTAATTATATATAATTATATTTATTATTATTATATAGTATTATTATTATATTTACTATTATATTAAATTATTATTAGTATTTTAATTCCCGGTTAAATGGAGGATAATGGTACTTCGTGAAATCTTTCGGTTTATCAGCTACCCACAAAATTGATATTGTATATACATTTCTCAGTTTTACTCTCAAATTCACTCTATGGTTTCTCTTTCATTTTTCTTTTCTTTCAAAACGAATGATGTTCTCTCAAAATTGCATAAACGTCTTTCTTCTATTCCACTAAACATGATTCTGAAACTTTACAAAGTCAGGCTTGAAAGATTGAGAATGCTCATGCACAAAGGCATGCCTACTGATGTTTGTATGCTAATCGAAGCAAAAGTAAGGTATGAAGAATATCTTACCTTTTTACATTTACCTGGTACTGGAAGAAATACATATGCAATAAAAAGAAGATCCAAACGTCTCGGATCAAACTGCCGAAAATGTGTAAGTTGGACTTGTTTGGGAAGATGACATTCTATTGGGATGCCTTCCATAAATCGAGATGAAAAAATTATATTTCTTACGGATGACTGAGTAACGAGAATTTGGAGGATATTCAAAGTTCTCTTGAGACGCATCCTAGTGGAGATGTGCATAGACAAATTCTTGATTTATGTTTTATATTTCAAAATGAATGGCAACGTCTAGAGAATCTGACGATAAAAGACCTTGTTTGCCAGTTTTTAAGAAAACTGGATGGAAAGCCTATCATCGACTCATACAAGGCGTTCAAGCCATTTCTGGACGTAAAACCAGAGGAAGCTGTGAGCCACAATCGCAACTACTGTAAATATTTCTCAAGCTTTGATTTGTAATAATTTCCTTCTTCTTCGTCATGTTTCATTACTATTTGGATTTGAGTGATCTTGAATAACTGTGTTTTGCAGGAACTATTATTGCAATTGTAATCATTTTCTACTGTTGACTTTTTGACTCTTTGCTGCAGGATTCATTAATGATAGCCGTTTACTGTTTACCTTTTGAATTTTTGTTTCTACTTTTTGACATTTTAATTTTTCGATTTAACTTTTTCTATCGACATCTTATCTACCACTCTTTGCTGCAGGATTCATTTATAACAACCTATTTACTGTTTATCTTTTGAAATTTAGTTGCTACTTTTTGACATTTTAATTTTTCGGTTTAATGTTTTCTACCGACAACTTATCTATCACTTATTATATATTGTATTGTACTTCCTGTCTTTTTTAAAGAAAAAAATAAAAAATACTTCAACCCGACATCTTCAAAATTTATATGTTTTTTGTGGATCGTATCCAGGAAAAGATGAATCTTTTACAAATACAGCTAAAGAATTGGGAGAAGTTATGGCCCGACAAAAATATGAAGTTATATATAGAGGTGGATGTATGGGTTTAATGGGAGTAGTTGCTACAACATCATATGTGAAAGAAAGCTCAGTTTTGGGATAGTTCTAAAGGCATTATCTTATTTGTGTGGACCTACAATAGAAAGAGAAGTACGAGTCAATACTATACCAGAACGAATAACAATCATGATTCATTCTTCTGATGCATTCATTGCTCTACCTAGAGGTATTGGTACATTGGAAGAAATTGCCTGTGTAGCTTTTTGGTCATCTCTGACTAGAAATAAAAAACCCATCGATTTACTTAATATTAATGGTTATTTTGATAGTTTACTTTCTTTTCTTGATAATGCTGTGGAAAATGAATTTATATTTTCAAATGTAAGAAGAATCTTAATCTCTGCTACAACAATTGAAGAACTACTCGAAAAGCTTCAAGATTTTAGGTGTCTTCCTGATTTAATAGGGAGTACACGTGGGAAAAAGAAAAGAGATGGAGATAAGCAAGATGTGGATTGTTCTTTATCACTGTGATATTATCTTATTTTAACATTTTTTGCTTTATTTTTTTATGTGTCAGCTTTAGCAATCAGTAGCAGCATAACAGGTAAAATCCTTTAATTTCTACTTTTAATTTTGACATTGAGGACACTGTACTAATTATGTGGGGGGATGGGGATATAATAATAAAAAAAGAAAAAGAAACTAAAAAAACTTGACGTTTGTTAAATCATTAGGTTAAGTCAAATTGAAAAAAAGTGACAGATTATAATAATCTTGTTGGTTAATGGTAAGACACACTTTGATCTTTTAGACATAGATAGGAAAAAGGTGGTTGAGTAAGTATTTATACTGAGACACACCTTGTTGATTATGTTTTGTTTACCTTGTTTTAAAGTAGTAGTTATAATACATGTTTTATTAGATGTCTAAATTTTTAAGAGAAGTTAAGTTGAAAAAGTGGCTGAGTAAAGTAACTATTGAGAAGTACTTTGAAAATTTAATAATATATATTTCAAAACAAGGTAAACAAATAAAGATAAAAAAGAAAAAATAATTGGTCCGATGCTTGAGTGTTTTTTTTGCATATACTGTTGCATGTACTTGGTTGATTTTTGTGAGTTGAAAATAATTATGTAAATATAAAGTAAAACATCATTATTAAAAACTTGAAAGATTAAATAAGTGTCAAAATTCTACTATGACTTGTATATAGAAAGAGTCTCTAATGTTTCACAGCTAGAAAGAATAAGGACATTGGATGCTTCACTTTGAATCTTCCTTGATATCTCTAGAATTAGTGATTTCTTTGTTACACATCATCTGTCTCATGGGACATACATAGAATTATAATCGATCGTAAGTGAATGACGAACCCAATCATAAAAAAAATTCATTATTTCACCTTTTTATAATAATAAGAGTTCTAAATGCATGATAGGGGACGATCTAAGTATTTTATTTTTTTGGATCGATTGAGCCTTTTGAGTCAACCATACAAAATATCTTTTGAACACCTGATTTTGAGCCTATAGCATTTTCTTGACTCACCAAATATTTCTTTGTTTATCTTTACCTACAGAGCTTAAAGCTCCAACCTTACCTTTGTTTGCTTTAGATGCTCAGTACTTACCAGACATATCTTTATGAGCATAAGTATTAATGGGGTAGGTAGATAAATTTTAATAGGAGAAAGACACAAGAAGGATTAAAGCATGAAATTCTATTTTTCTACAAAAATGTTCTCTTTATTGAAAAAAATAATACTAGTGCCATGTAAAAAAAGAGAAAAAAAAGAAAAATACTTATGCTTTATCCTTTTGTAATGGAGAAATAAGGAATATTTTGGAAAATGATGGAGTTGGATGATCACTCGGGGAATATGCGAATTAATACTTCTTGCTCACTTTGATTCGTAAGTAAATTGAGTTTAGGAATAAGCCAATTGTTGTCAATTTCATTGAAATATCATACCTTGACCTAAGCCCTGTAATAAGCCAATTAAAGACCTGGTGACTCTATTATATTGGAACTAATTATATATAAAGGTGAATAATGAATAAATTCATGATAACCATTCACTTATTGTTTATTATTTTTCTAATGTACTGATGAGATTGCACACAGGTGATTTGCATACATATAAGCACAAAAGTTTCGTTGTCCTACACTTTTTGTCTGTGGGAATTTTCTCGAGACCACTTATGTCATGAATAGCATTCTATTTGGCCATGTTCAAACATTTAAGTTCTTAACAGAGATATTTTACTCTACATTCACAACTTTATGTTCTCCTCATCAGTTGATGCTAAAGTATATTAGGTTGCATCTACATTTGCATTGGTGATTTGTTTGCTTGAGGATAAACAAAAATGTAAGTGTGAGGGTGTGATGAGTCCTTAATATAGTCTCATTTTAGTATCTATAGTACGAACACTTGCATTGTTTATTAAGTGTTTTATTGAAATTTGTAGGTTTTTAGTTATTTCATATTTTGTGGTATGTATTTTAAATATGTTGTGGTTTTAGTACTTTTATTATGTTTTCAGTTATTTTTAATAAATTGTATTTTTGTGTTAATTGCTGGATTAGATATGTTGAATTTGGTGATTGCAATTATGACACAAATAAAGTTGAATCCAAAGATGATCCAAGGTGAAAAGAATTAGGCAAATGCTAAAATTGAGAAAATAGACTAAATAAACCCGTATTAAAATTTTGCACTCAATATGTTACACGATTTTGACTATAACTTGAGCTCCAGAACTCGAAATTGGCCCGTGAGATACCATTGGAAAGCTTATTTATTCTACTACATTTTAAAAGTACTTGGGAAGTCAAAACAAATATGGAAATGCCCACAAAATGTTGAAAACCAGAATCTTACAGGTGGGACGCTATGATAACCACTTGTATTTGAAGTTATCATCAAATAATGCAAAGTTGATGAGCCCTTAATATAGTCTCATTTTAGTATCTATAGTACGAACATTTGCATTGTTTATGAAGTGTTATATTGAAATTTGTAGTTTTTTAGTTATTTCGTATTTGTGATTTGTATTTTAAATATGTTGCGGTTTTAGTACTTTTATTTAAAGTTATGGTGTCTTTCTAAGTCAAGTTGCTGAGGTGAATGGACGAAGCTCTTGGTATATACTAAAGGTTAGTTTGAAATTCTCAACGTATACTAAAACATGTTAAATTCAGTTGGCTAATATTCGTGTTAGTAAATTAAGAACCTTGCTTCATTATAGACAAGTAATTTGGCAAATAAATGCTTGTTATAATTAACTTGATTTATTGCAGACAAAACAAATTGGATAATGAACACTTGAACTTGTTTATTAATTTTGGTTCCACCAATCCATATAACACCATGTGCTATACCTTTGCACTTTTTGGACTTTGTTTATTGCACTTTAGACTTTGATTATGGATATTGGACTTTGGAATTTCATTGCAGGACCTTTCGATTGGGTTTTATTTCATCATATGGACTTCAATTGAGTAATAAGATGAATAAAAATTAATCTTAGTATAATACCAAGAGTGGATTCTCAAAACCTCAACATCTTTTATTTATATCGTTGTTTATTTTCTAATCAATTATTCTCTTTGCAAATTTTTATTTTATTTATTTATCTTGTAATTTCTAAATAAAACTTCCCTGTGGATTCGACCTCGGACTCCTGAGAATTATTATTTGACAACAACTTGCACTTGGGTATACGACTGAAAAGAGCCGGTCAAGTTTTTGGCGCCGTTGCCGGGATGGTAAGATTTATAATTCAAGTTTATATATATATATATATATATAATAGATGGTTATATCGCCTATATATATTATATTTAGTAGACGATTATACCGCCTATGTATATTATATTTAATGGACAGTTCTACCTCCTACATATATTATATTTAATGGACGGTTCTACCGCCTATATATATTATATTTAATAGACGGTTCTACCACCTATATATATTATATTTAATGGATGGTTTTATCACCTATTTATGTGTATATTAATTTTTATGTCAGTTTGGCAACGTGGTTTTAATTCTCGTCGTTTGGTTAGAAATAATTTTGAAACTCTTTTCGAAAATTTATTTGACACACCTCCAAATTCATCTACCATGGTTGAAGATCAACTTGTTCTCAATGAAAATGTGAATATGCAAGTGCGCTCGATGCGTGATTACTTGCAACCCCCTCGAACTTCTATACTTTCATGTTTTATATTTCTCCCGAATGCAAACAACTTTCGATTTAAACTAGGTATGATATCTTTCCTTCCTACTTTTCATGGCATGGAATGTGAAAGTGCTTATGCTTTCCTTAAAGATTTTGAAGATGTATGCATCACTTTTAATGACCAACAATGTTCAAATGAAATTATTAAGTTAAAATTATTTCCTTTTTCTTTAAAAGATAATGCAAAAATTTGACTTAATACATTGAAACCTAGGTCAATTGATGCTTGGCAAGAAATGCAAACTCAATTTTTAACAAAGTTTTTTCTAACACATAAAACTAATGCTTTAAAGAAACAAATTCAAAATTTCAATCAGAAGCCAAATGAAACGTTTTTTCAGTGTTGGGAACATTTTAAAGATTCATTAAATTCTTGCCCACATCATGGTTTTGAAGAATGGCGTATCATAAGTTTTTTCTATGATGGTTTGACTCCTAAGACTAAACAATTTGTTGAAACAATGTGCAATGGTGATTTCATGAGTAAACTACCTGAAGAAGCTTTTGATTACTTAGATCATTTAGTTGAAAATTCCAGTCTTGGCAAACAGATAATTCTATAGAAGGATCTGCTAAACATAATCTTGTGCATAATAAAGGAAAATATCAACATAACCAAGATGATGATTTAAGTGCTAAGTTTTTTATTTTGTCCAGAAGACTCGATGCCATAGAAACTAGGAAAATAAAAGAAGTCAATTCAGTGAAAAATCAAGAGAGTTGTGATATTTGTGATATTATGGGACATTCTACTCTTGAATGTCCGAACATTCCATTTTTTAAAGAAATGTTGCATGAGAATGAAAATGTCATAAATACATCCTCAAAGCCTTTTCCTTCTCCATATTCTGAAACTTATAACCCTCAATGGAAAAATCATCCAAACTTTGGTTGGCAAAATAATAATCATCCTCATGTACCCCAAAATCAAAAGCCTCCATACGGTTCATCTAATTTATATTCGCAGATAAAAATTCTTGATGAGACATTGCAAGTTTTCATGTAGGAACAGAAAAATTTTAATATTCAAACATCACAAGCTATCAATGAAATCAAGAAAACACTTTCAACATTGATAGCTTCGTTGCGCACTCAAGAAAAAGGTAAGTTTTCTGCTTAACCTCTTCCAAATCATTCTAATCGGTCTCTTGTTTATTGTTCTAGTGGAACTCAGCAAGAAGATGTTAAATCTATCACAACCCTCCGAAGTGGCAAGAATGTTGATAAAACTATTCCATAAAAAAAATTCAAGAATCCCCATCACCTTCAAAATGTAAAGGCGAGAATGATGGTAAGTCTGAAAACATTGACATAGAAAAAGAGAAATGTGTAATTCCTGCTCATTTTCCCCAGAGATTACATCCAACAATGAATTTAAGCAAAAATATTGAATTCTTAGAACTTTTCAAACAAGTTAAGATCAATATTTCTTTGTTGGATGCAATCAAACAAGTTCCATCATATGCAAAGTTTTTGAAAGATATGTGTACTATCAAAAGAAAACATAATGTGCAAAACAAAACACTTTTAACAGAAACTGTAAGCTCGATCATTCAACATCTTACCCCACCCAAATACAAAGACCCTGGATGCCCTACAATTTCATGTATTATTGGTAACACTAGAATAGAGCGTGCTTTGCTTGATCTTTGTGCTAGTGTTAATCTTTTACCTTTTTCGGTATATCAACAGTTAGGTTTGGGTGAACTTAAATCAACGGCGCCAAAAACTTGACCGGCTCTTTTCAGTTGTATACCCAAGTGCAGGTTGTTGTCAAGTAATAAATTTCTTGAGTTCGAGGTCGAATCTACATGGAAGTTTTGTTTAGAAATTACAAGATAAAAAATAAAATAAAAATATGCTAAGTGAATAATTGATTAGAAAATAAACAACGATATAAATAAAAGATGCTTAGGTTTTGAGAATCCTCTCTTGGTATTATACTAAGATTAATTTTTATTCATCTTATTACTCAATTGAAGTCCATCTGATGAAATGAAATCCAATTGAAAGGTCCTGCAATGAAAGTCCAAAGTCCATTGTCCAATGTCCATAATCAAAGTCCAAAGTGCAATAAACAATATCCAAAAAATGCAAAGGTATAGCATATGGTGTTATATGGATTGGTGGAATCAAAATTAATAAACAAGTCCAAGTGTTCATTATGCCAATTTGTTTTGTCTACAATAAATCAAGTTAATTATAACAAGCATTTATTGTGCCAAATTACTTGTCTATAATGAAGCAAGGTTCTTAATTTACTAACATGAATATTAGCCAACTGAATTTAACATCATATACTAATTTAACATGTTTTAGTATACGTTGAGAATTTCAAACTAACCTTTAGTATATACCAAGAGCTTCATCCTTTCACCTTAGCAACTTGACTTAGAAAGACACCATAACTTTAAAGAAAATAAAATTTGGTTAAACAAACCAAACATAAGAAAGAAAAATATAAAGATAAAAGAAATTTTTAAAGATGAAAGAAATAAAAGTGATCTTAAATTTTTAACAACAAGGTTACAACCAAGCTTCCAAGATGATTTCCAAGGCAAAACTAAAGGCTATTTATAGAAAATTTGTGATACTAGATGATAAAGGATAGTGAATTTCCAGTCAATTCATATCTTTGCATTATTTGATGATGACTTTTCATTATTTGATGATATCTTTGCATTATTTGATGATGACTTCAAATACAAGTGGTTATTATAGTGTCCCACTTGTATGATTCCGGTTTTCAGCATTTTGTGGGCATTCCCAGAATTTTTTGACTTCCCAAGTACTTTTAAAATGTAGTAGACTCAATAAGCTTTCCAACGGTATCTCGCAGGCCAATTTTCGAGTTATGGAGCTCAAGTTATAGTCAAAACCGTGCAACATATTGAGTGCAGAATTTTAGTACGAGTTTATTGAGTCTATTTTCTCAATTTCAGCATTAGCCCAATTCCTTTCACATTGGATCATCTTTGGATTCAACTTCATTTGTGTCATAATTGCAATCACCAAATTCAACATATCTAATCCTACAATTAAAACAAAAATACAATTTATTAAATGTAACTGAAAACATAACAAAAGTACTAAAACCGCATAATATTTAAAATACATACAACAAAATATGAAATAACTAAAAAACCCACAAATGTCAATAAAACACTTAATAAACAATGCAAATAATTCAAAGTCATTATCAAATAATGCAAAGTCATCATCGAATAATGCAAAGATATGAATTGGCTGGAAATTCACTATCCTTTGTCATCTAGCATCATAAATTTTCTATAAATATGCTTTATTTTTGCCTTGGAAATCATCTTGCAAGCTTGGTTATAACCTTGTTGTTAAAAATTCAAGATTACTTTTATTTCTTTCATCTTTATATTTCTCTTTTATCTTTATATTTTTCTTTCTTATGTTTGGTTTTTGTAAACCAAGTTTTATTTCTTTGAAGTTATAGTGTCTTTCTAAGTCAAGTTGCTAAGATGAAAGGATGAAGCTCTTGGTATATACTAAAGGTTGGTTTGAAATTCTCAATGTTACTAAAACATGTTAAATTAGTATATGACGTTAAATTCAGTTGGCTAATATTCATGTTAGTAAATTAAGAACCTTGCTTCATTATAGACAAGCAATTTGGCACAATAAATGCTTGTTATAATTAACTTGATTTATTGTAGACAAAACAAATTGGCATAATGAACACTTGGACTTGTTTATTAATTTTGATTTCACCAATCTATATAACACCATATGCTATCCCTTTGTATGTTTTGGACATTGTTTATTGCACTTTGGACTTTCATTGCAGGACCTTCCGATTAGATTTCATTTCATCACATGACTTCAATTGAGTATTAAGATGAATAAAAATTAATCTTAGTATAATACCAAGAGTGGATTCTCAAAACCTCATCATCTTTTATTTATATCATTGTTTTTTTTATAATCAGTTATTCTCTTTGCAGATTTTTATTTTATTTTTTTATCTTGTACTTTCTAAACAAAACTTCCCTGTGGATTCGACCTCGGACTCCCGAGAATTATTACTTGACAACAACCTGCACTTGGGTATACGATTGAAAAGAGTCGGTCAATCACATTATCGAGCTAAAAAGGAAATTAATAACAATTAATAGGTCAATTTCTCAACTAATTTATGGCATCTAGATTCTTACTTGTAGCCTTCCACTATTGAGCTAAAAAGGAAAATAATAACAATTAATAGGTCATTTTCTCAACTAATTTATGGCATCTAGATTTTTACTTATAGCCTCCCATTATTGAATTTGTTTGGCGAAGCCATTGAGGATTGAAAGGCATGTTCAAGAGCATCTAAATTGTGTTTTGATAATTAAATCGTAATTATTCGAATAGTTGGGTGAGCAAAAACGGTTTCAGTTAATTGCTACTTGATAATTAAATTGTAATTAGTGCATGATTCATATTCTGACTTAATGGCATAGCTGCTACTTGCTGAGCCACTCCGTGCACTTGAGCAATGGCATTTTTCATGTCATTATCTTTCTCTTGTTTTTCGCGCTAGGCTTTTCATAGATGGAGAGTTATCTTTTTCGACACTTTCATAGCCAGCTTGTTTGTAGGCTTCGGTACGAATCTCACTCGTACGTAAAGAAGTCCTAAGCTCATCTATTTGTTCCCTGAGCGTTGCGTTCTCTATTTGAAATGTGCAAGATTCATTCTCACTCTGCTGCAGACTTGATTTCAGAATCTCATTCATATCTAAAATACTTTCCAACTCATTCTTGAGGATATCGCGTTGGCTCTCGGCTTCCTTCAACTTTTGTGACAACAATCGGGCTCTATATTCACTAACCTGACCTTTTCGCTTCCAATGCCCCAAATTGTTCTTCAGTTGTAGGATGCCATTATTCCATTCTTCAAAAGTGTCACCCAGATCAGTATTCCGAAACATGCAGTGAAGCTTCTGATGCTTATTTTGTAGACTCTCCAGTTTCTTGTTTAAATTATCTCTCTCTTGTCTGAGCTGGTGGTACTAGAATGATTGCTCTTATTTTGGGATACCCCTATCTTCAGTCTCTAAATTTGACTCGCTTTTATTCAACCCTTGCCCTGGGTCTCGGCTCTTCTTCAACTTTGCCCCTCGTGTAATCGTCGGCTCAATGCAAAATCAGGGTCTTCCGCATTCAAAACTCAATGCTTCCACATTAATAAGATCTTAAACTTGGGCCTTCAAAGCCTCACAATTTTTTGTAGTGACCCGAACTTCCTAAGTAGTAACCACATCTGACACAGTTGTTGTAACCTTTCGGGTACGGTGGTTCTTTTGGAACAGAATGAACAAGGGTGATAAGGTTTCTTTCAATAAGCATTGAGAGCAGCTCAGTGTACCTTACAGGAATCGGGACGTTCATCTTTACATTGCTGGTTTCTTCTAGACTTACCTCTAGTTTTTGGGATCTTGACTCAGATGTACATCCCACTGGTTTGTTGATGCGAACCACAAAAGGGTTTGAGCTATCGTATTTACTGATGTTACTTTGCTTGGGAGTGGGATTCTGACCATCGAACTCTGTATTCTGACTTTTGAATGGCTCTTCTTCTGGCTCTATAGACCCCTTGCCTTTAGCCATAGCGGTCATCATATTCATCATCTCGATCATCCGTTTCTTCAATTCTTGTACTTTATCCCGCTAATCTCTAACACGAGTATCAATCTCCCTATTTGGTTCAAACTCTTCTGATAATTCTCCCTCTCTACTCTTCTGACAATGCTTGGAATTTGCCCGTTTTATCTGAATACAAGACTTCTTATCCATTATGACTGCCTTCTACAGTGATGGCCACTTGCGAAATAAATACCTTTATTGTATGTCATGAAAATGCGATGCACAAAAAGATGACAAAGGGGCAAACACAAAAAGAAAATTGTGTCAAGTTAATAAGAATAGTCTAAATAAATGGTTAATAAATAGAAACAATTTAAACACTCAAACCAAGCAGTTAAAATATAAACAAACAAACAAAAATGCGAACAAAAAAACTTAAACATGTTATCCGCTAAACGGACAGAGTACCAGTATGGCTATAACATGTAGGCTCTATATCTCACTATATGCGGTTAAATTCTAAAGTAAACGGTACCTGAATTGTCTTTCGGACATCGATATGAGAGAATACGACCCATATACCATACAAGGGTGTAGACCCCATGAAATATAAGGATCGAATTTCGAAAGTGAATTACAACACTATGCGGAGGTGAAAACCCCACGAAGCGAAGTAATCACTCCCACTTAAGGGTTTTAAGACTACTATATGATGTAAAAAAAACAAACAAGACTTAGGAATTAAAAATTAAATTAAATCAAATTTAAAATTTTCTTAATAAATATGATACGAACCTAAGGGTTAACTCTCTTTTTATTTTTGAAAACAAAAATTTTTCCCCAGCAGAGCCTTCATGCTGTAGCGATTATTTTTTTTGAAAGTCGCTACGAAAAATTAAGAAATCATATTTGGGGGATTCCCGCTTTTATTGAAAAATTTATTTAAAAAGTGATTTTAAGAAAACTCGTATTTAAAAAATATGGAGTCGCCACCGGTCACTTGGATAAGGTAGACCGGACACCGAAAACAAAACCAGAGATTCAAATTGGGTACGAGAGTCAGTTACGTACGGGGAAGGGTTAGCACCCCCGATACGACCAAAATTGGTACCTATAGGGTTTGTATCATAATTATTAAAAATTTGATTTAATTTAAAAATTAATTCCTAATATGCATGGTTTCGAATATAAAAATTTATAACTCGTGGTACCAAAGGAAGATGACTCCCGGAGACCGGGACGACACCCCCAACAAGATACCGAGAATTTAAAAAAATAAAATTTAAACATGTCAAAACTATTATTAGAACGAAGATATGAACGTAAATATGTAAATGACATAAGTAAAATAATAGGCAAATATCAAATACGTTTAGATGAAATAAAGACTAACATATAATATTGCATTATAAAGGATTCATAAGATAATATAGCATGAAATTAAACACATATTATAAACAAGTATCATACATAACCATTAAACATATAAACATAATATATATAAAAGTAAAAGGATATTAACAAAAAATAAAAAATGTAAATATACCAACAATTAAAAAACAACCAAAGCAGCATGTATCGAACGGATAACAAAACGAACAACATACATTCAAAATAACAACATAAATAACATGTCGAATATATATATGTAATGAACATTAAAAAGAATATAAGACTGGAATTACATGAAATTAAAAGAACAGAGACCAAAAAGAAATTAATCCGTAAAGAATAGTTTTAAATTGAAAGAAAAAGGACTTGGTTAAAAAATTGTAAAAAGAAAGGGAGGCCAAAGCATCAATTACACCACTGAAAAATCAGATTTAAATACAATAGGGACGAGATTGGAAACTTTAAAAATATCCAGGGATCACAGAACTGTTTTAAAAGGTGGAAGGGTAAAGAAGTTATTAATTTAGGGCGGAGGGACTTTTTAAGAATTGAACCATTTTTAAGATAAAATGGTTTATACATAGACCTTATCAGTTCAGTTTTTGGCCTTTAGCCATTTAAAAATTTTAACCCAAAAAAATAACTCCCCCTCTCTCTAATAAACACCCCAAAACCCAAAAAAACCCCTCAAATTCAGTTTAAAACCCACCTTTTTTTATGAAGAACATGATAAATGTTCTTCATGATCATGAAGAACATTCAAAGTCTTACCCAGAAACCACCCCTTGAACCCAAAAATCGATGGTGGTCCGGCTACTCTGGCCACCACGACCAATCGTTGGCCACCGTCAGCTACCTCCGACCGCCACTCTCGACGCCAGAAAACCCCAAAAAAACCCTTTTTTCTTCCTAAAACCCAAATTTGATACTGGATTTTCAAAATAAAACCCCATTCACCTTTTTATTTTAAAAACCAAAACCCTATTCGAGCCCTAGTCGTCCGTTTCACCATGCACGGCTCAAGGTGAGACTGTGAGGCTTATCACCGGACGGTGACCATGCAGCGGAGGTAAAACCCTTTCCCCTTGTCTTATTATATTACTTTTTATTTGGAACTACAAATAAAAAAGGTAGAAATATACCTTCTAAAAGTTTCTTTTTTGTTATTGATTCACTATAAAATTCATTACATTGATTCCTTACATTTATATCTAATTTCCTTCTGATTTTTTTTTGTTTTCAAGCATAAAAAGCCATTAATGCAATCATTGTGGCCAATCTTGATATGATGCTTTTTCCCTTTTGTTTATTGTTTTCGGCCATACTTGGTCGGAGCCGGTGATGGAGAGTTGTACGGCAGCACGAGAGATCAGGCGGAGCAGCCACGTGGCAAAAAAGATAAAGAGTTTCTTATAGCCAGATGCGTTTTAGGCCGTTGGATCAGATTTGATCCAACAAACGAGGCTCCTCGAAGTTGAACGGTCCTGATCGCATCTGGAGATTGACGGGGCTTTCTTGGATCATGCCACGTGGTGCAAGGTAGGCGGACGGTCTCACGCGTGCAACGCACATTGCACGTGCGCGTGAGGATGCAGATGTTCCCGAGCGTGTTCTCTACTTGCACCAACTGGATAAGCTTGGGTTAATCATGGTCGTTAGATCAAAATTTGATCCAACGGTCCTTAGTTGGCTGCGCATAAGAAGATGATGTTAGATCAAATATAAGTTAGGGTTTTTTAGTTATATTAGGGCCTGGCGGGTTGGGCTTTGTAATAATATTACTTGCCTTTTTAATTGTAATTGGATTGAGCAATCTTAATAATAGTGGGTCTTTATATTTGTAATATAATTTGTTTTTCTTTTTAGCCCATAATAATACTAATAATATAACATGCAATACATATATTTATACGGACATACAAGCATACATATAAATACATACAATATTAACATACGTACATTCAAACATACATATTACACATGTATATTATATACAAGCATGTAACTTACATATATAATAAATAAAATATACAAACTTTAATACATCTATATTCACATATATATACATCTACATTTACATACACACATAAATAATAACCACACATGCATGCATACATTAATATTAATAATAATAAATACAAACATGAAAGCAACACATACATATAATATTCATAAACATATGCATTACCCATATTCATATACCACGTGCATATACACATACTAACACTAATACTAATATATATATGGACTGTAACACCCCAAAATCGGGCCTAGTCGAAATCCAATTCCGGTAATCGAAAATTTTGCACGGAAAGTTAGATTAAATTTTTGACCATTGGCCAAGTAGTTAATTATTGGACTATTGAACTCTAATTAAGTATTGATATGGATTAAGAATGCTATTGTAAACATTGAAACTTGTCCTAGTGATTAAATTGTGAAAATTGAAAGTTGAGGGACAAAAGTATAAAGAATGAAGAGTCAAGGGACTAACCTTGTGATTAGCCCCTCCTCAATCCTAATCACCACATACGTGGGATTCAGATAATCGGTTCCTTCATATGAAGGAAAGTCCAAATAATAAAATAGGAAAAGGAGTGAAAAGCTTACCAGTTAAACTTTAAGCAAGCATCACTCTATCTTCATCTTCTTTCTTTAGCCTTAGCTAAGAAAGCATCTCCATTTGAGGATAAATTGAGCTTAGATTTTCTCAAGTTTCTTGATCCTAGATTATAGCTACTGATCGGGTAAGCAATTCCCCTTAATTGAATTACCGATTCCATGGCTAAACCACGTTTAATTCCAAGTTTAAAAATCAAGGAACCCTAGAAATTCTCTAGGGATATCAGAGCTTATTTGTTATTGTTTTTCATAGATAATAAGTTGCTATGAATCTATTATGGATATTGAAATCCTTGTAATTCCTATTTCCTTGTAGCTCAAGAGAATCAAGGTGAAGAATCACCAAATCCCTCTAATTCTAACAAGATAAAGAATAAAGGAGTTATCATCTGGGAGCCTTGAAAGCCTCGGAAGTATCGGTGAGTGTAGTTGGAGTCATGGGATTGGCTATGAGCCTATCTCGACTTCAATATATTATCCTATTGCATTTCTATCATCGAAACCAAGGTATGGATACATGAAAATCTTGTTAAAGGTATCATTAGTAAGCTTATTACATTATCAAGTTGATTATTGAATCATTGTATTGTCATCGATATCATTGAAATATTGAGAAATTCCATATTGATCATTGTATATTGTTATTGAGATATTGTTATTATCATTGTTACCGTTATTGCTATTGTTATTGGCTTGAGCATTGAATCCTTGGATACGAATGAATATGGGATACAATTTGAATGCCATAGAATTCATGAGCTCATTGGTACAGAGTGGACTACGATCCTTGAGCTAAGGCTCTATTTGGCGATGTTGGCGGGATGTGTTACTGTTGATCTTATTGGCGATGTTGGAGGATATTGACAATTTATTATTGGCGGTGTTGGATGGTAATTCACGTATCCACACTTACATGTTGATCCAAGGAATTAAGATATGGAAATTATTGTTAAAACTTGATTTGAGATGCAATTACATTGTTATACATGTTATTGTTATTGACAACCTCACTAGGCTATGTAAGCCTAATGCATCTTATTTCCATGCATTTTCAGGTTAAAAGTTAGTTGGATCGAGGATCGAAGCAAGAACATTTTTGAAGCAAGTCATCATGTTACATGTAATGTAAACTTGTCCTTAAACTCCTAAAAGGGTGGCATAGGGCCTAGACATGTTAGTTTAGCCCCATTTTGTGTGTATATAATGCTCACCAAGTTAAGAAAGTTTAAGCAAAAAGTATGGCATGTTGAATATTGATAAAGTTGCTAAAACTGGACTGTAATGCACTAATATGTGAAAACATGGTAAATGTATTCGAAATGGCATGAAATTTGACATGTGTATAGATTAAGTAGCTAAAAACTTATATGTAACATTTGGTAGCAATTGGACAAGGTTAAGGTCCTTAATTTGATTAAAAACCAGATAATATCCATCATTACAAGCCTTGTCGTACTGATACGGGTGATGGTGTATCGGTACGACAGTGCATATTTGGTCGATTTAGTCTTGGCGTATCGATACGCAATTAGGTGTATCAGTACAGGTCTTAGCCACTGGAAAAATTATTACCACACCGTATCGACACCGTATCAAAACTGAAGGTTGACCTATTGAGCGTTGACTTTGCGTATCGATACCCAGTATCAGTACGAGCTTAAGAAAATAACTGTTTTAATGGTTAGAATATGCATACCGATATAACCCTAGGTGTTTCGTTATGGCTGGTGAGTTCTGGAATCTGAATTTAATTAAGACATCGTAGCGTACCGATACAGATAGATTCGTATCGGTACGACCCCAAAATTTATAATTATTTTAACGACTATAACGAAGGCGTACCGATATGTCCTCTTCGATTATCGGTACGAAGGTAGGTAAGTTGGTTAAAAGATGTTTAAAAAGGTTTTAACATGTTGCAATATAGTCACTGTAACACCGCTACCTGTTCCAGGAAATAAATCGAAATAGTACGTGTTACCAAACAAACATACAAAGAATCTTGATAAATTTAATACAATCAACTGAACATGCCTTAGAAAAACAAAGTAATTTAAAACTTTTCAATTTATTCATAGATCCATCTTCAAGCTCAATTTATAAGTAATCACATAGACATATAACAAGCAACACACATCAACTACTAGATTATAGCATGCCCTTATATTTAATCATATAGGAATACTTATCTTTCGTACACATAGATAATTTTAGACCAGTTACAAGCTTGTATACTATTACCTGATTAGGTCTTAAGCTTATAACTTAATAGAAACTCAGTTCTTTTACAAGTTCGAAATAGACAAGATAAGAATGACTTAAACATATGCACACTAGAAATATTTTGGAGTTCATAAAAAATAGTTATAGCATGTATTCTAAGCTTAATAAAGAACCATAGGTCACAACTTAATCACAATACCATATGAACCAAGCATATCAAAGATTCTATTCGTATTGACATATAAACAACTATCTCAAGATCATGCCAAGCACTTAAGCACATATAAAAGACTCGTTCAAGTTACATAGCTATTTCAATCCAATGTCTAAAACAACTCCTTGGTTAAAAATCATTCAAACCAATTATTTAAAAATCATTCAAACCAAGCACATATAAAAGATTCGTATTGACTATAGGCAACATTACAGTTTAATATCAAATTTTCATAAGATCAAACTAAAGATTTAAAACTAACTAATATTTGAGCTATTCATCTAAATTCCAAGCTCATTTGCATAACAATATTATGTGTGATTTCATAAACACTTCATTCATTTACTTTATAAGACTAACAACCAAGTACTCAAGTTATCCCATCTTATTTGGATCTAGCACATAATACATGATACGTATAAGCATACATACATGCACATCACAATATGATCTATCCCCTTTAAGGATTTCTATTTATACGTATCTAATATACTATACCAACATCATAACTACTATGATATTTCCAAAACAAGCAACCAATTAATGAATAAAAGACACATTACAAATAGCGATAAATACTTAAGAAAACTTATACACATATGAAATCAAAGAATTAACAAAATGCATTATGCTCAACCAATGATTATGTGCCACTATCTAGGAGTACTTAAGAAGTTACATGACGTATTTCTTGACGCTTGTGATCCCTTCCAAGCTTGATAAATAATCGAAAGCATTGATACCCTGAAAGGTAATGAAAGAATAGAGTAAGCTAACGCTTAGTGAGATAGTACTAAAATCTGAAAACAATATAATAGACTTTATATATTCTATTCCTACTCTTTCACCAAAACTGACTGAGGTTCATGTAAGTACCAAAGTAACTAATGATCACACAATAGTCACAAGGTTTCAATCATAGCATTTCAAAATATTTCATCATAGTATCTCCTAAACATATATTGATTATCACATAAAAGTATCAAATAAGACATGAAACATAACCTATTATACTTGTAAGTTTTCTTATCTCACAAGGCATTAGGTATAACATATCAAAACCATGGATTTCTTAATACACAAGGCATCAAACAATGCTTATCATAAACAAAGCATATCATAGTCACATCATATTATAGACAAGGCATATCATAGTCACAACATATTATAGACAAGGCATATCATAGTCACAGCTTATTATAGACAAGGCATATCATAGTCACAACATATTATAGACAAGGCATATCATAGTCATTAGTTATTTGTCATGTAAATTATCAAGGTAATTCTTTAATTTACTTTGAAATTTCATTATTTTGTCTTTAACATAGCCTTATGAATCAAGGAATAGCCTAGGTACTCGAATCCCCAACCAACTGTCGCCAAATAAAATAGTACTTGTAGTACCGGTCAATCCCTCCTACCGTCACCAAGTAACCACAACACTTCCCTCATACTGTCTCCAAATAAGGACTGTAATCTAGGACCGTAATCCACCCTAAACATGAGCTCTATGGACTCTATGGCATGCCAACTATACCTAAGACTAACTTGATACCAATGCTTTTCATAAGTTCTTATCTTATCATAAACAAGATCGAGCTTAACTCCATATTCATGTAATTATATTACATTCTTGTCATAGCAGAAACATAATGGGCATGGTTCCTTATCAAAATATCAGACAACATACCTTGTACGGACCAGATATGAGCATAGCTCCAAGGTTTCTTAAACAAAACATGTCTTATTACTTCTTAAGGTGTCATAGTTCGAATTAATATACTTATAGCAAGGTTTAAATCATACCATGTCAAGCATGTATTCAATTCATGTATTTCTCTATACATCATTCCTTCTATTCGAAAGTATCATATCAAGAATCGCCATCATTCATGTACAAGTTTGTGTAACTTTCATTTTAAACATATTCTCATGATCAAGTAAGTATATATATCATGTACATTTATTTCCTTACAAACATAAACTTATTATATGTCATATTCTCGTGTTTCTAATTTCATAATCAAGTCCTTAATCAAATGTTAACTTAGCGTTGGTTTACTTAGCCAACAAATAAAATCATACAAATAGGATTCGCATCGAATATAACCTCAATCACAAGTTAAGTAACATATCATATTCATGTTAAATTGGGCATAGCTTCTCATACTTTTATCGTATAATATGTCTTATAACAAATTATATCATGCATGTTCAACCACGTATAAGTATAGCTTCCAAAACTTAGATTGCATTTTACCTCATTTGGCATGTCATACAATACTTCAATATAAGGTACTCACCTCGACCTCCAAGCCAATTATCAAGTATAACATAGCTCTAACAAACAAGAACAATGTAAGTAATTTAACAAAAGGTGCTCAGGAAAGTTACAAGCTTATCTCGAGAATTTAAACTACACTCACAGTTTACTCCATGCTACTTTTGTTCTCAAATCTCAACCCCCTTTTTGCTTATTACAATTTGATTTATCTTAGCCTTTACACCTTCAATTCCTTCTTGGTTCAATATGACAAAGAGTACAATCATGAATTAGAATAATTTCTATCAACCATTCACTTGCAAAACTATTCAATTATTCATAAATACATATGATTTCACACAAAATAGTCCACTAGTCTTTATATCAATGCAAAACAGACCTTAACATACATATTTCACACATTTTCTCACAAAACAGTCCACTGACTTTCCTATCAATGCGAAACAGCCCTTAACATACTATTTCACATATATTCTCACAAAACAGTCCACTGACTTTCCTATCAATGCAAAACAGTCCACACATTAGCATTCATGCATAAATACTTCGAAACAGACCCTTACACATATATATACTTATATATATACACTAAACAGTTTACTAAAGCTTATATTTATGAAAAAACAGTCCTTATACTTTGCAAAATAGCCCCTTCATTTCAAGTTTATAAAACAGTCCCAAATTTTCTTTCAAATCAGCCCCTTAATTAGCCAAAACAGTCCGTTACTTTACAAAACAGTTTCTTTTCTTTACAAAATAGTTTTCCTCTATTTCCAGCTTTATAAGCAGCCCATAAAATTTATCGAAGCAGTCCTTAATTACCATAATTTAGGATTCCAACATACTCAATATCATCCAGCTATAACTTAATATTATCTATACATTCTTCACAATACAAGGCCATGATACAACATTTGCAGCAACCAAAATTTTCAATTTATGCATCGAATTCATTGATAAACAATTCATCACCTTAACTCATTCTATCAATTCTCTAGTTAGAAAAACAATTCAAGCATACCACTCTCCTAGTTTAAATTCATGGCCTAGAACCAAATTTTCTTCTAGCAATTCTAATAACACAATATCTCTATAGAGTTCATGCATGAACATTTTGAATCTGCTTCTAATTAAAAAGAGAGGAAGAGAGAGTTTTCTTACTTCTTTCCTTAAGCTAGCCGATTAAAGACCTAAGGAATGGATCAAGATAGAGCAATTTTCCATAAACCTTCCAAACTCTCTCACTAGCATAAGACTCGATTCTTCTTGGGGAGAAAATTGATTATTTCCCCCTCCACATTGCCGTGACTCATCCTCATGAGCTCCCAATCTCTAGACAAGTGTACAAGTCCTTGGACTTGTAGAGCTTTATCATGCAACCACACGATTTTCAAGTTATTCAGTTTTAGTCCCTTATGAAAAGGCTATCCATTTCTTCATTGCTTCTATTTGGTCCTAAATCATTTAATTAGCATAATAGGAGACAAGTCTATATCAATTTAACTTTGATCAAATGTAACATAATCCTAAGTCTATCTTTGGGGTATTACAGTCACTGAATCGTACAAGACCTAATTGAAGTCATAGGTGAACTCTGAATATACTGAAAAATGGTACATAAGATATTTATGCAATGAATTTCACATTGGTAATCTAATCTTTAGACAAAACCTTGTAATTTATCGAATTTATAATTTAGTCCCTAAACTTTAATAAGTTTCAATTTGCCCTAAATCATAAATTGGGTAAATCTTATTGATTAATAATGTTTATCCTTTTTTACTATAGGTAAATTATATATGATTTATTGCACACGTTATTGTAATCATCGATCCGAGCACTGTAAAGTTCATCGGTAACACTTTATGACCTGGTTTCCTACCGAATCAGGAATCTGTAATTTTTGTCAACGGAGGCATCCTACGGGACAATGTCATAGACAATTCGGTGCATGTTTCTTATGTGGTGAGCAAGGCCACTATATTAAAGATTGTTCGATGAATACTTCTAAGTCTTCTGCACCGGCAATTCCAACGTCCTTTGCTCAGTCTTTCAAGGGTAACAGGCAGAAACAAGTTGCATCATGAGCTTTTGGGAGACCTGGTGGCTCTACAAGAACCCCTAACCGACAAGAATCTAAAGCTTTAGCTCAAGTTTATTACATGAAGAACATGGAGGAAGATGGGGATCCATACATTATAGTAGGTACTATTGAACTATATACTCTCTTTGTTTATGCATTGATTGATCTTGGATCCACTTATTCCCTTATAAGTACTGTGTTAATTAAAAGATTTATGTTAACATCCAAGTCTATAGCCTCCAAAATCACTGTAACCAATTCTTTAGGGGATAGTATTGTAGTTGGGTTAGTATGTAAGAATTGTCCCCTTATGATTCAAGGGATACCTTTCTCAGCCAATCTCATGGCCCTCCCTATTCATGAGTTTGACGTTATATTAGGGCTTGACTGGCTCAGAGAGCATCAAACTTGGGTGGATTGCTCAAATAAGAAATTGTACCTTAGACGTCTTGGCAAAGAGAGTGTAACTCTTATGGACTCTAAGAGTAAGAAATCATTGCTATATGCTGCTGTAAGTATGGAAAATCTCAGTTGCAAGACATTGACACCGTGCAAAAGTTTCCTAATGTATTTGTATTTCTCGATGAGCTTCCAAGTTTACCACTCACCCATAAAATTGAATTTGGGATTGAAGTACAACCTGGAACCACTTTGGTTTCCATTGCACCTTATCGAATGACACTTGTTGAACTCCCCGAGCTTAAGGTACAAATTCAAGACCTGTTAGATAAAGGTTTCATTCGACCAAGATCCTCACCCTAGGGAGCTCCGATTCTTTTGTCAAGAAAAAGGATGGATCAATGCGCCTTTTGCATTGATTATCGACAATTGAATAAGCTCACTATCAAGAACAATTGAATAAGCTCACTATCAAGAACAAATATCCCTACCAAGAATTGATGACATGTTTGATTATCGACAATTGAATAAGCTCACTATCAAGAACAAATATCCCTTACCTAAGATTGAATAAGCTCACTTCAAAGCCATTGTTTCCAAACTTCAAAGTTATTCTGATCCTGATTTCAAAATTAACTCTAAATGACTCTTGTGTTTCTATGATAGAATTTGTGTATCAAATGATGAATCCCTTCGTGATGATATTCTTAAAAAAGATCATTGTAGCCCTTTCTTGGTTCATCCGGGGTTGGTGAAGATGTATAAGGACCTTCAGGAGTTGTACTGTGGCCTGGTATGAAAAAGTTATTTTAGAATTTGTATCTAGGTGTCTTATGTGTCAGCGAGTCAAGGCTGATCATAGTGTCCCCAGGGGATTATTACAACCCATTGAACTTCCCCAATGGAAGTGAGAGAGAATAACCATGGACTTTGTTAGTGGTATATCGATGACTCCAGCGAAGCATGATGTGATTTGGGTCATTGTTGACCGTTTTACCAAGTCAACTTATTTTTTACCTGTCAGAATGGACTACGATCTTCCCAAGTTAGTTGATTTGTACATCAAGCAAGTGATTAGACTGTACGGAGTACCTAAGTCAATCATCTTTGATTGAGATCCACATTTTGCTTCATGATTCTGGAAAGGATTGGAAGGAGCTCTGGCACCCGAGTCAATCTTTGTACAACCTTTCACCCTCAGTCTGATGGTCAATCAGAAAGGGTAATTCAAATATTAGAAGACATGTTTCGTGCGTATGTTATCAATTTTAAAAGGACTTGGGAAAGATCCCTACCTCTCATCGAGTTTGCTTACAATAATAGTCATCAATCATCTATTAAAATGACACTATACAAAATATTGTATGGTAGAAAATGTAGAACATCATTATGTTGGTCTAAACTCATCAAGATGTAGGGCCTTAACTTACTTCGGGAAACTGAAGAAATAGTTACCATCATACATGATCATTTGAAGGCCATCTTTGACCGACAAAAGGCCTATGATGACCTTAAGAGGAGAGATATATAGTTTGATATTGGTGAGAAAGTATTTTTGAAAGTCTCTTCGTGGAAGAAGATTTTTCGATTTGGTAAAAAGTGGAAACTAAGTCCTCGGTTCATTGGACCTTTTGAGGTGATTGAAAGAATTGGCCCTGTGGCTTACCGACCTCATGATTTGAGCAAGATTCACGATGTATTTCATGTATCGATGCTCCGCAAGTATAGATCGGATCCAATTCATTTTGTTGAGCCTGAATTAGTAGAAATTTAATCAAATCTAACTTACAAAGAAGAATCTGTGCAAGTTTTGGCAAGGAAAGTCAAGAGACTTCAAAAAAACGTTCCTCTAGTCAAAATGCTTTGGAGAAGTCACGAGATTGAAGAATCTACATGGGAACCGAAAGAGACCATGAGAAGTCAATATCCACATCTCTTCAGTTCAGGTAAAAATTCAAGGATAAATTTTTCTTAAGGGGGAGAGTTGTAACACCCTAAAATCGGGCCTAGTTGGAATCCAATTATGGCAATCAGAAATTTCGTAGTGGAAAGTTAAATTAAATTGTTGACCATTGGCCAAGTATTCAATTATTGGACTATTGAAATCTAATTATATATTGAAATGGATTAAAGGTCCTATTATAAACATTGAAACTTATCCTAGTGACTAAATTGAGAAAATTGAAAGTTGGGGGACAAAAGTATAAAGAATGAAGAGTCAAGGGACTAACATGGCAATTAGCCACTCATCAATCCTAGTCACCATATACGTGGGATTAGGAGAATTGGTTCCTTCATATGAAGGAAATTCCAAATAATAAAATAGGAAAAGGAGTGAAAAGCTTACCGGTTAAACTTTAAGCGAGCATCACTCTATCTTCATTTTCTTCCTTTAGTCTTAGCTAAGCAAGCACCACCATTGGAGGATAAATTGAGCTATGATTTTCTTAACTTTCTTAATCCTAGATTATAGCTATCGATCGGGTAAGCAATTCCCCTTAATTGATTTACCGATTCCATGGCTTATGTAACACCCATTTTTCGTACTGAATACGAGTCAGAGATGTCACATTACTAATGCCTTATCTTGTTTTGTCCATATACGTTTCATCATCAAAACTGATTAATTCTCTATCGTTTAGTTTAATTTCATGCATCATACTCTACTAGCAGATAAATAATTATCATAAGCTAGAATATCTTACTGATGTTTTGTAGATTGAAGCTTAATCAACAAGCTCGACTCCTCTTCAAATACTCCACCTTAATCTATGTGTGAATCAAACACACGCTAAGAATGAAACTTAGTGAGGCATAAGATGAGAACATATAATACACGGTCTAATGCATGATACTTTCCAAAAACCTGATATTTATAAATAACAAAATGCATACTTCGTAATACCAGAATATAGACCAAGATAAAAGTTAAGTACTTTAAAAGTACCATTCTTTATTGCTTGCAGACACAATAAAGGGCCTATAACATAAATGACACTTTAAAATGCCGTTAACTTTATGATACACATTGAAGTGTCAATAACTTTATAATACTCTTCAAGTGTCATTAACTCGTAGAATGTCTAATATGGTTGATGGTACCTTTAAACCACCTAACTACCTTGTATGGTTGATGGTGCCTTTAAACTAACTAACCAACTTATACAGTTGATGGTGCCTTTAAACCAACTAACCAACTTATGCGGCTGATGGTGCCTTTAAACTAACTAACCAACTTATACGGTTGATGGTGCCTTTAAACCAACTAACCAACTTATATGATTGGTGATGCCTTTAAATCACCTAATCCATAATCGAATAATATATTGTTACATTACCAAGGGGGCAAATAACACAATATCCATACATACATCACGTAAAACATTTTATATTGGAGCAGTTCATACCCCAGTATGCTTTATAATATTCATGGTATACTACCATAATCTGTAAATCATTAAAATAAAGTACCATGCTAAAACTATATGTGCACTCACCTGGGCCATTTATTAGCTTGCCTCACTAAATTCTATTCGATTCCTTTCCTTTATAGAACCTCGAATCTTCCTTGATTCGGACTTGACTTCATTAATCACATGAATAAGATAAGATACTTGTTAGATTCAAATCTAACAATACTTTAACCATGTTGTCTAATATAATCATTCGAATATAAAATCTCCAAATATTTTTCCTTTCTTCCTTGTATTGTTCAAAAACTCATTATGGTCCCTAGTGACCAATTTAAACTTCCAATAATTCTTCTGTGCTTACTAACTAACATTTAAACACAAAATGTTTCAAATTCCATTTTCGGACTGCTTGCGCTACCTTCAAAGATTCACTTATACCGGGCAGAATACATATCAGATATTATTTTCCTTTATACTAGAGAAACTAGATTCGACAAAGGTTCTAACGGTATAAGCCACATAAATTAATAAAATCTACAAAAATTATGAAAATTCCTCAAACTCCCGTCACAGACTGTCCAGGCAGAAAACTGCTCTGTAAATTTTTTGACCTTCATTTGATTAAAAATTCATATCTTTTAACTCGAAATCAGTTTCCGTTTGTTGGAAACGAAACTAGGCGAACACATCTTTACAACGGTATAAAATTCATCATCTAATCATTTTTCTAGAATTTATGGTGATTTTTAGAAGTCACCGCCAGAATTCAATCTTCTACACAGCCTTCCATAATAACTTCTAATTTATACTAACTTAGCTTCTCTTCTTTTCCTCTTTTTCTTTATCAATCCAAAACAGTCCCTCACATTCCAAATATGTTCATTTTGGTACTAAAATACCAAAATAATCAAATTTGATCATAATCTCATCAATTCTAATGCTAGAATAAATTTCACAATAATTCCCTTATATTTTCAATTCTAACCGAATTGATCAGTTGGAATAACAAAGAGAATTTAATCATTATAACATCAAAACAAGACTTATAACTTCATCATTCATTCATTTTCATCCTTCATTCAATTCCCTAACCAAATTCCAAAACTTAGGGTTAGGGTTTATGTTCTTGAACATAAAATAAATTCCAAGTCAAGCTTGTTTTCATGTCTACAACATCAAATTTACACAAATCCATCCTTAACCCTAACATGTTTCATGAAATTCTAACTTCTCTCTCTTCAAGAACATGAGTTATTCTTCATGTTACCATGCAATATTACTACCAAAATGTAAAGAATCGAGTATAGAACAATTTATTCTAAAAGAACATACCTTGATTCTAATTTAATCCTTCCAAATCAAGCTTGAAAATTTGAGTTTTCTTCTTTCTCTCCTTTTTCTCTAACTCACGGATGTTGGATAAAATGAACAAATTTTTGTTCAATTTTTATCTTAATAATATCTTAATTTTATCTAATTTGACCACTTGTCCATATTAAAATGAATATTAAATTCATTTTAATCAAATGTACTAATTTTCCCTCCAACTAAACTCATATTTACAAGTCTTCTTTAAAATTGCCACTCCATTAAATTTGAACCAATTTGGTTCCTTCACAACCGGCCACTTCCAAAGAAAATCATAAAATTTGTATTCGATTAAATTATCCGATAATCACCTAATACGATCTTCCATTAATCGAACTATCGAATCTAATCCAAAAATCTCATATTTTCTCAATTCCATAAATATCATTTTATGATTTTCCATGGCTTATGGAACAGTCTCTAAAATTGAAATTTCGATTAGATCTGATTTCCCGATATTCATTAAATACTCCTACTGCGATTTTACCTTTACCGAGCTATCAGATTTATTCCAAAAATTCCATATTTCTATATTTGAGAAATAAACACTATCATCTCATAAAAACTTCCTTTCCCAAGGACTTAGACTGAATTTTTCTAGCTCAGTCTATTATTCCGATAATTATCGAAAACCGTCATAAAATAAAATTTCTCCTTGAAATCCTTTATCGTAAATCCATTCAAATATTCTTTACTCTTACTGAGTCCAAAATATCAATCAGACACACTTTTATGAAACCTTCCCGAATGTCACCCATCCTTGTAATTCTCTAGCTTGAGCACGCTTATCAATTTTATTCAATCCAAATTTGATACCTTCTACTGCATCTTAATTCTTAAAACCGATATCAAGGTACTTTTTTCGATCCGATTCACTCTTATATTGAATAAAATTACTTATTAGGGAAATTTACACTTTAGTCCCCAAACTTTTCCAAAACCCCAAAACTTCCTAAATTTACATTTTGGTCACTAGCCAAAATTTGGGATATTATAGCTTAACCATTTTAATTCTAAGTTTAAGAATCAGGGAACCGTAAAAATTTTCTAAGGATATAATAGCTTATTCGTTATTGTTTTTCATAGCTAATAAGTTGATATGAATCTATTATCGATATTGAAATCCTTGTAATTCTTATTTCCTCGTAGCTCAAGAGAATCAAGGTGAATAATCACCAAATCCTTCTAATTCCAACAAGCTAAAGAATAAAGTAGTTGTCATCCGGGAGCCTTGAAAGCCTTGGAAGTATCGGTGAGTGTAGTTGGAGTATTGGGCTTGGCTAGAGCCTATCTCGATTTCAATATTTTGTCCTATTGCATTTTTATCATCGAGAAAACCTTGTTAAAGGTATCATTGGTAAGCTTTGGTAACCTTATTACATTGTCAAGTTGATTATTGAATCATTGCATTGTCATCGATATTATTGAAATATTGAGAAAGGTCATATTGATCATTGTATATTTTTATTAAGATATTGCTATTGTCATTGTTACCGTTATTGCTATTGTTATTGTTATTGGCCTAAGCATTGAATCCTTGGATACGAATGGATATAGGATACAATAGGCATGCCATAGAATTCATGAGCTCATTGGTACAGAGTGGACTACGGTCCTTGAGCTAAAGCTCTATTTGGCGATGTTGGCGGGATGCACTAGTGTTGGTCTTGTTGGCGATGTTGGAGGATATTGGCTATTTATTGTTGGCATTGTTGGATGGGAATTCGCGTATCCACACTTACATGTCGATCCAAGGAATTAAGATATGGAAATTATTGTTAAAACTTGATTTGAGATGCAATTACATTTTTATACATGTTATTGTTATCATTGACATTCATGTTATTGTTATTGACTACCTCACTAGGCAATGTAAGCCTAATGCATCTCATTTCCATGCATTTTCAGGTTAAAAGTTAGTTGGATCGAGGATCAGAGCAAGGACATTTTTTAAGCAAGTTATCATGTTATATATAATGTAAACTTTGTCCTTAAACTCATAGAAGGGTGGCATGGGGTCTAGACATGTTAGTTTAGTGTGTGTATATAATGCTCACCAAGTTAAGAAAATTTAAGCAAAAAGTATGGCATGTTGAATATTGATAAAGTTGCTAAAAGTGGACTATAATGCACTAATATGTGAAAACATGGTAAATGGATTCGAAATGGCATGAAATTTGACATATATATAGATTAAGTGGCTAAAAACTTACCTGTAAAATTTGGTAGCAATTGGACAAGGTTAAGGTCCTTAATTTGATTAAAACCAGATAAAATCTGTCATTACAAGCCTTTCCGTACCGATACGGGTGATGGTGTATAGATACGACCTTGCATATTTGGTCAATTTAGTCTTGGCGTATCGATACGCAATTAGGCGTATCAGTACAGGTCTTAGCCACTGGAAAAATTATTGCCACACTGTATCGACACCGTATCAAAACTGAAGGTTGACTTATTGTGCGTTGACTATGCATA
Organism: Hibiscus mutabilis; assembly: GCA_019671005.1. Lineage (NCBI taxonomy): Eukaryota > Viridiplantae > Streptophyta > Magnoliopsida > Malvales > Malvaceae > Hibiscus > Hibiscus mutabilis. The sequence goes on from CM033742.1 coordinate 7,119,578, forward strand.
CCGATACCAGTATCGGTACGGGCTTAGGAAAAATAGCAGTTTTAACGGTCAGAATAGGAGTACCGATATGGCCCTAGGTGTTTTTGGTACGACTGGTTGGTTCTGGAATCTGAATTTAATTAAGACATCATAGCGTACCGATATAGGTAGATCCGTATTGGTATGACCCCTAATGTTTATGATTATTTGAACGACTATAACGAAGGCGTACCTATATGGCCTCTTCAAGAATCGGTACAGAGGTAGGTAAGTTGGTTAAAAGATGTTTAAAATGGTTTCAGCATGTTGCAATTGAGTCACTGAATCGTACAAGACCGAATTAAAGTCATAGGTGAACTCTGAATATACTGAAAAATGGTACATAAGATATTTATGCAATGAATTTCACATTGGTAATCCAATCTTTAGACAAAACCTTGTAATTTTTCGAATTTACAATTTAGTCTTTAAACTTTAATAAGTTTCAATCTGGCCCCAAATCATTAATTGGGTAAATCTTATTGATTAATAATCTTTATCCTTTTGTACTATAGGTAAATTATAATGATTTATTGCATACGTTATTGTAATCATCGATTCGATAATTGTAAAGTTCATTGGTAACGCTTTTTGACCCGATTTCCTACCGGACCGGGAAAGGGGTCTTACATGGACCTATACATATTCATACATTTAATAACATTAAACACCAAAGGCTGTAATAATAATTACTTTATAAACAATACTTAATATTATAATATTATACAACTCAAACAAAAATGAGTGATTACAGTTGCTCCTCTTTGCTTGTTCTTGTGAAACGAGAACAAAGCAAGGATCAAAATCACTCATTTTTGTCCTGCTTCCATGTCCTTGACCTTGAAATCACGGGTTCTTCTAGAACATTCCACTTTTCATCAGCCAACTGTTCAAGCATCAATCTCTTCAATACCCCGATTCATACTCATCTTGACATTTTAAAAGAAAAGCTTGACATCATGCCCGAAGGTCTTACTGATGGCCTAAAAGTCTTATCACCATGCCCGAAGGACTTAGCATCATACCCAAATTACTTACTGAATGCCCGAAGGTCTTAAGATCTGGATTCACGCCAACATGGCTACTAATCTCCCTTAAAATCTGGATTCACATCAACATGGCTACCAATATTCCTTAAAATGATGCCATTGTACCAGTCTTGACATCACAATAAGGTTAACATCATCCTCGAAGTACTTACTGATAGCCCAAAGGTCTTATCACCATGCCTGAAGGACTTACCGGTGGCCCGAATAACTTATCATCATGCCCTAAGGACTTACTGATGGCATGAAGGACTTAAGATCTGGATTCACGCCAACATAGCTACCAATATCTTTCTTCAAATCTAGATTCAAGCCAACATGGCTACTAATCTTCCTTAAAATCTAGATTCACGCCAACATGGCTACAATCGCTCTTAAAATCTGGATTCACGCCAATATGGCTACCAGTATAAATCTTCAATAAAATCTACCTCTTCAACATGAAGCTGCAAATCAAAATCTTTGGTAATCTTCAAATATCTGTTTAAAACAAGCAAAATTCTTCTAAATTAGCATGCTCATATCTATATGATGCATGTAATGTAACATTTTTCTTTTTTCTTCTTCTTTTCACTTTCATCTTTTTTTTCTTTTTCTTTTATTCTTCTTTTTTTTCTTTTTTCTTCTTCTTTTCTCTTTTCTCTTTTTTTATTTTTCTTTTTTCATATCTATTTTAAAATCCTATTACCTGAAAGGTCATTCTTCAGATTTCTTAACTTTATTTCTTTGCAGTATGCTCTTTAATCTTCATTTCATCAATTGAATACTCACGTTCTTAACTCTCTTGCGCAAGTAACCCTCTTCTTCTTCTTTGGGGTCTCTACCCATTTTGCAAATCCTTCTTCTAGTCCATATTCTACCCTCAGGTAGAGACTTTCATCATTCTTCTCACTCAACATTGCCCCAATCAATCTCTGGTCTCAACTACTTTTCTCGAATTTAACCCAACACTCAGAGTTTTCATTTGTCTTAACATTAGGGTTGGCAAAATGCCCTCATGCCCTGAACTCATCTCTAAAATCCAATCTTCTTGTAGCACCTCGGCAGGAACCAAAACTTAGTCCCCATGCTTTTAAAAATCAGTCATTTTGAAAATAAAATTGAAAGAAAATACCAAACATTTTGAAAACTAGTGTTTTGGGGGGAAACTATAGATATCTTAAAAATAAGGTTTAGAAAAGAAGGCCAAACATTTTTTTGAAAACTGGTGTTTGGAAGAAATATTAAGTATTAAAAGAATCGAAGTTCAGAGAAAAAAGCTAAACATTTTTTAAAATTAATGTTTAGAGTAAATAATCAACATTAAAAGAATTGAAATTCGGAGAAAAATGCCAAACATTATTTTGAAAACTAATGTTTGGAGGAAATGGTAACTATTAAAAGAATCCAAATTTAGAGAAAAATGTCAAACATTTTTGAAAACTAATGTTTGGAGGAAATGGTAGACATTAAAAGAATAAAAATTCAGAGAAAAATGCCAAACACTTTTTGAAAACTAATGTCTTGAGAAAATGGTAAATATTAAAAGAATCAAAATTCAAAAAAATGCCAAACATTTTTGAAAACTGATGTTTGGAATAAATGATCAATTTTTTTTGAAAAATATCAAACATTTTGGAAAATAAATGTTAGACCCCTAAACTTTTCCTCATATTTTGCGACCTTATTTTCATCCAGGTTCATTCTTTATTTCTCCAGACCACTCAACATATCATGGCTGAAACCTGCTTTAAGCCCTTAAGCTGTCTGACATATGAATTCTTGCCCTCACCTTCATCACAGTCATTTATGGGTCACCACTTTGCATTAGGTCAATCAATTGCATCCACTTTCTTGTATTCTGAATCTCATCCTTGAAGTAATAGATGGAAATCTTTGTTGCTTAAAACTGTCGTTTTGAGGATCGTCATTCCAATGAAGGGTGTCCTTTAAATTAACATACATGACCTTGAAACCAAAATTATAATAATAAAGAAAACAGAATATGAGCTCTGGTTATCAAGTGCAAGAGCGTCTCAGATTCAACATTTCAGTGATTATTCCAAACATAGCCAGTGTCTATAAAGACTTTGGATGTTGTGGCGATTTGAAGTCGTAAAATCCCCATATGACTCAGTTCATCCTCATGATTATCGCATTGCTACAAAGACTACTCCTTCTCAATTCTCATTATTTGCTCCGCCCAAGAAAAATGGACTTGTTTAACCATTAGAGTACAAAAATATCATTCTAAGAATAGGGTTTTAGGTGCATGTATGTGATGTCGATTATACTTATGCTATTGTTCATTTCTTTCTTCTTATTCCTTCACCTCATTCATTCATTATTATTATTTTTTAGGGAAATCAACTCATCACAGTCCTTTGTCTCGAGGATAATGATGGAGCAAACAACACTACCCCGAGTTACTCGGCATAGTCATGATTTGAAAATATTACCATCACTCATGAAGCTAACTTTTTTTTTAATTTGGATGTGCATTGCAACCTTATTTACCCTATTGCTTCAACGAAGTGACCTAAAATTTCCATACTCTTATCCGATCATGCCTATTATTAGGCTTAGAACCTTGGAGTGTTTTTTCTGTATTCATTCATCATTATTATTTTCAATTGTTAACTATAATTCATTATTATTTTTATGTACATATACTTATATTTCAATTGTCAATTATAATCCCTTAACGCATAGAAGTCTACGCTTAGAATTTCAATTTCAAGCAACTTTGTATGGTTAAATTTTGGAACTTTTTCCTTACCGAATGTCATCAAAGGAGTAGTAATCTTACATTGTTGACCAGAGTCTATTAGGGGGGAAATAGACCTTGTCATTATCACAACATCCAATTGATCTCAGAATCGATGTCACATCTAGCAATTAATATCCAATGACCTACAAAGGTAAGAAAAGATATACATATACGCGCTTTCAAGGTCATTGTATGTTAAGCAAAATGCATTTTTATTGGAATAAAAATCCCCAATCATGACATATGCCCCTTTTACAAAAAGATCTCTGCTACATTCGGGCCAAAGGTAGTAGATTTGATTCCATGCATTACTTCAAAAGACACTCCTAAATGCAAAGGTGTCCTATCAAGACGACATCTAAAGTCAAAATTATGGACAAAATAAAATATATAGCTTTAGATTATTCTTCAGGTGTTAACCCGTCCTGGCCTTCTTGGCCCAGTACAAACTCGCCCCAATTCTTGTGTATTCTATTGTTGGATCAATTCTTGAGTTAAAATTCCATTGCTAATTAGCTTCTTGATCTCTTCCCACAATGGTCTACACTTTCTGGTAGGATGCCCCGATGCCTCCGTATGAAAATCGCATGTACTGCTCGAGTCAAAACTATGAGCAGATGAATTAGGCGTAATCTTCATCGGTCTGAGAATAATATGGCGACTCTCAACCAAACAAGGAAATATATCCGAAATGGATACCCCAAATACCTCTAAATTTGCACTTGTTCGGGGAACTTTTCTTGACGGCTTAGATGGAACAACGAGCATTCTTCTTTTGCGATTATGAGTGTTTTGGAGACAACACTCATTTACCTCTTTTTCTTCTTCTATTTCCTCATTAGTTTGGTCTTTAAACCTAGACCCCAATTTTCGTTCTTGGATTGTGTACTCTATTCTCTCTCCCACGGCCATGAAATCCTCAATTTGATCCTTGATTTCTCCAGCATTATATAAAAGAAGGGGGTGGGAAGATTTGCATGAAACATGGGAGTCATTTCCTCCTCAGTTATGAGAGGCTAAACTTGGGGCCGCCAAACTTCTCCACCTTAGAGCATAATTATTGAAGCTCTTGTCTGGTCTCATTTTCATGCTTTGAAGATAATGACGAGTCAGTGCTAGGTCTAAAGCATATCTATATTGTATTAAAAAGGCATTGGCTAAATCGTCCCAAGACCGAATCTGAGCTTTGCTCAATCAGTTATACCAAACTGTAGTAGGTCCCACCAAACTGTCGTAGAAGTAGTGGATCAACAACTATTCATTCTTTATGAAGCCTTCTATCTTTATGCAAAACATGGTCAACTGACCCCCAGGCAACTTGTACCGTCATACTGCACGAATCTGGGAATCTTGAAATTCAGAGGAATGACCAAGTGAGGGACTAAACAAAAAATCCCTTGTATTGAAAGTGTCTATCTTCCCTTTTTTTGATTTCTTTCTCAAACCTATCTTCTAATTGCTCGAGTCTTTGTTCTATTCTTTCTCTCAACTAGTTCTCGGATACTGTCATCAAACCCATAAAATTTTATTATTATTATTTAATTAATACATGAGTGCATCATAAATGTCTAAAATGTAAAATAAAAACAATAAGTATGAACCATCACAATGAATGCTAATGAGGTGTTGATTCGCCAATAGTCTTTTAGGAGGATTTTTATAAAGAAATGGTGTCTGTATACAAAGGATTGACAGTATTCTACAACATCTATTAGCAACTCTTCTTGGAGCGAAATACATGCTCGATGCCCCACATCGGTCTCCTCTCTATTTGTTTCATGCTTATATTATCTCCAACCAAAGCATTATCAATCTCTGTACATTACAGTACATCTTTTGGTTTATAAAAAATACCCTAACATGGAATATTTTTGAATCAATGAAATGCAAGCATGAATGCAATAAGGTATTAGTCGCAAAATGATCATCATAGAAAGACTTTCATTGAACAACCGAGTCATCTTTCTTTCATGTTCCATTGTGGGATTCATATTCTGACTCAATGGCATAGCTGTGTTAGCCACATCTGCTACTTGCTAAGCCACTCAGCGCACTTGAGCGATGACATTCTTCATGTCATTGTCTTTCTCTTGTATTTCTCACTTAGCTTTTCTTAGCTGGAGAGTTATCTTTTTTACGCTTTCATAGCCAACTTATTCGTAGGCTTCGGCACGAATCTTGCTCATACGTAAAGAAGTCCTAAGCTCATCTATTTGTTCCCTGAGTGTTGCGTTCTCTATTTGAAATGTGCGGGATTCTTTCTCACTCTGCTGCAGACTTGATTTTAGAATCTCATTCATATCTAAAGTGCTTTCCAACTCATTCTTAAGGATGTCGCGTTGGCTCTTGGCTTCCTTCAACTTTTGTGACAACAATTGGGCTCTATTTTCACTAGCCTGGCCTTTTCGCTTCCAATGCCCCAAATTGTTCATTAGTTGTAGGATGCCATTATTCTATTCTTCAAAAGTGTCACCCAAACCAGGATTCCGGAACATGCAGTGAAGCTTCTGATCTTGTCTTGTACTCTTCAGTTTCTCATTTAAATTATCTATCTTTTGTCTGAGCTGGTGGTACTGGAATAAGTCATCTTCTTTTGGGATGCCTCTATTTTTTATCTCTAAATTTGACTCGCTTTCATTCAACCCTTGCCCTGAGTCTTGGCTCTTTTTCAACTTTGCCCCTCGTGTGTTCGTCGGCTCACTATAGAATCGAGGTATTTTGTATTCGAAACTCAATGCTCCCGCATTGATAATATTTTAAACTCGGGTCTTCAAAGCCCCACAATTTTTTGTAGTGTGACCCGAACTTTCTAAGTGGTAACCACACATGGCACACTGTTGTAACCTTTCGGGTAAGGAGGTTTTTATAGAATAGACTGAACAAGGGTGATAAGGTTTCTTTCAATAAGCATTGGGAGCAGCTCAGTGTACCTTACAAGAATTGGGACGTTCATCTTTACATTGTTGGTTTTTTCTGGACCAACCTCTATTTTTTGGGATCTTGACTCAGATGTACCTCCCACTGGTTTGTTGATGTGAATCACAAAAGGGTTCGAGCTGTCGTATTTACCGATGTTGCTTTGCTTGGGAGTGGGATTCTGACAATCGAACTCTTTATTCTGACTCTTGATTGGCTTTTCTTCTGGCTCTACAGACCCTTTGCCTTTAGCCATAGCGGTCATCATACTTATCATCTCGGCCATCTGTTTCTTCAATTCATGTACTTTATCCCAATCATCTCCAACACGAGTATCAATCACCCTATCTGGTTCAAACTCTTCGATAATTCGCCCTCTCTACTTTTCTGAAAATGCTCAGAATTTGCCCATTTTATCTGAATACGAGACATCTTGTCCATTATGACTGCCTTCTACAGTGATGTCCACTTGCGAAATAAATACCTTTATTGTAAGTCATGAAAATGCGATGCTCATAAAGATGACAAAAGGGCAAACACAAAAAGAAAATTGTGTCAACTTAATAAGAATAGTCTAAATAAATGGTTAATAAACAAAAACAATTTAAACACTCAAACCAAGCAGTTAAAATATAAACAAATAAACAAAAATACAAACAAAAAAACTTAAACAGGTCATCCGCTAAACGGACAGAGTATTGGCATGGCTCTAATAGGTAGGCTCTATGTATTACTATATGCGGTTAAATTCTAAAGTAAATGGTACTTGAACTGTCTCTCGGGCATCGATTCGAGAGAATACGACCCATATACCATACAAGAGTGTAGGCCCCATGAAATATAAGGATCAGATTCGGAACATGAATTACAACACTATAAGGAGGTAAAAACCTCACGAAGCGAAGTAATCACTCTCACTTAAAGGTTCTAAGACTACTATATGATGTCAAAAAATAAACAAAAAAGATTTAGGAATTAAAAATTAAATTAAATCAAATTTAAATTTTTCTTAATAAATACGATACGAACCTAACTAAGGGTTAACTCTCTTTTTATTTTTGAAAACAAAAATTTTTTCCTCAGTAGAGTCGCCATGCTATAGCGACTATTTTTTTCTGAAAGTCGCTACGAAAAATTAAGAAATCGTATTTGGGGGATTCCGTTTTTATTGACAATTTTATTTAAAAGGGTGATTTTAAGAAAACTCGTATTTAAAAAATATGGAGTTGCCATCGGTCACTTGGATAAGGTAGACCGGACACCGAAAACAAAGCCAGAGATTTAAATTGAGTTTGGGAGTCAGTTACGTATGGGGAAGTGTTAGCACCCCCGATATGCCCAAAATTGGTACCTATAGGGTTCGTGTCATAATTATTAAAAATTCGATTTAATTTAAAAATTAATTCCTAATATGCATGGTTTCGAATATAAAAATTTATAAATGGTGGTACCAAAGAAAGATGACGCTCGGAGACCGAGACGACACTCCCCAACAGGGTACCGAAAATTTAAAAAGCAAAGTTTAAACATGTCAAAACTATTATTAGAACGAAGATATGAACGTAAATATGTAAATGACATAAATAAAATAGTAGGCAAAGATCAAATACGTATACATGAAATAAAGACTAACTCATAATATTGCATTATAAAGGATACATAAGATAATATAGAATGAAATTAAACACATATTATAAACAAGTATCATACATAGCCATTAAACATATAAACATAATATATATATAAAAGTAAAAGGATATTGAAAAAAGGGTAAAACTTTGATACAAAGGCTGTGTAAAATTAATTTTACACAAGCCTATGTATTTACACTATAAAAACTCAAATCCTAAATTCCTAACCCTAAAAACTAAACCCCGCACTCTAAACCCTAAACCCTAAATTCTAAACACTAACCTTAAATTCTAAACCATACAGCCTAAACCCCTAAACCTCAAATCCTAAACTAAAACCCTAACCCCTAAAACTAAAAGCACGTGTAAACTAAAGTTTATACGGCATGTGTATCAAAGTTTTTTCCTAAAAAAATAAATAATGTAAATATACCAACAATTAAAAAAACCAAAGCAACATGTATCGAACGAATAACAATAACGAACAACATACATTAAAAATAACAAGATAATTAACATGTCAAATATATATAATGAACATTAAAAAGAATATAAGACTGAAATTACATGAAATTAAAAGAACATGGACCAAAAAGAAATTAACCCATAAAGAACAGTATCAAATTGAAAGAAAAAGGACCTAATTGAAAACTGTAAAAAGAAAAGGGGACCAAAGCATCAATTTCACCACTAAAAAATCAGATTTAAATACAATAGGGATGAGATTGAAAACTTTTAAAAATATTCAGGGATCACGGAATGAATTTTGAAAGGCATAAGGGTACCGAAGTTATTAATTTTGGGCGGAATGACTTTTTAAGAATTAAACCATTTTTAAGATAAAACGGTCTATAAATAGACTTAATCAGTTCAATTTTTGGCCTTTAGCCATTTAAAAATTTTAACCCGAAAAAAAACTCCCTCTATCTCTGATAAACACCTAAAAATCCAGAAAAACCCTCAAATTCAGATTAAAACCCATATTTTTATGAAGAACATTCAAAGCCTTACCCAGAAACCACCCTTTGAACCCAGAAATCGATGGTGGTCCAGCTACTCCGGCCACTACGACCAACCGCCAGCCACTTTTGGCTGCCACTCCCGGTGCTAAAAAACCCCAAAAATCTTTTTTTTCTTTCTAACCCAAATCTGATGCTGGATTTTCAAAATAAAGCCCTATTTGCCTTTTTTATTTTAAAAAATAAAACCCTATTCGAACCCTAGTCGTTCACCATGCACGGCTCGAGGTGATACCATGAGGCTTATCACCAGACGACGACCCTACGACAGAGGTAAAATCTTTTCCCCTTTTCTTTTTATATTACTTCTTATTTCGAACTGCAAATAAAAAAGGTAGAAATATACCTTTTGAAAGTTTCTTTTTTTGTTATTGATTCTCTCTAAAATTTATTACATTGATTCCTTAAATTTATATTCGATTTCCTTCTCTTTTTTTTGTTTACAAGCATAAGAAACTATTATTGCAATCACTGTGACCAATCTTTATTTGATGTTTTTTTTTCTTTTTTTATTGTTTTCGGCCATACTTGGTGGGTGAGCCGGTGAGGGGAGTCGTACGGCAGCACGGGAGATCCGGTGGAGCAGCCACGTGACAGAGAAGATAAAGAGTTTCTTACGACCAGATGCATTTTGGGCCGTTGGATCAGATCTGATCCAACGACCGAGGATCCTCGAAGATGGACGGTCCTGATTGCATCTAGAGATTGACGTGGCTTTCCTGGATCATACGCTTGAGGATGCGAATGGTCCCGAGCGTGTTCTCCACTCACGACAGTTGACTGCGCATAAGAAGATGATGTTAGATTAGATATAATTTAGGGCTTTTTTTAAATATATTAGGGCCTGGCCAGTTGGGCTTTGTAATATTATTACTTTTTTAATTGTAATTGGACTGGACAATCTTAATAATAGTGGGTTTTTATATTTGCAATATAATTTGTTTCTTTCTTTTTATCCCATAATAATACTAATAATATAACATGCCATACATATATTTATACGAACATACAAGCATACATACAATATTAACACACGTACATTCAAACATACATGCATATTATATACAAGCATATAACTTACATATATAATAAATAAATATACAAACTTTAATACATCTATATTCACGTATTTATACATATACATACGCACATAAATAATAACCACACATTCATGCATACATTAATATTAATAATAATAAATACATACATGAAAGCAACACATACATATAATATTGATAAACATATGCATTACCTATATTCATATACAACGTACATATACACATACTAACACTAATATATACATATGGACCCATACATATTCGTAAATTTAATAACATTAAACACTCATGGCTATAGTAATAATTACTTTGTAAACAATACTTAATATTATAATATTATACAACCCAGACAAAAAAATGAGTGATTAACTACGAATCCAGTGTGGAAGATCGTGCATCACTTTAGGGGTATTTCCGAGATTAAGATGTTTATGTGGTTGGTGTGTCGTGAGCATGTTATGACTAATGTCGAGCGCATGCGACGGCACATTATGGTAGATAGCAGTTGTCCAATTTGTTAGCATCCTGTGGAAGACATTGATCACGTCATTCGTCGTTGTCCTATGGTATTGTCTTTATGGTCATCCTTCATAGAGGGGAATAAGCTGAATGAGTTTTTGGAGATGGATTTGAAGGACTAGATAGTTGTGAATCTATCTAAGCCAAAAGATGTGGTCTAGGAGGTTAAAGATTGGGATTTAATGTTCTGTTTTATTATGTGGAATTTGTGGATTTTTTGCAATGAATTTATGCTCAATGTTGAAACATTGGATCATCAATCTATACTAGATCAAAGTAAGGACCTTATGATTGCAACGTGTCAAGCTTTGGCGATGAACAACTTGTTGGGCTCAAAGAATCAACCGAAATTGCTTTCCAAGTGGTGGAGAAGTTGCTAAAGAGTGACTTTTGTAGGAAGCAAAAAAATAAAAAAAAATGACACAAGAATTTTAGAGTGGCTCGACTTTCTAACCAAAGCCTACATCCGCTACCTTACTTCCCAACTAAGGATTTCCCAAATCCACTAAGAATTTATTCCCCTTTTACAAGGCTTATGTGGCAACCATTACAACCTATACTCAATTACCAAGCCTAGCATCCAAAGCTTATAACCCAAGCTTTGGGAATCCTCTCTAACAAGAGAAAATAAAGCAAACAATAAATTTTCTCTTAGGTATGCGTTTGCACTCTTGCTCTCACCCAAAATCCTAATACACTTGAACATACATAAACATTGTAGCTCACAAGTTGCTTAAGGATTACGACTTGACAATCGAATATCATTCGGGGAAAGACAATTTTATGGTGGATGCGTTAAGTCGTAAGGTTGCGGTTGAGCTTAGAGCGATGTTTGCAAGGTTGAGTGTGACACAGGAAGGTGGGTTGCTAGCTGAGTTGCAAGTTAAGCCTACATTATCGCAAGTGATCAAAGCTAAGCAATCGTTCGATGATTCTTTGGTTCCTCATGTCAAGGACATATCGGAAGGTAAGCCATCAGAGTTTCATTTTGATGATGATGGTGTCCTGTGTTTTAAAGGCCGAATAGTAGTGCTGAAAGTTGCAGAGCTTAGGCATACTATTTTGGCAGAGGCACATTCTAGTTCTTTTTCTATGCACCCCGGTAGTACCAAAATGTATCATGATTTGAAGGAAAGGTATTACTGGGTTGGTTTGAAAAATGATGTGGCGGAGTTTGTATCTAAGTGTATGGTATGTCAGCGTGTAAAGGTTGAATATCAGTTTTCATCCGGGTTGTTACATCCGTTGAGAATTTTATAGTGGAAATAAGAAAGAATCGCCATGGATTTTGTGACAGGATTGCCATTGACACCGGCTAAAAATGATTCCATTTGGATGATTGTTGATCGGTTTATGAAGTGTGCACATTTTCTGCTGGTGCATCGACGTACACCTTGGATAAATTGGCAGATTTGTACATCGCTAAGATTGTGTGGTTGCATGGGGTACCTAAGTCTATTGTTTTGGATAGAGATCCGAGGTTTACAGTAAGGTTTTGGAGATGTTTGCATCAGGCCTTGGGTTCAAGGTTGAATTTTAATACCGCGTATCATCCTTAGACGGATGGACAGTCTGAGCGTGTTATCCAGGTTTTGGAAAATATGTTGAGGTGTTGTATTATCGAGTTCTAAGGAACCTGGGAGAAGCAGTTACCTCTGGTTGAATTTGCTTATAATAACAGTTATCAGGCGAGTATCCAAATGGCTCCGTATGAGGCGTTGTATGGCCGGAGGTGTCGTACACCGTTGTGTTAGACCGAGGTAGGGGAAAAGCATGTTTCCTTACCACGTGTGTTAAAGGACACAGATGAGAAGGTTAAGCTTGTAAGTGAGCGCTTGAAAGTGGCTACGGATCGTCAGAAATCTTACGCGAATTTGAAGCGTAGAGAAATTGAGTATGCAGTTAGTGATCGTGTGTTTTTAAAGGTGTCACCGCAGAAAAATGTGATGTGGTTCGGACGTAAGGGTAAGCTTAGTCCAAGATTTATTAGATCATATGAGGTTGTGGAGTGTGTGGGTCCAGTGGCTTATTGGTTGAGGTTGCCTCTCGAGCTTGAGAAAATTCATGATGTGTTTCATGTTTTGATGTTGCGGAGGTATCGTTCAGATCCATCGCATGTTATGCCAGTGGAGGATGTTGAGTTGAGGCCGAATTTATCTTATGAAGAGGAACTTGTAGAGATCCTTGATACTAGCAAGAAGGTTCTGCGTAGCAAGACGGTTGAGCTTGTTAAGGTGTTGTGGAGGCATCGCGGTGTTGAGGAAGCCAGGTGGGAACGCAAGTCGGAGATGCTGGAGCAGTTTCTGCATTTGTTTCCTCCAGGTAAATTTTGAGGACAAAATTTCTTAAGTGGGGGAGAGTTGTAACGCCCCAGTTTTAGGCCTAGCGATTGAAGGTCTTTCCTTGATATGTTTTCTCTATTATTTTACATGCTGCAAGTATGTTCATATAGGATAATAATTAAGCATCTCGATGAGATAAAAGAAAAAATGGTCTGACTTTTCCTAATCTTTCTCTGATTTGCTCCGGCAAACCTAATGTAGTTCTCTCGATTCGGTCGGGCGTCTAGGCCGGGTCGAGGGGGTTAGATAAATTTTGTTAAAATAGGCTCCCCTTACTCAAGCATCAAGTGAAAGGTTAATCCAACAAATATATGATTAACTAGTTGAATTAAAAAAATAAACAAAATTAAAACAAATACAATTCAACTAATTTTTACCACTTGAACCAAAGGTAGGATGTGAAGCCTTCCTTCTTCATGTGATCTCCCTTGTATGTATAGAGTCCCCCTTAATTTCATCACTTGTTGATCAAAGCTCCATCACACCTATAAAAAGACAATCATTTGATTTTTGGTATCCAAATTGCTTAGGATCCATAGGTTTTAGTGGCATAAACTTTAGTCCCCTTAGGAATCCATTTTTCAATTTCATCTTTTTTATTTGAAGTAAATAGTCCTTTTGGGACCCCATATATTTCTAAAACATTTTCCATTAAAAAATCTAGGGGCACTAGATTGTCTTACATGAAAGTTTGATTTTCCAAAATTGTTTTTCTTTTCAATCTCATTGGAAATCAAATCTTTTTCTTTCTTAAGATCATCTACTTCCTTTTGATGATCTTTTTCCAAACTTTAAAGCAAATTTTGCAAATTTAAAACTTTAAGCTCAAAATCCTACATTTTTTCTTCAAATTCTAAATTGGTTTTAGAAAGTAAATCATTTTCGATTTTCAATTTTGAAATCAACTTTTTATTTTTCAAAAATGAATCCTTGAACTCAAAAACCAATTCGTCATAGGCCTCTTGTAGCTCATAAAAAGTATAAGAATTAGAAATAGATGAGTTAGGAGCTACCTCTCCCTCTTGGAGGGCCATAAAGCATATGTAGGCTACCTCATCTTCATCGGTGGAGTCTTCACCACTCAATGTTACCACATATGCTTTCTTTAAAGATAATCTCTTTTTGATGAAGAGAGGGCAATTGTATTTGGCGTGCCTCGACTTCTTGCATTCATAACTCTTGTGGGGATCCTTCATCTTCTTCTTTGATTCATTCTTGGATTCTTCCTTTTCACTCTTCATGAATCGGGCAAAATTTTTGAAGATATGAGACATCTTTTCATCCTCACTTGAATCTTCTTGATGGCTTGTGAAGGATTTAAGAGCTACTATGTTTAGATCTTCAATTCTGAGCTCTTTGATCTTTTATTCCTTCTCCTCTTTCAATCGTTTGGACATCAAATCATGGATAAGAAGAGACCTAATTAGCTCATCAAGTTTGAGCTCATTTAAGTTCTTGGCTTCAATGATAGTCGTCTTCTTACTCTCACATAATTCAGGAAGTGAATAAATCAACTTCTGAATGAGTTTTTCTTCCAAAATCTCCTCTCTAAGACCTTTGAGTTTGTTGAAGATTGTGGAAAAATGGTCGAACATACTCTTGATGTCTTCTTTCGGGTCCATCTTAAAGTTTTCATAGTTGAGGTTGAGTAGACCAATCCTTGTCTCCTTTACCTCGTTTGAACCTTTATGGATCACTTCAAGTTTGTCTCAAACATCCTTGGTACTCTCACAAGAAGAAACCTTTACATATTCGTCCGGGCCTAACTCACAAAATAGAATGTGTAAAGCCGTGCAATTAAGCTCCATCTTATTGCGATCATCTGCACTCCATTTCGCCCTGCTTCGTTGTGGCATGAACGGTCTATCAAAAACTATATCCCAAAGACGGTAGTCTTTGGCTCTTATGAATAACATCATCCTATTCTTCCAATAGGCATAGTGTTCACCATTGAAGAATGGTGGCTTGTCAATAGATTGCGCCATGGAAACCAGTTTATAGAATGTTGGTCAAGCTAGCCAGGATTGTCTCAATAGGATGTTAATCCTTCACGATTAAACCTCGCTCTGATACCAAGCTCAAAGAATCAATTGAAATTGCTTCCCAAGTGGTGGAGAAGTTGCTAAAGGGTGATTTTTGTGGGAAGCAAAAAGATAGAAAAATGACACATGAATTTTAGAGTGGTTTGACTTTCTAACCAAAACCTACATCTACTACCTTAGCTTCCCAGCTAAGGATTTCCTAGATCCACTAAGAATTTCTTCCTCTTTTACAAGGCTTAGGAGACAACCTTTACAACCTAGACTCAATTACCAAGCCTAGCATCCAAAGCTTACAACCCAAGCTTTGGGAATCCTCTCTAACAAGGGAAAATAAAGCAAACAATAAATTCTTCTCTTAGGTATGTGTTTACACTCTTGCTCTCACCCAAAATCCTAATACACTTGAGCATACATAAACATTTTGGCTCACAAGTGTAGTCTATACAAAGAATGGGAATTAAAGCACAAAAGACTTAATTACAATCATAGATATGTTGGCATGTTGATCATTAGTTGTTCTAGGTGCTTGAAGGGTCTTTTTATACTCCCAAATGAGTTCCTAGGCATTGGAGACTATTGGGGATGATTTAGAGCAGTTGGAGACTTTATTTCTCACTATAAATATAGTTCTGGAGACATTTGTATCGATACACGGGTAGCCGTATCGATACTCATTCTTTAGAAACTAGTCGTTATGATCTTCACAGCCTTAGCGTATCGGTACGACTTTGGACCATATCGGTATAGAGGTTCGATATGCTGTAGGGAAATAGCCGTTGAGGGTTTTGAATCTAGCCGTTGAGGATTTGAAAAGAAAGGATCGGTACGCCTATAGGCATATCAGTACGACCCTCTCCGTATTGGTACGTATAAGCCTGTACCAGTACGAGTTTTCAGTTCTGAAAAATTACTGTAGCTAAAACCCTAAAGTGTATCGATACGGGGTATAACCGTATCAGTACAGTCGTGTTGAAGACTTAAGTTTGGCTACTTTAAAACATTTTAAACACTTCCAAAACCTTTTGAAAATACCTCAAACTTATTTTCAAGTTGTTTGGACTTAAAACATTTTTGAAATCTTTTCAATTTAGTCCAAAACTAATTTTCAATTATTATATCAAAACAAATATCCTAAACAACTCTAGACCCGAGGAGTTTGCGCAATTAGGGAGTGGTCACGTTCGTTAGACTCTACCCCCCAAGGGATTGGATTAAGGTGAATACGGACGGTTCCAGGAATTCGAGAATTGGTTTGGCATCTTGTGGTGGGGTTCTAAGGGGACACGATAGTGTGTGGATTATAGGGTTTGCCAAGTTTATTGGGCATGCTCGGTGCTTGAGTCAGAGCTGTGGAGCGTTTATCTTGGTTTGGTATTGTGCTGGGATCTTGGATATCGTCGGGTTTTGGTCAAAGTTGATAACTCGGATGTGACCAGGTTAGTTCGCCAGGAGGTGGAGGGCTTTGCTGCTCCAACGTTATTGTTTCATATCATCTCTTTGTTGAACCGGGAATGGGAGTTTCAGGTGCAATTGATTCCAAGGAATAGAAAAAGGTTAGCGGATGCGATGACCAAGATGGTTGATCCAGACGTGTTGGTTTGTGCTAGGTTTGAGCATTCGCCTGCAGGGGTGCTGGAGCTGTTGCAATTTGATGCGGTGTTGGATCACGAGCTGGCATAGAGGTTCCTGGAGGTTTAGCTTCTCTTATCTTAATTGAGGCAATATTAGTTGTCTTGGTTTACTTTGGTTGTTTGGTTTGTTTTAGCTTCTTTGTTGAGACGAACTCGTTATGTGTTTTTGTTTTGTTGCCGTGTGTACTCTTTTCCTCTAACTAGGTTTAGGGTTTTTTTAATGAAACACATGGGGACATAATCTCTTCTTTCACCTAAAAAAAGTTTTTGAAGTTTGTAGTTTTTCCAACCAACCGTGTAAGGAACAGACTAAATAGAATATAGTTTTCGAGTTTCACTAATTGGTCTAGTGGCTAAGGATGCTTATCCTGTCCCGTCTTGTATGGTTTCGAATACCGGTATAGGAATGTAATACATATCTGTTTAATAAAAAATATACTTTTCAAATTAAAAACAATAATATATTATGTAATCATACTGCATTTCGATTGGTTTGATAAATTTTGAAAAGAAAAAAAATCTTTTGGATTTTGGACTTGTTTTTCCAAAGAATGGAAAAGACGTTACAACTAATCTATGATTAACTGGATTCCATCTCATTAGTCTCCATCAATTTTAATTGGATAAACTACATTTTTTGTCATTTAATTTTATCTGTGCTTATGTTCTAGTCAGTTAACTTAAAAAAAATATTTTTTCCACTCAACTTTCGATTTATATCGGTGTAAAATTGATGCATATATTTTCTCCTCTTTCTCAATTTCTCGTTCGTTCAGATTTGAAAAAAAATAACTCGATTTGATGAATCAAAAGGAATATGAAAATATGGGTTTGAGAGAAAAATATTAGGGTTTTTTCATACGTTTATCAAAAAATTTAAAAATGTTAAAACTTAATGGCTGAATGATAAAGAATGAAATTGAATATTTTTAAAGTTTAGTAACCAAAAGAGAAACACAGTCAAAATTAAGTAGTAAAAAATGAAGTTTACCCGTTTCAATTAACCGAAGTATTGAGCAGGGAAAAACACTGAAATTTTGACACCTATAAGAAATTAAGACTGATAGATTTCATAGTCCAAAATTAAGTGAGTGAAAATCAATGACTAAAATTAACGGTAGGAAATGAAGAAATTTTCTTTGTATAAAACCATTATTATCTATACTTATATATATATATATATATATATATATATATATTGTATATGCATGTCTATTTCAACCAGCTAAGAAAATTCCTTGTTTTGTCTTTATAATGACTATTTCCATGCAGTAACGATGGGGCATAGGGACTTCGAAAATTTCTCATGATGCCAATGACCAAGACTCCAACCAATAAAAGTCTGATACCATTATTTCTTTGTATCACCAAATTAAAAATATATATATCAAAATTTCTTAATTAGAGAAGTGAAATAAATTTGAGCTCTCTGTCCTGAATCTCACATAGAACACTTATTTATGCAGCTGCAGCATCATCTTTACTCTACCAACTCTAATTTTACTTCCTCTTCTAAATTTGATCTTTGGGATCTCAACACTGATTGTTGCTCTTGGGAAGGAGGTAGCTGTGATTCCCTCGGTCATGTCATTGGGCTTGATCTTAGCTACATAAACCTTTCTGGCACCTTTCACTCCATTTTTGATCTCCATCATCTTCAACGCCTTAACCTTGTTGGAAACTACTTTCATTCCACTTTGCTTTCATACGGGTTTGATAAGCTCCCAAATCTAACTCATCTCAACATTTCAAGATCATGTTTCCATGGCCAAATTTCAATAGAGATGTCATACTTAACCAGGTTAGTCTCTCTTATCAATGTTATTGGATTGATGATTTTTATGATTTTTGTAATACCTCAAAATTTTGGGTGGTGACCAAAATGAATAAAATGAAAGTTTGGTGGCTAAAGTATAAACTTTGGAAAAGTTTAGGGACTAAATTGTAATTTCCAAAAGTTATGTATTTTAGTCCCTTAAATGAATATTTTGCCCCCAAGAATTATGTTTTCGTGTTACTCGGATTTTTCATACGAAGATTGTATTATTGGCTATAAAGTGATAAAGTTTAGAAAAATAATCGGATGATCGAATCGAACATTCAAGATATTTTGAAGAATGATAAAGCAAGGTCAAAAATGTCATTTCCATGTCTTAAAATGGTAGGATTTAACATGGACCATTGGATTTAAAGTATATTTTCCATGTTAAATATGAGCCATTAGATGAAAAAGGGCAAGATGGTAATTTTGGAAAATTCCAAGGGTAAAGTTGGTAATCACTAACTTATTGGTTTATTTTTGACCCTTGGATGAGTAGATTGACATGTGGTAAGATGTGGGACATTGGATTACAATGGCAAAATGGTCATTTTGTCATAAAATTAATTTTTTTATTTAATTCTTTATAAAATATGACAAATGGCCTAATTAAAAAGAAAGTAAAATTCAAGATTTTTCTTCACTCATATCCTCTTGTTCGAAACCCTCCAAGGTAAGAGAAAAAAATTTTCTTTTGGATTTTCAAGCTCGTTTAGTTGGGTTTTGGATGAAAGCATGAAACATGAAATTAATCTACATGAAATTCTCTATCTTTTGGTACCATTTATTCAAGCTTTCCTTGCTTGAAACCTTAGTTTTATGATTATGATAGATGGGATGCTTAATTTGGATGATTTAAGATTAGATTTTGATGAAGTTGTTGTAGAATCATATCCAAGCTTGTATTATGATTGAAACTACTTGAAAGTAGTTAAATCCTAATTTGGTTAAAGTTAGGGTTTTAATGTGAAGTTGAATTTGGATAGATTTTGATATGGAAATGATTGTAGAAGCTTGGAAATGATGTTTAGAAGTTAAATTCATGCTTGAATCAAGTTGGGAAAATTTGAGTAACATGACCCTTCATATTCGGCCTTTAGGGAAAATATTGGAAAAAAATTTGGAAATTTTCCCTAAGGCTAGAAATGATGTGAGAATAATTTTACAAGGCTTAGAATGTTGTTTGGGTCAATTTGGAAGTTTAAAAAGTATGGAGGACCAAATGGCATATTAAGGAAAAATTGAGAGTGAAATGGAATGTGATTAGAAATTAATGTGTTAAGCTTGAATGTATTCTTGGAATGCTTGAATGTGTTGTCTAATGATTGAATTTGAAGTTCAATGGCAAGGGACCATATTGAATAAGTTGGAAATATTGAGATGAATTCTAAAAGAATTCATTTTATGGTTATTTTATAAGATTTGAGAATGTCTTGTGAATTTGTGATGGATATGAATAATAAAGGATTTTTAGGAATTTTATTCCTAATATGTGCCTATGTTAGAATGATACTAACATACGCTTTGAAATGTATGTGTTTGGTAATCGATGATTTTATAGATCGTGATCGTGATCAAGATCGTAATACGAGCAAGGTTAAAGATAAGGAAAATGTTCAAGAGCAAAGCTAAAAGAGATAGTAAGGCTTACTAGTGAGGCATCAGGTGAGTGCAATGCATACATAACATGATACATGGACTTGCGATGAGTCTACCTTGTTTATATATGGGCATGATATTTATGTCATAGATCATATATTTGACATGTTTTAAATATGTCAAAGATTGAACATGAATGCATGGATCACTAGTTATTTATGAATGTTATTTCGGGTATGAACTGCCCATTGTTAAATTATGTTGATATATATTGCCATGGATGAAATAAATATGGAATATATGCCCAAGTATGTCATTGAGGGACAAGTTATAGTTGGCATGCCATAGAGTCCAGCAGCACGCTGCATATCCGGTTTAGCACTATAGTGTATATAAAGGACACTTAGTGCATATGGTGGGCACGACCTTATGTGTATTAGCACTTCGGTGCATATTTGACTCGATTACTCAGGGTCCTCATAGGTTTATATTTAGGCTATGGTTTATTGGTAAATAATTGATAAACAAGTGAAAGAGTTTATAAACTCTTAAAGTTATGGCAAGTATATTGGTAAGAAATTTACATCTGTTTTAAATTATGTTGATATATGATTAGCATGATGGTAATTCATATCTAGTGATTCATAATGCATGAATAATGTACATGTTATTAGTTATAGTTATGTTATATTGCATTGGATAATTTTAATGCCTCACTAAGTATATACTTAGCGTGTGATGGTTTTCACGCGTAGGTAAAAAGCGGAATCGGGAGTAAGGAGCTGGCATCCTACTTATCTGAAGTATACTTACGGTATCAGTAATAACATCTTTTGATGTGTTTGATGTGACTAGATGGCATGTATATGTTAAAGTTAATCAGTTTTACACTAGTTTAGACATGGTTTCTAATAGCATATAAACTAGTTTATGTTTATAGTGAATGATAAGTAGTTATATTAGATTTAAAATCGGATAATGACTAGAAAAGGTTAAATAGAACAATCGGGTAGATTTTATTTTAGGCAGTTATATTCCTTATATATCATAGATAAGAATTGTCAAGTTGCTGCCTAAAATTGGACTTAATTCGATGGGATAAAAATTCGAAATGTGACTCTACGCGATAAATGGTAAAATGAATAATTTATAATTTTTCTTATAAATACTAAAATGATACGTTGGTATATTTTTTATGTAATAATCTAATTGGTATTGGATATAGAATACTAGTTAGGGTGTTACAATTTTCCTCCACTGAAACTAGATAAACCAAACTTCAAGAATATGAGGTCTCTCAATCTATTTCATTTTCATGTATGCCACTCTATTAGTATCTTTCATTTTTCTTTATTATACATATTTATGGTTGGAAGAGGTGAAACTTTGGTCATTTGAAACTAGGACTCCAATAATCTATCAATGATAAGCCAACTTTTTGGCTATCTTAGGATCTTTCACTGTTTTATATATGCACTTGCATATCAGGAAAATAAAAAATATATATATATTTTTTTTTTGAACTAGAATAACATGCATAGACTCATTGATTGGGAGAATCATCTCCGAAGGAAGTAGAAATCCAGTTCAAGCCGGCTCATGCTGTTGGTAGAGATTCACATAACAATGATAAATGGATTAGGAATTGCAGGTTGGGGAATTGCAGCAATGTTAGACAGGTTGGGGAATTGCGAGCAATGTTAGACAGGTAGTTTCAGCCCTTTTCCCCTTATTCCCATGAATTGCTGTGTACTTGAAAAGCTTATTCACTTTTGCTTTATTTTTCAAATTATGCAGACCGCATTGCATGGTGTTGGCGGATTCACGTTGTCCGGAAATTGTGAGTTTGTGTAACAACAACTAATCTGCTTATGACTCTGACACAGATGCTGAGAATGCTTGGTGTTGTAGGAAAATTTAAGTTCTGCGATAAGGTCTATGATCATTAATATCCGGTTCATAAAAATTAGGAATTCGTCATCAATTTGTGAGATGGTGAAAACTATTATATGCAGAGCATTAATAATAAGACAATTGTTGATCTATCTGTTGATAAAGGCTACAAAGTTACAAAACCATGGAAAATAAAAGCCAGATAGACTAATAATAATATGGTTCCCAGAGTATGGATGATTAGTTTCATTGCACCAGGTAAGAGAAGTTGCGAAGGCCAGGCATTCTACTTTGGTGGCCAAAGGCATAATATTAAATACAAGCTGAAGTCCAACATTGACTGATTGTTTGAAGCTAAGGGAAAAAGATCGCCCACTGTGGGTGGGTTCACTAGGTTAAGAGCCTTGCGCTCTACCGAATGAGCTAGACGGGCTTGTATGGCATACTCCATGCATGCGAATACTTCTAAGTCCTAACCTTAAATTTAAATACTAAACCCAAGCCATAAAAATATACTCTACCCGTAGTTCTATAAACCTAAACCATAAACCTAAATTTTAGTGTAAAACATAAATAGGTACACATAAAAAAGGTATAGGATTTCTATTCGTGAAAGCATGGATCTTTTGGGCTCGAACTCCTGCAAAAAAAGGTAGTCTCCAAAGGAATTCCTCGTGGTCATCAACTTTTAACCTATAGGAAGTAAAGGGAGAGGAAAAGGTGTTAAGTGGTAACGAACTTCATTTTCTTTAAATAAGATCTCGAGTTCGAGTCTTGTGAATAAAAAACAATGTTATTTGTTTTTTTTTCTGAAATGGATTTCGATTCGAATTGCCTTCATAATCAGTTGAGACTTAAAGTAACCAAACACTGTACATCCAAAATTTTCAGATGAAAGAATGAAGTCCCTAACTACCCAAAAGGGGTACCCTTCCTCCTATCATATGATAATCGCCATCTAAATTTTGCTTGTCTCAAGAGTCCAATGTGCAAACCATATGCCCCAAATTGAGTACTACCACCTCCCCATTTTAGGCAGTATAGCAGGATTAGTACTGCTTTACATTCATAATTCTGACTTGTAACTACAATTCTACACCTTACAAGATACAGATATTGGCAATCCCAGTAAAGATGTAATATATATCGAATTATTTCCTTCATCAAGCTAACAGGGTCCATAGCTCAGTGGTAGAGCATTTGACTGCAGATCAACAGGTCACCGGTTTGAGCCCTGTTGGGCCCTTAATTGAGAATATTATTTCCCAATTTGTTCGAGGCATTTCAAAGTATAAGCATTATATATTTTTTAATTTTAGTTTAGTACAATAATATTTTTTGAATAGTCAAATAGTAGTATAATAATATTTAAATGCATAATTTTAAAATAAGAAATCATTTATCACCTTTTTAAAAAAATCATTTATCAACATAGATTGATTTAGTTAGTTAAATAATTATTAGCACTTTAATGAGAGTTAAGGTTCGAGTCTTACTAGTAATCTCATTTGACCTATAAAAAAACTAATTCCCTACATACATTATTTCGTATCATTTTCTTGTAATATATATATATATATATATATATATATATATATACACGTGATCACTGGTTAATTTTTTATGGCTTAAGGGGTACTTTTGCCCTTATAGTAGTCTCAATTTATTGCTTTTAACCCTATGGTATTTTCGCATCAATTTGGCCCCTGAAGTAGTTGAATTGCATCATAGTTTGCCCTTTGACTAATGGAAGCCAACGTTGACCGTTACGGTACTGACGTGGCAGTCAATGATGCTGACGTGACAGTCCACGTGTGAAGATGATGTGGCAGAGGGGTAAAATTGATTTTCTAATCGAGTTTGAGGGCAAAATTAATTTTCTGGTTGAGTACGAGGGCAAATTTGATTTTTAGGCAAAAAATATGAATTTAAGAAAAAATTAAAATACTAAAATGATATAAAAAATAATAAAATGTTTTATTAATATATGACTAAAAAATAAAAAAATTAAAAATATCTAAAAATAAGTAAAAAAAATATAAAATTAAAATATGAGAAGCTATTAAATTATAAATTATTCAAAAATAAAAAATTGAAAATAAACTCTACACTTTAATCCTAATTTCTAAATTGCAAACCCTAAATCTCAAGCTCTAAATTGCAAACCTTAAATCTTAAACCCTAATTGAAAATTTTATCAATCTAAAGTGATTATGAAACATAAAAGTATGCGTATAAATTTAATTTATCAAGTAAAGGGTGATATTTTATGGTTTAGGGTTTTGAAATTAGAGTTAGAGTGCAGAGTTTAATTTTTTTAGTATTTAGGCATATATAGGGGCACCAAAAAAGGTAGAGGATTTTTGTTCAGTTGAGAGAATAACATTAACCCTATTTTAGGATTCTTTCTCCCTTACATTATTTTAAGAGAAAGAAAACCAAAATTGTCCAAACTTTTTTTATGAAGGTTTTCATAATTTTTAATACGTTAAAAATATTTTTAAATTTTAATTATTGAATAATTTATAATTTATTAGCTTATGATATTTTAATTTTATAATTTTTACTTATTTTTAGATATTTTAAATAATTTTATTTCATTTTGAGTCATATATTAATAAATATTTTTAAAATATTTTATTAATTTTTATGTTATTTTAACATTTTCTTACTCATATTTTTTGCCTAAAAATCAATTTTGCCCTCGTACTCAACTAGAAAATCAATTTTTCCCTCGAAGTCGCTCGAAAAAAGTCAATTTTGCCCCTCTGCCACGTCATTTCACACGTGGATTGCTATGTCAGCATCGCAATGGTCAACATTGGCTTTCGTCAGTCAAGGGGGCAAACGGTGATACAATTCAACTACTTTAGGGGCCAAATTGATGCAAAAATACCATAGGGGCGAAATTGATAAATTGGGACTACTATAAGGGTAAAAGTAGTCCTTAAGCCATTTTTTATCATCTAATAATGTTACAGATTGATCATTTAACTAATCAAATTTATTTGTTAGTCATTAATTGATTTTCAGTCATCAATCGTTAACTGACAACAATTAACGATATATAAATTTTACTATAGGAAAACAAGTTTTTAGCGGCATTTTTCGAGTAAACGCCGCTATAGACACATATTTTAGCAAAGTTTGTCCAAAAATGCCACTATAGAAGTGTACTTTAGTGGCGCTTGTTAGACAAATGCCGCTATAGACACGTACTTTAGTGGCATTTTTGGGTAAATGCCGCTATAGACGCGTACTTTAGCGGTGTTTGTTAGGATTTAAATGTTTATATCCCACATCGACTCCATTTATATCTTACTGAAACTTTATAAAGAAGCGAAGCCAAGCATAAATCAACGAGCTAAGTAATGAGCAGAGGGATGCGGAAGGAACATAGTCAATAGTGGCGTTTGGTTAAACAAATGCCACTAAAGACAAGGTATATAGCGGCATTTGGAGGAATAAACGCCACTGAAGACAAGGTCTTTAGCGGAGCTTGTTCCGTTTGTTCCAACAAATGCAACCATATAACTCGACTTTTTGCGGCTTTTTTTGTTCACAAACACTGCTAACTATTGCGGCGTTTAATCTAGCGGCACTTCTTGCGGCATTTTTTCTAGCACCGAAAAGGTTTTTAGTAGTGCTTAAAAACGCCGCTATAGAGCTAAAACACGCTACTAAAAATCTGTTTTGTTATAAAGTTTTAATAAAAATATATAAAAAATTTAAATAATATATGAATTTCAATTTTTCAGAAGGACAACCGCCCCCTCCAGCTCTTCCATCAATCCCTGATTATATGAGAGATGTAAATCAATAGCTAAGCCCATAATCATATACAAATGGAAGCAACCAAATACAAAGCTTTATATACTAAGAATTATTGACTAAAATTGAAACATCGTTGTCAGTAACCTTTTCTTCCTCTCAAAGTATAGTTTCTTTTTTTCTTTTTTTTCTTTTTTAACCAGCGACGACATTAGACTTGATGTTGGTCATCGTTGTCGATTGTAATCACTCATTTTGTCCGGTTGTTAGTATATTATATTTTTATTATTAATGATAATATTAAGGTTTGACATTAGTGTATTTAATAATGTTATTATTAGTATATGTGTATGTGTGCATGTGTGTTAGTATAGTATGTATGTACATATATGTGATTGTAATTATATTATTGTATGTATGAATATTGTATGCATGTCGAATGTGTGTTTATTATATACATGAATGTATGTGTGTTTTATGTAATGCATGATTGTATACATATTATATAGTATGTACGTATGTTTATGTTTTTTTGTATGTATTATTATTATATTATTAATATATTGTTAACATTATTATTATTAGTTAGTATTAAAAAATAGATCTGAAAATAAAACCTTTCATTTATTATTGTCCAGTCCATGCACAAATTAAAACCCAAATAATTTACTAGGCCTATCTGGCTGGACCCAAACCCAACCTAATTAATTAAACCCTAATACATATCTGGTAACCCTGACACATCGTCTTCTTATCTTGCAGCCACTCAATCCTCGCCGTTAGATCAAATATTGATCTAACGATCTAGATTAACTCGAGAGAGACCCTCCATTTTCTCTCGAGGTGCGCGTGCAGCACACCGCTGGGACTGTTGACTTGCCCATGCGCCCGACGCTTCTACTCCTCCATCCACGTGGCACCGTCGTCGGAGATCTCACTGCCACCGAAAATCACGCTCACTCATTCAACCACCAGATATGCAAAACAATAAAAATAGAGGATTTTAGAACCACTATCATCATCAACAATAGGCTATGTACTCAAATTCGAATTAAAAATGGGGGATTTTAGAATCTACAATAGCTCTAGAATATGGTTATTATCATCTATGTACTCGGATTTAAAAACTGAAAGATCAGAATGTAAAGGGGGAGATTTTTATTATCAATAAAAAACATAGAGCCTTCTAAGGTAAAAAAAAATCAAATCTTTGTTCTTACTTTTTCAGTTCGAACCATAAACCAAAACAAAATAGATAAAAAAGGAAAATAAACAGTCTTTACCCTTTTGATCAGTTCGCCACCATGCATGATGGCCGAGGTCGCGCCGCCGAGGAACAGCGCTTCAGTTTTCCATCTTTTCTTTCTCCATAACAAGAGTTTAAAGTTTTAGTTTTTAAAAAAAATAATAATAAGAGAATTTTTTAAATGGATTTTGGTTTTGGTTTTGGTTTTGGTTTAGGTTAAAAAAACAAGGAAAAGTGTTTTTTTGGGGTTTCGGGATGTCACCGATGTCACTGGTGACGGCTGGCGTCTGCTGACACGGCCAGGCCACGTCAGTTTCTGGGTTTTTTAGGTGTTCATCCGAAAGATGAACACCTAGAGAGTTTTATAGACTATAAATTTTAAGGTAAAAAAATAATGGCCGAAAGTGATAACAAGGGCTGAGGAGGTCATTTTATAAACTAAAATTTTTTTAAATTGGTATAATATCCCCTTTAATCCCCCGCCTTAAAATAATAGCAACTTAAGGGTCTCCATTTTTTTTATTACTCTGGTACCCTTTCGTATATGATAATTACACGATTGGTCCTTCAGTGTTTTTATGGTTTTATTAGGTCCCCTGAGTGGTTAAAATCAGTTTTAAATGGGTTTATTTCTTCTTTTGGTCCATGAAATAATTTCAAGGCTCTCAATTAGGTCCTTTTTGGTAGTTTAATTAGAATTTTTTAAGGTTTAATTATTTTCTAGTCCTCGTTCTAGTTTCTGATTTTTTAAATTATTTCCTTATATTATTATTCATGCATTTATTGTCTCGTTTTATTTTTGGTAATTGTAGATATTGTTGTATTTGAAGTATGATTTGTTTGTTGTTGAGGTTGCCTATTTAATTTATTGTTAAATATGTTTATGCCACGTTAGATATTAAGTATGTATTACTTGCTTATATCTAAATATTATTATATATATAAAAAGATATTCACTATATCAAATATATATTGTTATTAGTATTCAATATTTTAATTTTTTAAGATATAATCCAAATCATTCCCTTTGAAACCCTAGCCGCTCTCTTCTTTGATCATTCTCTTTGAAACCCTAGCCGCTCTCTTCTTTGATCATTCCCTTTGATCGGTGGTCGGCAATCAATCTTAATATTGGTTGTCGACCACCGAATCTATTAGTTTTCTTTTTATTTTAAAAAGAATCTTTGCCTCTGTAGCACGCTCTTTCTCTATTCTTATGACACGCTTTTTCTTCTATCCTTGTGACATGTCTTTGTTTTTGTTTTGTGGTTTGGTTCATCTGTCTTTGTGGCATGTTTCAGCATACCCTATCGATTGTTGTTCGCACAGAGATTCAATCGGCGCTACTTTTTGATTTATGTTTTTGTCGGTGGTTACTTTGAAAGTTATATCCTCACTCGGTTGATGGTTGTTTGCCGATGAAATCAGTCCTGGGTAGCGGTACTCTTTGCTTGACAGTTTGGATTGCGCACCACTCCTTCTTCCTTCTTTATGCGTCTCGTTTGGACAGAGGCAAGGAGATTCAGGAAGCTGCTAAATTTTGTTGGTATGCTTATCTCCATAGAAGTTTTTATTTTTCTTTGTTTTTGGGTTGTAAGGATTTTTTTGGGTTGTTTAATCAAATATTCTTCTTCTTGGATGCGTTGTAATTGTGATTTTTCTATGGATTTAATAAAAAATTTAATGGCTATTTATCAAAAAATATTATTATATATATGTAATATGAAATGGCTATTTATGTACATATTTTAAAGTTGTATGTATATTAATACATATATGTATATATTGTTATATATGTTCTTATCATCATATTTAAAATACCTTAATGTGTAAGTTGTATAATATAGTTTTCATATTATGGTAAGTGGTATTTTTTGTGTAGAATGTACAAGTGTAAATTCATGTAGGTTTATTTTATTTTACTCTTTTATCTTGTATGTCATTTTTTTAAAGTTGCATTTGATATAAATTGTCAATGTGGTGCTCCTTTTTTCGACGGTAAACTTGGCTACCAGTTTAAGACGTAGATGGTAGTTTTTGTTTATCCATCGAACACTGAAGCCCTTTAAAATTAACTCACATATATAATCGGTCCTTAATTATATTATCATTTTAATTCATAAAATTCTTATATTAATAAAAATAAAAATTTTGGTGCCAATTTTGGGCGGTGTGGGGGTGCTAATCCTTCCTCATCTGTAACCAACTCTCGGACCCAAATTTTTAGAAAAGATCTCTGGTTTTTGTTTTTACGGTGTCCGACCTACCAAAGTGGCCGATGGCGACTCCCTATTTTTCAAAATACGAGTTTTCTTAAAATCCCATTTTTAAATATTTTTTCATTAAAAGCGGTAAACACTCCCTCAAATACGATTTTTTAATTTTTCGTAGTGGCCTCCGAAAAAAATAGTCGCTACACCGGTAATTTATGTTTCCTTTTATATTTTTTTAACTGCCTATATTGCACGTCTCTGTCTTATGGTATATTCTATGGCTACTTTTGTGGGTGTTTTGTGTTCTTACGGTGATCTTCACGATGCTTGTTTCTGATTCGTTTGTCGCTAGTCACAAATAGTTTGATACCCTTTTGGATTGTTGTCTTTGGGAATAGGCATGAAAGGTGGTTGCCGATTTTGGGGATTTCATCTAGTTTGTGTTTTGACAACTCCTCAAGGACCCTTCCTACAATGGCCGTAGAAATTTTCTTTGGTGCAAAGATGAAGTGCCTTATTTGAATGGTACAACGCTAATCTTTTTTTTAGATTTACCGTATTCTTTATTATTGTTTTTTAATATTTTAAAACCTCGAATAAGTTATGTTCTTGTTTTACTTTTATTTATCAATAAAGTTGTCTGTTGACGTGTCAAAAAATTGGGAACATCATTTATACATATTAACACACTTTCCTTTGCCGACCTACACAACATAAAATTTTAAAAAAGGCATAAAGTTAAAAAAAATCTCCAATGTTTAATTAGATAGTCACTTTGGCCTATGTTTTTTTTGAAGCACTTTAACCCTCAATGTTTCATTTTAAGTCAAAATGGTCCCTCCGTGAATGAAAACTGTTAGTCAACTAACTCTAAATAGTTTGAAATAACTTGACAGAATGAGACATCAACAGAAAAAATAATTTTATATTTCATATAATTTATAAAATTATTTTTGAATGACGTGCCATTTTGTTAAGTCAACACGTTTTTTCTATATGACACTGATAACATGCACTCCCATGTAGGGTTGTCACTTCATTTTAACTCATTCACTGTTAGTTACAAACCGTTTCATCCATTGTTGGGTCATTTTGGCCTCAAATAAAATGTTTGAGGGTTAAAGTGCTTCAAAGAAAAATAGAAGACAAAGTGATTATCCAATCAAATGTAGGGAATACTTTTGGCATCAAAGTACTTTAATTTGGAAATAAAAAGGTTGGACGATCAAGGGCAGGTAGTGGCATTGGCCGCCAAAATAGGAAAATTGCATTTTGGTCCTTTAAAATAATGAACATTCAAAATAATATAATAATAAGATTAAATTATAGTCGTAAAAAATTATATTTTAAATATGATCTTAAAAGAATTTAAGGGGTGGTCCCAATAATAAATGGTGACGGATTTTATCCAAGTGATATGGTTCGAATAATTTAATCTACTGGTGTGTATAAGTTTATCCCGATTTAAAATTGAACATATATACTAACTTATACCGGAATAAAATTATCAAAGAAAATCAGACATTAAAAAATTTTCTAGATTTGCCATAAATGCCACTATAGATGATGTAAAGGAAACCTACGAAAATGATTTAAAGAATAAGAGACATAACATGGGCTGGTGATTTATAAACAATTTCCAGTTTGATTGGCTTTTAGTGAGCTTTGGTTGTGATTTGGTCACCACCTCGTTAAAAGATTCTAGATCCACTTTTACTCTCAATATGGTTCCAATTTTGAGTTCGGATTTTTAGCTAGATTTATGAATTTGGATTCAAATAATTTAAAAGATGCAGATATGACACACTGTCGTTTCTAATAGGACTAAATTCTAAATGTACAAAGAATACAAGGACTTGGGGCATATTTTAACCATAATTTTTATTAAATCTAGAGGTAATTACATTATGAAAACAAATGTCGAGATTCGAACCCATATAAGATGAGATAACAAGAACATTCTTAACCACTCGACTAATTAATAAATCTCTACCGTAATTTAAATACATACTATAAAAATACAAAATAAATATGTTATGTAAAAATATTTAGGAACATTATATTTGAGGGCCGGGACATGAGCTGGTAAATGTGCTACTTGAACACTTCCGTGTACCCAAAAGTCTGAATACCCGATTTTAAAAGCTCCTACTTATCTATATTGACGTCTTTAATGTGTATTTTTTTTCATGTCCCACCATCATTATATTTGTAATATACCATTATTTTACTTTTTTCTAAAACAAGTAAAACCAACCTCTCTCTAAAAACTTCTCCCTTCTCTCTATGTTTCAAACCCTAAATCTATTTTTTTACTTATCCTTATATTGACGTGTATTTTTCTAAATTTCTATATTATTTTTTATTAAATAAAAAAATTACATTCTCGTACCGAAATTTAAACCTATATAAAATAAGATAATATAAGCATCTTTAACCACTAGGCTAATTAACGGATCTCCTAAATCTCTATATTTAACGTGTGTGTATTTTTCTTTTTCATGTCCCACCATCATTATATTTGTAATATATCACTTATTTATTTTTTTTCCAGAACAAGTAAAAACAATCTCTCTCTCTCTAAAAACCTTTCCCGTTCTCTCTATATTTTGAACCTTAAATCTATTTTTTTTAATTTTTTTAGGTAACGCCGCTTTTGGCCTTTAAGCGGTGGTCAGTCCTTCCTCCGTCTCTCTTCCCTCATTCCTTTCCTATCAACTTTATTTTCCCTCTTTCTCGTTTTAATTTTCTTTTTTTCGGCATTCATTTTCTCTAATTACCCGTCGATTATTTTGCTGTGAAACCTTTTTCTCATGTACCCAAGGCTCTATTCGGGTCTCCGTTTGGTCAAAAGAAGTTGAGAACGTTGATGAGATGTGGGTTCGACGCTTTGCCTCTAGTTTTGCCAGGCATTTTGGACGGTGGTTTTGTCCTCCGCCTCCTCCTTCGGTGGTTCTCTTAACTTTGTCCCCTGTTTCGCCCTCCTCCAATGATCAACGCTAATAAATTTAGAAGGGATGACTCCGATAGATTTTTTGTTGCATCACCTCACCGCTCTTTTCCTTCTGTGGCCATGGAAGCGACCATGTAGGTTCAAGATTGGTGGCTGACTTGATGTCTCTCCCTCTCTCCCTCGCCGGTCCTGGCTTCTCCCTTTGAAATGGATGTTGGTTGACCCCGGTTATGTGTGTTTCTGCTTTGTTATGTTTGTTTTGTGTTTTTTTTTTTTTTTGATGTGATATTTTTTATATGTTTGTTTTGTTTTTTTTTTCAATTGTGTTGTATTATCTTTTTTTTGTATGTTTAACTTTTTCTCTGTGTTTTTGTTTGGCTATGTTTATGTTTAAAATATTTTTTTTAAAACAATAATTAATCTTTATTATAATCAATCTCACCTCCATACAAATGAGCACTTAGTATAAAAGTACTCAGTTGAGTGTGCTGGAATTGGGAGAGTTGGCATTTGATTTAAAACTGAAACCGACAGTGGCAAGAGCGAGAAACAAAATTAAAATCACTGCCGTTTTTTATTGTTTGAAATTTGAATGATTGTATGATTTTGATTTAATCCTTAATTTAAAATCGAATGATTTTGATTTTTCACCTCCTATTTAATTTCAAACAAACAAATTGAAAACGACTCATCCTCCTCAAAACCATATCATATGATCATTCACAGCAACCTTAATTTTTAATCCAAAACCAAACATCAAAGCGTTGGGTTTTAATATGATGTTTTACCTTTGTCAAGAAAAGAGAGTAAGCTGAATGGGAATAAGATAGATTAGGTTAATAACACAAACATGTTTTTAAAAGACAAGAACAACACATGGAGATGGGAAGTGATGGAAGACATTCACTTTGGCAGCAGCACAGCTGATATCTACAAGTGGGCTGACACTTGACAGTGAGAAGAGGGGCAAATGCAATCTCACAAACTAATCCCTCCTGTCTCTCCTTTTTTATTTTATGGTATTGATGAAATTGAAACTCTAGTGTTCTTTTTCAAAAGCTTCGACAAAGGAACGGAGCTCGCCTTGCCCATTCTAAGCAACTCGACAGTATTTTCTTCTTGCATCGTATTTTTGTTGGGGACCCGATGGTTTCCGCTTCGTTTCAGCTCAGCATCTCCCACATCACTTGGACATCCTCGTACTCGCACGAGTTCGCATCCTTCGGAAGCTTCATATGCCCTGTTTTGGACCTCTTCACAATTAGCAAATAGTTCCCTTACAAGATTGAATATTTCATACAAAATGAAAGAGAAACCCTTTCCTTGAAGCAGAAGGTCGGTAACTAAGACTTACCGCTTTTACGAACGCCGATGCGGGCGGCGACACTGGTCCAAACTCTGCGAACCGAAAGCATCATTCTAGCAAAGGCCTGCATTCTCCTACCAACCCAAACGAAATCAATTCTTTTTGGTCCACCTGAGAGGAGAGAGATCAAAAGGAGCAGATTTCAACTTACCTGCGAATCAAATTCCCCAAAAAAGAATTAAAATCCATCAAATTTAAATACCAAATCAAAATATAAAAAAAGAACGGGAAAAAAGCATTAAAAGGGAAAGACAACCTTCTCTTTCGTTCTCTGTCTTTATTTCTTTTTTTTTCTTCTTTTTCCTCTCTCCTTTAGGGTGACTAAGCGCTATTCCGTCTTGTATTTTAATGGCTTCATTTAAAAAAAAACGTACGGGGAATGACGTCACGGTGTGCCTTCCTGTAGTTGGGGTCGGCCTACGTTCGGATCCAATGCCTCGAAAATTTGGTAATCTGCGGATTCCCTAAACCTTAAACCCTAAATATTGGGTCCTCCATGGTTGGTTGATTCTTTTATGTAATCGACTGTCGACGTGAGGGTATTATAACATTGGGTCCTCCAAGGTTTAGCGGGAGGCTTCGGCCTACGCTTTTCCTGCGGCCCGTGGACTGTTTTTCTTAATGGGGCAGCCAAATGAGACTTAAAGACAAAACTAGGACCATTAGGTCCAATTTTTACCAAATTAGGACTCAGAATTTTATATTTTCCGAAGTAACATTATTAGTTATTACAGTGATCTCATTGTAAAAGTACGGCGAGTTTAAATAAAATATTATTTTTTTATTTTTTGAAACTCACCATAGAATCATGATAAGTTTCAAAAAATTTCAATTTTTTTGTGTTTTAACTTAATTAGTTGCATTAACGGATGATTAATAAATCCTAATTATAACTCGTCGTGCATGCTAGGTGAGTTTAATTTTTTTAATTTTTGTCCTTTAGTAAAAAAGTTTGATTTTAAAAAAATTTAATTGAAACTCGCCATGCATACACATCGAGTTCCAATTAGAATTTGCTTATCATCCGTTAATATGATTAATTAAGTTAAAATACAAAAAATGATTTTTTTGGAACTTGTCATGGTTCTACGATGAGTTTAAAAAAAATTGAAAAAAAAAATATTTTATTTGAATTTGCTTGTTTTACGGTGAGTTCACTGTAATATGCTAGTACAGAAAATATAGAATTTTGGGTGTTAATTTGGTATTATTAGGATGTAATGGTGTTAGTTTTGTCTTTACCCTGCCAAATGAAGCAGTCGCGTGGCATTTACCGCAAGATTCAAAGTGGTAGATAGAGATGGGCACGGGTCGGGTCGGGTCGG
The DNA here is from genome assembly GCA_019671005.1 of Hibiscus mutabilis. Lineage (NCBI taxonomy): Eukaryota > Viridiplantae > Streptophyta > Magnoliopsida > Malvales > Malvaceae > Hibiscus > Hibiscus mutabilis. The sequence goes on from CM033742.1 coordinate 7,154,734, forward strand.
GTTTTTTTCCCACCCGAACCTGACCCAAAAATAAATACCCTAAACTCGCACTCGACGTGAACATATTCTTTAAAAAATCTGACCCGACCCAAAAATAAATATACTAAACTCGACCCTGACCCGACCCGACCTATAGAAAAATTATTTTTAGGGACCTAATTGTAAAAAAATAATTTTAGGGGGCTTAATCGTAAAAAAATATAATTTGAAAGACTAAATTATAAATAAAAATTTAATTTTAAGGACCTAATTATAAAAAATATAAAGATAGGTATTATTATAAATATCCCTAAAAAGTTAAGGGAAAATTACACAATTAGTTCCAGGTTGGGTCAGGTCAATATTTTCTATGACCACTGACAAAGTCAAATCAGAAGCGGTGAGCGAACCAAACTATCAGCCAGATGCTCCTCTACACAGTTCTGATTACATCGGCTAATAAACCATCAAACGAGTGAGGATCAATCTTTTCTATGACCACTGACAAAGTCAAATCAGAAAGCTAGCGTCGTAATGATCTCTATACGAGCACCAAACGACTGCTACGATATGATGAAATCGTGTCAAACGACAGATGAAACGAACCATAAAAATTAATAAAAAGCGTGCCACAAAGGTAGAAGAAATTCGTGCCACAAGAGTAGAAATTTTTTATTAAAATTAAAAAAATAAAACATAAAAGAACAAGAAAAATAATGAACACCAGTGATCGACAACTAGTACTAAGACTGGTTGTTATCACCGGTTAAGCAAAAAAGAGATAAAAAAGTTTGCAGCGGTTATAAATAAAATACTAAATTTTAAAGAAAACTAAATTTTAGAAAACTAGGTTAACTAAGATAAAACATTAGAAATGTGAGCAAACAATAGTTTAACCATATATTTTTTTATAAACAATTAAATGATAGAAAATCTAGAAGAAAAGACACGACAGTTTAATTGGGTGAACTATGTATATTTTTTTATATTTTTTAATTTTTATTATTTTTTATTTTATATTTAATGTTATTGAATCGGTTGAATTGAGAATCAATAGTTTAACTATATATGTCAATTTTAGTTAAAAAAAATTCTTTTTTCCTGTCGCTTGCCTTCGTTGCCAGCTGTTTATTTTTTTTTATCTAAACATCGGCGATATTAGTCTTTGTAATGGTCACTGACTGTTTGTGATTCATATTTTCTTTTGTTTTCTTATATTTCATTCTATATATTTTTTCTTTTGCATGTATTTGGTGTTTGTACGGTGATCCTCACGACGTTTATTTTTTATTTGTGTTTGTCGGTATTTGTTGGTGATCACAGATAGTTTGATCCTTGAGTTGTTTTGCCGATGTTATTTGTAGCAAATCTTCGCATTTGAGAATATGCGTGAAAGATGGTTGTCGATTATAAGGATTTCATTTAGTTCGCGTTTTGGGACACTTCCTACACTAGGCCATAAAATTTTCTTTGGTATAAGGAGAAAATGTTTAATCTGATCAATATGACGCTTATATATTTTTTAGATTTATCATTTTTTATTTTGGTTGTTTTAAAACTTATAACAGGTTATGTTTTTGGTTAACCAATTTGATCATCGGCCCAATTCGTATATATCGGGGTACATTTTAAATGCCGTTCTTTTCGAAAGGAGCACAAGGTACCATTAAGTTAATAAGAAGGTAAACTGTCAATTTGGTATTTTGGTTATTTTTGTGTTTCTATTTTGAATATTTAACTTCTTTTTGGCAAACTTTAGATACGCTTTCTTGTTGTTTAAAATTGACGCAATATTTTTTATTTCCTCTCTCATAATTAAGATCCATGCGACATTTTTTAATGAGATTCAACCAATTAAGTGGTGACACGTGTCACCCTGAATTGGTCAAGTAAAATCAAAGAGAGAAATAAAGCATGATTAAATATATCTAACTTATATTGGACCACTTACTCAAAATTGTATCAAAATTGAAAGCATGATTAAATATAATATAATAATCTAAAATTTTATTAATTATAAATTATTTTTAACATAAATTATAAATTATATTAATATGTATATTATAATTAATATATCTGCATAAATATAAATATAACTAATAATTTTTATTAATAATATATTTTAATTATAGTTATAATTGATGTTATAAATTTAGTTTTATAATATTTTGTAATGTATGTTATAATCAATATATTTTTATAAATATAAATGTAATTAATTTAAATTACAGTTTGAACTATGTATAATTTTCGTCAGTAAAACCAAGTTCCCAACTTGTTTTAGTTGTTCGGTGAGGGTTTCTTATCCGAGGACCCAAGTCCAAGTCACCCATTTTTCCAATTTCAATATCTTCACTTTCTTATTGAATGATGTTAATTCAATTAAATAAAATTACTTAATTAATAATTTTCATCGAAAAAGATAATCATTTTAATAAAAATGGAACCTTAAAAGCTAAAATGCTTTTAAAAAAATAAGAATAAAAATAAAACGTTAAGGATGAGTTTTAAGTTCCATTTTAAAACCAGAACAACCATTTTTTCCCGCTTTCATTATTAGTATAATTGAAAGATGAATTGATATTTGATGAAAACCGTGGGAATCAAAGTTTGATGATGGATATGGAACTCACACGGCAATTACAGCTGCCGGGTCGGTTGTGCCTAATGCTAACTTGCTGTGATATGCTTACGGGACTGCACATGGGATGGCTTCACATACCCGAATGGCCTTATATAAGGATATGTCCGTAGTTGCAGCATTCAATTCGAGAGGTTCAAATCTGGTCACTCCAGCAATACTCAACAGCAGTCAATATCCTTGCAGCAGAGACGTCTCGGATGTTTTCGGGGCACCGTGCGAAAACTCAAAGATGAACTCTAATAGAACAAAAACATATCTCATTATTTTGAATAATTAATTTAATATTTTATTAATAGATTATAAAAAACATGATTAAACTTTGTCAAATACATTGTTTTGTTAAGAAAACTTGAAGGAATTGAATTGTAGGTAATGAGATCGGGGTATGAAATGAAGCTTAGTTTTGAATAATATATATAAAAAATTAAAGAATATTGTATAATTTATTTTTTATCGTTAGATTGGAGAAGAATAAAGAGGATTAAATTTTGAGAAAAAAATTTTAGATTATGGGGCAATCTTTCCAACCTAATTTTTCCATTAACAATGTTAAGATTCGAACTTTTGATCTTGCTTAAGGGATTTAGTACCTCAACTCACTAGAACAATTGGTTGTTGATAATTATTTTTTATTGTTAGATAAATTTATTATAATTAATTATTTTTTAGAGGCTGTTGGGGCCCTAAGCGGCCGCTCACTATGCTTCCCTACCAGCCAGCCGTGCCTTGTGTCAAGGCCATCCCTTATTATATTACGACCCTGCCTTGACAAGCCCGTTCGTTACCGAGCAATGGTGGACCGAGTGATGATATGAGCAGTCCCTAAGGAGCTACCAAGTCAAGGATGCAAGTTGAGAAGCTTTAGGAAGACGATGAAGGCCCTATCCAGAAAGTGTCCTCATTTGGGACGAAGCAACGTCTACTCACGGCATTCCTGGTAAGTTTATTTAGCTCTTTAGGGGGAAGTGGTCTGGTGTCGGGTCTCCACCATCCCCCTCGCCTGGGCTAGCGACCGAGCTTCCTTGGTGTAAGCGACCTACTCCTAGGCCTATGTGGGGCCTAGGTGTGCGGGCAGTGGGGCCTAGTGGTTGGCGCACTGTCTCCCCGGGAGAAATACCTAGGGACGGTTTGGGGCCATAGGGCCCCATATCGCGCTTGTGGCTAAAGTACGAGGTTGGAGTGCAGCTATCGCTAGGCCCTGCGGGATTCGAAACTCTAAAGCCTTAGGGCCTTGTGACCCTGAGAAGGCTCGACCGAGATAACTCCTTAGACAATGAGGCATGAGGAAGGCTGACTTGTCTGGGTAACACCCATTTCAAGTGCCGCACGGCTTGCCAACTGAGCAAAGGGGGCCTGTCCGTGACACGTGGTATCAGAGCGAGGTTACGATGGACAATGTACTCATGTGATGGTGGCGTTTGGCTATGGCTTTTGATACAGTGGTGCGTATTTGTTAACCAGACGCCATAGTGCTCGTGTACCAACTGGAACACTATGATGCTTTATTTAGTGGCTGTGGTGCGTGGTGACGCCAGACGGATGCGTAGCAAAAATGAGAGTTGGACTATTTGTGGATCAGTTGGTCTCACGCCAAGCGCTCCCACGGGTGGAGTAGGCAAGGTGGATCATCATGACAGGAAAAAAAAAGAGAGACTACTTTTTTTTTGTGCGCAAAGGCGCTGGATTGTGCATTCTACGCCAAGCGCTCCGGTGAATGGAGTAGGCAGGGTCGAATGATAGTAAACCAAGCGCTCTTTGGAATGGAGTAGGCAGGGTGGGGGACTACGCCAAGCGTTCCCATGTGGGGAGTAGGCAGGGTGGTCTAATCCCACGCCAAGCGCTTCTCTTCAAGGAGTAGGCAGGATGGTGTAATGTCACGCCAAGCGCATCCATTAATGGAGTAGGCAGGGTGGTCTAGTTTCACGCCGAGCGCCCTGTGAGGGTAGGCATGGTGGCTAGAACCTACGCCAAGCGCTTCTACGAGTGGGGTAGGCAGGGTGACTCCTTATGCTGATTGATCAAGACCTAGTCAAGGCGCAAAGGTGTCTATGGTGGGTTTGGCAAGGTAGTGCAGATGTGTTACATTAGCACGGTGGCGCGTATGAATTAGGGCACAGTGGTGCTCATTTGTTCGTTATAGGCGTAACATTGTTGTTGGCTGATCGAGACGGCGATCGAGTTGAGGCGCAAAGAAGCGCAAGAACTTTTGTGGATGAGATTGATCTTTGCATAGTAGTGCATGTCCGTGATTTGGGACACCAGCAATATTTTTTTTGAGTTGCTTTAAAGGCTCGTTGAAGGCTGTCTATGGGACATGATGAAGTGTGTATTCCTCATAGCATGGGGGCACGAATTCTAGCAATATGGGGATGCTTACGCATCACGCGAGAGGAGAGTCATTCCCTATGGTGGCTATCGATAATAGTGATGCTTATTTTGATACATTGCCTTGTGTCGGTAACCCTTGCTTATTGATGTTTGTTTTGTCCTGTTAGTACAAGGGCGTGTGTAGCTCGAAGCATAAAATGTGCTTATTTTTGTTAATCTAACATGTTGGTGCTTGTCATTTCCAAGGTAATGGGATAAGTTCTTGATTGATGGAAGTTAATGGCAATATTGTTTATCCCGGCACTGTGGTGCTTGATTGTTGCCTAACTATCTTTTTCCAGGTGAAAAGAGGAGTGGGTATAGATGGTTGTAGAGTGATACAACGGATAGTCATGGGTTCGTAGACTAACCCTAAAAGAAAGAGTTGGAGACAACTTGAAACCGTTCCAAAATTGCTTTGGGTTCGGGGGCTCAAGGCGGCGGAGTCGTGTTCTTCAAGGTGGTGGATTCGCCCATTGATAAAATCAAAGGGGATGATAAAACTCATTTGTTGTGGGAGTACCTTAGTATAGTGTGATCGTCTAAGGGTGCAGGACAAGACTCTTAGGACCTCGAACTATTTAACGAAGTGGTCAAAGGATCACGACGATCATTGTATGCCAGATGGAGTGGCCCCTCTCGAAACAAAAAAAAATGGAGTAAAAGGGAATGCAAAGTTATTGGTATTCTCCCTCTTGTTGTTGTGGGCTCTTGTAGCGGACGAACACATCATGGGTTCTCGGGGAAAAGTTACATTGTCAGATAAAGTCAAGGAGCCTAAGGGGAAATGTTTCTCGTAGCTAATGATTTGTCTGTAAATGGAAATTTTCTTAAGAAACATTGGGCCTTAAGGTAAAAAGGAATGTGTTGCGGTGTGGTAAGTTTGGACCAGATTCTCTGGCAATAAATTGCAATATGAGATGGACAAAGGGTAAGGCAAAGTTCTATTTGTAAAGCTACTCGTTTGGGTGAGAAACACAAGGGTGGTACAACTTGGTAATGTGGGTGCATTTGAGGGAAGCTCTCCTTAGGAGTTCCTTCACAAGCAGAGCCAAAGAGTAAGCGTGGGACAGACAAGCTCGATGGGTATGTGGTGATGATTCAAGTACAATTCAGATCTCACCCAAGTATTACAAAAATCCCCAATTTGGGCAGTGGAGATGTGGGCTACTACCGACAAGCTAGTTGGTGGGGCGAGCTAGTAAAGCCAAGGCTTAGGTCAAAGTTGATGTATGGACCAAGAGACCAAAAGCAAAACCTGGTTACCACGGATATGTCAGTGTTACCCAAAAATAGAAATGTGGTGGTCAAGGAAGTTATAACGCACTTCCCAGAGTTTGGCAATACAGAGCGTGAATTGCAGTGGGAGTCGTACTGGAAAGTCCCATTGAACTTGTGAGGTACATTTCATTTTATTGTTATGTAATTGGACTAACCAATTTCGTGGTCAGTTTTCTCTTTGTGTGTGTTCTGACGACAGGTGTTCCTACCAATTCCTTGAGGGATGTGGGGGCAATCGATTAGAGAACCAAGACAGTTTTGAAGGTTTGGCAGGTGTCAAGAAGCCCTGGTCGTATGCGACAGGGATAAATGTTAGCTTCATGTAACAAAGAAGGACACGATACAAATATCACACCTATTTGTAAAGTCGATGTCTGCGCAGCACAATGATTACGGTGTGTCGACAAGAATGGTGACAAACGCGAAAATGTGGAACAGTATTGCCCGGAGAAAACACACCCAGTCTTTGGGCGTCAACACAAGTTGGTGGATCGGTAAACCTAGTCGGTTTAAGGAACTTGAGGCCGTGGTGGCTGCCATGAGAGCTATGGCATCAAATGATCGACTTTGAGCAATAAAGGAAATGCAGCAAGAGTTGACCCGGACTATCAAAGATTTTGGTAATGGAGGCAAAAGAAGCATTAAGTCATATGAAGTTCGGACTAGATGAGATCAAGACTGGGTTAACTGATACAAATAGCTATGAGCAATTCGATGACAAGAGATAGGGTTTCAAAACCTCAGGTATGAAGGAACAAAGATGCTAGGGAGTTTGAAAATTTCTTGTTCAACGTCAAGCATTATTTCCGATATCACGCATACTAAAAATGATAAAGACAAGGTCGCGGTGGCCTTGGTGTATCTAATAGGGGACGCCAAGTGGTGGTAGCGGTCCAAGTTTATTAATGGTGTTTGTCCTATCAAAATGTGTTAGGAGCTAAAGGGAGAGTTAATGGGCTCATTTCTTTCCCAAAAATGTAGAATATAATGCTCAAAAGAAGCTAAGGGATTTAGCGAATACAGTTCTCTATTCGAGATTATGTAAGAGAATAAAGAGGTATTGATCCTACATGAGAATACTCTCTGACTAGATGTCGTGGGCATATGGGGAAGAGTTTGGTTCTGCGAAAACCTAAGTTAGACGTAGAGGCACAAGTGAGACATCATTTTGAAGTCCACGACACGAGACTAATGTTGATATGATGGTTGTGGGGTGCTAATACAGTTCCTTTGGGGCGTGATAACAAGATGAACTTTTCTAGTAAGTGGATAATGGGGAAGACATGTCTTTTGGGAAGAGGGTAATGGCCCCGTGACAAGTATAGGCCATGTGTGTAAAGAGATCAAATCGTACTTTTGTGCTTATCAACAGATTACATGCATTACAAAGGGAGTGAAGGAGAAACGAAATAAAGGGGCAACTTGATTGGCTATTACAAGGGCCATAGGAGACCATTAAGAAGTTCTAGCGAGGACATATGACCAACTATTTTGGCTACTGGAACAAGGGCAAGGTTGTTCGAGAGTATATTGGTGGGCATTCATTGGTAAATGATGCAGGTATAATTGAGTAAGAAGAAAACTTCACGAGTGGATGATATTAGCTTGTCGTAGAGACTGCATTCTCAAATAGTCAAAACACATGAGGTATACATACAAAGGCATACCATGATTGGTGGTAGCATAAGGCAATGTGTGCCAACCAGGTAATCATACGAGACTTGTGTGGATATGTTTTCATTAATAAAATTGCTTGTATATCTTATAAAAACAGGATGTATTGCGGAGAACAAAAGGCAAGTACAATGCAATACGGTGTTGGCAATTAGAGATAATCTATGCATTATTGAGCAACCAGGTGCAACGCGAGCATATGCTGGCAAAACTTGGGTTAATGTTGATGACAAATGTATGGTGACGCATTCAATACTTTGGAGGTCTCGGTATGAGATGAGGCAAAGTTGGCGAAGATGCTTAACGTTGAGGAGCAAGCCATTGAGTGACGAGTCATAACACGTTTGCTCATGATCAAGTATGTTACTTTTGTATTTGTGTAGGTTAATGGGCAGACCGTGGAACACAGAGAAACTACAAGGCACTTGCTCGAGTGGATCGCTGGTTTGTTACTTGTCTTTTGCCCGAGCCATAATCAGAGTAAAAGTGGGGGAGCATGAATCTAAAACTCAACATGATAGAAGTGGAACTGGGTCATAATGAGTTTGTGGTCAGTCTAGATGATTACGGATGTACAACATAGTCAAAAGGGGATAGAAAGAACCCAGGATCGAGGCTTGAATTATTTGCTTGAAGGATCAAATGGCGGGACAAGAAAAATATACCAAATCGAGCACGAATCGAAGATGTGCTGTCACAAAGGTTTGTATCGGCTCAACAGGTGATGAAGAGCTGGTGTCAATATCAATGAGAATCATCCCTTCCTGGACTACATCGATAAGGGCATCAGTAGAGGAAGTGGGGGAGAATGTCAGAACCATCCCTGGACTACATCGATAAGGGCATCAGTAGAGGAAGTGGGGGAGAATGTCAGAACCATCCCTTCTTGGATTACATCGACGAAACCATCGATAGAGGAAGCAGGGGAGAATGTCAGAACCATCACTTCTGGGGCTACATACCACGTGTCACGGACAGGCCCCCTTTGCTCGGTTGGCAAGCCGTGCGGCACTTGAAATGGGTGTTACCCAGACAAGTCAGCCTTCCTCATGCCTCATTGTCTAAGGAGTTATCTCGGTCGAGCCTTCTCAGGGTCACCAGGCCCTAAGGCTTTAGAGTTTCGAATCCCGCAGGGCCTAGCGATAGCTGCACTCCAACCTCGTACTTCAGCCACAAGCGCGATATGGGGCCCTATGGCCCCAAACCGTCCCTAGGTATTTCTCCCGGGAGACAAGCGCCAACCACTAGGCCCCATCGCCCGCACACCTAGGCCCCACATAGGCCTAGGAGTAGGTCGCTTACACCAAGGAAGCTCGGTCGCTAGCCCAGGCGAGGGGGATGGTGGAGACCCGACACTGCACCACTTCCCCTAAAGAGCTAAATAAACTTACCAGAATGCCGTGAGTAGACGTTGCTTCGTCCCAAATGAGGACACTTTCTGGATAGGGCCTTCATCGTCTTCCTAAAGCTTCTCAACTTGCATCCTTGACTTGGTAGCTCCTTAGGGACTGCTCATATCATCACTCGGTCCACCATTGCTCGGTAACGAACGGGCTTGTCAAGGCAGGGTCGTAATATAATAAGGGATGGCCTTGACACCTTGCAGGGCGGACTGGTGAGGGTGGTCCTTCCGGAGTAGAGATTGACAAAAGGCATGTAAACTTCAATATCATTTCAGGTACATCGATGTCATGCCCCAATGTTAGTGGTTTAGCTGCTCATCCAGAATGGAGTTCAGCAGCCACTAAATCCACCCTCATGACCACTGCCTACGCATCTTACAAGAACGTTGAAAAGATTAAAGATGTTGCCACAAGAGAACCATTTGATTATGGTGCCGTCCTTGTCGATCTGGTTGCCGTCCTTGACCATGGCCTTGTCTATGACACCACTTGATTTTCTTCGTGCCTTGAACTACACACGAGATCAAATTAAGGGAACTACTCGGTTCCCTTGAAACCGCCTCAGGAACAGAGGGCGGCACTGGCGTCTCAAGCACCGTGGAGTATACAAGGACCCTTAGGAATGTCGAAGCGCCTGCAACATACAAGGTTTTTGTTGTAATTTCCCCCTAGACTTGCCTCAAGTAAACAGATAGTATAATTCGAGAAATGGCCCCCAAAATATTTCTTAATTTATAATTATGTCCTTGTAGTGAACCATGACAAATGTTTGGCATTTATATGAAGGTTCAATCTCGATCGCTAAAAATTCCGCTATTCCTATGCTGATGCCTATGAACTTGACCGTCCTATCTTTCCTACCGTTTTAAATAAATTAGGGAAATGGCCCCTAAATATTCCTCTCGCTTTGAATTTCTCCTTCCTTTTTTCCAAATTCAAATCTTAATAGATTTCGTTTATCGGCGCCTTCAGTTCCGGAAATTTTGTAGGAATCTAAGATTTTTTTTGGAAAAAAAGTGGGATTATGCTGATTGGGTTCATTTAATCTTTATTAGTTGATTAATTAGTTGAAACATAGCGTTTTCTTTTTCTTTTTCTTTTAATCTTTCGTTTCTTCTGAAATGGCTTCGAGTTTTGATCGGTGGGAAAATGATCCTTTCTTCTCTGTTGCTGAAGAAGTACAGCAATCGGCCGACAGGTAGTTCCTGATTTTTACTAGTTTTGTTTGGTTTTATACTCATAATTCGAATCTAAAGAATTTGATTCCTAAATGGTAAAACTAAGATTTAGAATTTCGATTACTCTGTTATTTGGTTGAAAGTTTTGTTTGTTTTCGCGTTTCAAAGGATGGAATCGAGATTTAGGGCATGGATTCACGCGATAAAAGACGTTTCTTCTGCGTGGAATTTACAGGAGCTTGGTAGGGATCTACGTGCTGCTATTAGCACTACCAAATGGCAGGTCATCTTATGCATTCTATCATTATTTTCATGATTGATTCGTTCATGAATTGGTTCAGGAATTTGAGGAATTGAAATTGTTTTTTTGCAGTTAGAGGAACTTGAAAAGGCTTTTCAATCGAGTTCCCAGAACGAGGAAGCAAGAGATAGGCATTGTGAATTCTTCGCAGCAATTAAGGATCAGATTTTAAGGATTGAAAAATATTTGCAGGAATCAGCTTGTAAAGAGGTTAGGTCATCAATGCATTTGGATGAAAGTGAACGCACTGAGCTCGCTTTGTTTTTGTCCGCGCCACCTCTACCCGGAGACACAACACGTCCTACTAAGAATAATGGTAGGGGTAATGGAACTCGACGAGGGATGAATAGAGAATCAGCGCCAGATTTCTTGAACAATGTAATTCAGTCTATTGAGTTGAGCTCATCTGAGGCTAAGGACGAGAAGTCAGTTGCGCATAGGAGGTCTGCAAGTGCTGCTGACATTGCTGCTTGGAAGATTGCAATTGGTGATGATATTTTGCAGCAAAACTCTTCCAATACTCAGCCCGTTGTTCCACCACGAAGGGCGCCAAGCTCTGGTTCCCTAAGTTCCAAGGAACCTGCAGCCGCAGGGAAGTGGTCAAAGAATAACTGCAAGAAGTCAAAGGCAATGTCTTGTCATCAAGAATCTGATGCAGAGTTGTTGAGACCTCCCGAGTTGCCTAGGGTGAAATAAGTTATAGCTTTCGATATTTCACTTTTCGTTTACCATATTCTATGCTGTTCCATTAGTGTTAATAACTTCCTGTTTTATCATTCATCCTACAGGGAAATGATGAATGCTATGAAAAGAATAGTGGTGGTGTGGATTGTGATGACAAGCAACTTAATAGCTGGTATGGGTCTATTCAAAGACGGCTTCGAAGGTCTCAATATCAATCGAAAAGTAACCGTCTCATTACTATAACAGTTTGGGCTTTAATGTTCATTTGCTTGATTGGTGAGCTTTCCTGAAGTTCTCATTTTTTTTCTTCATCCCTTTTTGGGTTTGGTACAGATATTTTCTGCTTATCTGTTTACGAGCAAAGCTTACATGCTACTTCTCATCAATGCAATTTCTTTCCTTTATTTAATTTGAGCAAAATCTTTACCAATGTTTTCATGATTAGTAAAGGCATTTCATTCTTATTGCAACCGAGCATAAGAGCAATGTATTCTGTAGAGTGACCGGAAGAAGAAAACTTCAAGTGAAGAAAATGTTCCCCCAAAGACCTGTAACAAATAGAAATGCATATCTAAGCCCATAGGACCTTAGGTTCCTTATTTCATAATATTAGGGGCTCATTGGAGCTTGAGATTCCAAATGCATACTAATTGTGGACAAACCATTTAAGTATTGAGACTAACATCAGGTGCATAGTACTTCAAAATCTTTGTAGTTTAGGTCATGTAGAATGCATGACCTGCAATCTCAACAAGTTTATGAGATAAAAACAGAGTATAAATATTCAACGAAACAAATTTCCTAAATGCGCCATTTTTGGTCCATAGGATTGAATTCTTTTTCCTAAATGCATCATTTTTGGTCCATAGGATTGATTGTTCTTAAGAGAAGAGAAAATTATTCTTTTGTTATTTATAAAGATACAGCAGGTTGAAAATTATGGAGAATTCCTGGTGGATATAAAAATAATGGTATGGAACCTCTCTGGTTGAGGGATTTCAAGACAATTTTGGTTTGTTGGTAGAGTTTTTAGCAATTACATGATAAATAAGTTGGATTACTTAAATGGTTTAGATAGCATAAATAGGCCTAGGGATTTATCATGTGAAGGATTAACCTTATGCTGGTAGAAAACAATGACAGGCCTGAAATCAAATGAGAGGGATTTATTAAGATAACTAGAACCAAGATTAAGTGCCTTGATATGTTACGGCAATAAAGTCGTTTGCTTTGCCATTCATATTTTTGAAATTTAGTTCGCCTAGTTTATGAAGCTTAAACTTCTTTTTATTCTATGCAGTTTTGATCGTATTGCATAACGTATGAATACAATACACTTGGACTGAACCAGCAATTTATAACCAGTGGCATATTATTTGGTTGAAAGTGCTCAATGAGTGTGCATACTATGCTTTCACCGGATGATATTCCCGGTTATGTCTTTGGAAGGTAGCATGACGAAAAGCAAGATCACCTTTTTTCCCTTCTCTTTCCCTTGACCACTTCGTGCCTCCCCCTTTGGACGTTGATTTTCTGATGAAGAGCAGGTTCCGTAGTTCAGTAAGGATCTGAGGGATTGTTGTGTTGAACTGAGGCGGTCGGATCATTTTATACCGTGTTCTTTCTTTTTTCCCTTTCTGAATAGTAGCATTGTATTAACAACTTGTATCATTTGAATCCCTCCCTTTCCCACCTTTTTTTTCCTTTCTAATTTGTAACCGATTAGGATAGGAAGTGGGAAATGGGAAAACTTCTTTTGCTACAATGTCTACCAATTGTTATAGTAATCGAATATGATAAGTTGGTAACTGATTCCTACAATCATCAACTGCCATAACCAAACGGGACAGACATAGTTCTAACTTTTGAGCAAAATTCTAACATTACTAACATTCCGACCAAGATTCATGAGCCTTTTGTCAGGTATCTGTAACAGCAATAGGAAGCAGCAACGAGAGCGGCACGATGAACTCGAGAAGGCCTACATATTTAGGCCTGAATCCATCCCCGATAACGACAGCACCCATCTCTCTCTCTTTATGGGTTCCTCGGTTGAAGCAGCCTGGACATGTTCATTGTTTGAACTGTAACCCTGGATAACACCAACCTGGTACTTGAAGGCCAAGTTCTTAGCAGTCTTTCTATGTCCGTTATCGTTGAATTCTTTCAACGCATCCTTCCCCGCCGATCCCAACAGCACATCTTCTCCTCCGGGATGTTCTTCCAGGAACTTGGTGACGTTCAGAGCCTGAAAGAATTAGTTAAGTCTCTGATTATTTATTACATAAAGATAAGTATATTCGATTGGTCGGTTCGGGTGAAAAAGAAAGTAGGGCTACTCTGCCGTCGATGACAAGCCAGCAATCGTTGTTTGGATTTGTGTCGAGCAACCTGTGGGAGGGTGAAAACTGTGTGTTCGGCCATTGTTGTTTGGAAGTGGGCAAGTTTTTATCAAGCTTTTCAACTTTGTAACTTCTCACCGCAATCTCTTGTAACTGTGTTTTAAGATTTATGAACTTTAAATCGGGTGTTTCTTGTTCAAGCTTTTAAAACTCTTTTTGGATGTTAAATCCAAAAACTTTTTATCACCATTGATTTTTAATAATTTATTTATTCTATTTAATATGATGTCAGTAACTTCAAACATAACTTCAAAAACATGATTTGATCTTCTAAAAAAGTTAATATTTGTCGTATTCTGTGTAAACTATTTTTTCATCGTTTAACATATTTTTTTAAGAATATTTTGAAATTTGTTTTTAGTGAAACAAATATACATTAGACAATTTATTTGACTTTTTATCTCTTTACTAAATCTGTTTTATTGGGATGTTTTGTTTTTAATAAGTACATTAAATTATATTGTCCTTCAAAATTTTAAAGGTAAAATTTTGATACATATGTTGTGTAAAACTAACTTTACACAAACATTCATATTTATATTATAAAACTAAAATCTTAAACTTATGACCCTAACCCTAAAAAACTAAACTTATACCCTAAATTCTAAACACTAATATTACGTTCTAAACCCTACAACTTAAACCCCTAAATTTATATTACACAAAATATAATAATTATTATAGATGGAGGAATATTGTATTTTTATATAAAAATCCCATAAATAAAGTTTATCTGAACTATTAACCCATGAAATATAATAATTTATATTACACGACAAAAAAATCGTACATGAAAATAACTGAATGCAATAATTCAAGTGTTAAATTAAATTAACAATATTAATTCAAAAGGCTCTTGATTTAATGATAATCGAAAAAAATCAAATTCAAGTACTAATATATTCATGGCTTAACCTAGTTTTCTCTCCTAAAAAACTTAATTTTCTCTCCATACCCGCCTAAAGTTTTTTTTTATCTCTTTTTACTTAACCGGTGGCAACAATCAGTCTTTGTACTAGTTGTCGACCACCGATATTCATTATTTTTCTTGCTTTTTCATGTTTTATTTTCTCAATTCTAATAAAAAACTCTACTCTTGTGGCACGTGTTTCTTCTGCCTTTGTGGTACGCTTTTCATTGACCTTTGTGGTTGTAACACCCCTTTCCTGGTCTAGAAAGAAACTGTGACGGAGATACTATCAGTGAACAATAATGGTGATCAACACAATAATTCCGATGATTCAATGACAATTCGATGATACGATGCAATGATTCAATATTACTATATAATGAAACAATGATCTTAAATTGGTTCAATACAATATTTATCTTTTTAGGGACCAAAATGTAATTGCTATAAATTAGAGGTCTTTTTTAGAAATTAAACTTATCAATATGAAATTCAACTTATAAACAGTGAGCATGTAAATTTTTATCCCATTCAGAGGTCATTTACCTAGTCAATTAAGCCATTTGATAAACAATAACCATTTAGAGATTTATCAGACTCATTCCCATAGCTTTTAACTGATTTACATGTATCGGTATCGGTACTCGAGGAGGCCGTTCCGATACGCCTGTGCCATGGTCGTTATTACCGTTACAATGAAGGATCCATACCGGTACAGGAACAATCCGTATCGGTACGATATTCGTAACACAATTAATAGCAAATTCCAGTAGCGTTATGCCATACCGAAACAACCCAAGTCATATCGGTATGGGGGAAATAATGCAATAAAGGGATCGGTATAGACTAATTTAGTATCAGTATGCCAAACCTAATTCCCAAATTGATTGAACAGTAGTACCGGTATGGTTTCACACGTGTCGATACTATGCTACAGTAAAATTCAAGTGTTGAATTTTTGTATCGATACGCACAAAGTAGTATCGATACACCATGTTGACCAGCGTTGACCAGATCCCAAAATGCATACTGGTACCGATACGCCTACACCCGTATCGGTACGACATGGTCTGTAATGACAAATTATGTCTGGTTTTTATCCATTTTGGTCTAGCAAGTCATATCCATATTTAATGAAACTTTACCAGAATCTTGTTTAATCCCAATCTATTAACATGTAAAATTTCAAGGCTAATTGAAACCGTTTACCATGTTTTCACCTTTTAGAGCCAAATAAGCATGTTTTATTAAATTTCAATATAATCATAGGTCCATTTTACCTTAAACTTAAGCACACACATAACTATCACTTATACATATCAAAATGGGTCGTCTAAGCATGTTTAGACCCTATGCCACCATTCTAGGAGTTCATAGTTAAAAGGAACATTACATAGCCTTGTGGTGTGACTTGCAAAACTTGCCCCTTTTCGATTCTCGTAGCCAATATTCCTTAACCTAAAATGCATGGAAATGAGATGCGTTAGGCTTAATTAGCCTGGTGAGGTAGTCATTAACAATGCCATAAGCAATACAATGAATGTCAATAATATCAATGATAGTATTTCAATGCATTTAACATCTCAAATCATGCTTAACAATGGTTTCAACAACATTAACCCTTGGATTGATATGAGAAAGTGGATACGCGAATTCCCAACCAATATTGCCAAATTAACGAGTGGTCAAATCCCGCCAACATCGCCAATAGACCAATTTCTCATACATCCTGCCAACATCGCCAAATAGAGCCTTATCTCAAGGACCGTAGTCCACTCCGTACCAATAAGCTCATGAATTCTATGGCATGCCAATTCTATCCAATGTCCATTCGAATCCAAGGTCCGATAATTAGGCCAATAACAATGACAATATTCAATATCGGTACTATGTTCAATATCAATAACAATAATCAATGCTTGCCTTTTTCATTGATGACCATATATGTCCTTGTTAATACAATGATTTTATCAATACGATGATCTCGCCAATGCAATATTCTTATCAATACAATAATCTTGTCAATGCTATGGTCAATAATCAACATGCATATCTATGAATCTCAATAGTACATCAATGGGGTAAATGGCAATATCAATTATCAATATGTATTTCAACGGTAATGATATCAATACTATTACTCAATAATCAATGTGTCAATGCAATAAGCTTACCAATATAGCTTTCCATGAGGTTTCGATACAACCATATCTTGTAGGGATAATGACAATGTAAAAATCAATGAACAATGAAATCGGGAAGCACCTAGCCATTCTCGAGACTCTGACTACACTTACTGATACATTCAAAGCTTTTAGGGTTCTCAGATTAC
Source organism: Hibiscus mutabilis (assembly GCA_019671005.1). Taxonomy (NCBI): domain Eukaryota; kingdom Viridiplantae; phylum Streptophyta; class Magnoliopsida; order Malvales; family Malvaceae; genus Hibiscus; species Hibiscus mutabilis. The sequence continues at coordinate 7,171,889 of CM033742.1, forward strand.
TATTCTCTTATTTCTTTGCTTATCAAATTCTGGTGGATTGGCTGATTCTTTACCACGAACATTTTAAACTATACAAGACAATATGGAATAAGGCTTACAATGATTACAATAATTCCAATAGCAATAAATATGTTCATAGCAATTATTAACTATGAAAAACGATAAAGATCAAGCCTCAGTATCCTTAGGGAATTTCTAGGGTTCTTGATTCTTGAACATAGATTTAGGCATGGTTTAGCATAGAAACCATCAATAGATTAAGGGATTTCACTTACCCGATCGATAGGAATAAAATGGAATCAATATTTCAAAGAAAGCTTAAGCTTTGAGTGGACAACAATAGAGGTGTTTGCTTGGTAGGGGAAAGAAGATGAAGATGGTGAAGTTTACTTGGCTATATTAACCGGGTAACTTTTACTTTCTTCCTTATTTCTTTAAGCTTTCCTCCACACAAAGGAATTCACCCCCTTTGTCCCACGTGGGTGGTAACAAAGCTTAAGAGAGGCTAATCTCAAGATTAGTCCTCCAACTTTTAATTTTTTGCAATTTTGTCCTTGTAGTTTCAATTTTCATAATTTGGTCACTAAACTATGTTTCAATATTTTCAATATGGTCCTTAATCAATAACTATGCTTACTTAGGTTTCAGTACTTAAACAATTGACCACTTGGTAGTTTTTAGGGTGTTACAACTCTCCCCCTTAAGAAAAAATTATCCTCGAATTTTATCTGAACTGAAGAGATGAGGGTATTGATTCTTCATGGTCTCTTCTGGTTCTCATGTAGCTTCTTCAACCTTGTGACTCCTTCAAAGTACTTTGACTAGATGAATGTTCTTGTTATGAAGTATTTTAACTTCCCTTGGCAATATCTGTACCGATTCTTCCTCATAGGTCAAGTTTGGTTGAATCTCAACAGTTTCTAGTTCAACGATATGCGATGGATCAGAACGATATTTATGAAGTATCAATAATGTAAAACATTGTGTATATTGCTTAATTCTTGAGGCAATACTAGTCGGTAGACTACGAGACCAACTTTTTCAATAACTTTAAAAGGTCCAATGAATTGGGGGGCTCAACTTCCTCTTTTTGCCAAAACAAAGAATTTTTCTATAGGGACACTTTAGGAAAAGTTTTCTCTCTCACATAATACTGTATGTCCCATCTCTTAAGGTTATTATAAGCCTTTTGTCTGTCAAAGGCGACCTTAAGACAGTCATAGATGATGGTAACCCGTTTTTTAGTTTTCCAAAGTAAGTCAGGGCCCAACATCTTGCCTTCACCAAGTTCAGACCAATACAACGGTGTTTTGCATTTCCTACCATACAATGCTTCATACGATATCATTTTGATGGATGCTTGGTAGCTATTATTATAGGCAAATTCAATGAGGGGTAGAGACTTCTCATAGGTTCCTTCAAAATCAATGATACATGCTCGAAGCATGTTTTTTAAAATCTAAATTACCTTTTCTAACTGACCGTCAGATTGAGGGTGAAAGGCAGTACTGAGATTAACTCTGGTGCCCAAAGCTCCTTGTAATAACCTTCAAAATTGAGAAGCAAACCGGGGGTCTCGATCTGAGATGATAGACTTAGGTACTCTATGGAGACTGATAACTTTCTTGATGTACAAGTCAGCTAGTTTAGGGAGACCGTAGTCCATTTTGACTGGTACAATTAATAATGACCCAAATAGCATCATACTTGGTTGGCGTTAACCGTATCCTACTAACGAAGTCTATAATGACTTTTTCTTATTTCTATTGAGGTAGTTTAATCGGTTGCAATAATCCAGTGGGGACACGATGCTCAACCTTGACTTGCTGGCACATAAGACACTTAAACACATATTTTGTAATAGCTTGCTTCATGCCTGGCCACTAGTAAAGCTCCCAAAGATCCTTGTACATCTTACAAATTTCGGATGAATAGAAAAAAAAGCTATAGTGAGCCTCCTTAGTGATCTCATCTTGAAATAACTTGTCTTAGGTACACAAATTTGATCACAAAAGCTTAGGTGTCCTTATGTATTGACCTTGAAATCAGAATCATGATTGCTTTAGAGTTTAGAAACAATGACCTATAATTCAGGATCTTGATATTGCAATGACTTAATCCTCAATAAAATAGTGGACTGAATATGAAGTTCAGCTACTAAAGGTTGATGTTTTCTGAGCTTGAAATAAGCATTAATAGCTCGAGGGGCAGGAACATACATACGAATGATTACGTCAACAACAACATTAGCCTTGCCAGAGTAATAATCAATAACAAGATCATAATCTTTAAGAATTTTCATCCCCCTCGTCTGATGAAGGTTCAGCTCTTTCTATGTCAATAGGTACTTGAGACTTTTATGATCGGTGAAGAGGTACCATTTTTCTCTGTAGAGATAACGCCTCTAGATTTTCAATGCAAACACAATTGCAACCAATTCAGGGTCATGAGTAGGATAGTTTATTTCATGTGGCTTTAGTTATCTTGAAGCATACGCAATTACCTTACCTCCTTACATTAATGTACATCAAAACCCGAGATATGAAGCATTACTATATACTGTATAGTTTTTGCCAGACTCGGGTTGGGTTAGGACCGATACATGAGTCAATACTTGCTTGAGCTGGTCAAAGCTACGTTGTTGTTTCTCAGTTCATTCAAAAGAAATATCTTTTCGAAGAAGCTTAGTCAATGGTGTTGCCAATATAAAAAATCATTTAACGAACCTCCTATAGTAGCTAGCAAGACCGAGGAAACTTCAAACTTCCCCAACATTCTTCGGTGGTCTCTATTCGATGATAGCTTGAATCTTTTTTAGTTCTACTTGAATACTCGTTGCAGACACAATGTGTCCCAAAAAGGAGACTTCAGTGAGCCAGAACTCACACTTACTAAATTTGGCATAAAGTTGTTTTTCCTAAAGGGTTTAAAGCACAATAAGGAGGTGATCTCGATGCTCAGCTTGAGTCTTAGAATAGATTAATATGTCATCAATGAATTGTAACACCTCAGTTTTGGGCCTAGGAGTTTTGGGGATGGTTTAGTCGATCTGGTGGACCAGGATTAGAGATTCGAGTCAGATTTGGGATTTAAATTGGATTAAATATTTTTATGTGAGATAAAAATATGGAAAAATAGTCTAAAATCATTATTAAATATATAAATGATTTTTCTGGAAACAATTTTGGAAAATGAAATTCAGAAATGGGACATTTTGAGTTAGTGACCAAAATGCAAAGTTTGTAAAACTCTTTTTAGTGATTGTTTGAAAATAGGTCAAAACTTTGAGTCTTTAAGGAGCTAATAATCCAAAAGGGTTTCATCAGATTTCTCCCTTTAATTAACTATTTTAAATAAGTTTTTAAGTGGTATAAATAGTGGGGAGAATTAATTAAACATAATTAAACCTTTAATAGAAATTCACGTAACAAACTTTGTAACTTCTTTCTTTCAAATTGTCTCAAGCCAAACACATTTACAACTTCATTTTCTTCAGGTAAAAATCAGGATTTTAGACTTCTAATTGATTTCCTAAAGTTTTTACAACAAATTCTTATTATTTCTATATTGATTTTCATGCTTTCTTAAGCAATTAAGGGGAAAATCAGCATTGGAGGTAAGGATTCGTTCTTCTCCTGTAATGAAAGTTTCTTTATTGAAATTCCTAAGTTCTTGATCCATTTTATATGATTTTCATTGGGTTTTGATTAATTAAACTCAGATTTATGGTTTAATTGGTGATTTATGATGGAAATTGAGGAAATTCGTGGTTGATCTATTTTTGCTGAGTAAAGGATTAATTTATAACTTGATTTTGATGTTCAAAATGTTAATGAAGTGAGTTTTGATGATAGAATCCCAAAATCTAGAGAATCTCTAATTTGTTAGGTTGATAGTTAAGAAATTTTGAGGTGTTGTGGTTGATTATTGTTGCTGGAGGTAGGAGTTTGGGTTGAGTTGTTGATTAGATGTTATTTGATGTTATTTGAATGTTGAGATTCGTAGTTAATGGCTAGGTTGAGGTTATAGATGAAGCGATGATGTTTTAAGTTGTTAAGATGTGGTGTTGTGGAGGATTATAGTTGGATAATGTTAATTGTTTTTTGCTGTGAGTTGGATGCATTATAATGCATTGGATCCTCTGTTTTGGGAAATGATGACCTAAGGTTTTGCCGTCGCTGACTAACGGCGGCCAGCGGGGGAGCAGATGATGGTCGGAGGTTTTGGGATGCTTTGGGGTTTCGGTTTAAGAAAAATAAAACAAGTAGAGAGGGTTTTATTCTTAAGTCGATTTTTTAAAATGGCAAATAGCCAAATTTGGGTCTGATAGGTCTTATTTATAGAGCTTTTTATTTTAAAAATGGTTTAATCCCCTCATAAGGACTCCCGCATTTCATATCTTTTCAAATTGAGCATGCCCCTTGGTATAATCACAAGCCTGGTCCCTTTTATCCTTTAAAATTTTTAAATTTCGTCCTAAAATTAACCAAAATCAGCGTGTAAATGGTGAAATTATGCTCTAAGTCCCACCACGTTTTGAAAATTTTCACTTCAAGCTTGCCCCTTGGGTTTATTACAACTCTAGTCCTTATAAGTTTATTTCAGGCTGTAATTAAATCCCTAAAATATGTTTTTGTTCATTTAAATTCGGTTTTCTGATTTTGTTTTTTCTCATTTCAGTCCCTTTGTCTAATTTAATGTTATGTTTTTGCTCTTGGTATGTATATTGCCATGTTACATTTCAGGTCTTTTTATATATATGTTTGTATCGTTCCATGTCTATTTTATGTTTTTTATCACGTGTATTTATTTGTGATACCATGTTTTCTTGTGTTTTAATTTATTTTGTTCGTGTCATATGTACGTCCATTTTATGCGTTATATCTTGCTTTTTATTTGTACATCTTGTTTATATGGTTCTTCTTTTTATGTATTTTGGTAGGCATGTAACATGCATTTATTTACGTTTTCATAACATGGATATTATCATGCTAATGCATCATTTAGCTTGTTTGTTCATGTTGCATTCACGTATTTTATTTAGTGATCAAGTTAATTTAAGCACTTACCATGTATATATGTATTCTAGAATGTTTTATTTTTGTTTTAAGTTTTATGTTAAAAATGGGTGATTTTTTTGGTACATATTAATGCCATGTTTTTTAATTTAAGCATGTATATCATGTCGTGTGTTAAATGTTAAGTTTGTATATATGCTAGCATGTTGCCTTGATACATTAGTTTAACATCACATATTATCTATGTCATGCATACATTTTTTATTATTTATTTACTTTAAAAACATCTGATGCATATAATTAATTCGTTTTGAAGTATGTTTCTTTCCTTTCCATATGTTCATGCTTAGTTTGTTTTCTTTTATTATGATATGCTAGGTTTTCTTGGTTGGTGTAGTTTGTTACCCTTTGTTTAATATTATGAAATTCATGTTTTTATCTTTTTAGTGTCATGTTAATGTAAATGGTATGTTTTATCTTTGCTTTCTAAGGTTGCATAATAGAATGTAAGTTGTCAATGCGGTGCCCTTTTATCCGAGCGTAAACAGGGCCAGTATCAGGCGTAGTGATGGGCGTTTACTCTCGGATAATGGGGCTTTTAAAATTTACTCGCACTTATGACCAAATTTTAATTTAATCGTCACTTTAAACTAGAAAGTTTAATATTAATAAAGCGGTAATTATTAAAGTACCAATTTTGGGCGGTATAGGGGTGCTAATCCTTCCCCATCCGTAACTGACTCCCGAACCCAACAGTTTTCAAATCTCTGGTTTTATGGTGTCCGACCTACCTAAGTGGCCGGTGGCGACTCCATTTTCAAAATAAAATACAGTTTCTTTAAAACCCCCACGGAAGACATTATTTTTAAAACAAAACAATAAATAAAAAACACGTTTTTTAGCGAGAGGGACATCGCTACAGATGTCGACTCCGCTGGGGACCATTTTTGTTTTTTCAAGAACAAATGGGAGTCAAGCTTTTTAAATAATTACCGCTTTAATAATACTATAAATTCCAGATTAAATTGAAAACTAAATTAATATTTGGTTGTAATTGCGCGTTTATTTTAACGCATTTAAAATTTGGCATATAAACCCATCCTTTTAAGTGGGGGGAAACGCTAATGCTTTCGTGGAGATATCATTTTCCCGTGTAGGCCCTAGCAAGTATCCTTCGGGGCTCGAGTACCTTATGCTTTCGTAAGGATATCGTTCCTTCGTGCAGGCATAAGCGAACGAGTCACCCTGAATTGAACCCGGATGAAAGGAGCCTATAATGGGTGATGATCGGGGGCCTTGCTACTCTTGGTAGAGGACAACGAGGACAATTCGGGTACCTCCTAGAACCAAAACTGCATGTAGAGAACACATAGAAACCCACCCTGTTAGAGCCATGCAGATAACTTAGGTGTGTTAGACGGGATGTAAATAGAATTGCTTTGTTTGTTTATCGCATTTAATTTGCCCTTTTATTATATATTTATTGTTTTTGTCCGATACTGACTTGTTTTCTTTTTTGTTTTGTTTTTGCATATCATTGCATTCGCATTGCATAGGGCATTGATTCCCGAGTGGTTTCTCTCATAATAGAAGGTTGTTCATGATGGACCAAAGGTTCTTTGACCTGAAGGAAGGAGGTCCAGTTCCAGAGTTCCATCCCGAGACTAGGCCAGGGACAGTAGAAGAAGGATCGTTCAAGGACTCCAGAACAAATTCGGTAAGCAGTGTCAGTTTTGGTAACAAGCGAGATGAAGTACAAGAGTTAAAGAAGCAAATGGACGAGATGATGGACCAGATGAATGCTATGATGAAAGGCAAGCAACATGTCGAACTCAGAAAAGAATCGATCAAGGATCAGAATGTGGAACAAAATGGTCAGAATGTCGAGACAGACAACACCTTAAATACGACAAATCGAATCCCTTTGCGATCAATCTCAAGAAGCAGACAAGCGACATATCTGGGGTAGATACCGAGGAAACAGAGGTAAGACCAGGGGAAGCTCAAGAATCTAATGACATCAGAAGGCATTATCCTATACCCATGAGATACACCGAGCTACTTCCGTTGCTTGTCGAAAGGAGCCTTATCGTACCAGTGAAGTTTGTACCAAAGAAACCTCCTTATCCGAAGGTTTACAACAGTCGTGTCTGGTGCAGCTACCACATAGGCGATTTGAGTCATCACACTGAGAATTGTAGAGCCCTGAAAGATAGAGTTTAAGATCTTATCAGAATGAGAGTTTTGGGTTTCGAAGACGGACAACCCCGATTCTACAGCGAGCCAGCCGTTGCCCAAAGGGCAAAGGCGAAGAAGGGTCAATGCCCAGTCCAAGGTTCGGGTAACAAAAAAATGGGTCACCCAAGTGAGACAAATTCAGGAGTCGAAAATAACAGCGTCTCAGAAGATGAACTTGCATTCGAGTATGATCAGCTCAAGCAGGAGAGGTATGATCTGAGCAAATAACCAAAGAGTATACAAGACGGGTACCGAAAGTTGCACTTTGAATTCAAGAACGCCGGTCTGGGTAACACCGCTAAAGAATGGATTAATGGCATGATTCAGCTGAAGAACGATGTGGAACGTTGGAAGCAGAAATGCAATAATAGTAAGAATAAAGTTAGATCATTGTCACAGAAGCTGGAAGAAGATGAGAGCCAACGCGACGTTCTCCAAAGTGAGTTGGAAAGCAGTCTGGCCATGGACAATATCCTGAAATCATGTCCGTAGCAGGAAAGAGAGGAATCACAAGCCTTTCAAATGGAAAACGCGGCACTCAAAGAACAGATAGCGAGGCTTAAGACTTCTTTACGTACCAGCGAGATTCGTGCTGGGACAGTGACCGTCAAGCTACAAAAGGCTGAGCAGACAATACGGGAGAAAGACCAAGACGTGAAGATCGTTATGACTCAATCCCGACATGTAGCTCACCAGGTAGCATACTTAGCCGATGCAACAGCGCCGATAAGCCAGAATATGGATCCAGCGTTGGACCGCGAAGGAAAGCTGACAGGACTATTAAAAGAGATCAAGAAATTAGGTGCTAAGGCTCACCGCTATCTGTAAACCTCTAATACCGTATGTAATAAAACCTTTTGGTCTGAATGAAAGATGTCCTATAGGGACAAATCACTTGCGGAATCGATGCCTTATTGCATTCATGCATTGCATTTGCATCACGTCCTTTGCATTGTTTAATAGTTTTATCATCGCATGGCAATTCATCATTTAATACTCGGGGTTAATGGCAAAATTAGTTGGAAAATGGAACGAACTAAAGAGTCGAGGCTTGACCAGCTAGAAGAAAGAATCGAGAAAGAGCTAAATAAGAAAGAAAAGATAAGTGTTTTCAATACGAGAGAACTCTGCCTAGTCCATGATTTGGTCATTCCTCCGAATTTCAAGATTCCTAGATTTGCACAGAATGACGAAACTAGCTGCCCGAAGATTCACCTGACTATGTATTGTAGAAAAATGAAAGGATACATGAAGAATGAAGAGTTGTTGATCCACTACTTCCAAGATAGCCTGATGGGACCTGCAGCAGTGTGTTATAACTGTTTGAACAAAAACCAAGTTAGGTCATGGGGTGACTTCGCTAATGCCTTCTTGAGTCAATACAAATATGCTTTAGATTTAGTGCCATGTCATCAGTTTCTTCAGAATGAGAAAATGAGACCAAATGAAAGCTTTAGGGAATATGCACTAAGGTGGCGATGTTTGGCGACCCAAGTCTAGCCTCCTATAGCGGAAGAAGAGTTGACTCCCATGTTCCATGCAACGCTTCCCTCTCATTTCTTCGATGTGATGTTAGAAAAATCGAGAAATGGATTCAAAGATTTAATGACGATTGGAGAGAGGATATAATACGCAATCAAAGAAGGAAAATTGGGGTCTAAGTCCAAGGACTGAATCAAAGATAAGATAGATAAAGATGGAGAGGTAAATGAGTGTCATCTCCAAGGTTCGCATGGCCGTAAAAGAAGAAGACTGACTGACACCTCGGGGACATCAAGGAAAATTCCTCGGACGAGCGTAAATTTGGAAGTGTTCGGAACATCTATCTCAGACATATGACCTCATTTGGTAGGGGGTCACTATCTTGCTTCTAGACCGATGAAGATGGCACCTGATCCATCTGCCCATAGTTTTGACTCGAGTAGCACATGCGAATTCCATATGGGGGTACCGGGGCATCCCACCAGAAAATGTAGACCCTTATTGGAGGAGATCAAGAAGCTGATCCATGATGAGACCGTGACACAAGAGCTGATCCAGCAGTGGAGGACCAAGGATGAGGGGCAAGTCTGCATAGTGCTGAGGAAGCCAGAGATATCTCTACATTAAAAGACTTTCCTGGAGTAATACAAGGAATCAACTTTACTACCTGTGGCCCACATATGGTAAAGATCTTTTGTGAAGGGGCATGTTTGTTGATTTTTATTCCAATGAAGAACACATTTCGCTTAACATACAATGTTCTTGAAAGCACATAGATGTATATTTTCTCGCTGTTGTAGGACACTGGATATCAATTGCAAGATGTGACATTAGATGGATGTTGTGACAACAATGAGGTGTGATCTTCCCTACCAGACTCTGGTCAGCAAAGCAAGATTACTACTCTTTCGATGGATGTTCAAATACGAAAAAGCTCCAGATGTCAACCATGTAGAGTTGCTTGAAATTGAAACTCTAGGCATAATCTTTTAGGTAGTAAAGAATTAAAAAATTAAAAAATAAAAAAGGGAAAAAAGGAAAAAAAAGAGAAATGAATAATAAAAACCACTTCTATGTTCGAAACCTGGTGATAGGCTTGTTCGGATAAGAGTGTGGAAATTTTAGGGCACTCCACTGAAGTGATAAGGTGGCAATACACCATCCAATTCAAGAAACCTTAGCTTCATGAGTGATGGTAATACTTTCAAATCGTGACTATGCTGAGTAACTTCAGGCAATGTTGTTTGCTTCATCATTGCCCTCAAGACAAAGGACTGTGACGAATTGATTTCTTCAAATAATGATAAAAAAGAAAAGAAAACAGAAGAGAAAAGGAAAGAGAAGAAAAGAAAAAAAAGAAAAAAAGAAAAAGAAAAAAGAAAAAAGGAAGAAAAAGAGAAATGAAGAGAAAAGAAAAGAGAGAAAAATAAACGATAGCATAAGTAAAATTAAAACTCGCACCATCTAGAACTCTATTCTTAGAGTAATATTTCTGCGCTTGAGTGGTCATACAAGCCCACCCATTTTGGGGGCGGAGCAGATAATGAGAATTGAGAAAGAGTAGTATTTTGCAGCAACACGGTAATCATGAGGATGGACCGAGTCATCTGGGAAGATTTCACAACCCTGAATTACTAAACGGTTGAATCTAAGACGCTCTTGCACTTGATATCCAGAGCTCCTATTATGTGATTTCAAGATCCTGTATGTTAATCTAAATGATACCCTTCAGTGAAATGCCAATCAATAAATTGACAAGTTAAAGCAACAAAGATTTTCATGCATTACTTCAGAGATAAGATCCAGAATACAAGGTTGCGAATATTATTGGAGCACCTAACAAGAAACGACCCCACAATGTATAGGATGAAGATGATGACAAGAGCATATGTGTCAGACAGCTCAAGAACAAGAAGCGGGTTTCAGTCATGATGCATTGGTTGGTTTAAGAAAATGAAGGACGAACCAGGATGAGAATGAGATTACAAAATACGGGGGACAGTAAGAGGTAAACATCGAGTCTCCAAAGAATTAAAGCACAGAGATCGAGAAATGGTTCCCATTAAGAGGCAGCAAGAAGATTGAGATTAAGTTCAGAATATTGAAGCATTTTGCTCACCCCGATGACGAAACTAACAAATACTCAGAATGTTGGGTCAAAGGAGTTGGAAGGTAGCCGAGCTCATGATCGAGTGGGGCAATGCAGAACAGGAAGAATGGTAGAATCTCTGCACATGCATAATATAGAGTTTGTTTGTGAAGCGGGCAGAGACCTCGAAGAAGAAAGGCAATTGCTCGTGCGAAAGAATAAGAGCGGGTACTCATTTAACAAAAATTGACAGAAATAAAGATCAAAACTGAGCATACTGCAAAAAGAAAGGAAACAGAGAATTCTGAAGAATGACTTTTCAGGGCATAGGATTTTAAAACATGTCTAAAGATAAAAAGAAAAAGAAAAAAGAAGGAAAAAGAGAGAGAATTATATCGCGAAAGGGTTAAAAGACATGAATCAGATAAATAACTGATCAAATGACATACTGCAATATGAGAGAGGGAAGGAAATAACCTTCCAGGGTGTAAGACTTTAGAATAGAAAGATGATGATAAAAAGAGAAGAAGAAAAAGAAGGCACGACATTGCATGCATCATATAGATAGAGGCATGTCAATTTTTGCTTGTTTCTAGACAGGTATTTGAAGAACTGTCAAAGAATTTAATAAAGAAAGAAAAGATGACGGCAGCCATAGCGGCGTGAGACTAGATGTTAAATCTTTTGGGTTATCGGTAAGTCCTTCAGGCACGGTGTTAAGTCTTTTGGGCCACCATTAAGTCTTTCGGGCCACCATTAAGTCTTTCGAGCATGGTGATAAGTCTTTCGGGCCATTAGTAAGTCCTTCGGGCATGATGCGACAGCCATAGTAGCGTGAGGCTAGATGACAGCAGCCATAGCGGCGTGAGGCTAGATATTAAATCTTTTGGGTCATCGGTAAGTCCTTCGGGCATGATGTTATGTCTTTTCGGGCCACCATTAAGTCTTTCGAGCATGGTGATAAGTCTTTCAGGCCATTAGTAAGTCCTTCGGGCATGATGCAGCATCCATAGTAGCGTGAGGCCAGATGACGGCAGCCATAGCGGCGTGAGACCAGATGTTAAATCCTTTAGGTCATCGATAAGTCCTTTGAGCACGGTGTTAAGTCCTTCGGGCCACCATTAAGTTTTTTGAGCATGACGATAAGTCCTTCAGGCATGATGCGGTAGCCATAGTAGTGTGAGGCCAGATGACGGCAGCCATAGCGGCGTGAGGCCAGATGTTAAATCCTTCGGGTCATCGGTAAGTCCTTTGGGCACGATGTTATGTCCTTCAGGCCGCCATTAAGTCTTTCGAGCATGGTGATAAGTCTTTCGTGCCATCAATAAGTCCTTCAGGCATGATGCGGTAGCCTTAGTAGCATGAGTCCAGATGACGGCAGCCATAACGGCGTGAGGCCAGATGTTAAATCCTCCAGGTCATCGGTAAGTCCTTCGGGCATGATATTAAGTCCTTCGGGCCACCATTAAGTCTTTCGAGCATGGTGATAAGTCTTTCGAGCCATTAATAAGTCCTTCGGGCATGATGTGGCGGCCTTAGTAGCGTAAGTCCAAAGATATCAACAACCTCGTAAAAAAAGATAAAAAAAGAGAAAAGATAAAAAAGATAGAGAAGAGAAAAAGAAGAAAAAAGAAAGAAAAAAAAAGGAAAAAATAGAAAAATAAGAGAAAAATAAGAAAAAGAGAAAAAAGAAAAAAAGAACAGAGAAAGAAGGAAAAAGAGAAAAAGGAAAAAAGAAAAAAAGAAAAAGAAAAAGAGAAAAGAAAAATCGAAGACAAAGGTTATATAAAGGAGAAACCTACGTTTTCAGGCCCCCAGTGAAAGGCTCCATATAGGAGGAGCCCTAACTCCAGAATCTCAAAAAAGAACCAAAGGTGAAGAAGTTCTATATATGGAGAACTTATGAGCATGAAGATTCGGCCGAGAAAAAGCGGAGAGTTCCAGAAGAACACGTGATTCTGAAGTCGTGAGCAGGGAAGTCGGATAAAAATGAGTGCTTTTGGTCTTTGCTTTGTTCTCGTTTCACAAGAACAAGCAAAGAAGGGCAACTGTAATCACTCATTTTTATCCGATTTGTAAATATTGTTAATATATTAGTATAATAATTAATGGGGTATTATTATTGCATGTATACATGTTATATTATATGTTTACTATATATATGTGATTAATGTGTGTAAAATATGTGTGTGATATGGGTAAGCGCATGCGTATTATACATATTATGTATGTGTATGTGTGTAGGTGTTGGTATATGTGTACCATATGTATGTTAATTTGTATACACGTATGTCATTCTGTATGTTAGCTTAATACCATTGTTGTTGTTGTTATTTGTATGTATATGTATTATTATTAGCAATATTAGTTATTATTAGTGGTATTATTGGGTTAGAATTAAAAATGGATCTGTAAATATAAAAACCCATATAAGTTATTATTAAATGCCCAGTCCAATATATTACAAGGTCCATTACATTTTACAATGCCCGTTGGCCCAAAAGCCCTAATACACATCAGCTAATCTAAACCCTAAAAAATATCTAACTTTGGTCTCTTTATGCGCAGCCAATCAAGGGCCGTTGGATAAGATTTTGATCCAACGGCCACGATCGAAAGAGGAGAGCTATCCAGCTGGCCGCGTGTGTTACATGCCCAGACCGTTCGGCTGCCACGCGCGGACCCTTCAATCTCCCACGCGTCAGAATTCTTCGGCTGCTGAGCTCCACGTGTCATAATCTGGCGCAGTCCCACCCATTCGAGATTGCATCTGAGCCATTTGATCTTCAAGGTATCTCAACCTTTAGATCAAATCTGACTAACGATCAAGAGCAAATCTGGCTGATAATGCTCCAACCACCCTCTGCTGCCGTGCACGCCACCCCTCACTGGCCGTACCGCCCAGACATGCAAAAAATCAGAAAAAAGCTCAAAAGACAGATCCAAAAAATCAACCACTATAATAGCATTTATTTTGACAAATCTTGCAAGCAAAGAAAGATCAACAAAAAAGAGAGCATATATGATGAGATCTACCCATCTTTGTACCGGGTTTATCATATCAGAAATACAAAAAAAAACAATGAAACGTTTTGAAAAGGCATTTTTTCTCCCACTTCCTTTGCATGTCAAAAAAACCAAAAATAATACCAAGCCAAAAAGAGAGTAAAGAGGGAGAGTTTACCCTTCGTCTGTCGGCCATCCATCACCGGTGACAAGCCGTTGGCCCTTATGGTCGAACTCAATGAATCGGTGTTGGGTGCCAGGTTCTAAGAAAAAGGGGTGGGTCATTTCGAAAGGGGTTTTTCCTTTTTTAAAAAAATGGTTTCTGTTCTTTTAGATCTAGGAGGGGACTGTTGCACGTAATAAGTGCTACGCAAATGTGCAAGTATACACGTCGCAAGTTATAGTATAAAAGATATCGTCTCCACAGGGATTGGTGCCACTTCAAGGATCTAGTCTCTTGCACTGTAAAAAGTAAAAACACAAGTAAAGGATTATAGGAGTTTAACTAATGACTAATCTAGAAAGCAATAAAGTAAAAGAAAAGATGAATTCAAATGAGAGAGAGATAGGCCAGGTTATCGTGAGTTGAGGTGTGATAGCCGATTGGATTGTCTTGGTAAAAGAGTGCATGGACAACTCAGTTTCCGTGGCAACTTGCACAACGGGGTTGCCTTGGCAACTAATCGATGGTTGCCTGGGCGACTAATTGGGCGTCTGGGCAGCAACCTTCAAGGTTCGGCAGAGCGTTCTTCAATGGTTTCTTCTTATCCCTAAGTCGAAACTCTAGCTACTTGTGCATGCCTTGATAATACATCTCTGCTTGAATCAAGGGTGAACAACAACCAATCTTGCGCTCCTCTTAGCCGTTGAAATCCGTAACTTATTCCTAAGCCGGATTAATCTTCACCATCAATAGATTGAATAAAGATCATATTCATTCGTTTCTTGAATCTAACTCTCCCGATATTAGATAAATAGATGAAATCACGAGATCCTCTCCCAATTCACTCGCAAACAAGAATAAAAACCAAGAATGAATAAACCTTGAAATAGAAAAGTGCAAACTCTTATTACTTAAACAAAAACCAATAGTTTCTAACAACCACAAAACACAATAACCATAGCCAAGTAGATTTAGTTCATGGCTAGGTTCCAAAGAAACACAAGATAAACAATCCCTAGCATGAACCCAATCGAACAAGAAAGAAAAGGATGAAGGAGGAGGCTTGTCGAAATCCTCCTTGCCCTAGATGCTTGTCGAAAATTCTCTCCTCTTGCTCTACTTGGACTTGTCGAAATTTCCCTATTGCTCTCTCCCTTGGATTGTCGAAATCTCCTTGCTATTTATAGGGCTAGGCTAAAGTCCTTCTTTGAGGAGGAGTTTAAGTTGGAATTAAATTATCTTTAAAGAATATAATTCTTTATTATAATTGTATTCCTACTAGAACTTCTCTTATCTTCTTGGAATTTAATTCTTCTTTAATCTCTGTATGGCAATCAAATTCCTTTGGGTTTGGACTTTGCTCCACGTCATCTTGGGCTTGTATAGTCATCAATTTCGACTACCATATCACATTTGCTCTTGTCGACAATTGCCGTGGCAACTGGCTCGGTGTCTCCTTCATGCATTGCCCTGGCAACTAGCTCGGCATTGCTTTGGCAAGTGATCCTGCACATACACACACAAAGCACACCAAAGCAGCATCTTTTCCACAAAAACTACTAAGTTATGTAATCAAGCTCAACGATGGAAGGAAACATGGATTAATGCATGAATAGCTAATTATCCAACTAATATGAGCCTAACTCTAACAATAATATGAGTAAATAGGGTAAGAAAAATAGTACTTTTGAACACTTATCACACCCCCAAACTCGAACTATTGCTTGTCCTCAAGCAATGCAAACTCATAATTACCTGCCAAGACTTCAATTTTTACAAACTTAGCTTTGAACTTGATTTCAATTCTCTGAACCGGGGCACAAAGTATGATTGGCTTTTTATTTTTTGGAAAACTTAGGAGTTACTCGGAATCAAACTATAATGCTTTTGAGTGTGTGCGGAGTTGTGTGCAAGTTGATTTTTCGGATTCTATACAAACAAGAGGTTTTCAAATTACTTCATTGAGTTCTTTTTAACATGTTTGAACTAGAGCCAGTGTTGGGCACCTCTAGTGTTTTTTTTGTTTTCTTAAGTTAATTTAATCGACTAGAGCCGGTTTCGGGCACCTCTAGTTAAATTTTTTTAACACATCCTAGAGCCATTTTCGGGCACCTCTAGCATTCATCCAATTTTTATTCTAATCCCTCAATTTGTTAATTATCAACCTAAGTTTACTAGAATTCCTTAAATCAATCAAACCACAACAGTGTTTCATCAAATTTAGCATCATAGTAAAATTCTAAGTTTTTCCATGGTTATCCTAGAATAAAAATTCTATCAATTAAGTGCATTGGCAAAGTCATCATTGAATATTCATCAAATCTAAGCAATTCTTGTTCCAATTAAAGGCATGGCAAGCAATTTATGTATCCTAAATGTAATACTTAAGATTAATGTAACTAAACATAGTAACTACTAATAACAATCCCCCCCCAAACTCGAGTGAGGCATTGTCCTCAATGCATGCATAAAATAACGAGAAAAATAAAAATAAAAATAAAAATAAAAATAAAAATAAAAATGCATACGAGGACTTACTCCGAGAGTTCATCATCGTAGATGATTAGTTTCCTTCTAGTCGGTGTCTTGATTCTCTTGCTTGAACGCGATGGTTGTTTTCTTATTGCCGGTGGTGGAATCGATCCTCGTACGGGGTTGTCCTCATCGTCCTCTTCATCAATGTCAATGGCTTTTCGCTTGGAGGATTCAATTGGTGCGGGCTTTAATGGTTCAATGGAAGACTTTTCCGAATCTAAAAAATCAGAAAATGATTCCGTAGGAGTTGATTCGGGCATAGGTGCTTTACCTTTGGCTTTTGCAGTGGTTGCCGGGATGTCTTTAGCTTTGGTTGCCGTGGCATCTTCAGCGTTGATTGCCGTGGCGTCAGCTTGTGCATGCACGAAGTAGGTTGTCGTGGCATCATCTGTTGAGGTTGCCGTGTCGTCTGCTTCATTGGTTGCCGGGGCAAGGATCTCGGCGGGGAAGATTGGGAACGGTACGTGATTTTCCGGGTACTTCTCTAGGATGACTTGGGTGATGACATTGTTGTGCTCCTTCATGTACCGCATGAACATTAGTTGCCGGTCTTCAATTTGCCTTAGGTGGCTTGCCAATGGGTGCAAAAGTGCTTCAAAGTGTCCCGGGGTTGGTGGCCGAGTTGCCTTAGCGTTAGGTGCTTGGGCATTAGGGATTACTTCGGTGGCAGGAGTTGCCGTGACAATTGGAGGCCTTGAAGAATCTCCTGGTGCCTCTCCCATTAGCTTTCGGATTAGTGTTTGATTCCAACCAGACTTGGGTAGGGCCTTTTCATCGGTGGACTCACTCGGGACATGCATCTCCTTGCAAAGGTTAGAAATTAAGCAAGGGAAGAAAAGAGAACCTTTATATTTTGAGCTGCATACAAAAATCTCATCACAAATAATTTTTCCAATGTTAATGATGCGATTATGCAAAATAGAATGTATGAGCAAAAGACGTGGTATATCAACGGTAGTATTGTGTGTGGTGGGCATTAAAGAAGTTTTAACAAACTTATTCCATAGTTTTACCTCGGGTTTAAGCCGAAGGCGATTTACCGTGCCCTTGTATTTACAGTCGTTCCAATGAGTTCTCGGTTGAGTGAGTTCTTGAAGCACCTTGTCAAGTTACTTGGGATTGATTTGGTCAACGAAGGCTTGATGCTCGTCCTTCTCAATGTAAAGTCCGTAAAAGGTGTTTATGCTTTCGGGACTTATAAGTATGGCCTTGTCACGAACAAAAACATAAGGATTATCGGGGTTAGGTGAGTGAGCATAGAATTCTCTTACCCATGAGATGTTACCCGGTTCCGGTTGATGGCAAAAGATTTGCCACTTTTGATGTGCAATCCTCTTGAAGATGAATGGTTCAAGGCCGAAATCTTGATGAGAGTTGGAGTATTCAAAGCCTTGTTCTTCATGAATTTTCCGGCTTTCAAACTTGGATCGAAATCTTTCTTGAACCACCGGTGTAGCAAACTTCTTGTATCTTGGTTCTTTGGAGGAACTTGGATGAACTAAAAGTTTAATCTTGGATGCCATGGATGATCTTGGTTGTGAGTAAAAACAAAGAAAAGAAAAGAAACTAAAAAGTTGCAAGATAGGAAGTAGGAATAGGTTAAGGGTGATGGGTTTTATAGAAAAGATAGGTGGGTGGGATTAGGGGAAAACGAAAAAGGGTTTAGGGTTTGGTAGAAGTTGTCGACAAGGGGTTTTGGTTATGATGAATTGGAGGCTTTATATAAGCCTTAGATTCAGCCCCTTAGTTTCCTTGTTGAAGATGTTTTCCTACTTGGTTTAGAATTCCTTCTTTATCTTGAACTTCTTTTCCTACAATTCAAAGACAAATCAAATAAGGATTAAAATTAAATATAAACTAATAGAGAAAATAAATAAAGATGTGTAATAGGATTCTTAAACTTAAATAATAAAGAAAATCTATCCTAAAAACTACTAATAATCGAAAAGGAAGAAAAATAAAGAAAATAAAAAAAATCAACAAAAATATAATAATAACTAATTAATCAGAAAAATAAAAATAAAAATAAAAATAAATAAAAATAAAAATATCAAAAGGGAGAGCATGCTCATGCATCTCCTAAGTTGACCACTTCCTTGTTACGTTCCACATGGGCACCATTGTAGTGCTTCAATCTTTGTCCATTAACTTTGAATTCATGGTTGTCAGAGATGGACTTGATTATCACGACACCATGGGAGAATGGTTTGACGACTTCGAATGGTCCCGACCATCTTGATTTCAGCTTTCCCGGGAAAAGTTTTAGCCGAGAATTGAATAGGAGAACTAGTTTCCCTGTCGTGAATTGCCCTGGCAATAGTTTCTTGTCATGCCATCGCTTTGTTTTCTCCTTGTAGATTCGTGCATTGTTATAGGCGAGTGCACATAATTCTTCTATCTCGTTGAGATCCATCAAACGCTTTTTTCCGGCACTTTCCCAATCCATATTCTTGGTCTTGATTGCCCAATATGCCTTGTGCTCGATTTCCACCGGTAGATGACATGTTTTGCCATAGACAAGTCGGAAGGGGGACATACCTAAGGGTGTTTTGAATGCAGTGCGATATGCCCAAAGTGCATCATCTAGTCTTAATGACCAATCCTTCCTTGAGGGATTTACAACTTTCTCGAGTATTCCCTTCAACTCCCAGTTGGAAATTTCTGCTTGCCCGTTGGTTTGTGGGTGATATGCCGTGGCGATCTTTTGTGATATACCGAAGCGTTGCAACATCTTGGCAGTTAGTCTGTTGTCAAAATGCTTGCCTTCGTCACTGATAATTGCTCTCGGCATCCCAAACCGTGTAAATATGTTTTTCTGCAGGAATCGTTGCACGGTCTTGGAATCGTTGTTGGGAACTGCAGCTGCCTCAACCCATTTAGACACGTAGTCGACGACAAGTAGAATGTAGAGGTTGCCGAATAAAGATGGGAAAGGTCCCATAAAATCGATCCCCCATACATCGAACAATTCCACCTCGATGATGTTCTGGAGTGGCATCTCATGTCGTCTAGAGATATTGCCCGTCCTCTGGCAACGATCACATTGCTTGTAAAAGTCTTGGGCATCTTTGTACAATGTTGGCCAATACAAACCGGATTGCAAAACTTTGGCCGCAGTACGAGTTCCTCCAAAATGTCCTCCATAGGGTGAAGAATGGCATTGCCGGAGTACATTCTGTTGCTCTTCTTCAGGGACACATCGGCGTATAACCTGATCTGCATATTGTTTAAACAAAAGAGGCTCATCCCAAAAGTAATGCTTAGCATTATGGCGGAACCGCTTCTTCCTTTGGTGAGTAATGCCATAAGGTAAAATACCACAAACAAGGAAATTAACTAAATCCGCGTACCAGGGTATTGCCGAGGCATGATTCAATCTCCTCGATGATGATTTCTTTCATTACAACCCCTTTCATGGCATGATTCAATCTCCTCTGGGCCTCAATTAAAGGTTTGTGATCATCTTCCAACAAGATCTTGTGCATGCACACCACCGGGCTAATTCCCTTCAAGTCGGCAATTGTCCACCCTATTGTCTTTTTGTGTAGCTTCAACATCTTGATCAGCTTCTTTTCCTGCTCAGGCTGTAACTTAGAAGAAATAATTACAGGCAATGTATTATCGGTCCCTAAGTATACATATTTTAGTTGCTCTGGCAATTGTTTCAACTCAAGAATTGGTGGTTGTTCAATATAGGGTTTTTCGAGCTTACCTTCTTTACCTGAGTAGTCCAGTGGTTCAAAGTATGTACCTGGTCGATTGGCTAGCCAATTTGCCTCTTCAGGTTGTTCCTCATCGACCGGTTCTTCATACTCCTCATGTTCCTCTTGGTCGGCAATGTAGTTGCCGAGGCAACTAAATTCCTCATCGAAGTTAAACTCTGCCGTGGCATGATGAAGTTGGCATTCTTCTGGATCATCGGCATGCCTTAGTGTTTGGAACACATTTAGTTTAACTTGCTGGTCATTTACCCTCATTGTGAGTTCTCCCTTTTCAACGTCGATCAAGGTTCTCCCTGTTGCTAGGAATGGTCTCCCAAGAATGATAGGTGCATGCTCATCTGCTTCACAATCCAAAACAATAAAGTCGGCAGGAAAAATAAATTTATCAACTTTTACCAGTATGTCCTCGATTTTTCCCTCTGGATGCATATAGGATCTGTCGACTAGCTGCAGCATAACTGTTGTAGGTCTTGCCTTCCCGATTCCTAGTTTTTGGAAAACCGATTTAGGCATCAAGTTTATGCTAGCCCCAAGGTCGCATAATGCTTTCCCGACATAGTGATTTCCAATGGAACAGGGTATTGTGAAACTTCCGGGATCCTTCAACTTGGGTGGCATACGATTGTGCAACATTGCCATGCATCCCTCTGTCGCGACAACTATTTCGAACTCTCCTAGGCTTGTTCTCTTGGACATAATGTCTTTAAGAAACTTGGCATAGTTTGGCATTTGTTCAATTGCTTCCACCAATGGCAAGTTGATGTGGACTTGCTTTAGGATATCAAGAAATTTCTTGAATTAGTATTCTTGCTTTTGTCGCTTCAACCTTTGTGGGAATGGTAGTGGAAGTCGGATATCTTCGATTCTTTCATTGGTTTGAAACCTGATTGACGGCATTGCCCGGGACATCTGGAGTTGTCGAGGCATTATCAACTGGGGTTGCCGAGGCATGCTTATCGCAAGTTGCCGAGGCGTCTTTATTGTCGGTTGCCGAGGCATGCTTATTGTCGGTTGTCGTGGTAATTCCTGGTTCAGCATCTGAGGCTTTGCCGCTAGATTCAACCTGATCTTTTTGTGGAGTTTTGTTTGACGAGCGGGTTTGAACCTCTCTAAGTTGTTGGCCACTTCTAGTGGTGATCACCTTACATTGCTCATGGCCAGTTCCTCTTACGACTTCAGTATCGCTAGGTAAACCTCCTTGTGGTCTAGTCCGACTTGATTTTCCAATGATTTGATTGCCGCCTCTTGGTTTTGCAATCTCATCTCGGTCCTGTTAATAAAAGCATCAGTTCTTTTTATGAAATTACTATTCTCAGCCATATAAGATTCAGTTTTCATCATAAAAGCATTTAGAGAATTTTCCAAAGAACTAGATGTTGTCGGTTGTTGCTGCGGCATCTGTTGCCGTGGCATATTCTGCTGGAATCCTGATGCTTGTGCATTCTGATTGTTCTGGTTTAGAGCATTGTTGGGATTACTCCATGAAAAATTCGAGTGCTTCTTCCAAGTTAGATTGTATGTATTGGACATCACATTGTTGTTCCGATTGTAATTCCCCACATAGAAGCTGGATTTCAGATTCTGCATACATTCAGAAGAATTATGGTTATCACCACATAACTCACAAAAAGAATCCATTACCTTGACTTCATGTGTGTTGTTTGGTTTTTGCATGTTCTGGACCATCTTGGTTAAAGCGGCCAATATTGCCGAAATTGAATCTGATGATCCTAGTTCATGTATTGAGGCTTGGCGTCTAACTCCTTCTCTTCTAGTAGATGGAAATTGATAATCATTCTTGGCCAGCCTGTTTAAAATTTGCATTGCTTCTTCCGGTGACTTATCTAGGAGTATGCCGTTTGCCGAGGCATCTAGCATCATCCTTGTTGGTGTATTCACGGTGTTGTAAAACATTGTTACTTGAGTCCACATCGGGAATCCGTGTAAAGGGCATTTGTGTAGAAGTTCTCTATATCGCTCTCAAGCCTCGTACATGGATTCATCATCTGCCTGCCGAAAAGAAGTAATGTCATTACGAAGCTTATCAGTCAAATTTGTAGGATTAAATCTAGCAAGGAAATCACGACAAAGATCAGTCCAAGATGCTATGGATCCGGCAGGAATGCTATTCAACCATGCTTTCGCCCTATCCCTCAGTGAATAGGGGAATAATCTTAATCGTAATACATCGGGGGTGACTCCGTGTATCTTGAACGAGTTGCAAATCTCGAGGAAAGATTTCAGATGTTGTCGTGCATCTTCATTTGCTGAGCCGCCAAATTGACCTATTGTGTTGATAATATTAAACATTACCGGTTTTAACTCAAAGTGGCCGGCTTCAATTTCAGGTGCGACAACTCCTGGGTTAAGTCCATCAAGATCTTCTTCAAGATAGTCTCGAATAGTTCTGTTTCGTGCAAGAATCACTCCTCCTGCTCGAACATCTTGATTCATATTGCCGTCTTGATTTGCCATTGCTTTTCTTATCCTTCGTCTAAGTCTTTGTAAGGTTCGTTCAATTTCTGGATCAAAGGGATATTTTGGTGAAGTCGGTCGCGCCCTGGTCATATACCAATGCAAAACCAAAGTTTGTTAGCCCTTTGAATTTTAAACAAGAAAAATAAAAAGAAAGTGCAAGAAAATAAAAACAAAGTCGCTATTGCCAATCCCCGGCAACGGCGCCAAAAACTTGTTGCGCGTAATAAGTGCTACGCAAATGTGCAAGTATACACGTCACAAGTTATAGTATAAAAGATATCGTCTCCACAGGGATTGGTGCCACTTCAAAGATCTAGTCTCTTGCACTGTAAAAAGTAAAAACACAAGTAAAGGATTATAGGAGTTTAACTAATGACTAATCTAGAAAGCAATAAAGTAAAAGAAAAGATGAATTCAAATGAGAGAGAGATAGGCCAGGTTATCGTGAGTTGAGGTGTGATAGCCGATTGGATTGTCTTGGTAAAAGAGTGCATGGGCAACTCGGTTGCCGTGGCAACTTGCTGTAACGGGTTGCCTTGGCAACTAATCGATGGTTGCCTGGCAACTAGTTGGGCGACTAGTTGGGCGTCTGGGCAGCAACCTTCAAGGTCCGGCAGAGCGTTCTTCAATGGTTTCTTCTTATCCCTAAGTCGAAACTCTAGCTACTTGTGCATGCCTTGATAATACATCCCTGCGTGAATCAAGGGTGAACAACAACCAATCTTGCGCTCCTCTTAGCCGTTGAAATCCTTAACTTATTCCTAAGCTGGATTAATCTTCACCATCAATAGATTGAATAAAGATCATATTCATTTCTTGAATCTAACTCTCCCGATATTAGATAAATAGATGAAATCACGAGATCCTCTCCCAATTCACTCGCAAACAAGAATAAAAACCAAGAATGAATAAACCTTGAAATAGAAAAGTGCAAACTCTTATTACCTAAACAAAAACCAATAGTTTCTCACAACCACAAAACACAATAACCATAGCCAAGTAGATTTAGTTCATGGCTAGGTTCCAAAGAAACACAAGATAAACAATCCCTAGCATGAACCCAATCGAACAAGAAAGGAAAGGATGAAGGAGGAGGCTTGTCGAAATCCTCCTTGCCCTAGATGCTTGTCGAAAATTCTCTCCTCTTGCTCTACTTGGACTTGTCGAAATTTCCCTATTGCTCTCTCCCTTGGATTGTCGAAATCTCCTTGCTATTTATAGGGCTAGGCCAAAGTCCTTCTTTTAGGAGGAGTTTAAGTTGGAATTAAATTATCTTTAAAGAATATAATTTTTTATTATAATTGTATTCCTACTAGAACTTCTCCTATCTTCCTGGAATTTAATTCTTCTTTAATCTTTGCATGGCAATCAAATTCCTTTGGGTTTGGGCTTTGCTCCACGTCATCTTGGGCTTGTATAGTCATCAATTTCGACTACCATATCACCTTTGCTCTTGTCGACAATTGCCATGGAAACTGGCTCGGCGTCTCCTTCATGCATTGCCCTGGCAACTAGCTCGGCATTGCTTTGGCAAGTGATCCTGCACATACACAAAGCACACCAAAGCAGCATCTTTTCCACAAAAACTACCAAGTTATGTAATCAAGCTCAACGATGGAAGGAAACATGGATTAATGCATGAATAGCTAATTATGCAACTAATATGAGCCTAAGTCTAACAATAATATGAGTAAAAAGGGTAAGAAAAATAGTACTTTTGAACACTTATCAGGGACAGTTGTTTTTCCTAACATCTAAGGGGAGATCAGGCTTCTACACGACAAATGGGTTGTTTTGGGTTGACCTAAGGTTTTGCCGTCGCCGACTAACGGCGGTCGGAGGTTTTGGGATGCTTTGGGGTTTCGGTTTAATAAAAATAAAACAAGCATAGAGGGTTTTATTCTTAAGTCGATTTTTTTAAAATGGCAAATGGCTAAATTTGGGTATGATAGGTCTTATTTATAGAGGTTTTTATTTTAAAAATGGTTTAATCCCCTCATAGGGACTCCCACGTTTATGATCTTTTCAAATTAAGCATTCCCCTTGGTATAATCGCAAGCCTGGTCCCTCTTATCCTTTAAAATTTTTCAATTTCGTCATGAAATTAACCAAAATCAGCGTGTAAATGGTGAAATTACGCTCTAAGTCCCACCACGTTTTGAACATTTTCACTTCAAGCTTGCCCCTTGGGTTTATTACAACTCTAGTCCTTATAAGTTTATTTCAGGCTGTAATTAAATCCCTAAAATCTGTTTTTGTTCATTTAAATTCGGTTTTCTGATTCTGTTTTTTCTCATTTCAGTCCCTTTGTCTGATTTAATGTTATGTTTTTACTCTTGGTATGTATATTGCCATGTTACATTTCAGGTCTTTTTATATATATGTTTGTATCGTTACATGTCTATTTTATGTTTTTTATCACGTGTATTTATTTGTGATACCATGTTTTCTTGTGTTTTAATTTATTTTGTTCATGTCATATGTACGTCCATTTTATACGTTATATCTTGCTTTTTGTTTGTACATCTTGTTTATATGGTTCTTTTTTTTTATGTATTTTGGTAGGCATGTTACATACATTTATTTACATTTTCATAACATGTATATTATCATGCTAATGCATCATTTAGCTTGTTTGTTCATGTTGCATACACGTATTTTATTTAGTGATCAAGTTAATTTAAGCACTTACCATGTATATATGTATTCTAGAATGTTTTATTTTTGTTTTAAGTTTTATGTTAAAAATGAGTGATTTTTTTGGTACATATTAATGCCATGTTTTTTAATTTAAGCATGTATATTATGTCGTGTGTTAAATGTTAAGTTTATATATATGCTAGCATGTTGCCTTGATACATTAGTTTAACATCACATATTATCTATGTCATGCATACATTTTTTATTATTTATTTACTTTAAAACATGTGATGCATATAATTAGTTCATTTTGAAGTATGTTTCTTTATTTTCCATATGTTCATGCTTAGTTTGTTTTCTTTTATTATGATATGCTAGGTTTTCTTGGTCGGTGTAGTTTGTTACCCTTTGTTTAATATTATGAAATTCATGTTTTTATCTTTTTAGTGTCATGTTAATGTAAATGGTATGTTTTATCTTTGCTTTCTAAGGTTGCATAATGGAATATAAGATGTCAATGCGGTGCCCTTTTATCCGAGCGTAAACGGGGCCAGTATCAGGCGTAGTGATGGTGGTTGGGCGTTTACTCTCGGATAATGGGGCTTTTAAAATTTACTCGCACTTATGACCAAATTTTAATTTAATCGTCACTTTTATCTGGAAAGTTTAATATTAATAAAGCGGTAATTATTAAAGTACCAATTTTGGGCGGTGTGGGGGTGCTAATCCTTCCCCATCCGTAACCGACTCCTGAACCCAACAGTTTTCAAATCTCTGGTTTTATGGTGTCCGGCCTACCTAAGTGGCCGGTGGCGACTCCATTTTCAAAATAAAATACGATTTCTTTAAAACCCCCACGAAAGACATTATTTTTAAAACAAAACAATAAATAAAAAATCACATTTTTAGCGAGAGGGACATCGCTACACACCCCATCCTAGTTTAAAAGGAAATTGGGTTGGAGATGCTATCGGTGAACAATAATGGTGATCAACATAGTAATTTCGAATTCAATGATAATTTGATGGTACGATACAATGATTCAATATTACTATACAATGAAACAATGATCTTAAATTGGTTCGATACAATATTTATTTTTTTAGGGACCAAACTATAATTGCTATAAATTAGAGATCCTTTTTAGAAATTAAACTTATCAATATGAAATTCAACTTATAAACAGTGAGCATGTAAATTTTCATCCCATTCAGAGGTCATTTACCTAGTCAATTAAGCCAATTCATAAACAGTGACCATTTCGTGATTTACCAGACTCATTCCCATAGCTTTTAATTGATTTAATTGTATCGGTATCAATACTCGAGGAGGCCATTATGTTATGCATATGCCATGGTCGTTATTACCATTACAATGAAAGATCTGTACCAGTATGGGAACAATCTGTATCGGTACCCTATACGTAACTCAATTAATAGCAAATTCTAGTAGCGTTATGTCGTACTGAAATAGCCCAAGCAGTATTGGTACGAGGGAAATGATGTAATAAAAGGATCGGTACGGACTAATTTAGTATTGGTACGCCAACCCTAATTCCCAAATTGATTGAACAATAGTACTGGTACGATCTCACAGGTACTGATATGATGCTATAGTAAAATTTTAGTGTTGAATTTTCGTATCGATACGCACAAAGTAGTATCGATACGCCATGTTGACCAGCGTTGACCAAGTCCCAAAATGCATACTCGTAACTATACGCCTGCACCCGTAGCCTATACCTGTAGTCCCAGAATAGGTCGTTTAAGCATGTTTAGACCCTATGCCACCAATCTAGGAGTTCATAGTTAAAAGGAACATTACATAGCCTTGTGGTGTAACTTGCAAAACTTGCTCCTTTTCGATCCTCGTAGCCTATATTCCTTAACCTGAAATGCATGGAAATAAGACGCGTTAGGCTTAATTAGCCTAGTGAGGTAGTCATTAACAATGCCATAAGCAATAAAATGAATGTCAATAATATCAATGTTAGTATTTCAATGTATATAACATCTCAAATCATGCTTATCAATGGTTTCAACAACTTTAACCCTTGGATCGATATGAGATAGTGGATACATGAATTCCAACCAACATCGCCAAATCAATAATTGGTCGAATCCCGCCAACATTGCCAATGGACCAATTTCTCATACACCAACCAACGTCGCCAAATAGAGCCTTAGCTCAAAGACCATAGTCCACTTTGTACCAATGAGCTCATGAATTCTATGGCATGCCAATTGTATCTAATGTCCATTTGAATCCAAGTTCTGATAATTAGGCCAATAACAATGACAATATTCAATATCGGTACAATGTTCAATATCAATAGCAATAATCAATGCTTGCCTTGTTCAATGATGACCATATAGGTCCTTGTCAATACAATGATTTTATCAATACAATAATCTTGCCAATACAATATTTTTATCAATACAATGATCTTGTCAATGATATGGTCAATAATCACTATGCAAATCTATGAAACTCAATAGTATATCAATAGGGTCAATGGCAATATCAATGATCAATATGTATTTCAATGGCAACGATATCAATACTATGACTCAATAATCAATGTTTCAATACAAAAAGCTTACCAAAGCTTACCAATATAGCTTTCCATGAGGTTTCGATATAATCATACCTTGTAGGGATAATGACAATGCAAAAATCAATGAACAATGAAACCGAGAATGTACCTACCCATTCCCGAGACTCTGAGTACACTCACCGATACTTTTGAAGCTTTTAGGGCTCTCGGATTACTATTCTCTTATTTCTTTGCTTATCAAATTCTGGTGGATTGGCCAATTCTTCACCACGAATGTTTTGAGCTATACAAGACAGTATGGAATAAGGGTTACAATGATTTCAATAATTCCAATAGCAATAACTATGTTCATAGCAATTATTAGTTATGAAAAAAGATAAAGATTAAGCCTTAGTATCCCTGGGGAATTTCTAGGGTTCATGATTCTTGAACATAGATTTAGGCATGGTTTAGCCATGGAAACCATCAATAGATTAAAGGGGTTTCACTTACCCGATCGATAGGAATGAAATGGAATCAATATTTTGAAAAAAGCTTAACCTTTGAGTGGACAACAATGGAGGTGTTTACTTGATATGGGAAAGAAGATGAAGATGAAGATGGTGAAGTTTACTTGGCTATATTAATCGGGTAAACTTTGACTTTCTTCCTTATTTCTTTAAGATTTCATTCACATGAAGGAATTCACCCCCTTTGTCCCTAGTAGGTGGTGACAAAGCTTGGGTGGCTAATAACAAGATTAGTCCTTCAACTTTTAATTCTTTGTACTTTTGTCCTTGTAGTTTCAATTTTTATAATTTGGTCACTAAACTATGTTTCAATGTTTTCAATATGGTCCTTAATCAATAACTATGCTTACTTAGGGTTCAATACTTGAACAATTGACCATTTGGTCAATGGTCAACGCAATGGTCTGGCTTTCCGATGTAAGATTTTCGATCATCGAAATCCGATTCCAACTAGACAGGTTTTTAGGGTGTTATAGTGGTTCATTTCATCTGTTGTTTGACACGATTTAAGCATACCTTAGAGGTCGTTTGGTGGTTGTATAGAGATTCTCACGGCACTAGCTTTCTGATTTGATTCTGTCGGTGGTCATAGAAAAAATAGATCCCCACTCGTTTGATGGTTTGTTATCTGATATAATCAGAAATGTGTAGCAGAACAATCTGCCTGATAGTTTAGTCCACTCACCACTCCTTTTTCATCCCATAAAGCGTCTCGTTTGGTAGAGACAAGGGGATTCACGAAGGTTTATGGGTTTTGATGGTATGCTAAACTCCATGAAAGGGTTTGCTTTTCTTTACACCTTTGTATGAGATTTTTAGTGGACTAGTCCCTTTTTTCTCTATTTTTTATGCACTGCATTTGTAATAACTTTTATGGTGTTTAATAAAATCCAGATGCCCTTGTTCAAAAATATATTCATGGCTTCTTTCTTTTTTATATTTGATGCTAATTAGGGGTAAGTATCCGATTGAGTCGTGTCAAAATTTTTTGAGTGTTAATTATTCACAGTCTTTTTCGCATGTTTAAGTAAGATTTGTAATATTATTTAATAAATCAAATATCTTCTAAAATTATAAAAATATATCAATAATGTTATTTTTAAAGAAGAAACTTTTAGAACAAATTATTTACAAAAAAATGATGGAAAGAAAGAATTTACAAAAAATGCAGTTGAAGGATTAAATTGAATAAAATACAAAGTTAAAAGATTAAATTACGAAAATGCCGTGAAACATGTGGTTCAAATTTGGTCAAAATGAACTTAAAAAAAGATGAATGGAAGAAATGAGGAAATTATGCAAAGGTGAGGTATTAAATTGTACAGAGTGAATTTGTTTCAAAAAGAGTAACTAAAGCTACCTAAATATGTTTAAGAACATGTGGTTCAAATTTGGTCAAAATAAAATTGAAGAAATAATGAAATCAAAGACTAAATATTGGAAATAATAAAATTCGTTTTTTTAGATTTTTAAGTTGGAAATATCTGAACTTGGATCAAACTAAAAAATTAACTTGTAAATTTGAATTGACTCAAATAACTTATAATTAAAAAATATTTTTTTCAAGTAGAATCGAATTTAATTTTGGTCACTCCTAACTATAGCATTGCAGTAGACAACAATTCAAAATGCTTTTTATTTGTTAAAATTTTCATTGAAAGGATATGTATCATTGTGCAATTTGTTAAAATTTGCAACTTTATCACGTGCGTAACTTGAAAAATAATCAAATACATAACTCGAACAAGTATATAACATAATCCTATCATTCATAAAAATAATATTACAATATTGGGTACAAGATTAACGACTTATTTTATTCCTAAATTGATGTCAATCGATAATAAAAAAAAAATTTACAACGAGCGTCGTACACCGCTAAACACTATTAACGCAGTACATCCCTAAATACTATTACAATTTTTAATAAAGATTAAAAATCTTAAGGACTAGACTTATAATTAAAATCATTTTAAAAGAAAATTAAAAATTAGATGTAATAAACCTTTATATTTTTTTGAAGTATTTTTAATTGATATATTAGATCAAATATCCCAAAATCTCCTTAATATCAAAAACCTTAAACTCAATCCCTTTATTTCTTTTCTGTCGTCGCTGCCACTACCGCCGCTGCTTCCGGAGAAACGAAGGCCGACGATTCAATAACATTTACACTGTTTATAGCTTTGTGTTTCTTTTCAAATTAATACGATCCAACAGCATTACACTGTTAAGAAAACTGTTACCAGGGAAACAAACCCCGACGATTCAATAACATTTACATAAAATGGTGAAGAGTAAAGGGGGAAAGGAATTTAGTTATTGGAACAGTCTAACATGTCTGTGGTGCCATGTAATTTTCCATACACAGTTTCTAGTTTTGTGTTTCTCTTCAAATTTGGTTTAAGTATTAGGGACCAAGGATTTACATATCTGTACTTTTTAAAATTTAAATTCGAACATGTTCGGTTGTTTTAAAATCGGATAAAATTTATTTATCAAATAAAAAATTCTTATGATACTTGCAATAAGTATAGAAAGCACAAAAGTCGACAAAAAAATTATTAACGGCGGCGGCAGAAAGGAATAAAAGAGTTGGATTTAGGGTTTTTGATATTAAGAAAATTTTGGGATATTTGATGCTAATATATTAATTAAAAATGCTATAAAGAAATATAAAATGATTATTAAATCTTATTTTTAATTTTCTTTTGAAATAATTTTAATTATAAGTCTAGTCCTTAGGATTTTTAATCTTTATTAAAAAATTTAATGGTGTTCAGCGGTGTGCTGCATTAGTGGTGTTCAGCGGTGTGCGACACCCATGGTAGAATCATTCTAATAAAAATTATTTATTCCTCGATCAAAATTAAAAATAATTCACTATATGAATTAAACCAAACATATAGATTTAATGACATTTTGGGCTATCCAACTTAAGAAAAATAATTTGAACTCTTAAAATTTTCTATTTCTTTTGACTAGTTTTTTTTTTTGTTAAATTAAATCGACTAACGAAAAGAGGTAATAAGCCTATTAAAGTGACATAAACTATTTTATCTTTTTTTGTTAATATTGACATCATTCATTGTCTCCTGAGTAAAAAATAATACAATAAAAATTTCATAATAATAAAATTGCAAATATATATAATATATTAATATGATTAAAAATACAAAATTATAAAAAAAAATTAAAAAACTATAAAGTGATTAGTAGAAAAAACAAAATACTTGATGTGAGTTTAATGTCTTTTTCAGCTAGTTTATTTAGTTTAAGAAAAACTTTAAAAATTTGAGGGTTAAAAGAAACCAAAAAGAACAAGGACTAAAATGAATTTTACCCTAAAAGAATTTGAGGATTATATATATTAAAAAAATTACACAACCCTTCAAATACAAAATCTAGCTCTCTAATCCTAAAATCTTAAATTTTAAACCCTAAACGCTAAATCTTAAACCTATAACATAAACTCCATAAATCCTTAAATCTTAAACTAATATCATAAACCCTAAATTTAACAAATTTTGTAAACTTTAATTTACACAACTTGTATATTAAAGTTTTTTTCTTATATATATATATATATATATATATTTGATGCACCGTCAATGGAAAGTTTTTTCACAAGCGGACTTCTAAAGTCTATGTTGCAATGAATGGATCAAGGCCGAGGTTCTTGTTGGAGATGTTGTAGTCGAAACCTTGCTCCTCCCATACCTTGTGGTTTGCAAACTTGCGTGATATCTTTCCTCAATTGTTGGTGTTGCAAATCGACGGAATGGTAGTTCCTTGGATGAACTTGGGTGAGGAATGGTTTTGATGTTCTTGGCCATGTATGATCTTTGTGTTTGTGGTTGGAAACAAATTAGAAAAGAAAGTAGAGAAGTAGAGAGGAAGAGGTTATGCGGCAAGATTATTTGGGGGGGAGAGGAAGGGGTTATGCGGCTAGGGTGTTGTTTTATGGGAAAAAATTAGGGCAAACTTTAAGTGGAACATGGATTTAAGTTTGACCCATATTGTGTCCAACTCAATCTTCAATCAAACTCCTCTTGGTCTTGAACTCTTTTCCTAAAATTCAAACACAAATAAAAATATAAGTATTAATTAAAGAATGAAAGTAAAAATAATTAAATATAGATAAAGATAAAGCTATAAAGATAAATATCCTAAAGAAAACTAAGAACAGAAATTAAACTAAAATTAAGAAAATCCTATCCTAAAATTGAAAATAATAAATAAAAAAATAAAAAAAAATTGTCCGGAATTAAAAGAAAAATTGAAAAATAAACTAAAACTAAAAAAATACAAATACTAGAGGAGAGCATGGTTATGCATCTCCTAAAGTAATCGTTTCTTTGTCGCGCTCAACATGGGTGCCGACATAGTGCTTTAATCTTTGTCCGTTAACTTTGAATTCATTTCCGTCAATGGTGGACTTGATTATTAAAACACCATGGGAGAAAGGTTTGACTACTTCAAACGGTCCAGACCATCTCGATCTTAGTTTTCCCAGAAAGAGCTTTAACCAAGAATTAAAGAGTAAACCAATTTCCAGGGCAAAAATTGCCGCGGTAATAGTTTCTTATCAGGTCAACGCTTAGTTTTCTCTATGTAGATTCTTGCATTGTCATAAGCTAAGGCACGAAACTCCTCTATTTCATTAAGGTCAAGTAGGTGTTTTTGTCCGGCACTCTCCCAATCCATGTTCACAGTTTTGATTGCCCAGTATGCCTTGTGCTCGATTTCCACCGGTAGATGGCAAGTCTTGCTATAGACAAGTCTAAAGGGGGACATGCCTAATGGTGTTTTGAATGTTGTGTGATAGGCCCAAAGTGCATCATCAATTCGAGGAGACCAATCCTTTCGAGAGGGATTGACAACCTTCTCGAGGATACTCTTCAATTCCCGATTGGACATTTTTGCTTGTTCGTTTGTCTGTGGGTGATATGTCGTGGCAATTTTGTGTGTCACTCAAAAACGTTGCAACATCTTGGCAATGAGTTTGTTGTCAAAATGCTTGCCTTCGTCACTAATAATTGCCCCTGGCATTCCAAACCGTGTGAATATGTTTTTCTACAAAAATTTTTGAACGGTTTTAGAGTCGTTTCTGGGAACTGCAGTTGCCTCAACCCATTTAGATACATAATCGACGACAAGTAAAATGTAAAGATTACCAAATGAGGATGGGAAGGGCCCCATGAAATCAATACCCCACACGTCAAATAGCTCGACTTCAAGGATATTCTGCAGTAGCATCTCATGTCGCCTAGAAATATTGCCCGTTCGTTGACATCGATCACATTACTTGTAAAATTCTTGGGTATCTTTGTAAAGCGTGGACCAATATAGTCCAGATTGCAAGACTTTGGTTGCGGTTCGTGTTCCTCCAAAATGGCCTCCATAGGGTGAAGAGTGGCATTGCATGAGCACATTTTGCTGCTCCTCTTCGGGAACACATCGTCTTATAACCTGATCTGCACATTGTTTAAACAAAAGAGGCTCGTCCCAATAATAATGCTTAACATTATGTCAGAACTGCTTTTTCCCTTGATGAGTAAGGTCATACGGCATAATACCACTAACCAAAAAATTAACAAGATCGGCATACCATGGTGTTGCTGAGGCAACTAATAACTGCTCATCTGGGAATGCATCGTCGATCTCTAAGGGGTTATTATCGGTATTTCCTCCTTCCAGCCTTGACAAGTGATCGGCTACTTGATTCTCTGTTTCTTTCATGTCCTTAATTTCAATGTCAAACTCTTGTAAAAGTAAAATCCAACGAATTAAACGAGGTTTGGCATCCATTTTAGCAATCAAATATTTAATTGCTGAATGGTCAGTGTGGACAATTACCTTAGTACAAATCAAATATGAACGGAACTTGTCAAATGCAAAAACTACGGCTAGTAATTCCTTTTATTTTGTGGTGCAATTTAATTGAACACCATTAAGGGTTTTACTAGCATAGTATATTACATGGAAGATGTTACTTTTTCGCTGGCCTAAAACAGCACCTACTGCAAAATCACTTGCGTCACACATGAGTTCGAAAGGGAGGGACCAGTCAGGTGGAACTACAATGGGTGCTGAGACAAGTTACTTTTTCAGGTCCTTAAATGTCGTGGCACATGATTCATCAAAGTCAAAATCTTTGTCATGTTCAAGAAAATAACACAAAGGTTTAGAAATCTTAGAAAAATTATAAATGAACCTTCTGTAAAAGCCTGCATGACTGAGAAAACTTCGGATTCCTTTTATTGAAATTAGCGGTGGTATTTTTTCAATCACTTTCACCTTGGCTCTGTTGACTTCAATTTTCTTTGATGAGATCTTGTGGACGAGAACTATACCTTCGTCTACCATAAAATGGCACTTCTCCCAATTTAAAACTAGATCAGATTCTTTACATCATGCTAGGACTTTCTCCAAATTGCCTAGGCAATTGTCAAAGCTATCTCCAAATACTAAAAAATCGTCCATGAAGATCTCCATGAAATCTTCCACCATATCGGAGAAAATTGCCATCATACATCTTTGAAAGGTTGCTGGGGTATTGCATAATCCGAATGTCATCCTTCGAAAGCATAAGTACCATATGGGCATGTAAAAGTGGTCTTTTCCTAATCATCCGGTGCTATGGCAATTTGGTTATAACCTGAGTAACCATCAAGAAAATAATAAAAGGATTTGCCTGCAAGACGGTCAAGCATTTGGTCAATAAAAGGTAAAGGGAAGTGATATTTCTTAGTGGCTTTATTCAATTTTCGGTAATCCATACAAACTCTCCAACCGGTCATAGTCCTAGTTGGAATGAGTTCGTTGCTTTCGTTACTTACCACTGTTATACCTCTATTTTTTGGTACACATTGTACCAGACTCACCCATGTACTGTCAGAGATAGGATATATGATACTGGCATCAAGCCACTTGATGATTTATTTTCTCACGACTTCCTTTATAGCAGGGTTAAGCCTCATTTGTGCCTCAATTGCCGATTTATGATCATTCTCTAAAAGGATTTTGTGCATACATACCGTCGGGCTAATTCCCTTTAAGTCTACAATTGTCTATCCTATCGCCTTTTTGTGGAGCATTAACATGTCGATCAATCTCTGTTCCTGTTCAGGCTGCAACTTAGAAGAAATAATTACGGGCAGTATGTTATTGGTTCCCAAATAAGCATATTTCAATTGTCCTGGCAAAGCTTTCAATTCAAGAATAGAAGGTTGCTCAATCGAGGGTTTTTTGGTTTTACCTTCTTTACTTGAGTAATCCAATGGATCAAAGTACGTACCTGGACGACTTGTTATCCAATTGGCTTCATCTTGCTCGTTTTCGTCTTGCTCTTTGATTTCTTCAAGTTCGACAATACAATTGGCAATCTTCCTCTATTCCAAAATTGAATTCGGTGGTAGCTTGGACGACTTGACATTCCTCTAGAGCATTAGCATGCTTGAGAGTTTGGAAAACATTTAACTTGACTTGCTGATCGTTCACCTTCATAGTAAGTTCTCCCTTTTCAACATCGATTAAGGTCCTTCCTGTTGCTAGAAATGGCATTCCAAGGATAATAGGAGCGAACTCATAAGCTTCACAATCCAAAACAATAAAGTCAGCGGGAAAAATAAATTTATCAACTCTTACCAGTACATCTTCAATTTTTCCCTCTGGATGCACGTAAAATCTATCCGCAAGCTGTAGCATAACTCTTGTAGGTCTTGCCTTCCCTATGCCCAATCGTTGGAAGACTGATTTTGGCAAAAGGTTTATGCTTGCTCCAAGATCACATAATACCTTCCCAACATAGTGATTCCAATTGCACAAGGTATTGTGAAACTATCGGGATCTTTTAGCTTCGGTGGCATTCGATTGTGCAATATTGTCATACATCCTTCCGTCACGGCTACTGTTTCAAAATCACCTAGTCGTGTTCGCTTAGAGATAATGTCTTTAAGGAACTTAGCATAGTTCGTCATTTGCTCTATTGCTTCAACCAACGGCAAATTGATGTGGACTTGCTTCAAGATATCAAGGAACATCTTGAACTGGTAGTCTTGTTTCTGTCGTTTTTGCCTTTGGGGGAATAGTGGTAGAATTCGGATCTCCTCTTCCTTCTTTTTTGATTTGGGATTTTCATTGCAAATTGCCTGGGCAATTTTCGATTCACCAATTTTGGATGAGGTGTCATCGCCAATAACATCTTTTTTGAGCGAAAGATTGTTCTTCTGGGCGATCTATAGGTTGAACAGGTGCATCATTAAGCTTTCGGCCCATCCGAGTGGTAATTACTTTACAATGCTCATGTCATATTCCCTTCGTGACCTCAGTATCGCTGGGTAAACCTCATTGCAGTCTTGTATTCAGGTTTTGGGCGAATTGCCCAAATTGAGTCTCCAATGATTTCATGATTGCCTCTTGATTTTGCAATCTCATCTCAGTCCTTTTCATGAAACTACTATTCTCAACCATATAAGATTCAATTTTTAACATAAAAGCATTGAGGGAATTTTCCAAGGAACTAGATAGTGTCTATTGTTGCTGTGACATCTGTTGCCGAGGCTTGTTCTGCTGAAATCCCGGTGCTTGTGCATTCTGATTGTTCTGATTGAGGGCATTGATCGGATTACTCCATGAGAAGTTAGAATGCTTCCTCCAGGCTGGATTGTAGGTGTTGGTTGTCAAATCGTTGTTCCAGTTATAGTTTCTAACGTAAAAGTTAGAATCTGGGTTATGCAGGCATTCAGAAAAATCATGGTTACTGTTACATAAATCACAAAAGGAATCTACTACCTTGATCTCCTGTGTGTTGCTTGGTCACTGCATATTTTAACCAAATTGGTTAAAATAGCCAATTACGCAGAAATTGAATTTGATGAATCAAGCTCATTGATCGTGGCATGGCGTTTGATTCCTCCTTTTCTAGTAGTTGGGAACTGATAGTCGTTCTTGGCAAGCTGATTTAGAATCTCTACAGCTTCCTCGGGTATCTTGTCGAGGAATATGCCATTTGTCGAGGCATCTAGCGTCATCCTTGTTGGTGTGTTTACCTAGTTGTAAAACATCATCACATGTGTCCATACTGGGAATCCATGCATGGGACATTTATGTAAAAGCTCTCTATATTGTTCCCAAGCCTCGTATATGGATTCATCATCTGCTTGTCTAAAAGAGGTAATTTCGTTACGTAATTTAACAGTCATATTTGTATAACTAAATCTAGCAAGGAAATCACGACATAAATAAGCCTAAGATCCTATAGATCTAGATGGAATACTATTCAACCACGATTTCGCCCTATCCCTCAGTGGATAGGGGAATAATTTCAGCCTTAGGATATCCTCATGGACTCCTTGTGGTTTGAATAAATTGCAAATCTCCAGGAATGATTTGAGATGTTGTCGGGCATCTTCAGTTGCCGAACCGCCAAATTGACCAATTGTGTTGATCATGTTGAACATTACAGGTTTTAATTCAAAGTGGGAGGCTTCTATTTCAGGTGTGACAATTCTTGGGGTTAGACCGTTGAGATTTTCCTCTAGGTAATCTCGAATGGCTCTATTTCAGAAACGAACTGGTTGTTGTTCGACTAAAACTCCTCCTCATATTGCCACATTAATTTGATTGCCGTCTGGGATAATAGGATCTGCCATTGCTGCTCTTTGCTCACGTCTTCTACTATGAAGAACTCGCTCTATCTCGGGTTCAAACGGGTATTATGCTGATGTTGGTCTCGCCCTGGTCATACACAGATGCAAAACCAAAATTGTAAGTTCTTTGAAACTGATTAAAAATAAAAGTGCAAGGAATTAAAAACAAAGTTGCTATTGGCAATCCACGGCAACGGTGCCAAAAACTTGTTGCGTGTTTAGAGTGCTTCACAATTGGTGCAAGTGTACACGTTGCAAGTTATAATATAGATTAGATATCGTGTCCACAGGGATTGGTGCTACTTCAGGAATCTAACTTCTTGCACTGTAAAAATAAAAACATAATTGATAATAGGGGTTGATTTTGATGAGTAAAGTAAAAGAGCATTTAAAGTAAAGAGAGATATAGTCAAATAAGAGAGAGTAAGCCAAGTTATCGTGAGTTGTGGGGTGATAGTTGAATGGATTGTCTTGGTAATTGAGTGCTAGAATGGCGCAATTGTTTCGTCAATTGGATCCAGTTGGATTGCCTGGGCAATTCTGCGATTGCTTAGGCAATTGAGATTGGAATGATTGCCTTGGCAATTGGGCGACAACCTTCAAAGTTCGGCGAAGCATTCTTCAATGGCTTCTCATTATCCCTAACTCGAAACACTATTAATTGTTCATGCCTTGATAATACATTCTTGCGTGAACCAAGGGTGAACCATAACCGATCTTGTGCTCCTTTTAGCCGTTGAAATCCTCAACTTATCCCTAAGTCAGATTAGTCTTCACCATCGATTGATTGTATGAAAACCATTCTCATTCGTTTCTTGAATCTAACTCTCCCGATCTTAGATAAATAGATGAATTCACGAGATCCTCTCCCAATTCACTCGCAATCAAAATTAAGAACCAAGAATGAACAAACTTTGAATTGAAATTGCAAACTCAAAACCTAAACAAATTCAATCGTTCTCACAACCACAAAAACACAATAACCCAAGCCAATTAAAATTAGTTCATGGCTGGGTGCAAAATAAAAACAAGATAAAAGTTCCCTAGCATGAAACTAATCGAACACGAAGAAAAAAATCTGATGTCGAGCAGCCTCCTTGCGTTTTCTCTCTAAAATTCGACCCCTCTCCAAGTTGGTGGCTTGATCTTTATATAGGAGAAAACTAGGTTGAAGTCCTTCTTTGAGGAGGAAGTTAAGTTTGAATTAAATAACATAAAAGAAATAAATCTCTTTTATTATTATATTTTTATTCCTCCAAAAACTTCTCCTAAAACTCTTAGAATTTAATCTCCTTTTGACCTCTGCATGAAATTCCAACTCCTTTGCTTCACGCCATTTATCTTGAACATGTTGGATTTATCCAGTCATCAAATCGCCTGCCACTTTATCTTATCCTCCATTGCCTCGACAATTTCCCGATTGCTTGGGTAATTAGTTCTTGCACATAAAAGTACACCAAAGCAGTATCTTTTTCCACAAAATTAACCAAATTGGGTAATCAAGCTTAACGACAAAAGAAACAGTGAAATTATGCATGAATTCCTAATAATGCAACTAAAATGAGCCTAAGTCTAACAATAATTAAGAGTAAAGAGGGTAGAAATATAGTACTTTTTCACACTTAACATTTGCGATAAGTCTACCTGGTTTATATATTGGCATGATATTTATGTCATTGATCATATGATTGACATATTTTAAATATGTCAAAGGGTGAACACAAATGCATGGATCACTAGTTATATATGATGATATACTATGAATGTTATTTCGGGTATGAATTGCTTAATGTTCAATTATGTTGATATACATTGCCATGGATGAAATAAATACTGAATATATGCCCTAAATAAGTTATTGAGGGACAGGGTATAGTTGGCATGCCATAGAGTCCAGCAGCATGCTGCATAATCGGGAATTCGGGATCGCACTATAGTTTTTGAAGTACACTTAGTGTATATGGTTAGCACATCCATAAAATGTGCGGCATATTCGGTTATCCGGGATAGCACTATAGTGTTAGTATTTAACACTTAGTGTATGGTTAGCACAACCTTATAAATGTGCGGGAAATGCACTTCAGTGCATATTTGACTCGCGTACCCAGGGTCCTCAAGGTTTAGTTTGGGCTAAAAAAAGAGAGGGATAATAAATAGTAAACAGGTTAGAGAGTATTTGAACTCTCGGGACAAATGACAAGTATATCGGTAAGAAATTTATATTCGGTTTATATTATGTTGATACATGATTAGTATGATGGTAATATTTATCTAGTGATCATGATGCATATAAGGCATATTATGATAACCGGGCATACATGAAAATCTTATGACATTGGCATATAGTAAATAATTACTAATGCAATGTGAAAGCTGATGCATTGGCATATATCATGCTATATAAATGTAGCCATGAACTTGAATAAAGTTTAAATTATTCTTTTTAATTTCCTTTATTGCCTCACTAAGATCGTACTTAGCGTGTCTTTGATTGTACACACGTAGGTAAAATAATATGTGGGGAAGAAAAGCATTGCATCAATATTGGAAAGCTTAACAGGTAATCACAGTAACGACATCCTAATTGAGGTTGATTTTTATAGTGGCATGTATGCTTGCTAAACTTATTCGAGTTGGGATTGGACTTTAAAGTTGTTATTGGTTTTAAGATAATTGGCGTTTCTGGAAGGATTCAAGATTAACAATAACCTTTGAGGATGGGTTGCATGCTAAGATAATTGATTTATGATTGGAACTCGAATAAATAAATTATGTCAATTTTAAGTAACGTTAAGCGTGCTTGGGCTAGAGAAATTTTAGGATGCGTGACCATCGGGAAGTTTTTTGAAAATTTTAAATTACCCCGATTTTGATTTAAAGAAGTTATAACACTTCCAACTCGTATTCGGTGTACGGATATGGGAAGGGGTGTTACATTTATTGGTATCAGATCTACAGGTTTAGCCGGTTTTGGAGATTAATCAAAGTATGGTAAAGGTCAAAAGTGTATACATGCCACTAGGATGTCAGAATTTCTGATGATTTTACTTGTTGGAATATATGCAATTGCTTACTTCATTATAATAATAATGTTAAATTCTGATGTGTGAGGG
The DNA here is from genome assembly GCA_019671005.1 of Hibiscus mutabilis. Classification (NCBI taxonomy): domain Eukaryota; kingdom Viridiplantae; phylum Streptophyta; class Magnoliopsida; order Malvales; family Malvaceae; genus Hibiscus; species Hibiscus mutabilis. The sequence goes on from CM033742.1 coordinate 7,213,092, forward strand.
TAAAATCGTGTCAGGTGATTAGGCGAGTGGATCAACAAGAGATTCACGAGAGTGATAAGGTTAATGATAGTATTCTAACCTCAGCTTAGCTTGGTGCAGAGGCACTAGAGTAATATGATGTGCATGTTCTGGATTAAGAGTTTTCTTTAAGAAATTAGATTCGATTATGAATCAGACTGCTTAGGCACTAATTGCAAAAAGAATTGAGAGCTCTGGCACACTAGATTTTAAGAGAAATATTGATGGAGATTCTATGATTGTTAATCTATGGTTTAATGATATAAAGGTTAGGTTGAAGGAACTCTGTATTGATGATCAGAGGAAACTAAAAATAAAGTAGTATCTCATCTAAAATGATTAGACTCGTATGTGATAAAGTAATGTTACGGTACATACTCAAAAGTCTGTTATCTAAAAGTTCTTTATTTGAGTGTTCCATAACAAAGTTTATCCTAGAGATGCAACGGAGTTCTTGCATCTTAATTTGGGCAATTGGATTATTATGGATATGAGTGCAAGTTTAATAAATTGAGTTGCTTTGCTTCTAAACTACTTCCTACAGACAGAAATAGAGCATGTTATGATAGCTTATAGAGGATTAGAGGTCAAGTACAAAGAAGTACCGACTGCCCTATGTATTTTAAAATTTTATGAAGCAGTAAATTATGCCAAGTGCAATGCAAAGGGTTCAGAATGAGAAAATATCTAAATAGAGCTTACAACTCAAAAAAAGGAATAGTGAATCATTATGTATTGCATCACTTCTAAAAAGTGGTGAGGATTCCCGGCAAAGATATCAAGTTTAATTTATTAAATAGTTTCGCTAAGAGCTAGGGACAAGGAAAATTAAGAACTCTTTGACATTTACAATAATGTTGGAGATTCAAGAAAATCACAAAACACATCATGTGAGTGTTGTGATAATTGGCATGCATGAGCATGTAGGTTTTTTATTGGAATTTGTTACCAATGTGAAAATAATTTAACTTATGTTATGAATACCGAGTATCAAAGGTAAGTTGGGAGAGTATTCTTATTGTTTATGAGTTTTAAATAGGTTGCCTAAGAGGAGCTGTCAGGCTTGATGCTTAATTGAGAGGCTAAGTTTAGGATTGGATTAAATCCAATATTGAACCTATATTGATTATACTCTACATAATGGCTCTTACTAGATTGAGAAAGCTAAACATCTAGTCGCAAGAGTCATTAGATGGTGGTTTTATATGACTTGGTATATCACCCGAGGAAGCTTCAGTGATGTTAGTTAAAGAAGCAGTAGTGTTTCTCTAAGGTTAAATTACGATTATATTATTATTACCAATAAAGGAAGATTTGATAGTACCACTAGTATTAGCGCAATATGAAAATAGTAAGGATTCTACCTTATTAAATAATATGTCCCATAATAGGTTGGGATGTGTAGTGATGTAATAAGGCTAAAACAACAATTGATGTATTTAGCCAAAATTCATTCTTTGGCTTATAAGCATTAAATGCCCAAATACCCTTGGAAGAAAATAGTATATTGATTATATAGCTTCAGCTCAAATCTACTTTGACAGATCGGATCAAATATGCATCCATTAGGCATCCCTAGTAGCATACATCATAATCATAGCATTTGTTAAATTTCGACGGATATAAAATCTGTTTATCTATTTGAGCATAAGGAGAATAGAACCTGCCTATCCATTCAAGGCATGAGGAGAGTGGAACTTGCTTATCTATTCAAGCATGAGGAGAATAGAACTTGCCTATCCATTCGGGCATGAGAAGAGTGGAACCTGCTTATCTATTCGAGCATGAGAAAAATAGAACATGCTTATCCATTCAGGTATGAGGAAAATGGAACCTGCTCATCTATTCGAGCATGAGGAGAATAAAACTCGCCTATCCATTCAGGCATGAGGATAGTGGAGCCTGCTTATCTATTCGAGCATGAGGAGAATAGAACCTGCATATTCTTTCGTGCATGAAAAAAATGGAACCCTTTTTGAACCTACTTATTTATTTGAGCATGAGGAGAATAAAACCTACATATCCATTCGTAGATGAGGAGAATGGAACCCTTTTAAACCTGCTTATCTATTCGAGCCTGAGAAGAATAGAACTTGTATATCTATTCATGCATGAGGAGAATGGAACCTTTTTTGAACCTTCTTATCTGTTCGAGCATGAGAAGAATAAAACATGCATATCAATTTGTGCATAAGGAGAATAAAACCTTTTTCTTAACCTGCTTATTTATTCAAGCATGAGGAGAATAGAACCTGCACATCCATTCGTGCATGAGGAGAATGGAACCGTTTTTTGAACCTGCATATCCATTCGTGTATGAGGAAAATGAAACCTTTTTTAACCTACTTATCTATTTGAGCATGAAGAGAATAGAACCCGCCTATCCATTCAGGCATGAGGAGAGTGGAGCCTACTTATCTATTCGAGCATGAGGATAATAGAACTCGCCTATCCATTCGGGCACGAGGAGAGTGGAACCTGCTTATCTATTTGAGCATGAGGAGAATAGAACCCGCCTATGGAACCTGCTAATTGATTCGAGCATGAGGAGAATAGAACCTGTCTATCTGTTCGGGCGCGAGGAGAATGGAACCTTTATTTTTCAGCACAACGCCTATCTGTTCGGGCGCAAGCACCTGCCTATCCTTTCAAGCACGAGGAGAATGGAACCATGCTTTGATGTCCATCAACCAATTTGCAGTGATATTGACAAAATCAGTGCCTTTTATTCTTTGCTCTATCCTTGTTCCACAGGGATGAGCAAAGAGGGGCAGCTGTTGCCACTGATTTTTAGAAGGAAAAAAATAATAAAAGGGAAGGAATCATATTTGAATATGGAAAAAAAGGAAAAATCAACCCCCAAATCAGACAAAAAATAAAAGGGGAAAGTAAAATCTGAATCCAAAAAAATATGGAGGGAATCATCAAATATGGGAAGATTACAAGAGATCCTGCTCGACAAGTATGGAAAGTCAAGTTATGGGCTAAGGATTCCTTACTACGGACTTATGACAAAATTCCTATAGGATCCAAGAATTTTTGGGCCAGGATGTCTTCTTAAGTATTGACCGTATTTTAGTTACCTTTCCAACGCATCTTGAAACGCCTCAATTAGACGTCGGGAGCTCAAGATATGCTCGTTTTACTAAAGACAGCACGTGCTGAAAAATCATATACGGGTTCAATACGGGATTCATATATTAATACGAATTTCTATTGATTTATTGATTATTTGCAATTAAAATCAGGCTTATATATTTCCCTACATGTTTAGGATTATATTGAATATGGTTTGATTCTTTTCCATGTATACCAAGCATAAAAAGGGAATATACTTTAGGATATTTGGGTTTTTAGGGTTTTTGAAACCTATAAATAGGCTTCATTCTATTGTAAACTCATTCACTCACTCTTGTAACTCATCACCCACTACACACCACTAGAGGCATCCGAAAATCACACAAAAATTTTTAAGTTTGTATTGGCGTTTTCAAGTTGAATACAAGAGGAAAAGTTTGGTTTTTAGGTATCTTGCTCTTGTCTTTTGTTCTTTATTTATTTCTTTTATTCCAAATTTAATTATAATTGGAGCAATTTTAACCCTTTTTAAAGTTTTAAAGTTCTCCATTTTCAATTATTTACATGAACACTTGATGAATTCTTTAAAATAGGGTGTTTGATCTTTGTTTTAAAATAAAAGTGGGTGAACGTTGTTATTGGGCTTTGTACCCATTTTAAACAAAAGAGGACTATTTAATTTTATTAAATCTCAACACCATTTTTATTCTATAAAGCTCTTTTTAAATAGACTTGGTATATTTTTTAAAAATTGCTTTTAATTTGGTTACTAACATCTTTTTTGAGCCACCTATTTTTATCACATTCTTCAAAATTAAAGTTTTAATTAACGTTTTTATAAAAATGATCCGAACACCATGTGTGTTGACTCAATTTCGAGAAGGATATACATAATTTAACATTTTATTAAATTCCTTCCTATTTCTCCATATTTTATTTAATTTTGTAAATTGAATTAATGTTAGCTTTATACGTTAATTTAAGATATTTAACTGTTTGTTTTTTTATTAAAGTATTAGTTTAGGTAAAACTCCTAGGTTTAGGTTCTCTAGTGTTACGGCCTTAGATAATTTAGAGTCTTGAAGTTTAATAAAATTTTCTTCACATTAAAATTCATAAAATACACTTAATCATATTTTAACCATAATAGGTAAAATTTACGTAGACAATTCTTAGGGTTAATCACTCAACTTAGAAAAATAAAAGCTTCAACACACCAATTATTTCTTTAATTGTTTGATTAAAAAGTGTAACATAATTAATGTGGTGTCCTACCAAAATAAAGTAACGGGTTAGCGCCAGAGATGTTGGCGGTGATTAGAGTTTACTCTCCGGATGGTGGGACCGTTAAAATGGAATCATATTCATAAATGGACAATAAGTTAAATTTTATACGAACTTGCAAATTCTGACATTAAAACATTTTGTAATCGACTATGTACCAATTTTTGGGTGTTGTGGGGGTGCTAATCCTTCCCCACGCGTAACCGACTCCTGAACCCGTTTTTGTATTTTTCGTAGACCAAAACCGTTGTTTTAATAAAATAAATTTGTTTTATTAAAATAACCCATTTTTAGGTGATCCAATCACACCTTTTAAAAAGATTGGTGGCGACTCTGTTATTTTTGCCTTTTATAAAAAAATTGCCAGGACCCTTTTAAAAAAGATTGCGACACACGAAAACTAACGTCTCTAGATCATAAGCAGGACCATACAAAGAAAAGGTAAAAAAACTAACTCAAAGGCTCGAAACAAAAAAGATACAAACATTGCCAAAGTTCGATGATGAAAGGTAAAAACCAACAACAAACAACATTAAAAATGCATATCACAATAATAAGGCACGTTGGTAACACGGTCATTACCATAACTCAATTGTGAAGAAGAATGGTGACAGTGAGCTCGTATCGAATCCAGTTTTAGGTCTAAAACAGGGAGATCAACAGGATAATCAAATACATGATGATGGTGGTAGAACAAAAATACTCTACCCCTTTTGGTGCCTCATTTCATGCTCCAACCCTAAAAAATTTTCTAAGACAAAACCTTAAATTTTAAATCCTAAACCTTAATCATAAATCCTAAACCGTAAAAAATACTTCATATTCTTGATTCCATAAACCCTAATTATAGCCTTTAACCTATTTTTTAGTGTGAGCATAAATAATGACACCAAAAAGAGACGGTAAATTTATATTCATGGTGGTAATACATGTGTGATCATTTTTACTTGATATGTTAAGATTTCATGGTGGTAATACATGTGTGATCATTTTTACTCGATATATTAAGATAATAATTTATTTTTTAATAATATTTAATTTAATTCTTTTGACATACTGTTCATCTTCAGAAATTTAGGTTCGAGCAGTTTTGTCTGCATGTGTGTATCTTATTAAATGGTTAAGAAAAGGTATGAACAAATATTATATTGTAACCACATGACTTAGGTAAGATTGTAAGGGTTTCTCCTACCTTAACCAGTGGTCAAGGGTTCGATCCTCGTCCTTGTCACGGAGAAGCTTTAAAATTTGTGGCAAGTGTCTACCCCTATATGTGCCAACAGAACTCGAAGATTAGTCATTGGGTTAAAAAAATTAAAATTAATTATTTTGACAACTTTCAAATTTAATTTTTATTTAAAAAATTATGAGTGTTTTTAAAATTCGAATTATCCAACTCTTTTATTTTCCATTCAGATTTAAATATTTTTTTTTGATATACTCAAAGTGAAAAGTATTAGAGTAATGTAGTGAATATTAGAGTAATCAAGGAATGTAATTAGTTTGATAAATGAGTATAGCTAGGCTTGTTTGTGTTGTATCATTTCATGTTATCAGTTAGGGTTAGATGATGACGGTTAGGCAGATTGTTAGTTTCCCGTCATTATGAACCAACTTAAACTGATCCTTAAGTTGTATATATATGTTGGTCTTTTATTGAAGATATTACAACAATTAAAATCTCAAAGAGTACTGTCTCTTTTTTCTCTAATCTTTCCACACTTCATAGTTTACTATAACATGGTATCAGTCGCTTCAGATTCTGGGAGTTTTTCTTCCTCTTATTGCGATGTTTTCGTCATTCTCTGGTGTTCGTCTTCTTCTTGAAGATTCGTAACTGATGCGATTGCAAAATTATAGAACAAGTGATTCTGATTTTTTCTGCTCGCTATGATGATTTGTTATAAGAATTCTATTCTACTCATAATTATGCTCTCAAGGATAGATAGTAATGCTAAAAGACAAAGCACCTTTCGGTGCATTAATGGGAATGGGGCATGGTCTAATCACTTGTTTTAGTCCCTAAACTTTAGGTTATTTACAAGTTGGTCCCCAAAACTCAACTATAAATAGCCTAACCATTTTCCATTTCTTAACATCCCAAATCATTCTTCATCCTCCCAATACTAGAGAAATTAGAGAGTTTTCATATAGAGTTATTTTCTCCTTTTTTATAAAGAGAGAATTGTCATTATTTTCTCCTTGTTAGATTGAGGGAAGTTGTAATTTCTATTTTCCCATAGTGAAATTCTTCTACATTTGTCCGTGTTTTTTACCCTATATTATTTAGGGGGTTTTCACGTAAAAATAAGTGTCTCCTTTATTTGCATTGTTATTTTCTCAAATTATCAGTTGCGATTTTGCTCTATCTGACGATCGTATTCTGCAACAATTGGTATCAAGAGCCTAATTTGGGTGTGTATATCTACTTACCGTATTCTCTGTTGGTCGCCACTAAAAAGTGGATCCTCCATCATAAGAAAGTAAGTTAGATATTACTCATTCATTGAAGGTGGTGGGAGCTATTCACGTCAAATAGTGAAATAGTGGGAGCTATTTGAAATAGAAGCTAAGGTAACAAAATTTAATGTTGAAAAGTTCAACGGGAGAAATTTCTCACTGTGGAAATTGAAGATAAGGAAAAACGGATGTCTAGCGGCTATCAGCGAAAGACCGACATATTTTACAGATAACAAAAATTGAAATGAGATGGATGAGAATCTATTGCAGACCTTTATTTAGCATTAGCAGATGAAGTACTGTCGAGCATTGAGGAGAAGAAGACAACTAAGGAGATTTGGGATCACCTCACAAAATTGTATGAGGCCAAATCGCTGCACAATAAAATTTTACTTAAGAGAAAATTGTACACTCTACGGATGTTAGAATCTACTTCATTGACAAAGCACTTAAACACGTTGAATACTCTATTTTCTCAGTTTACATCTCTAAGATATAAAATAGAGCCACAAGAACGTGTTGAACTTCTACTTCAAAGTCTACATGATTCGTGTGATCAACTCATCATCAATTTGACAAACAACAACCTTACCAGTAATCTAGTCTTCGATGACGTTGCAGCTGTTATTCTGGAAGAAGAAAATCGGCAAAAAATAAGGAAGACAAACAAGAAAATCTGCAACAAGTAGAGCTTTAACGGTGATGAGAGGAAGATCAACAGAATGTGCCCAAAGTAGCAGTCACAATCATGGTAGATTAAAGTCAATAAATAAGAAGAATTTAAAGTGCCACAACTGTAGAAAGAATGGTCATTTGAAGAAAGGTTGTTGGAGTTTACCCAAAAACTCCAATCCTCAAAGAAATATGGCAAACACTTCAGATGATGGATATGCTCTCTGTTGTGAAGCATCAATAGCCATGGAAGGTAGAAAAAAGTTTGCAGATATATGGCTTATTGACTCGGGAGACACATATCACATGACCTCAAGAAGAGAATGGTTCCATCATTATGAACCTATCTCAGGAGGATCTGTGTACATTTGCAATAATCGTGCCTTAGAGATTGTTGGCGTTGGAACCATCAAATTGAAGATTTATGATGGAACAATCAAAGTTGTTAGATGTGCGGCACGAGAAAGGCTTGAAGAAAAACTTATTATCCTACAGATTGTTGGATAATAATGCAAGCAAGATTGAAACACGAAAAGAAATTATGATGGTGTTCTATAGAGCACTTGTGGTGATGAAATGTGATCAGATAGCTGTAAATTTGTATATGCTAAAGGGAGATACTATGCAAGAGGCAGAAGCTTCTGTTGCCTCATGTAGTTCAGATTCTACAATGTTATGGCATCATAAACTTTGACACATGTTAGAATAAGGAATAAAAGTCCTTGTGAAGCAAAATCAACTTTCGGGTTTAACAAAGATGTCACTTCTTTTGTTTGAACATTGTATTACAAGTAAGTAGCATCGATTAAAATTCAACACATCAAATTCTAGTGGCAAGGCTGTTCTAGAATTGGTTCATTCCGATGTATGGCAAGCACCAGTTTTATCCCTAGGTGGAGCAAAGTATTTTGTCTCATTCATTGATGACTACACTATGAGATGTTGGGCCTATCTTATCAAGAGGAAGGCAGATGTGTTTTCAACCTTCAAAGTTTTCAAAGCGCGGGTGAAACTTGATTCTGGAAATAAGATCAAGTGTTTCAGATCAGATAATGGAGGTGAATATACAAGTGATGAATTTGATGACTTTTGCAGAAAAGAAGGCATCAAAAGACAATTTACAACAGTATACACTCCTCAATAAAATAGAGTGACAGAGCGGATGAACATAACTCTGTTAGAAAGAACAAGAGCAATGTTGAGAGCTGCAGGACTAGAGAAAGCTTTCTGGGCAGAAGCAGTCAATACCGCCTATTATTTGGTGAATCGAGCTCCATCAACTGCGATTGAGATGAAGACACAGATGGAGATGTGGACTGGTAAACCAGTTGATTATTCAAACCTCCATATATTTGGAAGTATTGTGTACGTGATGTACAATGCCCAAGAAATTTCAAAGTTGGATCCAAACTCCAAAAAATGCAAATTCTTGAGGTATGCTGGTGAAGTAAAGGGGTATCGCTTGTGGGATCTCACTGCCCGTAAAGTAATTATCAGCAGGGATGTTATCTTTGTAGGAGATAAGCTACAAAGAAAAGAATAAGATGATAGCACTGAAAAATAAAAGGCAGAGACTACACAGATACAGAAAATTCTAAAGCTCCGATAACTCATCAATCAGATTGTGTGAGAATACGTCCAATTGGCACTCATATTATGTTATAAAAGGTAATACCGCATACTGCCTTTTAACAAAGAATAGTGAGCCATGAACATTCTAGGAGGCAATGAACAACACAGATGCTTCACAATGGATGGCAGCAATGCAAGAAAAATCGAAGCCCTTCATAAAAATAATACATGGGCCCTTGTGCCACTACCACGGGGAAGGAAGCGAATTGGTAACAAATGGGTCTTCAAAATCAAGAAAAATGGTGATGATCAAGTTGAGAGGTATCATACAAGACTAGTGGTCAAAGGATATGCTCAAAAAGAAGGTATTGATTTCAATAAAAAAATTCTCCAATGGTTCGACTAAAAACAGTTCGTGTAACCCCCTTGGCCCAGCCTAGCCAAAACTGGACTAAAAGAGACATGTTAGGTTTTCCGAAGCAAACCTAAACTAATAACCCAAAATTGAGCCCATTTTTTTCTTTTTATCTTGTCTATATGCATTATATTATAATCCTACATGTTCATGCTTCAGCAGAAACGTCACATAGAAAGCAGTTTGCATAACGGGACTTAATTGCTCAACATAACATAATAGGGACCAAAACATAAGTTCTGATAATTAAAGGGTCCTTATTAAATTTAAGATTATCCATCCTTAATTAAGTCAATGTCATGCTCTCATGTTAAATCCAAACTCAAAACAATCACTAGAAATCATTCAATTATAAATGTAACATTCACGGACCAAACTGCAAGATTTCAAACATTAGTAGATTCATTACGCAAAATAAGCTAGGCGTACTGATACGAGCAAGCTCGTGCCTATATGGATTAACTAACAAAATGGCTCCATGTACCGATACATGTATGCACGTATACAGTGTGTTGACCAAACCGTACCAATATGGCTTTAACCAGTACCGATCCCCTCTTTTGATATTTTAAAACTCAGAATTCCAGTAGCTAAAGCCCGTACCGATATGGTACCTTGCATATCGATACGACTTGTTAAATCAAAGGGATCGTTTCGGTACGCTAGCCCATGTACCGACACCCATGCCTATTTACCTTTAACGCGTATCGATACGGTGGCTAAGCGTACTGGTACGTTAAGCTTAAATTTAACGATTTGAGCCTCAATAGGACCTCGTGTACCGAACCTTGAGGTACCCGTACCGGTACATAGAGTCCTGTAATGACCTCTAGGTCTAATATACGACTCTTTGGATCACTCCAAACAACATTAGCTCATATCTAAACATCATATAACATTATCGGCATGCTTAAACATCAACAAATCAGCATTTTAAACCAATCTAGCAACCCTAGCAATATCAATCACAAATTCTATAGGCATGCATCCTAGTCCGCAACCAAAACACAAATCCATCCCCATCTCAACTACTTAAAACTTATTACAAGTCCAAAACCACAACCAAAACTTGCACAAATGGAGAGTTCACCAAAAGAAACCTCCCAAAATATCACTTGACACATTGCCCTTATTACTACTTAAATACCACCAAACATACTTTGAAAACAAGTCTTTGGGAACCCTTCATTGCTTTCTCGCTGCCCAAAAACTCTAATTATCTGTATTGATGGAAAACAAGAACGTAAGCACACAAGGCTTAGTGAGGAATGCTCAAAACCAACAACCATCAATGTATTTTAAATTGATTTGTCCTCATTTGATAAGCATTACCAAGATACTTTTAAAAACTCATTTCAACATCATGTCTTATCAAAACCATGCACTTAACATTTCCAAAAATAACATATTAAACCATATGCAACATGTGTCATGGATTCAATAGCAAAGTCTCATTTGATACCCTCAATTTAAGCTTTCTCATGCATACTACCAATGCAAGGCTTAAAGAGTAAAAACATGTTTAAACCATATTAAGCAACGCAATCCACACATGATACATCTTCAATTATATTGTCTTACAAGTGATCATTAACCAAGTTCTACTTTACAAAACATACCATCAGATACACAGATTCAACAAGTGTTCTCTCAACACTTAACATACAATCTATTAGCATCTTAAGGTTCACATACGGGATTTTTTAGTACCCATAAACCCCTCTAACTTTGTGACACTCATGGTAGAGTTTTCGATACTTATAAACCCCTCAACACCACTCATCGATTAGATGTATAACCCACTAACAGGAGTCTTCGGTGCAATTTAAACCCCTCAACCGTTAGGTTACTTGGATTGAGTATATTGTACACCTTATACATTTCTCGACATCCAAGGTAACTTTTTATAGTGCACTATCAATCCTATGGCCAGGCCAACTATATCCAATAGTATTTAGAAACCTTTTCATTCCATCACTTGCCAATATAATTCATTTTACCAACAATAACTCATTGTTTTCATATGCATCTTCAAAACCTTTTAACCAATGCAACTTAACCTTGCATTAAACAATGTTAATAAACATTAACGAAATGTGCATTACTTCTAAATGCATTCTCATCATTTTGTAATCATTTTCCAGTATTAAACCATGCTCTAAATATGCATAAACAGTGAGTAATTAAATCATCTAACACAAGTGCATAGAATCAATTGCCAAACCGAGTTCGAGAGAGAATTCATCCTTTACATACTTTCGAGCTTAGACCAGCGTTTCAAGCTTGATCTAAACTCTCAAACATAACTTTTAAACTTTTGCAAAGCTGTAAAACACACTCTCACTCATCGACACGTAAAGCCTCGCTTGTCGATTCAGTAATCCCGCCTCCAAATCTTTCGAAACCAAAACTCAAGCTTGAGGAACAACTTCCCCTACTTTATCCACACAAAAATAGAGTATACATTGCATCAAAATGCAATAGACAACATAGCCATACAAATTCCCAATATCCTTCAACAAAAACCACTCCACAACAACCGAAACTAACAACAAACACCTTCCAAACTTAACCCAGCCATAACCTAACGTTTCAACTCATCAAATAACATCAATCAACATCTAAAAACACATCACAACGATCCTTAAACCTTCATCATTCATAAAACCTTCACAACTCCTCAAAAACACATAACTAACAACCTAGAAAATTAGATATTCACATAGTTTCAGGATTCCAATGTTAAAACCCACTTATTAACATTACTTAACACCAAAATCATGATTATAATCAATCAAAAACTCAGCAAATCAAATGTAAAGGATCAATAACTTGGAAATTTCAATAAAGAAACTTGTATTAAAGGATAAGAACGAACCTCGCCTCTAATGGCTGCTTTTCCTCTTAATTAGATGAATCTCCAAAGCAAAACAATGAAAAACCAAATTGATTTTATTAGGAAATCATTATAACTTCAATTGAAATATAAAGATTAATTAAAAGAAGATTTTACCTGAAAATTTTGAAGAGAGAAAAGGTGTTTGGCTGGAGAGAATTGGAGAGAAAATCCTTTTGTGAAAAGTTTGTTACGTCAAATTTGTTTATAAAGATTTTAATTAACCAATTAATTCTCTAAGCCTTTTATATTATTTTAAAATCATTTAAAATAGCTAATTAAGGGGAAAAGTCTGATATTAGACTTTAGGGTAAATAGCTCCTTAAAGATTCAAAGTTTTGACCCTTTTACAAAACAGTCACTAAAAATAGTTTTGAAACTTTTACATTTTGGTCACTACACAAAATGTCCACTTTCGAGACCCCTTTTTGTAAAATTGACTTTAAAAATCCATTTCCATATTAAATAATAATTTTAGATAATTTTTTCATAATTTTATCACTTCCAAAAATATTTAACCCAAATTAAGTCCCGAAACTGACTCAACTCCTCTAATTCGATCTAACGGACCGTCCAAACCGCCTAGAAAACTCTTAGGCCCAAAATCAGGGCGTTATAGTTCGAGTAGTCATAGCAATGTGTGCTACATTAAATTTACATCTAGAGCAACTAGATATTAAAACGGTTTTTCTTTATGGAGATCTTGAAAAAGAGATTTATATGCTCCAGCTTGAAGGTTTTGAAGAAAAGAAAAGAAGAACTTGATTTGCAGGTTGAACAAATCTCTGTATGGTCTAAAACAGGAACCGAGAATTTGGTACAAGAGATTTGACTCCTTCATCATGAGCCTTGGATACAACAGACTTAATGCAGACCATTGTGCTTACTTCAAGAGGTTTGGTGAAAACAATTTTGTTATATTGATGTTGTATGTAGATGACATGTTGGTTGCGGGCCCCAAAAAAGATCATATTGAAGAATTAAAGGCATGTCTGGCTACAAAATTTGAAATAAAGGACTTGGGACCGGCAAACAAGATTCTAGGGATGCAAATTCACCGAGATGGAAGTAATAGGAAGATTTGGCTTTCACAAAAGAATTACTTGATGAAGATCTTGTCACGATTCAGCATGCAAGATTGTAAGCCAATTTCTACCCCTCTTCCTATTAACTTCAAATTATCCTCCAATATGAGTCCTAGCATTGAAGAAGAGAGGATGGAGATGTCTCGAGTACCGTATGCATCAGCGGTGGAAAGCTTAATATTCGTTATGATTTGTACAAGACCAGACAATGCACAAGCAGTGGGAGTGGTTAGTCGATAAATGGCGAATCCAGGCAAAGAGCATTAGAATGATGTGAAAAGGATCCTGAGATACATCAAAGGGACCTTAAATGTTGCATTATGTAATGGAGGATCAACTTTCTTATCAGCGAGTATGTCGATTCTGACTATGCATGAGATTTGGATAAAAGCAAATCTACGACATGGTATTTGTTTACTGTTGCTAGTGGAGCTGTAAGCTGTGTTTCAAAACTACAGTTGGTTATGGCTACGTCAACAACGAAGGCATAATATGTAGCAGCTACACAAGCCAGTAAAGAAGCAATATGGTTGAAAATGCTATTGGAGGAGCTCGGGCACAAACAAAAGAATATCTCTTTGTTTTGTAACAGTCAGAGCACCTTGCAAGAAATCCCCTTTTCACTCAAGAACAAAGCACATTCGGGTCCAGTACCACTTCATCCGTGAGAAAGTGGAAGAAGGGACGGTAGACATGCAGAATATTCATACCAACGACAACATAGCAGACTTCATGACAAAGGCAATTAATACTGATAAGTTTGCTTGGTGTCGATCCTCTTGTGGCCTGTTAGAGACGTAAGCAACATGAATGGTACAAGGTAGAAAGAATGAAGTGAAGATATGATTGTCCCGATCAGATCTTCAAGTGGGAGATTGCTAAACGACAAAGCACCTTTTGTTGCATTTGTCACAAAGCACCTTTCGATACATTAATGAGAATAGGGCATGGTCTAATCACTTGTTTTTGTCTCTAAACTTTAGATTATTTACAAGTTGGTCCCCAAAAGTCATCTATAAATAGCCTAGCCATTTGCCATTTCTCAACATCCCAAATCATTCTTCATCCTCCCAATACTAGAGAAATTAGAGAGTTTTTATATAGAGTTGTTTTTTTCCTTTTTATCAAGAGAGAATTGCCATTGTTTTCTCCTTGTTAGATTGAGAGAAGTTGTAATTCCTATTTTCTCATAGTGAAATTCTTCTATCTTTGTTCGTGTTTTTTACCCTATATTATTTAGGGATTTTTCACGTAAAAATCTGTCTCATTTATTTTTATTGTTATTTTCTAAAATTATCGGTTGCGATTTTACTCTATCCGACGATCGTATTCTACAACAAGTAACAATTTTAATTGCGACAGATTTCTTTTAAATCAATATGTGATTTTGCTTCGTCTTTAGATCTTTCATTTTTCTTTAAAGAATGTGTGTTAGATCGTCAGAATGTTTGATTCGTGTTAACTCACAGTCTGAAGAACACACTATTGATCCTTTTACATTCTTTAGATCTATTGATGAGTACTCTTGAGTCTCTTTGTTTGGATTCTTGAGACATTGGATCAGTTTTATCTTCTTCGTTGTCAGTTCGTTTCTTTTTTGGGCTTTCTAGAGTTTTCAGAAGTGACACCAAACTTTTTAGGTTTTTGTACTTCTTCATCTCAAATTATTAAAATTTTGTAATTTGGTTTTAATTTTTCTATAATTCATAATTTAATCCTCAAATTCCAATATTTCTCAATTAAACCTCATATTTCAGATTTTGCACTATAATTATTTTTTTTAAATGCTACTTTATAAAAGATTAATTATATACATATATATTATATAAGGTATTCTTGGAAGTGTGACATAAATTACTACTTAAAAAATTCTTTATTGATATCTAATAGTATTATTTTATTAATAAAATTACTCAAATTTTAAAATAATAAAATAAGTGGTACATATTTAAAGACTTGAAATGTACAAATAATTTGACCTTATAAACAGAAATTTAAAGATTTGAATTGTAAATAATTAGACTTTTAGATAAATTTATATCTGGTTTATATGAAATATTTATATTTAGATTTAATAATATACATGAAACATTGTTCTTTCAAAAAATATATCATATTTTTATAGAAAAAAATTTATTAGTAAAAATAGACGTGAAATAAAACAAATTTTAGAAACATATATAACATTTATTTTTTATTTTAAAATTGAAGTAATTTTATTAATTAAGATAATACTATTAGATATAACATATGTAAATTGTATTTTAATTATTTTTCTTTTAATTATTTTTCTAAAATAGTATTTTAAAAAAATATTTATGGTGTTTGAATGGAAATGTAATGTTTGAGAAGTAATATTTTAAAAAAATATTTTTAAGAGGAAATGAGTTTCTAGCTTTTGTTAGGCTTAAAATGGAATTTAGGGGCTTAATTGAGAAATGTTGGCATTTGAGGATTAAATTGTAAGTTTTTAAAGTTTATGAGTACTTTTATAAAAATTTTGGAAGTGTGAGGGTTAAATTGTAAATTCTAGAAAAATCAGAACTAAATAGTCAAAAGTCCAAAATCTAGAAAATTTTGTATCACTTCTGAAAACTCTAGAAAGTTAATTGTTTCTATTTGTATTTTACTCAATTTTAAATTCTACCACGTCAACTATTGTTAGTCATTTAACAGCCCAATGACCGGAGAGAAAATTTTTCTACTAGCAGTGACTTCAATGAATTTTGTAACAACTCTGACTTTAATAAGTTTTATTTTATTTCAATGATCATATTACAAGCTTCCTAAATATTCAGTTACAAGTCAACAATCTCTAGAATAATTAGAGGTGGCAAATAAGTTATTCGGTTCGAGTTCGGTTCGGTTCAAGTCATTTTAGGTCCGACTGTATTCGGTTTAAATTCGGTTCGGCTTAAGTTCGGGTTTATGGTGGCTTCGGGTCAGGTATTAGATCGATTCAGTAGATTTTTGGGTAGGTTTACTTTCAGTTCAATTTATATCAGGTCAGTTATTTTTGGGTCGGGTCAATTTCGTTTTAACGGGAGATCGATCGATTTCAGTCAAGTTTCAAGTCGAGTTAGGTTTATACACCTAATATATGGCTTTATATAGCACGTATATTTGATTTTTTGGTGAGTTGTGTGGCATTTCACTTCTCATCTTTCTTTCTTTATTTTAATATCTTTCTTTACTTCGGGTTGCCTTCGGTTCATGTTATTTTCGGTTAGGGTGAAATCGGTTCGGGTCCATTCGGTTCGATTGAAAATCAGTTCGGTTTCATTTTCGGTTCATCTAAAATTCGGTTCGGTTTCAGGTCGGTTCATTTTATTTCGGGTTTCAGATCAAGTTCAGGTTAGCATGTTCGGTCGATTTCGGGTCTCAGGTCGAGTAAATCGGTTTGGTTCTCAGGTCTCGGGTCAAGTTTGCCAAGTCTAAGAGCAAGTTGTTAAAAGCTCCCAGTTGACATTTTAAATCTAGACTGTGGGTTCTGAACCTATTAGAAATAAATTTTCCCTTTCTTTCCCCTAAGAATTGTTAAAAAAAAATTCAGTTACTGCCAATAAAATTTACTCTAAATAAAAATAAAAAAAACGCATTATAAACTAAAGTATGACAATGGGAAACGACGTTCGTCCCCAACAATGACTTCTAGAAGTCGTTTGTGACGCGTCACGACTTCACAAAAAGTTTTACATTTGTTGGAAAATGATGTTAGATAAATATATATTTTATCAGTGTCAAACATTTCAATTAGGGGTGTAAATGAACTGAGCTTGAACGAACAAGAATATATCTGTATTCGTTTGTTTATATTTAAAGGTGTTCATGTTCGGTTCGTGTTCGTTTAAATTTTTAATATTGTATTTGTGTTCGTTTATTTATTTTTGAAGGTGTTCGTGTTCGTTTGTCTAGTGTTCGCGAATGTGTTCTTTTAAGTATTTGTGAACGTGTTCATTCAAGTGTTCGTGGGCATGTTTATTTAAGTGTTTGTGAACATGTTTATTTAAGTGTTCACGAATGTGTTCGTTTATATATTCAAAAATGTTAACTAAATTAACAATAAATAAATAAATAAAACAAAAAACAACAAAATCAAACTTACATTTCAACGTGAACTTGTATAACATCCCTAGCAACAACAAAAAGTAGTATTTAGATACATCAACAAGCATATTCATATAAACGAGTCTATAAATAGGCTTATAAACGAGCCTATAAACGAACTCATAAATGAGCCTGTTCGTGAACATAAACGAACCGATCACACATCTGTTCATATTCGTTCGTTTATTAAACGAATATAAAAATTTTGTTCATACTTGTTTATTAAGCTTAATAAACGAACGTTATATGAACGGTTCGTCGAACGCTTTGTTCATTTACACCCCTAACTTCAATTAACAATTCACACTTTTATGAACTTATGAACCTAATGAGTGATTTTGGTATAAAAAAGTAATGTTAATATAAAAAATTTCGAAATCGAACAGTCTTATTTGTGAGATATGTATCTTATAAAAATTATTAAAAATATTAATTAATAAATACTAGTTACTCGTAAAAATTATTAGTCAATAAATACTAGTTACTCGTAAAAATTATTAGTTAATGTGTTTCAAATATTAAATATTTTTATGAAAATAATAAATTTTAATAAATATTAAATAATTATAAAATATTAATTACTCATAAAATATTAAATAATGTCTTAGTAATACTATTTAATATACAAAATATATTTATTAATAATAATTATTTTCAATAAATATTAGTTATACATAAGATCATTAATAAATATATTTCATATATTAAATAATAATAATAAAAATATAAATGTATTAAAATTTTATTATATACTATTAAAATAAAAATATAATAGTATGCATTATTATATTAATAATTTATTAACTGCAATTTAATATATATAAGGACATAACCAGAGTTGAAGATTAACGGGCAAATGTTAAAAAGTGAGGTATAAATTTATAATTAACTTAATTTTTAAAAAAACTAAATTATGTAAAATAAAGGTAAAAAATTTTGTGAGTGAGGCAAAAGTCCCTCTCATACAACACAAGGGTCTGTCATGGGTCTGCCCCTATATATAATATTTTTAAAAATCCTTTTTTTGAAAACCCCCTATATATAATATGTCGTCAGTTCTAACCATGTATTGAATTTTACTTGGTGGTAATGCACCCATATTTTTTCCTTTGCTTTTCACCAATAAAATAACTTTTAATAGGATATGTTATCAACTTTTAACCAGTATTGGACTTTTTAGGGTTCTCACACTCTAATGTACTCAAGTTCAATCCACCTTGCTCTCATTTGGTTCTACGATTTAATAGTAAAATCTTTCAATAAGATAAAAACATGTTTATTGAATAAAATATATTAAATTAAATTAAATTAAAATTAAGATAAATTTATAGAATATGTGAATAGTAGTATTAAATAGGTAGTTATAAAAAATTATCTAGTTAACACGTCATTATTTTCACTAATTGTTAACGACGTATAACTTAATTGATATCATTTTAATAATTAAGTCATCCTATTGATAAATTTAATAAATCAATAATCAAATTAAAACTTCTCTAATAATTAAGGTAAAAACTTTGATACACAGGTTGTGTAAACTTTAGTTTACACGTGCCTTTTAGTTTTAGGGGTTAGGGTTTTAGTGTAGGGTTTAAAGTGTAGGGGTTTAGGTTGTAGGGTTTAGAATTTAATGTTAGTGTTTATAATTTAGGGTATAGGGTTTAAGGTTTAGGTTTTAGTTTTTTAGGGTTAGGTTTAAGAATTTAGGATTTAGGTTTTATAGTGTAAATATACATGCTTGTGTAAAATTAGCTTTACACAGCCTGTGTATCAAAATTTTACCCAATAATTAAATGACAATTCAAATACTTTACCCTAAATTTTAAACTAAAAAAATGTCAAATTGGTTCTTAGTATGATCCGAAGAAGAAGACCAAAATCATAATTCTAAGTAGAGGTGGCAAGCGGGTCATTTGGTTCGGGTCATTTCGGGTCTGACTACATTCGGTTTGAGTTCGGTTCAGATCGGTTTGGGTATCGGGTTTGAATTTTGGGTCAGTTGATTTTCGGTTCGATTTTTCTTAGGTCGGTTATTTTCGGTTCGGTTGATTTCGGGTCAGGTCAATATCGGGTTAATGGGAGATCAATCGGTTTTAGTCGAGTTTTCAGCCCGAGTTAGGTTTTTCCACCCTATATATGACTTTATATAGCCTGTATATTTGGCATTTTGGTGAGTTGTGCGACAGTTCACATCCCATCTGTAGCCACCTTAACCCAGTCTAACCGAAAATCGGACTAAAAGGACTACATTAGGTTTGCCGAAGTAAACCGGAAAGGTTAACTCTAACACTTCCATTTTTTCTTTTTATCTTATCTAAATGCATCAATTATAATTTAAGGTGATCATACAACAGCGGATTCGACAACGGTGTAATCAAGTTGCAAACCAGGGTTCAATTGCTCAATCGTGCATTTTAAGGACCAAAATGTAATTTCCACAAATTATATGGACTTAAATTAGAATTCAGGATTACCAACCTGTCATTAATCCAATTTCAGGCTCACATGTTAAATTCCAACTTAAAATGATCATCCGAGCTCATACAATTGCATACATAACATTCAGGGACTACAAAATGGCATACACAAAAACAACATGGTGTACCGATACATGCAAGCCAGTACCGATATAGCCTAAGTAACAAAACAGCTACTCGTACCGATACACTAATAACTGTATCGATACGGTGTGTTGGCCCACTCATACGGATACAACCTTGACCCTGTACCGATTCCCCCTTTGTTTCAAAACTCAAAATTCTAGTAGCTAAAGCTCGTACCGGTACGGTACCCCGCGTATCAAAATGGCTCGTTAAAATTGAAGGAATCGTACTGGTACGCAACCCCATGTACCGACACTAGTACAAATTTTCCCTTAAGGCATACCAATACCCTTTGTTATTTTTCGATGATTTGAGCCTCACTAGACCCCGTATACCGATCTTTGGGTACCCGTACCTGTACGCAGAGGCCTGTAATGACCTCTAGGTCCAACATATGATACTTTGGCTCCCTCAAAACAACTTCAACTCAAGTATAAACATCATATCTCATCATCAACATGTTTCACAACAAAATACCAACAATTTAAGTTGTTCTAACAATATTAACACAATCAACCACAAAGACTATAGGCATGCTCCCTAGTCAACCTTCAAAACATCAAAACCATCCACTCTCAACCATTTAAAACAACTAACAAATCCAAAACAGCAATTATAACTTGCACGAACAGGGAGTTCACCAAATACCCTCCCAAAACAACATTTGACACATTGCCCTTATTACTAGTTATAATACTTCAAACCATACTTTGAAAACAAGTCTTTGGAGTTCCCTTCCTTGTTTCCTCGCTGCCTACAATCTTTAAATCTCTGCATTAATGGAAAGAGAGTGTAAGCGCACTAGGCTTAGTGAGGAATGCTCAAAAACCAACAACAATCAATGCATTATAAATTGTTTAACAACTCTTTTGATAAACAATTTCCAAAACAATTTTAAATCATCATTTCAATATCATGCCTTATCAAACCATGCACTTAACGTTTTTCAAAACAACATATTAAACCATATGCAACATGTATCATGGATCCAACAGCAAAATCCCATTTGCTACGCTCAATTTAAGCTTTCTCATGCATACTACCAATGCAAGGCTTAAAGAGTATTCACATGTATAAGTCAGGTTATACAAACAATCCATCAACATGATACATCAATTCATTATATTGGCTTACAAGTAATCCTTTTCCAAATCTCATGATTTTCATCAAACTACATCGGATACACGGATTTTCCAAGTGATATCCTAATCACTTAATAACTCAATGGCATAGAGTAAATGAAACACATGCATAACCTCTACACTATCAAGGCTCATCCTCCAACTTGGAGTAAACACCTCCAATGCTTCACCTCAACGGTCGCAGCCGGAGTAAAATGCCATTGAAGTATTACCTCAACAATATTGGGGTTCACATGGTCGAAGTTAATACTCTCAATACATCACCTCTACGAACTATGGGCGACTTATTATAGGACATTTTAAATACTATGGCCGGCCAACTACATCCGATGACATTTCCATACACTTTTCATACCACCACTTTCCAATATAATTCATTTCATTAACCTTAACTCACTGTTTTCATATGCATAATTCAAAACCATTTTACCAAAGCATTAAACCATGCTTTATCAATGTTCAACAACATTAACACATCATGCATTACTTCCAAATGCATCATCATCATTTTCTAAACATTTTACAGCATTAAACCATGCTTAAAACATGCATATGCAGTGAGTAAACAATTCATTTAAACAAGTGCATAAAAACCATTTGGCAAATCGAGTTCAAGAGAGAATTCATCCTCTACTTACTTCTGAGCTTAGACTAGCATTTCAAGCTTGATCTAATCTCCCAAACACAACTTTCAAACCTTTGCAAAGCTGTAAACACATTATCATTCACCGACACGCAAAGTCTCGCTTGTTGATATGGTAGTCTCGCCTCCAAAGCTTCAGAAATGACCGTTCAAGCTTGAGGAAAAACTTCCCCTATTTTATCCACACAAAAACAGAGGAATCAATGCATCAAAATGCATTCTACAATACAGCAAAATAAATCCTCAACATCCACCACTCAATTTCACTCTTCAACAACCGAAATCAACATTAAACACCTTCCAAACTTAACCCAGCCAAAACCTAACGTTTTAACCCATCAATTAACATCAATCAACACCTAAAAAAACAACATCAACATCCTTATACCTCCAGCATTCATTAAACCTTCACAACTCCTCAAAAACTCATAACTAACAACTTAGAAAATTAGAGATTCACATAGTTTCAGGATTCCGATGTTAAAGCTCACTTATTAACATTATTAAACATCAAAATCATGTACAAAATCAATCAAGAACTCAGCAAAACAGAGTTTATACGAAAATCCCTCAATCAAACCAATTAAACCACAATTTAACCAATCTTCCGTAATTAAATCATCAAATCAAGTTAGAAAACATATGTAAAGGATCAATAACTTGGGAATTTCAATAAAGAACCTTGTATTAGAGGAGAAGAATGAACCTCACCTCTAATGGCTATTTTCCCCCTTATTTGGATGAATTTACATAGCAAAACAATGAAAAACCAATTAAATTTTGTTAGGAAATCATTAGAGTTCCATTTGAAATCAAAAGATTTATAAAAATAAGATTTTGAAGAGAAAAGAAGTGTTTGGCTGGAGAGAATTGGAGAGAAAATTCATTTTGAGAAAAGTTAGTTACGTCAAATTGTTTTAAAGCTTTTTAATTATCCAATTAATTCTCCAAGCCTTTTATAATATTCTAAAATCATTTTAAAAAACCAATTAAGGAGAAACGTCTGATATTAGATTTTGGGTAAATAGCTCCTTAAAGATTCAAAGTTTTGACCCTTTTACTAAACAGTTACTAACATTTTTAAAACTTTACATTTTGGTCACTAGGCAAAATGTCCAATTTTGAAATCCCTTTTTCCAAAATTGACTTTACCAAAATCATTTATTTGTTAAATAATTATTTTAGAATATTTTCCCATATTTTTATCTTGCTCAAAAATATTTATTCCAAATTAAATCCTGAAATCGACCTGAATCCTCTAATCCGGTCCATCGGACCGTCTAAACCATCTAGGAAACTCCTAGGCCCAAAATTGAGATGTTACACCATCTTTATTTATTTATTTATTTCGGGTTGGCTTCAGTTCGGGTCTATTCGGTTTGGGTGAAATTGGTTTGGGTTTATTCGGTCCAGTTGAAAATCGATTCAGGTCTATTCGGTTCGGTTGAAAATTGGTTCTGGTCCATTTTTGGTTCAACTAAAATTTGGTTCTGTTTATTTCGGTTTTTGGGTAGTGTTCGGGTCAATTTTGGGTCTTAGTTCGGGTAAATCGGTTCTGTTCTCGGGTCTCGGGTCAAGTTTGCCAGGTTTAATTCTAAGTCGATATCTTCTTACAATTTTCATATGGATTCCATTATTTTTCAATATATATAAGTCATATTTAATTAAGGTTGGTTTTTTAACTTGCAAACAACAAGCATGTGGGACTATAATTTAAGGCTTAATAGTCAAAAAGGTGCCCAACCTATACCTTTTCTCCAGTTTGGTGCCTAAGGTTTTTTTCGGGCTACTTTGGTGCCTAACGTTTCATTCCGTAACTCAGTTTAGGATTTCCCGTGACGGACGTTAAATTTGTGCCGTTATCCAATCAAAAATGGCTACGTGGCAGACTTTTTATTATTAAGCCTATCTGAAAATGAACTTTTGAAAATAAAAAAAATAAAAGTAAAATTAAATAAATTAAAATCTTTTACTTTTAACCCAATGTAAATCCTACTTAACCTATTCACCATCTTCCCCCTCTCTTCTCGTTCCCCCTTTCTGAAAAAGCATTTGAGCAAAAAACCCTAAATCGTTTGTCATAGAACTAGGGTTTATACTGAAGGAAATCAAATCTCCTACTATCAAAAGGCAGAAATAGTTGTTCGATTAGATAATCTTTTTGCTTTGATAGTAAAATCAAGCCCCCAAGTTGAAGGAAGAAGATCCGTTGAAAGCGCCTGAAGTTCAAAATTAGTTCTAAAAAAAGTAAGTTAGTGTTGTGTAGTAGCATTCTTTTCATTTTAATACTCATTATATTGTGTAATATCATTCTTTTGATTTTAATACTCAATGGAATATATTTTGCTGATTTTGACAATTTGTCTTGTGAACGACAGACATAAAGTTGAAGCACTTTGGTATTGTAGATTCTGAGTTTGACCAACAAAAATAGATTCCGAGTTTGAAGACAAATTCAGTTCTCCAACATCACAGTTAGCTCCAACACCTCCAACGACAAATTTTGGTGGTACAACTTCACAACCATCACCATCTTCATCATCTTTTCAACCATATGGAACTTCCATTGTTTCTTTACAAGCAAGACTCCCAAAGCTCAGCATTAAGAGGTCTCTCCCTAAACCCACCATATGGAGACCATCGAATTAAGCTGCTACTTCTTTTGTGTTGTTAGTTACATTGTCTATTTTGAAACTGTTCATTTTGAAACAATGTGTTAAGCTTTTTGTTTGTTCAGATGTAACTATTTAGGTAGATAAAACAGCTCATTTTGTTTACACATATCAAACTGGTTTGGTTCATTTAGTGTATCAAGATATGTGTTATTGAAACTATATTTTAATCTGTATAGGTGACCTTCAGCTGCTGTTATTAATGGTTATTAATGGAGACAGCTTCCATTGTTTGGATGCATACAGTTTCTTTTTTGTACCTAATGTAAATAGAAATTAGATTGTATTTAGTGTATTGTTAATTATCTATTGGAGTTAAGTAAGATACACCAGTGTAAAGTTGTATTGTTAGTTATCTATTGGAGTTAAGTAAGATACACCGGTGTAAAAATGTATTGTTAGTTATCTATTGGAGTTAAGTAAGATACACAGTTGTAAAGATGTATTGTTAGTTATCTATTGGAGTTAAGTAAGATATACCGGTGTAAAACTGTATTGTTAGTTATCTATTGGAGTTAAGTGAGATATACCGGTGTAAAGCTGTATTGTCAGTTATCCAACTAGGATTAAATTAGTTATACTTTTAGGGTTCAAGTTAGTTATATTTTCTACTATAAATAGGTTTCATTGAGACTTTTTAATTTACTTTATTCTTCTGTAAAAACTAGTTTACATTCATCAATAAGGTCACCAATTTATATATGTTATAAGAACTTGTTTAGACATATCAAATATGTCCATAAATAGCTTTTGTACCTAATAAAAATGACTAATTAGATTTCACCATAAAAACAAACCATTACATTCTCCAAAAACTGTCGTTACAAACCATTACATTCTCCATAAACCTAATGTAAATAGAAATTGTTTCTATCTAAAGAGTAAATTTCACCATAAAATACACTATCCATGAAGTAAAAAAAGCTATCTTATAGAACATGTAATTTGTCCTCCTCTTTGCACATTTTGCTTTGTATGATCTTACAAGTTTCTTCAAATGATTGTTTTCGGTCTTCAATATTTCCAATTGATTTTTCAAATCTTACTCAACATTTCTATTGTCTTCTTCCTTGTCAAGTCATTGAAAAAAATCACACCGATGCTGGACAACAATAGAAAATCAAACCTCTAACAATAGAAAAAGACGAAAGATACAAATATTTCATAGAGAAATCACAAGTTACCTCTTTCGGTTTAGAACACCCATAAAATTTCATTCCTTTACTCCAAGGCTGATTGGAAATACAAATCGGAGCTCTCTTTTCGCAATCACAAAGCACAAACCTTGAACTGTAACGAGGCTTCGAATTTCCACTTGACATCCTTTAGAAAATCAAACTAGTAAATATTTAGGGTTTTTTGCTCAAATGCTTTTTCAGAAAGGGGGAACGAGAAGAGATGGGGAAGATGGTGAATAGGTTAAGCGGGATTTACATTGGGTTAAAAGTAAAAGTTTTTAATTTATTTAATTTTACTTTTAATTTTTTTATTTTCAAAAGTTTTTTTTCAAATAATAAAAAGTCTGCCACTTGTCCATTTTTGATTGGATAACGGCAAAAAATAATGTCCGTCACGGGAAATCTCAAACTGAGTTACGGAATGAAACGTTAGGCACCAAAGTGGCCCGAAAAAAACGTTAGGCACCAAACTGGAAAAAAGGGTATAGGTTGGGCACCTTTTTGACTATTAAGTCATAATTTAATAACTGAAATGTATTTAAATTTAAACTAAATCAAAATTTGGATAAGATAAAAAATAATGACTCTTCTAATAAAATAAATTTAAATTGGGCAAACTTCACCGGAGGTCCTTTTGTTTGGGTTGTGTTCTATTTTGGTCACCCATTTTGAAACAAATGTTATTCTTGCCACTTATATTTTCGATCTGTTTTATTTTGGTCATTGTGCCGTTAACACTATTAGTTTGATGACGTGGCACGTTAGTCAAAAGAGTTAATTTCTAATTTGACCTCTGAACTTTAAACAAAATATTAATTTGACCCATAAGCTTTCTCAACCTCACCGTCGTAAAAAGCCAGTAAAATCTTACTGGTAAGTGCAAGTAGTTTTGACCTGTGACCTAGGAGTTTTTCAGCAGAAATGTAGTAGGGTTTCTCTGTTCCAATCACTTTACAACTTCCTAGCTCTCCTCCAACTCCAAGAGCTTAAATCTTCAAAGCAAATTCTTGGTTAAGTTACAGGGTAATGGCTGAGAATTGAGATCATCAGGTCCAATATAACATCTCACAGGCAAACATAACATTTACAGGTCAAAGGAAACAAAGAACAGAATTCATTAGTTAAGCTTTCAAAGAGAAATTCTGCTCTCATTGGCTCTAAAGCAAGCAAGAGTACAATTTTCATCCGTCAAGGTTTCCAACAAAAAAAGGCAGTAAATTCAACATCCAGCTGTATTAATTAATTTGCGATGAAGGCTCAAGATGTAATGGCAGTGAGTAGTTCATACATCACTTTCAAAAATAAACAATGCAAGATATTAAAATGCATTACCTCGTTCAAACAAAGGAAAAGTGTTATGTCCAATGGCAAGAATGGACAATTTTGACAATTTACAATACTTGGAAAGCAAGGGTCGAGAAATAAAAAAAAAACGTTTTTCGATCGGTTTGCTTCTTTAACTTTCACTGAGGTTTCTCGTTGGGTTTTATGAGTCCCGGTCACCATGGTTCAAGTTTGAGCTTCGATTTTGGAAGAAGGACGATTGGTCTTCTTTGTCGGCTTGAAACAAAGAAGAACGAGTGAAGAATGTCGTATCTCCTCTGTTCTGAATCTAGCGATGGGTTTGAGTCCAAACCCGCTGTTGAAATCGAGGAAAAATGATTCGAGTTAGAGTACGAGTCTGTTTCGAAAGCATCCTCGGCAAATGTATTTTCTCCCATTTTATGTGATTTTTTGTGGTTTTCTCTAACGTTCTATGTGAAGTTTTTACGATTTCTCCTAACTTATATCTCAGCAGACTATGGATGTGTTCTCTTCCTTCTTTGATTCTCAATCTAGAAGCAACTGGAGTTAGGATACTCTCAAGAATTTCCACTAGATATCCCCGTCGTTCAAGCTCATCTCAAACATGTATACTTCGCTAAAACTAGAATATTTTTTTTTTCTTTTGCGAAGCATAAGGAAGTAAATCATGGTGTGACATTTTAGATTAATTTCTATGAATTTGTCATTGATTTGCTATTTAGTATTTTATATTTAGAATTAGGGTGAGTATTCGATTTAAGTGAATTCTATGTTTTTTAGCATGACTTTACAATTGATTTCTAATACAATTTGTTTACCAACTGTTTTTCTTGGTTATCTAATTTGAGCATTTCTAATATACAGGTTTATTTGACCCTATGTTGTGCACTGATTGCCTCTGCTGTTGGAGTTATCTCCACATCCTTTCGAACATTGGTGATTACCTCACCAAATTCTGCAGCAAAAGTGAGTTTCTCTTTTGATGACATCGGCAACGTTCGAAGGAGCTTCGATTGGTCCTCTGATTGATTAGGCCATCCAAATTGACCCAAGGTACCTCTCCGATATCAATGCGCTGAAAACACATGAATTTTGACCAAATTAAAATTGTAATAATTCTGTGTAACCTTGGAGATGCTAATATTATGATTACACAAAGAAAATAATGATTCATATTCAAATCTCTCTGGTCTTTCATAAGCTAAGGGGCCTTTCCATACTAGTGGATGACAATGTTTAATTTTTTGTTTCACTTTTACCATTATATAGGCCCATGAATCTCTTTTTGGTTGTTGTTTTGTTTCTTTCCAATTATGAATTATGGTGTATTTTTCTATTACGATAATGTTCTTGTAGTTGTATTTATGGGAACAGCATTGACCTTCACATGCTTTTCAGGAGCTGTTAGCAAGGCGCTGAGAGTTATTTTACCTCGGTGGATTGCTTTCATCCGGTTTGTCGATGCTTCTATGGCTGCATTTTACTTCATCTGCGGTGGATGCTTCTAAATATCTTTTCTTTTTTTGAGTTCTTTTACCTCGGTGGCTTACTTTCATCCAGAGTTTTGTGAATCCTTTTTTTTCAAGGTAAAGGGGTCCTCATACACTGCCATGAAAGTTTGGAACTCTACAAACTTAAAATCATGTGATGTATTTATTCCCTTTATGAGCGTATATTGGTTGAAGGTAGATATATGCTTCATTTTATGCGATTAAGCGTACTTCATTCTACAGTGCATGCAATGTTCTTTCTAAATATTCAGTTTCTTATGTACATCTAATTTCTTTAATTTTGATCAAGAGTTGGATTTGTAACAGATGTGCCTATCTAGTTCTTAAGTTCTCTTTAAAATGCATATGAATAAACTATTAGGTTGATGAGATTTTCATAGCAATTTATTTCATGAAACATTGATATCATTTATATTTTGTTTTGTTTTTCTTTGTTGTTGTTGTGGATGTTATATAAGTTCATGACATAAGTTTTATGTTGTTGGTTTTGTTTATTTATTTATTTTTGTTTCTTAACATTTCTGAACATATAAACAAACATGTAAGCGGACGATAAACGTGCATATAAACGGACATGTTCGCGAACATTAAACGAACCGAGTTTGAACACACCAAAAAATAAACGAATCGAGTTCGAACATGATGCTGGAAATTTAAATGAACACGAACCGAGTTCGAACACCTTTAAAAATAAATAAACGAACATAGTCTTGTCCGTTCAAGCATTGTTCGTTTACACCCCTAGTCGTGGTCTTTCAGTAGTTTGATCCTCTTTTGTGGTTCGTTTGTCAATGCAATCAGATTTGTTCATATCTATCTTTTATTCGAGTCTTTTGGTTGGTTTTTAACATTTTCCTTGTATGGTCATTGATCTCAAGTGGCTAGTTTCTTGTGTCAATAGTTATAGGAAAATGCTCGTGGTCCTTGACTAGTTTCTTATGTCAATAGTTATACGAAAATGTCCAAATTATATGTTGAGTTTAATTTTATAGTTGTAAATTCTTATTGTAATTTTAGATATCTCATCTTTTTAATAAAACTAACGGCTTTTATAATATTTTAAAAAAAACATACACACCATGTACATTGCTTGAACTCGGGTCACTTGAAAGGAACAATGTCATTGATTATTAATCATGTAAAACATAAGCATAGTCTAAAATGATACCTTATTCAGTTTTAAAACCAAAGAAATTACTACTACAATAGCAGTAGAAGTTCTTGTATCATTGAACACCGCAGAATATGAAAACTATACTAATCAAAAAACCGTTACCAAACCGATATTGAAGAATCATCCGTCATTATTCTTGGATTACCAACGATGGATGCATATTACTGCTAATTTTCATTTCGAAGCCGCTCAACGACTTGAGTCATGGTGGGCCTTGTGTTATGTCCAAGCCCGGATCAGCATGTTGTACGGCACTTGAAAGGGACTCATTCCAGACAAATCAGCCTTTAGCTCGTCCTTTATACCAAGACTTAACTCGGAAGCGTCATTTCATGATCCGTCAGGCAACACGTACATTGTATCCTGCAGGGCCTAGCGAATGCTAGTAGCCAACCCCTGAGTTTCACGACAAGCACGATATGGGGCCCTATGGCCCCAAACCGTCCCTAGGAGGTCATCCTAGAGAGACATTGTGCCATCCGCTTGGCCCCAATGCACGCACACCTAGGCCCCACATGAGCCTAAGAGGAGGTCACTTACACCAAGGCAGCTCGGTTGCTAGCCATGGCGAGGAGGATGGTGGAGACCCAACACCAGACTACTTCTCCTAAAGAGCTAAATAAACTTACCATGTATGACGCGAGTAGACGTTGCTTCATCCCAAACGAGGACACTTTCTGAACAGGGCCTTCATTGCCTTCCCAAAGCATCCTGACTTGCATCCTTGACTTGGTAGCTCCTTAGGGATTGCTCATATCAACACTCGATCCACCTTCGCTTGGTCCCGAACGGGCTTGTCAAGGCAGGATCGCAATACAATAAGAGACAGCCTTGACATTCTCTCACACTTCCTCTTATCGATGTCATCATCGATGTAGTCCAATAAAAGATGGTCTTGACATTCTCCCGCACTTCCTCTGTCTATGCCCTCATCGATATAGTCTAAGAAGGGATGGTTCTGACATTCTCCCCCACTTCTTCTATCGATGTCCTCATTGATGTTGACACCAGTTCTTCATCACTTGATGAGTCGATATGGACATTTGTGGCAGCTCACCTTCGATCTGTGCTTGACTTAATACGCTTCTCTAGTCTCATCATCTAAATATTCAAGCGAATAACTCAAGACTCGATCATGGGGTTCTTTTGATTTCCTTATGGCCACGTAGCACAGGCGCGACCATCCAAACTTATCATGAACTCATTATGACCCAGTTTTGCTCCTTCAATGTCAAGTGCTAGATTCATGCTCCCACACTTTTACTCTGATTGTGGCTCGAGTGAAACACAAGTAGTGAATCATTGACTCAACCAACGTGTGCCTTGTAGTGTTTTTGTGTCCCACAATCTAGCCATAGACCTACAAAACACAAAATAGCATACCTGCCGATATGCAAGAGAACTATAACTCGCCACATAATGGCTTGCTCCCCGACACTAAGCCCATTCGCCAACTGTGTCCCACCATATAGTGAGACCTTCAAATCCATGAATGTGTCATAATGTTGCCATCACCCTATCCATTCAAGCGCATAAGTGTATACTCGTACTGCACTTAGTTGCTTGATGACGTAAAATGGTCTCTAGTTGCCATCGTGGTACAATGATGTACTTTTGTCTCTTTGTCTTTCTTTGTATTACCTATGCTACAAGACATACAAGCGAATACATCAGTAATAACATATTCACACAAATCTCGAACGATACCTAATTGGTACATATTTCCTTACACATTCACCATTTGCCAAGTGAATGTACATCAATGCCCACTCGAACAACCATGTTCTTGAACTCATGCATCTTGGTTTCCCAGCAATTAATACCATATCTTCCCACAAGCCAACTCGCTTTATGTTATCAATGTTACGCACAACTTGTCTCACTTCTCTCTGCACCATCTTGTCAACGTCCTCGTCGACTGAACAGAAGGAATTCCTTCGTTAGTTAAAGGCACTGTTGTAACCTGCAAACACTAACTTTCCATCCATGCCACAATCATCCACCCTGCCTACTTTAATTACCAGAGCGCTTGGCGTGATTTACAACATTTTCCTACCTTTCCTACTCTAATTACCAGATCGCTTGGCGTAGAGTCTTGTTTACCCCCCCTACCTACCTCAATTACCAATGCGCTTAGCGTAGAGTCTAGTTTACCTACCCTGCCTACCCCAATTACCAGGGCGCTCGACGCAGAGTCTATTTTACATACCCTATCTACCTCAATTACCAAGGCGCTTGGCGTAGAGTCTAGTTTACCTACTATGCCTACCCCAATTACCAGGGCGCTCTGAGTAAAGTCCATTTTTGCCTACCTTGCCTACCTCAATTACCAAGGCGCTTGGCGTAGAAGTTTACCTACCCTACCTACCCCAATTACCAGGGCGCTTGGCGTAGAAGTTTACCTACCCTGCCTACCCAAATTACCAGGGCGCTCGGCGTAGAGTCACGAATATCCTACCCTGCCTACCCTAATTACCAGGGCGCTCGGCGTAAAGTGCAAAACTATCCTACCCTGCCTACCCCAATTACCAAGGCGCTCGGTGTAGAGTTGCAAATATCCTACCCTGCCTACCCCAATTACCAGGGCGCTTGGTGTAGAGTCAAACATCAAAGGGACATTATTCATACAGAAATGCTCAACCAACCTGGCTTGAAAACCTGGCTCTGATACCAACTTTTACGTCCATGTCGTATAGGCTTGGATCGCCATGTCGTACGGCACTTGAAAGGGGCTCATCCCAGACAAGTCAGCTTTTAGCTTGTCCTTTATACCAGGACTTAACTCGGAAATGTCGTTTCATGATCCGTCAGGCAACACGTACATCGATTATCGTATCCCGCAAGGCCTAGCGAATGCTAGTAGCCAACCCTTGAGTTTCGCGACAAGCACTATATGGGGCCTTATGGCCCCAAATCGTCCCTAAGAGGTCATCCTAGAGAGACATTGTGCCATCCATTTGGCCCAAATGCCTGCATACCTAGGCCCCACATGAGCATAAGAGGAGGTCACGTACACCAAGGCAGCTCGGTTGCTAGCCATGGCGAGGAGGAAGGTGGAGACCCGGCACCAGACCACTTCCCCCTAAAGAGTTAAATAAACTTACCAAGTATGACGCGAGTAGACGTTGCTTCGTCCCAAACGAGGACACTTTCTGAACAGGGCCTTCATTGCCTTCCCAAAGCATCGTGACTTGCATCCTTTACTTTGTAGCTCTTTAGGGATTGCTCATATCAACGCTCGATCCACCTTCGCTCGGTCCCAATGGGCTTGTCAAGGCAGGATCGCAATACAATAAGAGACAGCCTTGACACCTTGCATCCCGATCTTCCTGCATGCATTCAAGAGCCATTCCAACCAGAATTTCCATCTTTTGCTTCTCATGATTGCCTTCCAACATGGACTCCACTATTTCTCCCCTCCATGATTCCATTGAATTTGACTCTTTCTCACTTTCACCACGATCCACCAAACGATTCCCTTTTGTGGGGCTCTTTCCAGTCACTATTTCCGGCACAACCACACCGTAGCCGTAAACATCTACTTTTGATGTAATTGGCTGGTTGAAAACCCACTCAGGAGCCATGTATCCTCTTGCTCCCCTTATCATTGAGAAGCTGGAATTATAAAGCTTGCTCCTGTCAAGCAGCTTTGATAGGCCGAAATTAGATACCTTTGGGTTGTGGGCAGTGTCCAACAGTATGTTTTGTGGCTTTACATCACAATGCAACACCCTTCCTAAGCACTCGTCATGCAAGTAAGCCAGGCCTCTGGCAGTTCCCAATGCAATATCGAACTTCTTTTGCCAGTCAAGTTCATTGGAAGTGGAAGACAGCATATCTGCCAAGGATCCATGCTCCATATCTTTTTGTCGGCACAAAATCCCCACATTTGGATCAAGTTCATGTGGTTAAGCTTCCCAATGGTGTTTACTTCCGCTAAGAACTCGGCTTCTCCTTGATTCGAATCATTCAGTCGCTTGACTGCAACAACTCTACCATCTAATAGCGTACCTTTGTACACAATACCGCCCCATCCTCTTCCAATTTCTTTACAAAAGTTTCGTGTTGCCTCTTTCGGCTCATCAAATGTGAATCTCTTGAATCCGGTTGCGGCGAAGACGTAGCCATCTCTAGCAGCATTCTTATCCTAGCTAGCCCTGTATAACAACAACCAAACCAAGAGGATGGATATGATCTCAACTCCACCCAATACACTTGCAAACCAGAGCATGAACTTGACTATACCATTTTCTTGCCTTTTAGCATAACTTATTTCCAGCAGAAAAGTGTTACTTTTCGGGCAATCTAACAGTTCATGGAAATGCTTCTTTTTCGTGTTCGAGATATTATATGATTTGGGCAGCTTGATATAGATGTCTCCGTTGAAGTTAGGTGTTTGGTGCCCGTTCCGCAATAGAGCCTTAGGAAAACATTCGTAGAAACCATCAGAATCACTGAATTTATATTGAAACCCTTTACAGTTTACACTCTGCAGGCATTCAGCTTCACAATCCTTGAAGTTTTATTGGGAAGATATTGATAATCGTCACCGTAAAACTGAGCGTTAGGCAAAGGGATAAAAGTAAAGTCATTAGCATTTTTGTCGAATTCTGGTTCGCAACCGTAAGACCAATCAGTCGGATTCTTCTGCTTGTATCCTTGAAGGCATGAGCACGTCCTCCCAGTATTGGGAGCATAGCTACACAGACTATTTCCCCCACAAATGCCACGAATTCTGCAGGGCTGACTCATAGCTTGCCATGAAACAACCCATGTTTCATTTATTTCTCCTCTGCTGTACGTTCGAAGGTTACCATCATAATCAAGGGTCAATCTTCTCTGGATTCGGCTTCGACCGTAGTCTGCAGACAGGAAAATTAAGTCATCAGTTGAATTAAAATTACCCAACGGATCGATCATCGCATGTCTGCTACTGTTGAATGTAGACCTGTCTGCATCCCAGGGTAAAAGCCACGGATAAGGCCAATAAACACTTGAAGTTTCATGACCATCAAAAAGGATACGAAGAACATTATCATCATCGAAAAAGAACTTATAGAAGCCAGAGGAATAGTTGCCTTTTCCTCTGCTACAGACAAGCTGTGTTAATCTGGAGAGTGGTTGTCAGGACCGGTTATAAGGGTCGCTCAGGCCCCTAACTAGCCTAAGACCCCTAAAATTTTATTGTCCATATTTTTTTAATTTTTTAATTTATTAAATAAATATATTAATTTAATGATAAAAATTAATTCTCTTTCCTAAATAAATAAATTAATTAATCTAACAATAAAAATAATGTGTTTGAAATATTATATTAATTGTTCAAAGTATGAGATGAATAAAAAAATTTTATCCCTTTTCGGTACCTATTTCTATGCCCAACATTGAAAAATTAAATTCTAAGCTTTAACCTTAACTTTTAAGTACAAAATCCTAAACTATGCACTCAATACCTTAAACCTCAGTCTTAAATTATAACCTTAAACTCTAAACCTAATTTTTTACTATTGGGGCCTAAATATGAGTAGAGAATTTTTATTCGTAATGAGATATACTTTCTTTATATAAAGGTCTAATTTTAATTTTCGCTCAAGCCCCGAAAATTTTTGAGACGACCGTTGTTGAGGAAGAAGAGTATCTATCGGAGAATCAAAGCTCTACCATAAAATGGTACCCTCAGAATCCCGCTGAACAAGATTACCAGACTCAGCAAGCTGCAAATACGTTGTGAGCTTGGATTTGGTAGCAGTGTCTGTGGCCCAAACGTCGAACTGAGCAGCATCAGTGAGGACAAGATTACCGGTTTCATCGAGCAAGAGCTTGGAACGCCTTCCGTTAACCGGATGGTCACTGTTTGCCATCCAAACAACGGTGCAATTGTGACCGAGGCAACAAGTTGGTTTGCTGAACCATATTGCAAATGCATACGCATTGAGGCCAAGAGGATAAAAGCCGGCTGAGAAAGTGCCGCCGGGTGATATTATAACATCACCGGGATTCTCCGGGGAAAGATGTGATCCTTGATTCAGTCTGGGATATGCTGCAGAGGATCGCAGCGGACCTAACAACATCAAAGACAAAACAAGCGATAAATAAAGGGAACCCGTTGGGAGCAATTGAAGGAGGAAATTTAGTAAAAGATTCATTATTTATATAGCTTCAAAAGAATTTTGCTGCATTTATGCTCAAGTGGAATGTGGAAACCATCACTTTCACAATTATTCCTTTTGTCTCCTCTTTGTCTTCTGATTTGACACTTTTGGCTTTAGGTGAACTGTTTCCGGTAGATTAACGATGAACACAAATAAATTTATATGATGATATTTAAAAGAAAAAATAAATATAAAAGATTAGAAGACAATTATTTAATTTATAAAAATGTATATATATATATATATATCAGATGATTATATTAAATTTATTAAATATAAAAATTTCTTAATATTTTTTGGAGTTGTTTAGAATATTTAAAAATATCAAAATAAAATTTTAGTTACGGTTGAGGGACCAAATAAATAATTTTACATTAATTTTAGCATGTTATGTCACCATTTTAATGGCGGCTAATGGCACGACATACATTTTATAACAAATTCTAAAGTTTAATACTCATTTTGTAACATTTGAAAGTTAGGTGACCAAAATGAACATTTTAAAATAGTTTAGTGACCAGTTTTAACTTCACCCTTAAAATTTTCATCAACTTAATTTCTTTGATATATTGTCACATAAGCGAGCTCATTGGATCAAAGCAATAGACAAATAATTGTTGTATTATGTCATAAAACAACAAGTTATTGGCCAATTATCATTATACCAAGAAAGTAAAAAGAAAGAAATATATAATATTTTGGTGAGAAGAACAAGCAACTTAAGAGAATAACAAGGGGAAAATGATGAAAATTTTAAATATAAATAGTTAAATTTTTGAAATGTTTAAAATTAAGAACAATTTAATAACTATAAGTTTTGTAAACTAAAATTATTATTAACCAGGTCACAATGTTATTCTCGTCTAATAATTAACAATAAATAACTTATTTATAACAATATTTTACCTGAGTGAAATATTTATTTTTTAAAAATAATAATTTATTTGTTATAAAAACTCATAACTTAAGGATAGTTTACCCTTAATATGAGTAGAAATGTCATGTCCTTTTTAGTGCCCCTATTTATATCTCAACATTAAAAAATTAGGTTTAGGGACTATGGTTAAAGTTTTAGGGTTTAGAATTTAAGGTTTATGATTTAAAATGTAAGGTTATGGCTTAATATTTGATATTTTTTAATGTTAAAGCATAAAAAAGATACCATAAATGGATAGGAGATTTTTGTTCCCTTAATATATATTTTTTTAATGGTCTAAAGGTGATTACAATGTAGTATTTGTTCATACATATTCTTAATCATTTGACAATGCACAACACCTTGTAGACAAAGCAATTTGAACTCGTGTCTCTTACGATAAACATCATCCACTTTTTCACTGAGACTTTTGTTATTAAGCAATGACCCAGTGTTTTTCTCTGGGCCTGATCTGATCTTGCCAACTCCCATGCCTCTAGGGCTTATACATACCCTTGAAAATTGCTATGTATTATCAACTTGGGGTCAGTGTGCCAAAATACAGCCCAACAAGAAAGTTTCTTATCCTTTAATACTCCTAATTTATAGTCAAAATTTGGAGCAAATGCCTTTCCAGCCAATATCAATCAAGGTAAATTATAAATTTCATCTCTCAACTTTTTTATTTACTCTTATTTTGGTCATTAAAGTTTTAAAAATTTTAATTCAATCATTGAACTTTCGATTTGCTCATATTTTGGCCACTCGAGTATTAAGTCAGAAATAGAAGAATGACATTGCAACCACGTATACTGATGTAGACTACTTTTTTTGACATGATAGCCACATATCATCTACGTTATTTTCATTTTTCCTTTCTTTTTTTTATTTTATCTATCTTCCCTCAAAAATAAAAGTCTTGCACTTTCATCCCTATTTCACGCAGACGTTGGAATCACCATTTTTCGGTGTCCTCTTCAACCACTCGGGACACCAACAAACTCACATCATCGTCTTCTACTCCTCTATTAGTTTAGATTTCTCCAAAAATCAGTTTAAAAGTGACGAAATTCAACTCAAAACCTAAAACTCAAAAAACCCAAAACACTTTGATCTACAATATCCACCGTTCGATTAGTGTGGAATCAAGATATACGTCTCGCTTCCTCCTCCTTCACCTCCCCACCAT
This sequence comes from Hibiscus mutabilis, assembly GCA_019671005.1. Classification (NCBI taxonomy): domain Eukaryota; kingdom Viridiplantae; phylum Streptophyta; class Magnoliopsida; order Malvales; family Malvaceae; genus Hibiscus; species Hibiscus mutabilis. The sequence continues at coordinate 7,251,164 of CM033742.1, forward strand.
TTGGATTTGGAAAAAGATTTCTCATCGTCGAGAAATCAAAGGTAATAAAAAGTTAGGGTTTTCACAAAAATGAAAGAAGTGTTTGGGTCATTTCATATTTTTTAAAAGATAAATGTCTAGTCAAGACGCAATTAAACATTTAATGATAGAATGACTTAAACATGAGTAACTCAAAAGCTTAGTAATTAAATTAAAAAAAAATTAAATTTGATTAGATAAAATAGAAGTGATAAGAAAGCTGAGTAATACAAAATTTATAATTTATCCCTATATGGTAATCTTTTTTTAATAATCTAAGGGTGATTACAATGTAGTATATGTCCATACATATTTTTAACCTTTTGACAATGCACACACACCTTATAGACAAAACGATTTGAATTCGAGTTTTCTAAGATAAACATCATCTGCTTTTCACTAGAATTTGTTTTTTTTAATAGATAATATATAATAATCTTTCTCCAATATTATAAGATTTAATATTGAATGCATAAATGATGTATATTATAAGATCATATGACAAAAGTCTAAAGCATCAATTTGGTTATGATTGATTAATACTGCAATTTATAGACAAAGCCGTCTCTGAGGGTGGATCATAGGGGCGATAGACCAGGGTCTACTCTATTTAAGGTTCACCGTTCATAATTATAAGTGTTTAATTTTTTTTATCAAAAGTGTTTAATTTTAATGATAGTTTAATTTTTCTCAAATATTTATTATTGGGTCTAATTTTTAATACTTGTTATTAGGGGTTAACTATTAAAATTAATTTTTTTCAATACTTATTATTAGGGGTCTATTTTTCAATACTTGTTATTAGGAACCAATTTTTTCAATATTTGTTATTACGCATACTCTTAAAATTCAATTTTTTTCAATATTTATTATTATGGGTCCAATATTTTGCAATGCTTGTTATTAGGAGCCCAATTTTTTCTAATACTTGTTATTAGAGAACTATTCTTAAAATATAATTTTTTTTTATTTTTGTTAATATGTACATACTATTAAAATTTAAATTTTTTTCCATTACTTGTTATTAAAGTTGCAATTTTTTAACACTTATTATTAAGAGTATTTTTAAAATTTATTTTTTTCAATATTTATTATAAAAGACCTAATATTTAGGTTCTTTACGACCACCAAAATCTCGGACATGTTTATAGACCCAAGATTGAAGGTCTTACTTTATTATTCGGGCATTTCAATTACGAACTACTTCACTTCATTGTAACCAAACAAAGAGATACAACCCAAAGACAGCAAACTTTGAGAGACATTCACCACACACCAACCTCCATGAACCTATCCTCAGTGGCGCAGCCCCTAAACATCCCGGTGGTGTTAAACCCACAAGCAACCTCACCGTTCTTCGAAACAGCAATCAGCCCAGCTTTGCCTTCATCCAGCCTATTCTTTATAACGAAATCCACCGCCTCATGCAGGCTCAACCCTTTGTATTCCATCACCGCCGCTACTTCCCTCGCCAAGGTGCTTCGGATAATCGCTTCCCCTTCCCCGGTGCACGAAACCCCACAGAGCTCACAAGCGTAGGTTCCGGAGCCAATCAGCGGGGAGTCACCAATCCTTCCAGTCTGTTAGAATTAAACCATAACAGATATGAAATCTAAACCCAGGATCTATCATGTCAAATCATCAAGAACAATAAACCAAATAAACCGAATGCGGAAGCGTACCTGAATTCATTGATAGCTTGAAAACCTTGAATCTTGATGTTGAAATCCCAAATCTTTGGTATTGATCTTCCAAGAAGATAGGTTTTCTCTTGACGTAAAACTCTCTGACGGGGAAGGAGAGAAAAACAAGTTAACCTATTTCTTGGGGACCACTACCTCTTTATATAGTTGATTTAATAATCAACTATTAAGTATTTATAACTCTGCCCCTCATCGAATTATAAATACATCTTATGGTATCTACACTTTTATTTCCATGACATTTTAATACCCATGACACGCCTAACATAATTGGTCACTTAATTTTGTGTCATACTTTAAAATAGCAATATACATCATACATATGTGCCCACTATTACGGATTTTAATCCAACAATCTCCCACTTGGGCAACATATGTTTCCTGACAAATGTATAACCTTATGAGCTCAAAAATTTGCTATTATATAATAGGTATTCTCAGAACAATCTCGTCCATCAACTATATCCATATAGGATCAAAGCAGCCTTTGTCGTATCAATCACGACAAGACCCATCAATGGTCACGTATACAAATATAGTCAAATGACATAGATCAATCATGGATGCGTAGCATGGAAAATTACATGAAATGTGAACCAAACATGTCTATTTCCAACTGGTCCTCCTAAACCTTAGCGAGATCAAACTTTACTGAATTCAGAGTGTGCATAAACCAAAAGAACTTTATTTCTGCAGAAAATAATCTTAAAATAACTTTAAACTGAAGTAACCGAAAATTGTGTCTAAACCAAATGAGCATTTTTCAAAATTACAAACTCCCACTAAAACTGAATATCTTTATATAACATTACACCCACATGAGTAGTGTGCTCATGAAAGACCTAGGGTGATAGTTTCTTAATAAGCGCGCAAATATGGAGTTTGTACCAACATGCTCTATAGACACACAATCTCTCTGAATTTTCTTTAACAACTAGGAACTTAATATTTATGTGCTTTAAATTTAAAGTGTTCCTATTGTTTATAGAATAAATGAATGCATATTTATTGTCACAAAATAACCGAAGTGATCTTTCTATTCAAACTATAATTAGCAACCCATGTGACAACATTCTTTTGCATCAATATTCTAATAGAAACGAAGTCTGTAAACTTGATGATCTCTAACTTACTAGAACTCCGATATGTGAGCATGTAATTTTTGTTCTCTAAAGATATTTCATAACCCTATTGGCTGTTATTCAATGATCCATAATATGATTGCTTAAATATCTGTCTAACATTCCAACAATGTACGCAATATCCAAACACATACATACTTGAGCATAAATTAGAATCTCAATAGCTTATGCATATGGAATCTTTTGTATTTTCTAAATTTCAAGGTTACTTTTAGGGCATTGAGTAAGACTAAATTTGTCTTCTTTAGCAATTTGAGTATCACTTGGTTTACTCCCACTGAACTTGTAGTATATAGAATTGTGAACCAAATTTATCTCAAAACCAAATGAGATAAACAATATGAAATTTATAATTTCGTTAATGAGAGTCCAACTTAAGCTCATAGATGAATTTCTTTAATTTACATATCATTGATTTTGTATCATTAGACACAAATCTATGATTGTACCATATAATTTGTTTCTTCAATGTCACCATTGAAAAACACAAGCGTAACATCCATCTTATGTAGCTCAAGATTAAAATAAGCAATAAGCGTCATGATTATCTTAAAAGATTCTTTCAATAAAACTTGAGAGAAAGTCTCCACAAAATCAATGTCTTCTTTTAGAGTATATCCTTTAGATACAAGACATGCCTTATACTTGTCCACATTATCATTTGCATCCCTCTTGGTTTTAAATATCCATTTACAACCAATTGGTTTGCACCTTCACATAATGAGACAAGTTCTGAAACTTTATTGTCTTGCATAAATTTATACTCTTCTTGAATGACATCAATCCACTTTTGAGAGTCAGAACTTTTATGATTTGATAAAAAATGATTGAATCATTTTCTATCATTCACTTTATTATCCTTATTTTCTTGAATAAATACAAAGTAATAATCTAGAATAGTATTTCTCCTTCCTCTCGTGGATATCTTTAATGACACTTTTTTTTAAGGTTGTTGAGTTTGTTCTTCTTCAAACAGTTACCTTATCTTGAATGGGAGTTGTTCAACATTGTTTTGCTGAGGTACTTGATTCACTTCTTGATTATGATAGGTGTAAAAACCTAAACATCATTAAAAGTGATAGTATGAATTAAATTATAATTCAACTTACCCTCAATAGCAATGTATCTAACCTTATTTCTCCCTCCAAACTCAACATCCTAAAAATGTTATAAACCTCTCCTTAAAATAATCCTTATTGTGGGATCATAAAATTTACAGCCCATGGATCACTCAAAATAACCGAAGTAGTTGCTCACTTTTGAAGTTTAATTTCTTCACATGTGTCCTAACTTATACAAAAGAATCAATACTTTGTAACTTATTGTTGTTTCTTTTGATTAGGACCTTTAGCAACTTTATTCTAATATATATTTTTTTATTGCCCTTATTCTTAGAGACACTAACTAAATGAGCACTAACCGAATGAGTACTTTTACACTTATAACGCTTCAACTTTTCTTCCTCTTTAACACAATGAGAAATAAGCTCATTTATAGTCTATTTCTCCTTTTGACAGTTGTAACTAATTTTGAATTGGTTAAACTGTATAGGAAGCGATACCAAAATCATAAGAACAAACAATTGTTAGAAAGTTTGATCTTATGTGCCTTAAATTTTGAAGCAATATTAAACATTTTTCATAATGTACTTCCTCACATTTCCTTGGCCCTTATACTTCATAGACATCAAAGAAGGCATAAGTGATGTCATCTTAACCTTAATGTTTTGGGTAAATCATTTCTTAATTTCGTCAAGGAAACCCTTAATATGAGTAATATATTTAGATTTGTGCTCCTAAAGAATTCTAGAATGTTGTACTTTATGATCATTAAAATCATGCAATTTGAACGAACTCACCTCTCAAAATCCCTTTTATGGGTGCTTACATCATGAGAGAGAGGTGCGAGTTGTTCTTCCTTAGTGCAAGGTCTATGTTCATACAACCAAATACTTTATGTAAGTGTCTTTTCTATTCCTTGAAACTAGTTTTACTAAACATGAGTGTAGAATGTATTTAATGATATTGTGACAAAGAAAAGATAAATTACCTAAATATAGAACAAAAATAAATAAATAAAATAAAAACAAGCTCACATAAATATTCATAAGTAAACAAATAAATTCAAAATAATGGCTAGTTCCCTCAAGATACCAAGCACAACATTAATATCAAGTCTTTGGACAATAATATAGTGGTACTCTTGTTGTAGCAATCAAACATTGACAATAAACCATGTTAAACAATAGATTAATATTTAGACTAACGTATTGCTTACATAAAATATCTTATAATTGTAACACATTTATCGCCACAGTTGTCGTTGTAATTCTGCCAAATATTAACTTTTCTTTGGGCCAATTAATAAACGCATGAATTACAAAAACCCATAATTATCTTAATATTTTAAATAAACTAATCTACACAAAAGCGATCACTTTGGTGACATTATGTTTTAATTAATTCATTAAAATATTAGGCATCCAAAGCCAAAATATGATTTAATTGTTTCAAATATTTGTCTTAATTTTATCTTTCAATCAAATTAAAAGATAACCAAAATAATAACTAATTTGAATAAAAGTAAACCTCATATCAAGATATCGGACACTCCATTAATATTTTATCTTTGGACAAAACATTAACTTGCAAGTGATGTCTTGGTACAGTAATCAAACATTGATAATAAGAACATGTCAAACAGAAATCTTCCTTTGGGCCGATTTATTGCTCACATATAAAACTGAATAATTATCACATGTTTATTACCACAGTTGCACATATAATAATGTTAATTATTAACCTTCCTTTGGGCCGATCAATACTAACATAATTCGACTTACATGCACAAAACCTTCTATATATTAAAATAAAATAATTTCTACAATAGAAGTCACTTTGGTGACTTAATGCTTCAATTAATTTATCTTAAAATATATAACATAAATGTACCGATATCCAAATTTAAAATTATGTAACAGTCAAAACTGAAATTTCTGATAACACTTAAGTTTCCGAAATAACCCAGAATAAGGTTGCCCAAATGGGGCTATCAAAAATCGAAAAAACCGAAATCTTTGATTGTTTCTCAAAAAATTCCTTAAACATGCATTTACCAAAATAAAACTTGAATTCAAAATATATAATTTAAACTAAATGCATTTCAATCCTTAACTTCATATATCACCCAAAGATTGAATTCAAAATAATCAATATTTAATCAGAAGTCAGAATCAAAGTACACTAATGAATTCAATAATGATCACATGAAGCTTTAACATTACAATATGATTTTTTTTTTCAAAGATCAAAACCAAAATTAAATATGCACACCATTAAAGAATATGCATACTAAACAAAATAACAATAAGTACTTAATTAAAGACTTCACTGGAAATTAAAAAAATATCATGTCTCGTGAATAAGAACGGATTACTTAGTAAGGATATTATATGACCCTAAAATATTAAATATAAACTTGATCCGTAATTACTTCACAGAACTTCAAAACTTGATCCATAATATAAATTTATCCGTAACAGAGTAGGGAAAAGAATTTAACTGCACAAATCGGTAATTGCTTAAAAAACTTGATTTGTAATTAGGTCAAAACCAAAAACTTCAACATCAAATTAAAATATTAAATTCATAAAACATGAACGAATCAATACAGTCTTATGGAATTAATCCAATAGCATGACAATCAATTTCAATTGACAAACCTCAAAAAACTTGCTAAATATAATTGCCGTTAATTGCACATAAACATAAAAAGCAAAAAACTAATTGTCTTGAATTGCAATTGTCATTCACGATAACTTATTTCTTTTTAATGCGGCGACGAAAGAAAAAAAAATTGATAATCAATCGAATTCAAGACCTAAATTATTATAGAGCGATCGAAACTAAAGAACATCAAAAGGCAAGCAACATATACAAAAACCTAATATTTTATGATTTCGATTTTCTATAATAAAAGTTAATCGGTTCTTAATTATTTAACATGACTAGGCGCTGATGCCACTTGTTAGAATTAAACCATAACAGATATGAAATCTAAACCCAGGATCTATCATGTCAAATCATCAAGAACAATAAACCAAATAAACCGAATGCGGAAGCGTACCTGAATTCATTGATAGCTTGAAAACCTTGAATCTTGATGTTGAAATCCCAAATCTTTGGTATTGATCTTCCAAGAAGATAGGTTTTCTCTTGACGTAAAACTCTCTGACGGGGAAGGAGAGAAAAACAAGTTAACCTATTTCTTGGGGACCACTACCTCTTTATATAGTTGATTTAATAATCAACTATTAAGTATTTATAACTCTGCCCCTCATCGAATTATAAATACATCTTATGGTATCTACACTTTTATTTCCATGACATTTTAATACCCATGACACGCCTAACATAATTGGTCACTTAATTTTGTGTCATACTTTAAAATAGCAATATACATCATACATATGTGCCCACTATTACGGATTTTAATCCAACACAGTCATCTTGTTCATGAGCCCACCAGTGGAGGTGGCGGCAGCGCACCGACCCTCCTTGTCAACCACCACACAACCAACAGTCTCCGGGGCGTAAACACTGATGGGGAGCCCGTTCATCTGCAAAGGACTGTCCATGGCGGCTACGCCCGCACTACAGGTGCCAATAGATGGGATACGATAATCAAACTGGTCATAAAAAGTCAAAAAGGTTAAGCTTTGCAAGGGGCTCCACACACCATGTGATTAGTTTCAATTATGTCATTTCTCGTGAAAATCAGAGCAAAGAAAAACGTACCAGAATCGAGTTTGCCTCTTTTGCCAACTTAAGCATGCCCACGTTATCTTCCGTAATGAAATATTCATTGTCCACCAACTCCACGCCCTACACAAAATCCTACCAATTTCAGTTTCGAACAAAGAAAGCGTGTGTAATGAATCTACCCAACACGTGGCTAATAGTATCCGAGATTCCCCCATGAAAAAGTGTGGGGGTTTCGAGATTTTGACCATTAGAGTTAAACTGGAAAAAAGAGAACACCTGTTTCTTGGCAAACTCTTCAGCACCCGAGAAGGCAAGATAAGAGTGTGGTGATTTGTCCATAACGAGACGGGCAAGGGAAACAGGGTTCTTAACGGTACTTAATCCTGAAACGGCACCGCATCTCCTCTTTGGGCCGTCCATAATGCTGGCTTCCATTTCCACTGTTCCGTTCTCCGTAAGAGCAGATCCACGCCCGGAGTTGAACAGAGGATCACTTTCAAGTTCTCTAACCTGCCGAAAACAAAACCTCATTTTTATCATTCCAGAAGAAAACGACGGAAGCAAAAAAGAAATGATAACAAAATTATAGTTGTAACAAAAGATATGATTAAAGCATCGTTTTTTATTAACCGAGAGAATGATGAAAGAAGGGGAACAAGAAAAGGGGACGTACGACGAGTTCGACGACGTCAATGGCGGGGAGGTTAGAGCGGAGAGCGGAGATACCGATATCAAGGCAACGAGTGAGGAGTCTCTTAGCCTCCTCTTGCCTTTCTTTAGGGAGATTCGGGTCTACACCAGCGCCACCATGCAGGGCAATAGCCCAGCCTCCCATAGTTCTCTCTCCGGCTCTGTTTCTGGCTCTGCCGCTCGCACTTGCTCGCCTGTGTCTCTTTTAATTTGCTGTGAAGAGCTAGAACCTCTGGGACCCTTTATATAGGCTGTCTCGGACTTGAAACCACTCTAAGTTAGACTTTAATCTGAGTTTTAAATCTGGAGGAATCTGGTAGGAGGAATCATCTCTCTCTCTCTATGACACTCTACACTTGCCTGTTGGGAATTCACAGTCTTGCCGTTTTGTTTTTAATTTGAAAAGGAAAAAAAATAGATAACAATCCTATCAATTCATTGCATCAAATGCCACGGTATATTTTCTGATACTAATTCTAATTTTAATCCTACTGAGGGAGAAAAGAATACTCTTAATAAATTTATAATTCATGACCTAAAAGAATATCAAGAAATAAAGATTAGCAGTTTAGTCAACGGTCAAATATTCTTGTTTAGATACCACGGTATTAAATGAGTTGTTTTTTTATTAATTATATATATATATTCTTTAAATACATATTAATTCTATTAACTTGAATAAAACTATAAGAACCATAAAAAATCATCAAATTTTTAATGTTATTGTATTTTCAATGACTTGAACTTGAGATCTTGGTTGAGGTAGAACAACTTTGTATTACAGTCACTCAATTATAATTTTGTTAGAATCATGTCACTTTGTAGTTAAAATTAAAACTAACATCTAACCTGGCTTGATATAATAACAACTTCAGTCCCAAAAAGCTTATACATTTTATTAATTTGATCTATTTTGAAATAATTCAATAAATTTAACCCTTCATATTTGAGAATTTCAAAATTGCACCCTCATGTCGCACATTCTGACAATTTGTTGCACTGTCTACTATTATCCATCAACTTGGTAACTAACAAGTGAGATAGCTCGATACAGGGGCAGTACTTGGTGAGGACCGGCGGGGGCAACGACCCTAATTTTTTTTAAAAAAATTAGATTTTAAGTTGGTATAATGGTAAAATTGCATTTTAGTCTCTTAAAAACGTATGATTTATATTGTTTCCCCCCCAAATTTAAATATTTTTAAATAATTCTCTCAATAAATAATGTTAAGTTTCACCACTGGTCCGATAGACAGTCATTTCCGAGTATTATAAACAGCGGTTTGTGACCCAACCCATCAATATTTGGTACCCGTAATTTCAAATGTGAGTCACAGGGTGCTTGTATCAAATTTGAGTAGTTTTTATTAGGGTTATGCTATTGACAGCCATTCGATTCGTACATTAATAATTACTTTGCTTTTTCAATAAAATTTAATAGAATGTAATTAATTACATCCTTAAAAGTTGTGTTCTATTAGTTTAAGCTTTTTAATATAATTAAACCATAAAACCATAAATCCTAAACCATAGACACTAAAATCATGAACCTAAACCCTACCATAAACCATAAAACACTAAACCATAAACCCCATATTCTAAAACCCTAAAAAACCTACCAAAAAACTGATGATTTGTGTTCTGCTTAAATATGTTTATTCAATAGAATCTTACATTTTTTAGGCTGAAGGGTGTAAAAGTCCTTGAACTTTTGGAGGGAAAATTAATTAAGCCCTTGAACATTTTTTGCACCCAATTAAGCCCTTGAACCAAGAAATTTAATCAATTAAGCACTTGAACCAAGAAATTTAATCAATTAAGCCATTTGACCAATTTTGACCTTTAAATATTGACAGTTTTTTTGGATCTGTTGATGCAAGATATTGTGTCACAGTGTTTCCACTTGACATTTTCAGAATTTATTTTATTTTATTTAAAAATTCTTTAAAAGTTCTAAAAATTCTATAAAAAAAACTTATAAAATTTATAAAAATATATTTAAAAAAACTGTAAATGCAACATGATAGAACTGTAGTGTATATGCTAGTAATATCTAAAAAAACTGTCAAGATTTAATAGTCAAAATTGATCAAAGGACCTAATTGATTCAATTTCTTAGTTCAAGGTCTTAATTGATTTTTTTTTTGTTCAAGGGATTAATTGGGTGCAAAAAAATTCAAGAGTTTAATTGATTTTTTTTCCAAAAAATCAAGGGCTTCTTATACTCTTTAACCTTTTTTTACAAAAAAAATAAGAATCTTACATGGAGACTAGGGAAGAGGGGGAAATTTATGCGTACGTTGATCTTGGGCTAATAGTTAAGTGTAAAACTTTGATACACAGGTTGTGCAAAATTAATTTTACACAAGTATGTGTATTTACACTATAAAAACTCAAATCTTAAATTCCTAACACTAACTCTAAAAAACTAAACCCCGCACTCTAAACCCTAAACTCTAAATTCTAAACACAAACCTTAATTCTAAACCCTACAACCTAAACCCCTAAACCTTAAATCCTAAACTAAAACTATAACCCATGTATCAAAGTTTTTTCCAATAGTTAATTACTTCTTGGAAAGTTAAATAAATTAGAGTTTAAGACGTGTTTAATTAATTAGGCAAGTGCTAATTCCCATACTACGGTTGTCCATTACAACAATTAATTGTTTTTTCTGTCTTCTTAAACGTGGGATTTGCATCACCTCAAGGTTGGAACTTGGAAATGACAAGTATATGACAGAGAATACTTCGTTTTCGGAAATCAAATATATTTCAAGACGGAAGCTGTAAAATTTTGTTCAGAATTTATGTTATGAGTAACATAATTATTTATGCGTTATATTTTAATATGCGTAAAAAAACTATATAATTTTTATTAAAATTAATTGCATCACACATTTTAAAATTATAGTTTGTATTTTAATTTGGTCTTTAAAATTTTGAACATTATAATTTTATGGGTTTTGCTATTGACAGCCCTAAAGGCTGATAATAAGACTAGTAAGATTCCTATAATTAATGCTTATTTGATTTCTCAATAGAATCTAATAAATGTAATAATTGCATTCCTAAAAAATTATTTTCCATCAATTTAATGTAATTAAATTTTAAGGATTTAGTGGTTTAGGGTTTTATATTTTAGAGTTTAGGGTTTTATATTTTAGGGGTTAAGGATTTATGGTTTATGGGTTAGAGTTTAGGGTTTAGTATTTTATATTTTAGGGGATATGGATTTATGATTTATGGGTTAGAGTTTAGGGTTTAGTATTTTATATTTTAGGGGATATGGATTTATGGTTTATAGGTTAGGGTTTAGAGTTTAGGATTGTAGGTTTAGGTGTTAGGGTTTTAATGTTTAGGTTTTAGGGATGTAATTAATTACATATATTAGAATCCATTAAATGTTAAGGATGTAGTGGTTTAGGGTTTTATATTTTAGAGTTTATGGTTTTATATTTTATTTAGGGTATATGGTTTAGAGTTTAGAGTTTAAGGCTTATTGTTTTATATTTTAGGGGTTAGAGATTTAGGGTTTATGGGCTAGGGTTTAGAGTTTTGGATTGTAAGTTTAGAGTTTAGGGTTTAGGGATGTAATTAATTACATATATTAGAATCTATTAAATTGATGGAACACAATTGTTTAAGAATGCAACTATTACATTTATTAGATTCTATTAAAAACTAAATAAGCATTAATTATAAGAATCTTACTAGGGCTGTCAATAGCAAAACCCTAATTTTATCCTCAAATTATGATCTTCATTCTAATTTGGTCCCTAAATTTTGAGTAGTCTGTTTCATCCTCAAACTATGACTCTCATTCTAGATTTATCCTCAAACTTTTTGAACGTTCTAATTTCATTCTTAAATTATTAGTATATGCTAATTATATCTTATGTTAATAAAATCATTATAAAATTTTTAGGGTAAAGTTCACGAATGGTCATTAAACTTTAGTTAATTATTTAATTTGGTAACTAAACTTCCAATTGCTTCAATGTTACCATTAAACTTTGTGTTTTGCTTCAATTTGGTCACCGAGGTCTTAACAGACGTTAAGAAAGTGACATGGCTGTTAACAAATTTTGTATAATAACATATTTAGTCCTCCACATTTGCATATTCAAACAATTTACTCCTAATTTGAAAAATATTAATAAATTTAACCCTCAACATTTCATATTATTTCAATTTGGTCCTATTTTTAATTAAAAATAATTTAACCCTAAACCTACTGTTATTGAATTTCCATCTGTTTTCGTGAATCAAGAACTGGGTTGTCTCTAGTTTCTCAGCTGATTCACAATTTTTTTCAGTCATTTCTATCTGATTTCTTCATCTAGCTGCTTTTTCGTTGTGAATCAAGAACGGGGTTGTCTTCATTTCTTGGCTAATTCACTACAAGGTTTGCCTCCATCAATTTTCTTAATTTTATGATTATGTTCGGTTGGTTGTTCTGTTTCTAGCTTTCTATATGTTTGTTTGTTGGAAAATATTTGAATTTGCTTCAGGATTCATGTAATCTACATACGAACTTCGGTCAATATTAATTGAGAAAATCTGAACTTTTTAGATGGTACTGGTGTGTATTCAAAATAAAGGCTTCAGTTCGTTTTTTTCATGAAAATTTTTGAAACTTTTTAGAACATATGTTAAATCAAGCACTTCAGTTCCAATTTGACTGGAAGATTTGGATTTTTCAGTAATAAGTATATATTACAGACAATGACTTAAATTCATCTTGATTTGTTTGGTCTGAAAGTTTGTTTTTGACTTGTGGGGTTTCCTATGTTTTTTTCCAGTAAATCTCATGGATTGGTATCACTATAATGGTATGGAGGATCTTGTTGTTCCCAAACATCAAGAAGTAGACGATAATATCCCTTCACCTGAAAGTTGGTCAAAATGGGATTTCACCTCTCCTGGAAATTTTCATGATGAATGCTTTGCTGTGGACGTGGATTTAGCTCAGGAAAAACCGAAATTCAATGGCAGATTATGCCACGAATTCAAATCCACAGCCGATTTCAACGATCCGTCTACATGTTCGAGTATATATGGCAGATTATTGTCAAATCAGGCTTGGCTTTCCCAGCATCAAACGGATCACCAGCTCCATGATTTCGGCATATTCAAGCAGCTCGATGACATATTCTTGTACTAGCTTAACCTCTGGAATTACGATATCATATAGTTTATGGATTCGATTTTTTAGGTTTAGTGTTTTGGGTTTAGAGTTTTAGGTTTAGGGTTAAATTATTTTTAATTAAAAATAGGACCAAATTGAAATAATATGAAATATTGAGGGTTAAATTTATTATTATTATTCAATTTAGGAGTAAATTGTTTGACTATGCAAATGTGGTGGACTAAATGTGTTATTATACAAAATTTATTAATAGCCACGTCACTTTCTTAGCGTCTGTCAAGACCTCAATGACCAAATTGAAGCAAAACACAAAGTTTAATGGTAACATTGAAGCAATTAGAAATTTGATTACCAAATTGAATAATTAACTAAAGTTTAGTGACCATTTGCAAACTTTACCCAAATTTTTATTTGGCCGGAAACACTGATGTGTATTGTGTAATAATATGATGTTATATAAATGATAATTTGAGGATGAAATTGAAATATTCAAAAAGTTTAAGGACCAATTTAGAATAAAAGTCATAGTTTGGGTATGAAAATGGAATATTCAAAAGTTTGGGATCAAGAGAGATATAGTTTGGGGATAAAATTGAAACATTAAAAGTTTATGGACCAATTTAAAATGAAGATCATAATTTAAGAACGTATGATGCAATTAACTCCTATTATTTAAAAGTTTTGTCTAACCTATGCCATAAGACATGAGTTAAGGAACATTTAATGATTTTGACTAAATAGAGATCCCTTCGAAAATAACATACATATTAAATAAGATATCAACAACTTTGTATTTTATCTTTCCTTATTTAATAGGCTAAACCCTAAACTTTAAAATAATAAAACCATAAAACCTTAAACAACAAACCCTAAACATTAATCATAAACTCTAAACCATAAAACTCTAAACATAAATCCTAAACCCTTAAACTCTCATAAAATTTAAAGTTCTAACCCCCAAATCAAGAAATCATTTATTTTATTTAATAGGATTAATATTATTATTAATTACAATAATTGATAGCCGAATTAAATGCTACCTTATTTTTTGTTGCCCTCTCGGTTTCCCATGACTTTACCCTGACTAGTCTGAACCAACTCGTGTCGCACACCTAGCTTTGGTAGGTGAGTCTCTCAATGGAGATTTTCTGCATACGTAAGGCTTCAAACTCGAAACCTGCTTAAGCATAACTAAGTTGCTTACCTTAAATGCTACCTTATTTAATTTGTATGTTATTTTCAAAGGAATATTTTAATTAATCAAAGTCATTAAATGTTCCTTAACTTATGCCTTCTGACATAGGTTGGATAAAACCTTATTTAAAGGATTTTGCTATACGCAGCCCTAAGGGCTATGTTTAAAAACTACTACATTCCTATAATTAGTGGTTATTTCCTCGTTTTTCAATAGAATCTACTAAGATACTTAATTGTAGATATAATTAATACTCATAAAAGAACTACTTTAATTATCCTAAAAACAAATATCAAACATTAAACTACAAATCCTAACCCTAACACTAAAATCTAAAGCCTAAACATTAACAATATACCATAAACCCTAAACCTTAAACCATAAACTATAAATCCTAAATCATAAACCTTAAACTATAAACCCTAAATCATAGCCATCAAGACTGTGTATAGCAAAACCCTTAATTTTGTCTACAATTAAGCATCTTAGTAGATTCCATCCAAAAAAAGTAAATAAGCATTAATTATAAGAATCTAGTAGTTTTTAAACATAACCCTCACCTCATGGTTGCGTATAGCAAAACCCTTAATTATATCTACAATTAAGCATCTTAGTAGATTCCATTGAAAAAACGTAAATAAGCATTAATTATAGGAATAGCTGGTATGGACACTCTTTTCCTCCTTTCAATGCCTGGGCTCGATTACAATCGAATCTAGGTATGAAGAGATTTTTTAATGAGGTCCAATTTTCATTAAAAAAAATTATAGAATCCAGTAGTTTTTAAAATTTGGCCCTCATGGCTGAGTATAGTAAAATCCTTATTTAAATTATAAAATCTTAAACTTAAATTTCTAACTCTAGATCCTAAAACATAAATCTTAAAAGATAATTCTAAACCTTAAATTTTAAACTAAACCCTAAAATCCTCAAATTTATATAAACTTTACAAAGATATGTATCAGTAGCGGAGGCCAAAGCTTGTGAGCGCACGATGAACCTAGCAAGGCACCTGGGTTTCCGCAACATCATCTTCGAGGGTGATTCTCTAACGGTGATAAAAAAAAAAAAAAAACTCTCACCTCATTCATATTAATGAGATAATGGAGAAATGCACATAAAGAAATACTGATATGGCACCTGGGTTTTTGCTATACAAGCTTTTTTCCTTTGATACACAATGGAGAAATGCAAATATAGAAATCACCAAATCGTCGCAAAGGAGTGGATGAATAGCAATAATTTGGTGACTTCTATATCTACATTTCTCCGTTGTCTGATTCTTCCAGATCTCAAAGCGACATGCAACAGTAGTTTGATTTTGCTAACTCTTATGGCTCCTTTTCTCCCTTTCTGCTGGGTAGATGTTTGCCTTATAAGCTTTTTTTTCTATGCTGCTTTGTTTCGTTTTTTTTTGTGGTTCATAATTGTATGTTCGGTGGATCCCTTGTACTCTTTTTTTGGTTCCTCAATAAAGTCATCTTAACTGTTCAAAAACGTATTTTTTTATTATATATGTAAGGATGGGGCCATCGTGTGGCCGGATGGTGACTGGTAGACAGTGGGAGAAGTGAGAAGAGAAGATGTGGCTAGGTTAGGATTTTTTAAATAAAAAAAATGGAACTATAATTTTTATCAAACAGAAATCTGATATCAAAAATTATATTTGACCCGGTAGATCATATGGTTCTATATAGCCCAATATACAACTGCTCAATAAACCCAAAACATATTAACTATGGATTACATTCCAGCATTCATCATACTTTCTTCTTCTAAAATTCTTGAATTAAAACCGTGAGTTGAAACTCTAAATTGATTATTGGACAAAAGAAAAACGCTTTCTTTCTTCGATATATATGTTAAATTTTAACATGTATAATACAGAGTTAATAATATAATAATGTAATTAGAATATTATATGTATAATATGCATACCTATTTTAAACACAAGTGAGATTAGGATGGATTGGGCAACTCTTGTGTATACCATCGTTCATGGTAGACGATTGATGTGAGTCTCCCGATTTATAATAACATTACAAAGCAAGCACATAACTCACTAACTTAAATAATGTGTAATTAATAGATAAAAAGTTAAAAATTTAATTACATATTAGTTTGACTTGAATCATATAAGTTTTAATAGCGGAGAACAAGGGCGTATCTAGTGTAGTATTTGGTGGGTCACGTGACCCACCATTAAAGAAAGGGAAAAAATTCTTATTATATTTGGAGTAGTTTTCTTTTGGGTTAATTTATATATTGGTCTTTCTAATATTGTCGGTAATTCATTTTAATATAATTTCACATAATTGTTTGCTATTTTGACCATTTCAAGTTTTTTTTCTTTCAATTTGATTCTTCAGTATGTTTATTTTTATTGTATATTTATTTTTATTATATTTTTATTTTATTATTATAAATATCACTATTATTTTTCGGTACTTAATATAATTTATTATAATAATTATAATTATTGCATAATACATTTTCTCCTATATTTTATCATATTTATTATGATTAGTTTTATTATTATCACTTTCAATATTTTCATTATCATGTATATTTGTTTTTACATTACCATTATTTTATTATTTGATTATTTTTTATTATTATTTTTAGTTTATTTTTCAATAATTAAGTTTATTCGTAGTCATTACTATGACCTAATAATTTGTAATTTGATTTTTTTAATAATTTTCAAGTGTAACTTTTAATAACTTATTCGATTTATATGCGATTATTTTTTTATTAGTCGGTGAATCATAAGTTTAAATAATTTTCAAGTGTAACTTTTAATAACTTATTCGATTTATATGCGATTATTTTTTTATTAGTCGGTGAATCATAAGTTTAAATTTATAGATCCGCCTTGACAGGGATCATTAGGTTAGAAACAAAAACCTTCTATGAGTAATTTCGGCTCAATCAAAGTATCCAAAGACCATCTAGGGATAGTCCTGTAACAATATAGCATCTCTTCGCAACATCATATACCAATTTAAACACATATTTGATTAAGGTGGAATTTATTATATTAAATATCACGACAGGTCCGTTTTAAAAGGAAAAAAATATATAAACTTCTGCTGCATAATTTTTTTTCCTGATTTGAACGTTTGGGACCAATAATTTATACTGAAAATTCATGTACCATTCTATCATATTTAAGACCCCAAAATAATTTAGTGAACAATCATCCCTCCCATATTCAGTAAGTTTTGAGTTCGAGTCATTTTCCTAATAAAAACCACGCCACTAACAATCAACAAACCATGAAGGATATGAATTCTAGCAGTTTGGTCGAAAGATTAAAATGGGTTACTATGCAGGTCGCATTTGCGGAGAGGAGCCAATGCTAAAAGAGTCGTGTTGTATGGTGAGTGATGGCGGAACAAGGTTGGTGACTTCGTCAAAAAAGGAATGGATTTGGCGGCCGTCACATCTTAATTAGAATCTTCAAGATACTTTGTTTATCTCTTTATTTTTTTAATTTTTTGTATAATTATTGGTGTCTAATTTATTGACTGATTAATTTGAATAGAGTAATGTAGAAATCTATTATGGGACTACCTTAATAATACCATAACTCAAATTTTTGATATTACTTAAAAAATTTAATGTTTTATTTTATTAGACTCTTTGATTGTTGGTTTATTTGTTAACTCTTTAGAAGAAGGGGACGGGAAATTGTGCACTTCAAAAGATTCGTATCACGTGTTCATTGTCTGTGAGAATCTCCACTTCTGTCGGGCGCTTGTAGTCCCTCCAAACATAGTTTGGAATATCCAACAGCCTAACACGAGCCCATTCCCATCCGTCGTTTCCGACCACGTCTGTGGTTGTCTCACTCTTAATTTTGGCTCTTGTTTCCGTTTCAAGACTTCTAATAGCTGATAATAAGTGGTGGTTTCGTGTATAGTGAACGTGGACTAGTGTTTATTTGGAATTTGAAATTCATTTCGCTAGTTATCTATTTTAGTGATTGTAGGTATCATGTTATCTAAATTTTCTTTTATTACTTATTAATTTTATTAATTGTGTTCGTCTTAAAATTTCTGAACCCACACATAATATGTGTCCACCTTAAAAATATTTTTAGATTCGTCACCGTCACAGAACCAATAGTATTATGTCGTTCATTAGAATCATTTCAAGAAAAAGAAAAGGAAATTGTAAGATGACATGGTATGGAAGTTAACATCTGTGATTACGATCGAATCACCTCTTAGGGACACAGTTTGTGGATGTTAAGATGTTTTAATCATTCTATTTCTGATTACTAGATTAGGTCTAAAACAATGCATGCGATTATAAACATTGACAGATTGAACACAAAATCCATAAATATCATTGTTTACAAATTACTCTATAAACCAATCGAGGTAAATTTCGTATTTTCTTTCTCTTTTTTCTTCATTTTACTCGTATGGATGGTAATAGGTCCCTCCCTAGATGCTAGACTTCATCCAAATATAAGAGTTTAGGCGATTAAAAAAAGGAAGAAGGAAACTCCATTTCCACACATTTTCTCATTTCTCAGGTTATCTCCTTGCCTACCATGCTTGGATTTTGAGCTTCTTTCCAATCTGTCTTCAAACTTTGTCATTGCCAAATAAGGAAAATGGTATTTGCCATTACCTCCCACCATCCATGTTAGAGATATAAAAGTATGTGTCAACAGCTCATTTATTTGTACCCAATCTTTTCACATTTCAATAGAAATATCAGATTACTTTTTATAGTTATATTTTGTTAGTAGTTGCCGTTAACTTCTCCACCACCATTCTATTTTCTCCAGCCACCATGACCCCGTTTTCACAATCTATTTTTTTATTTTACAGAACAAACTTATGCACCGTCAATAAAATACGATAGAACCACGTAACATTGATTGTAGACTTGCGATTTCATGAACCCAATAAGTAGTTCCAATAGAAAAAAAATGATGATATTCATTCTAAGAGATCAGAATTCGAGCAACTTTGTCTATTGCATCTTCCACCATGTACACCTAAAACTTTGGCTTACCAAGAAGGTTTGAGGGAAAGAAAATCTATCGGGAGAGTTAAGTGTTTAACAACATTGCTCTCAAATAACCAGACAAAAAAAGGTTCTTTCTTGTTTAAGAGAGCCTTCAGATTGCATTCGGAAGCTTTTAGCTTGACCGTCTTGCTTCCAACAAAAACAAAGGCCGAATAAGTGTTGAAGAAGATAGACAATAAAGAAGATAAAAGGAATTCTGAAAGTATTCCGGATGAAAAAAGAAAGACAAAAAGATGAGTAAAGAAGAACGAAATGATGAAGAACACCTTCGATCCTCAGTAAACTACCAAGTAAAAAAATACATGGGTTTTTATAGGAAATTTTGGATGAATAAAGAAAGAAATCATTTTTTGTTTGGTTTATATTTTGATCAAGAACCAGCTCAAGTTGCATTTGCTTGAGAATCAACAATTTGAAGAAGATGGAGAAGGGTTTTGAAAGCATGAAGAATGTTAGAATGTAAATAGCTACAAAAAGATCAAGAAATTTGATAATGTGGGGTGAATGTTAGAGATACTAGAAGTATTTGGGCTTGACTGTATCTAGCCCAAATAGAATAACCCGGTCCAACTAGAAGCATCTAGGCTTGGTAGTTATATTCTGGGCTATAAAGTATGTCAACAGCTCATTTATTTGTACCCAATCTTTTTCACATTTGAATAGAAATATCATATTACTTTTCATAGCTACATTTTGTGTAGTAGTTGTCGTTAACTTCTCCACCACCGTTCTATCTTCTCCGGCCATCATGGTCCCGTTTTCACAATCCATTTTTCATTCATTTTACAAAACAATCTTATGCACCGTCAATAAAACACAATAGAACCCGTAAGACTTAAAATTTATCCGGATATACCTATATATATTCACTATAAATAAAATAATAAATAAATAATAAAACCAAAAAATCCATTTACATATGATAAATGTTCATAAAAGCAATCCAAATCCCTTACAAATATCCAAAAAAAAGCCCATTTGCAAAGTCCAAAATCTCTTTATCTAACTTTTCCCGCTAAATACAGCTATACCCAGTTCAGTTACAACCCAAATGGCCCAAACAAACACGAATGTTCAGCTTTCCGCCCAAAATAATGCCACGTGGCCTCCAATTATTGGTCAAAATAGTCAGACGCAGATTCTAATTTCTCTAAAAGCAGATGACATGAGTTGGTCGTTCGTGACATCAGCATGCGTCACTCTCTACTATAAATAGCAGGAGAGAGAAATGTCAGTGATTAATCACCAATCATTAATAGCTATCATTTAAAACTAATAATAATATTAGATAATAATTATGTAAGAGAGTGCTTACCTTGGGGAAGCCGAACCACCTGGAAGCTAGATCGATCGGGAGTCAAAACGTTGTCGGGAGATCATCGGAGTCGTGAATAGTGGCCGGAGAAAGAGATATGTTCGTCGTTTTTATCACTGAAAGGTAAAATCCTTTCATTCTCCATTTCCAGCGAAAAACAAACGAAGCATGTTAGATTTTTAATAAAAAATCATAAGCAACAAAAATGAAAATGATGAACAAAGATCAAAGAGTTTATCTCATATCGTTGCTGGAGTGTTTTGAGGCATGGTTGGAGTTGAAGAGGGCTCGAGTTACGGGTAGAGTAGATCTAAGGGAGAAGACGAAGATCCTATTGGATTAGGGTAAGATTTAGGGTTTAATATCAAAAAAGGGTTTTTTTAGTATTTTAAGTTTTTGATGTGGCGACGGACGGTGGCCGTTATCACCTGCGATGGTCCGGATTCGAACCCCAACTACCGAAAAACGGTCAGAGGTGACCGAAGGTAGGCGGAGAGAGATCAAGCAGAGGAGCTCGCGGCGATTTTAGGCCGGATTCTTTGAATTCATCCAATTTTCGATGAACTCGTGAAGAACATGCTTGAAAAGCATGAATCTTGATCCATTTTGGATCTGTTTCTGTGCATATGGTGTTATTCATAAAGAGAATTTGGGTGAGAGAAAGAAGAGAGAGAGTGTGTGTGGATTTGGGAAATGGTCGAGTTTACTCGGTTTGGGGCCTCTTATAGCCGAGTTGAAACGATGGGGTTTTAGACCCCGGGTCAGCTTGAGATCCGTGAGTTTTCATCCAGGTTGACCCAAGATTTGCGAGATTTTTATAAATAGGGTTATTTGTTCTTTTAGTCCCTGAAGATTCAAAATGTAATGCAATTCGATCACTATTTTGAATAAAATCAATTTTAAAGTTTGTAATTCCTTCAATTTAGCCCTATTTTTAATTGTTCTAATTTAATTACAGTTAATTTATATGCTTGATGCATGTTTTAAATTTAGCATATAATATTATTTGTTAGACAATTTAATCACCTAGATTAATTAATTGTTAGAGCCTTAGACTTTAGGTTCTTTATTAGTTTCCATAATTAATTAAGAAAGATAATTGTAGCAAATTAATGAGTGTTAAGTGGAAGCTTTGAAGTTCCAAATTTGGGCGAGTTAAAACTTAGAAATTGATAAATAATCTAGCTAATTAATTAGAGCCTTAACTATGATTAGAAATTAAACAATTAGATTAATCAATTGAATTAGGAATATTATGTATAATTTTGGGGTTTAAATATGGATAGTGCTCAAGCAATTGGGTGTTATCTCATATGAGCCTTAAATTAAATAATATTCATAGAATTAAACAACACGTGATTAATTAGAACTTTTTTAAGTTAGAACTTAAAATAAACAAGACAATAATTGATCATGCATTAAAAACTTTTTGTGTAAAAATGTATTTCCTTATAAAAGGAATATCTCAATTTGAAATTTAAATCCAGTTAATAATTAATGGTTAAATTAAATTTAAAATGTTATTCAAAATGCCAAAATGCCACTTAAAATTAAAGGTACCGATAATGGGCGTTTGTGGGGGTGCTAATCCTTCCCCACATGTAACTGACTCCTGAACCCAATTTTTAAAAGAACGAATCTCTAGTTGTTTTTACGGTGTCCAGTCTACCAAAGTGATCGGTGGTGACTCCAAAATATTTTCAAGATTAAATAAAAAGGAAAAATCTAATTTTCATGATTGATTAATTGCAAAACCTAATTTAACATGAAAAACTTATTTTTTTTCAAGATCAAATGAATTAAAAGGAAAAAAACCCTAATTTTCAAAGATTAATTATTAAGCTATTTTTACCCGATTTGAAAATGATCACGATAACTCGAGAGACAGCTAATTAATTTTACGTGGTATTATGGCAGTTTAGAATGTAATTTGAATTTAATTTTTCCAATAATTATTGGATTGACTTTTAGAAAGAATGAAGATAGCTTTTTCTTTGTGTGATATAAATTGTCATTCATGCATAAACCTTCTACACAGGCTTTATCCTTTAAGTGGGAGCAAGACATGATCTTACGTGAGGTATCTATCTCCGTGATCTAAATTTTGTCTTTCTTCCGGTATACCAACCTTATACACCGTGAGGTTACGCCTCCGCTATAAGGGGTCGTATACTCCCGAATCGATATTTTGTTGTCGTAGTAGACGGTAACGACAGTTCGGGTACTTAAAGTCTAGAACAAAAAATCACATGTTGTAATCTAGAAGCCCACCCTATTAGAGCTAGATAGGGACCTAGGACAGGGTGCTGCTATTTTAAATACGCTTCTCTGGTTATTTTCTTGGCCTGTTATAAATTGTTTCATTTATCAACAATTTAATTTTTTCTTACATAATTAATTTACCATACTGACTCATTTATTTTGTTTTTGTTTTTAGAATTTTTGCACCGCATTTTCATTGCAGAAAGGTATTGATTCAAAAGTGGTTATCAAAATAGAAGACGATCATAACGGATAAGGAGACTCGTAATCTATTAGAAGAGAGTGCAAATATGAGGCAGTGTCCGGGACAAACGACAGAAGAAATGAAAGGCAGTTCATCCAAGGGTCATATACCAGATTTTGTTAGTGTTGATGCTGACAGGAATGAGATGCAAGAATTGAAAAGACAAATGGATGAGATAATGACTATGATTTCGGCCATGGAAAAAGAGAATGGACATGATGAACTAAAAAGAGAACCGAACAAAGAACAGAATATGAATAAACAACTAGGTCTGTGCACCATTACAATTCGTATTAATAAACCAGTTGGATGTGAAATCGAGTCAATTTCCAAGAAAGTGGTGACAGGCCAAAAAGAAATTCAAGAAGGAAATAATGGGGGAAGACCTTTTAATTCAATTCCGGTGACATTTGCAGAATTGCTTCCGGTACTGATAAAGAAAAACTTTGTGAGTCGAATTCATCCCAAGCCCAATGTGTCTTCTTTTCTTGAAAGTTCTGACCTTAATGCAATATGTGGTTACCATCAAGTAAATTCAGACCATACTACCGAGATTTGCGAGGCTTTGAAGAACAAGGTTGAAAATTTTATCAAGGTAGGCATGTTGAGTTTTGAAGATGGAAGGCCCAAGTTTCCTTAAAGTCTGACAATTAATAGAACACCAAGAGATACAAAAGTGAAGGAAGGCTTAAGCCCATCAAAGTCAATCAAATATCCAGGACAAAGTTCAGATTCCAGTACCCCTTCAACTGTTTGCCAAAAGACATGAGATCATAAACATCATTTTTGATCCAATTCCTATTTCATATAAAGAATTGTATCCTCAATTGTTGAAGGCTCGATTGGTGAGCCCATAATTCGTTGCACCTTTCACCCTCCGTATCCAAAATGGTATGACACTAATGCTCAATGTAAATTTTATGATAGAATTCATAGACATTCTATTGAGAATTGCTTCGCCTTCAAACATCGAGTTCAAGTTCTTTTGAAGTGTGGGAAATGGAAATTTGGAATAGAAAGTCGTACTGATTCAATGGATGAATATGAGGTCCAAGAAAGGAATACCCAGAAAGAGGGGTATTAGTTTGAATATGGGGCTCAAATAAGCAAATTAAAGCAAGAGAGATGATTTGAATAAGGAGCTGAGAAACTTGCAGTTCAATTATCAGGAACTTTGTTCAATGCTCAAGAACGCTGGTTTGGGTGTGACTCTAGAACAGTCAAAGAAAATAATCAAAGAACTAAAGCATGAGGCTGAATACTGGAAAATAAATTTTAAGGCAAGTAAAAATTGAGTCAATACACTTTCGTGTGGTCTGCAGGCAATGAAGCTACAACGCAATATTTTCATGGATGATCTAAGGGTTAGTGAAGCTAAACGCGAGATGATAAAAATGTACATGCAGATGTATGAGGATGCTGCTATCAAGCTAAATGCCAGTCAAGCTGAAAATGAAACACTAAAGAAAAATGTAGATGAATATCTCAATCTAATGTTAATGTACAAATTATCTTGTTGATGATGTTAGGAAAGACTGTCAAGAAAGTGAAGAGAAGTGGCATATCCAATTTTAGAGGTTAAAAATAAAGATACGAGAAAGAGACAATGACATGAAAAATGTTGTTACTCAAGCACGAGATGTGGCTCAACAAATGGCAAACCTGGTTTATATATCAATGACACTGAGTCAGAATATTGATCCAACATTAGATCACGGAGGAAAGTTTACTTGGCTTTTAGAGGAAGTTAGGAAGTTGGGAGTTAGAGCTCACCAATATTTGTAGTATCTGATACATGATGTAATGAATCCTTTTATCTTAATGAAAGTTGTTCTATGATAATCAACTTTGAATCAATATCTTTGTTGCATTCATGTATTGCATATTTATCAACATAGCATTATCATAGCATTGCATTAACATTCATGATCTAAAGTAATCGAGATTTTCAATTGTAGCAATCTGGGAATCAATGAAAGTTTGAGAATCTGTTATCATGGATAAAGATTTTGAAAGAATTGAACAAGTTCAGGAAGGGATGACCAGACATCAACAAAATATGAAGAATCACACTACTATACCGTGTTTGACCATTTACCCAGGGGTATTTAACCCAAATGTAGGGGTAAGTTCTGTGAAACCGACAATTCTAGGATTAAGACTTGAGCAGCTAGAAGATGGATATGCAAGACTTGAGAAAGAGATCAAGGCATGGAAAGGTGACGGTAATCTCAAACTTGATGCAATAAAATTATGTTTAGTCATTGATTTTGTTATTCCGCATGAGTTTAAGGTCCCCAATTTTGAGAAATATGACGATTCTAGCTGTCATAAAATCCACTTGGTAATATTCTGTAGAAAAAATAGAAGGAAATTTGGATGATGATAAGTTGTTGATCCATTATTTCTATGATAGTCTGGTTGGACCTGCTGCAGTATGGTACAACAGATTAAGTCGAGAACAAATTCGATCATGGGTTGATTTGGCCAAAGCATTTTTGGGGCAATACAAGTATATTATAGAATAGGCTCTAGATCATAAACTTCTGTAGAATATGAGTATAAAAATAAGTGAAAGCTTTAAAGATTATGCATTGAGGTGGAGGGGATTAGCAGCCCAAGTACAACCACTCATGATAGAGGAAAAAATACCTCTTATGTTTCATTGAACTCTTTCATTTCCTTTTTTCGAGAGAATGCTTGCGAACTCAAGGGGCAGTTTCAGTGACCTCGTGGTGATTGGAGAAGCAATAGAAATGGGGATCCAATAAGAGGAAATTGAGCCTAGATCTAAAAGCCATGATAATCAAGAAGTGGAGAAAGAGAAAGAAGTGAATGAATGAATGAATGAATGCAATGTTCAAAACTTCCATAGTCATAAGAGAAAAATGCCATCTAATTCATCAGAACAACCACGGAAGATTCCTCGAACAAGTGCAAATCTTGAGATATTTGGAGTTCTCATTTTAGACTTATTTCTTTACCTTATTAAAGATTAATTTATCACTCCTAATAAAGGTAGTGCCAAAGCCATCTGCACATAACTACGATCCAGACAATGTTTGTGACTTTCATATAGGGGCACCAGAATATGCTACCAAGAAGTGTAGGCCTTTAATGGAAGACATCAAGAAGCTAGTTAGTAATGGAATCCTGACATGAGAGCTAGTTCAGCAATGAGAGACGAAAGAATTAGAGCAAGCTGTTATATCTGTCGAAGAATCAGGAGACCAGAATGAATGCTTCCAAGATTGTCTGAAGTTTTGAGAAACTTGTTTTACCCAAGTTTCTGCATCATGTGGGTACAATCTATATGGACTATTTCTGAAGCAATACATGGAAATAATTCTGCAACATTGGACCAAAAGTAGTAGAGATCTTTTCCAAGGGAATATGTCATGTTTGTTGGTGTTCATTTCAATGGAATGATGTTTTTTCAAATTCATGAATATATGTGTATATCTCTCCTTACCCTTGTAGGCCCCTGATTGCCAATTGTAAGTTGCGACATTGATTTTGGTACAAAAATCAATCAGATATTGTGATGACGATGAAGTGAAATTTCTTTCTCAGACTACTCTGGTCAGCAAGGCAAGAAAAGGGCAGATTACTACACCTTTGATGATGTTTGATGGCAAATCTTTGAAATTCATAAATAGTGAAGTAGACTAGGCAATTTTAACCAAGTAGAGTTGCTTGAAATTGGAATTCTAAGCGTAGTCTTCTATACTCTAACACATGGATTGTAGGTAGCCAAAAAAGAGAGGAAAATGTGAGAGGAAAAAAAGAGAAAAAAAGTGAAAAAAGAGAGAAAAAGTGAAAAAAGAGAAAAAAGAAAGAGAAAAAGAGAAAAAATGAAAAAATAAAATAAAGAAGAAAAATAAAAAGAAAAAATGAAAGAAAAAGGAGAGAAGAAAAAGAAAGAGAGTGAAGTAATGAACTAGTGAATAAATAAGTCTCAGAGCACTCTGATGGAGCTGTGGGGGAGTCGACAAATCTAATAAGGAGCTATGCTCCACCTATCCAATACCCTAGAGTCAGAGATGTATCTTTGAAGACATGTGTATAATAATAATATAATAATGGCTAGTTACAATCAGAAGCACACATGCACTTATAGAATTTTATTCTTAGAAAGATATTTTTGCACTCTGCTGATTAAACAATTCCGGGAAGCTTGAACACATTTATGAATGGAAAAGAATGAAGAGAACGAAAAAGGATTTGTTTTTTACTGGATCAAGCAATGTGGTAATCATAAGGTGTGAACCGAGTGATTTGGAAAATTTTTATAATTTCAGTTATCGCCACAACATTCAAAAGTTATACTACCCATGGAAGGGTTAAATCTAAGATTATCTTGTACTTGATATCCAAGGCATCCTATTTTGTTTTCTTTCTTTATTAAGATTTTGATTTTCTGGGTCTTGTAAGACACCCTTCATTGAAATGATGATCCGCAAACTGACATTTTTACAAACAAAAAGAATTTCCTCGTATTGCTTCAGAGATAAACTTTAAAATGCAAAGCTATGGATGCAAATGAACGGCCTGACATGGTAAAGATAGGCTGAGCAAGAGACGTTTATCTTTGTTGTCGGTAGCCTTCTGCTCAAAACAGAAATAACCCATCAGGGATCATGGTCAGGACAATGACAAGAATGCATATATCAGATAGTTCAGGGACCTAAAGCAAGTTTCTATCGTGGAGTTTTAGTTGTTCTTTGAAATTAGAGAATGAACTTGAAGAAAATTCAGGGACTTGAGACATTTGCTCGCCCTAAATGATGAAAGAGAGGCAAACTCTACATGATGGGACAAGAAACAAAGAGATCAGTGAGGCATCATTGTGTATAAGAGTACAAATCAGAATAGAAAAAATAGAGTGAAGAGCCTGAAAGAATTTGATTACTAAAGAAGTTAAAATCTACTAAAAAATAATAAGAGCTCAATAATAAAACTTTGGGGCAAAGTTTGTCGGAGCATGAAGACAATAAGAGCTTAAGATAAATCTCAAGAGGATTAGACTAAGCAAGATTAGAGAAGAACAATATAAAAAGATGAGAAACCGTTGCAACATAAGCAGAAAACTCAATAGAGAAGCAAAGAAGATCAGAACCTATCCAAGTTGTCCTCATCTGTCACAATTCATGCCTCATATAGTCAGACATCCATAAGATAAGAGCATGCTAACTCATACATTCAAAGCATTTTTGCATATTTTGGCAGGAATTTACAAGAACCATCAAAGAACAAGTGAAGATTTCATTATACAACTCCGAGACATGAGAAGTAAATTCAAAAAAGAAAAAGCAAAGGTTTCAATCTACAACTTCAAGATTGGAGAAGTAGATCCAGTAAAGATTTCAACCACATTTTTGTGAAGTAAAGATATCAACCCGTTTGAAGAGGCAGATCTCAGCAAAGATTTTATGATTATTTGTATAAGACAGAAAGTGCAGTACAATTCTAAATCATTCGGGTCATCAATAAGTCCTTCGAGCATGATGTTAAGTCCTTCGGACCATCACATTCAGGAGTGATGTTAATATTTAATTGTATGCACAAGACAGAAAATGCATTACAATTCTAAATCATTCGGGTCATCAGTAAGTCCTTTAGGCCATCACCTTCAAGAGTGATGCAAATATTTGATTGTATGCATAAGAAAGAAAATGCATTACGATTCTAAAACCTTCGGGTCATTAGTAAGTCCTTTGGGTATGATGTTAAGTCCTTCGGGCCATCACCTTCGGGAGTGATGTGAATATTTGATTGTATGCATAAGACAAAAAATGCATTATGATCCTAAAACCTTCGTGTCATTAGTAAGTCCTTCAGGCCTGATGTTAAGTTCTTCGGGCCATCACCTTCGAGAGTGATGAGAACATTTGATTGTCTGCACAAGACAGAAAGTGCATTACAATCCTAAAACCTTCGGGTCATTAGTAAATCATTCGAGTTGATACCTTCAAAAATGACAAAAAAATTCGAATATTGTCACAATGAGATAGTAGAGGCATGGTATCGACAAAGATTTACACCTTTTGGGCCATCAGTTTCAAGAAAATAATGAAGTTCGGGCTACCAAGTTGAAAAGCAAGATAGATCAATTGCGAGCTCAAATGAGAAAGATTTACAGCTTAATTGGTCAAAAGTTTCAACGTTTCTCGTTGAAGCACTTGAAGTTTCTTAATGATTTACCCAAATTGTTCATTTTCCTTGCAATTAATATTGAAAGATTAATGATAAATTCGACTTTTTGCAGGTCGCATGTGCTTCAAGCATAGAAGGAGATTGAGCAGCAGAGAAAGAGAAACAAAAGAGCTTATACGAATTTCAAACTGAAAGATCGAGATACTTTAGTCAAAAAAGTAGTGACTCTAAATATGTCAGCGCCTCAAGCTAAAAATTGAGGATATATTATACCGCTTCAAGTAGAATTCTTAATTGATGATATTTCTTTTTGCATGTTCAATTTTTGAGGTGAAATAACATTTCTAGCAAAAAATACAGAGCTCCTAACAATAAGAGTTTGCCCAGCAAAGAATACAGAATTGGAAGAGTTCGTCCAGCAAATAATACAGAGCTCCTAAGGAAAAAAGTTCACCGGCAAAAAATATAGAGCTCTTAATAGGAAGAGTTCGTTCAGCAAAGAATATAGAGTTCCTAATGATAAGAACTCGATTGTTCAACACCTTTGCAAAAATGTTGATAAACATTTCAAATGAGTAAAGAGTGTAATGAGTCCATGCTTCGCCGCGTTTCAGAAGAATGAATAGTTTTGATTTTTCAGACCTTGTCCAACATTTCAGAGAAATAAAGAGTTAGAATGAAGTACTTGTTTGTTCGACACCTTTACAAAGAGGTGGATCAATATTTCTAACAAAGAATAAGGAGTTCCTAATGATAAGAACTCGTTTGTTCAACACCTTTGCAGAGATGTGGATCAACATTTTCAAGAAGAATGAAGAATTCTTAATGAGAAGAGCTCGCTTATTCAATACCTTTATAGATAGGTAGATCAACATTGCCAACAGTTTTCTAAAGGAGAAGAATGAGTGAAAGCTCATAATAAGAAGAACTTGCAGCTCAGATGACAGCTAGATAGTTCAGACAAATTTGTGTCTTTTCAGTCTTTGCCCAATTCTTGTTCCACAGCAATGAGCAAAGAGGGGCAGCTGTAAGACCTGAAATTTATTTGGGTATACCCATATATATATTCACTATAAATAAAATAATAAAACCAAAAAAAATCAATTTACATATAATAAATGTCCATAAAAGCAGTCCAAATCCCTTACAGATATCCCACAAAAACAAAAGCCTATTTGCAAAGCCCAAAATCTCTTTATCTAACTTTTCCCTCCAAATACAGCTATACCCACTTCAGCTACAACCCAAATGGCCCAAACAAACACAAATGTTCAGTTTCCTGCCCAAAATAATGCTACATGGCCTCCGATTGTTGGTAAAAATAGTCAAACACGAATTCTGGTTTTCTCAAAAGACAGCTAACATGAGTTGGTTGGTCGTGGCATCAGCATACGTCACTCTCTACTCTAAATAGAGAGAAATGTCATAGATTAATCACCAATCATTAATAGCTATCATTTAAAACTAATAATAATAATAATAGATAATAATTATGAGAGAATGTGTGCTTACCTCGGGGAAGCCGAACCACTTAGAAGCTGGACCGATCGGAAGTCAAAACGCCACCGAAAAATCATCGAAGTTATAGACAGTCGCTGGAGAAAGAGATTCGTTCGTCGTTTTCATCACTGAAAGGTAAAATCCTTTCATTCTCTATTTCCTACAAAAAAACAAACGAAGCATGTTAGATTTTTAATAAAAAATCAGAAACAACAAAAATAAAAAGGATGAACAAAGATCAGAGAGTTTATCTCATATCTTTGCTGAGTGTTTTGAGACATGGTTGGAGTTGAAGAGGGCTCGGGTTACGGGTAGAGTAGATCTAAGAGGGGAGACGGGGATTCTATTGAATCAGGGTAAGATTTAGGGTTTAAGATCGAAAAAGGTTTTTTTAATATTTTAGGTTTCTGATGTGGCAGTGGACAGTGGTCATCGTCGCCTGTGGCGGCCGGAATTCAACCCTCGACTGCCAACGAACGACCAGAGGTGGCCGGAGGTAGGCGAAGAGAGATCAAGCAGCGGAGCCCGCGGTGGCTTTAGGCCAGATTATTTGAGTTCATCCAATTTTGGATGAACTAGTGAAGAACATGCTTGAAAAGCATGAATCTTGATCCGTTTTGGATCTATTTTCTGGGCACATGGTGTTATTCACATAGAGAATTTTGGTGAGATAAAGAAGAGAGAGATAGGGGATTTGGGAAATGGCCAAGTTCACTCAGTTTGGGCCTCTTATAGCCGAGTTGAAATAACAACATTTTGGACTCCGGGTTAGCCCGAGATCCGCGAGTTTTCATTCGGGTTGACCCAAGATTCACGAGATTTTTCATAAATAGGGTTATTTTTCTTTTAGTCCCTGAAGCTTCAGAATGTAATGCAATTCAACCACTATTTCGAATAAAATCAATTTTAAAGTTTGTAATTCCTTCAATTTAGCCTTATTTTTAATTGTTCTAATTAAATTACAATTAATTTATATGCTTGATGCATGTTTTAAATTTAGCATATAATATTATTTGTTAGACAATTTAATCACCTGGATTAATTAATTGTTAGAGCCTTAGACTTTAGGTTCTATATTGGTTTCCATAATTAATTAAGAAAGATAATTGTAGCAAATTAATGAGTATTAAGTGGAAGCTTTTAAGTTCCAAATTTGGGTGATGTTCTATTGCTTGCAATAGGGTGTTATCCAACATGGGCTTTTAAGTAGAATACTTAGTATTCATTAAAACTTGGAAATTAATAAATAATCTAGCTAATTAATTAGAGCCTTAACTAAGATTAGAAATTAAACAATTAGATTAATCAATTGAATTAGGAATATTATATATAATTTTGAGGTTTAAATATGGATGGTGCTCAAGCAATTGGGTGTTATCTCATGTAAGCCTTTAAATTAAATAATATTCATAGAATTAAATAACACGTGATTAATTAGAACCTTTTTTAAGATAGAACTTAAAATAAACATGACAATAATTGATCATGCATTAAACACCTTTTATGTTGGAAATATATTTCTTTGAATATGAATGGCTGTGCCTCGAACATATAAGGGTGCTTTTAATCTCATATTCGTATAAAAATGTATTTCCTTATAAAAGGAATATCTCCATTTGAATTTTAATCCAGTTAATAATTAATGGTTAAATTAAATTCAAATTGTTATTTGAAGTGCCAAAATGCCACGTAAAACGAAAGGTACCGATAACGGGCGTTTGTGGGGTGCTAATCCTTCCCTACACGTAATCGGCTCTCGAACCCAATTTTTAAAAGAACGAATCTCTGGTTATTTTTATGGTGCCCGATGATCGGTGGCGACTCCAAAATATTTTCAAGATTAAATAAAAAGGAAAAACCCAATTTTCATGATTAATTAATTACAAAGCCCAATTTAACACAAAAAACTTATTTTTTCAAGATCAAATGAATTAAAAGGCAAAAATCCTAATTTTCAAAGATTAATTGTCAAGCTATTTTTACCTGGTTTAAAAATGGTCACGACATAACTACGTAACATTGATTGTTGACTTGCTATTTCATGAACCCAATTAGTGGTTCTAATAAAAAATGATGATATTCATTTTAAGAGATCGGAGTTCAAGCAATTTTATTTGCAATATATGTGTCTTATCAAAGGGTTTAAAAAAATATGAACAAAAATTACTGTATAATCGCACAACTTGGATAGACCCAAACCTCTTGGACTTAGTGACCCGCCAACACAACTGGCCTAATACTTCTCGCATCCTCTGGTACTATAAAAATAAAAGCCAGCTTCTAAAATAAATAGTAAATACTTTATGACTACAAGTGCTCTACGACCAGGGGCGGATGCACCCGGCCTTAGTTGGAAGTATTCACATCCTAATTCTTAAAAATATAGGTTTAATTTAGTGTTACTTTTTAAAAAAATTAATTTTGTTTAGTGTGTAAAGGAAATTCTTTTACATACTCATTTGAAAAAAAATATTTTAAATTTCATTCTTAAATTTCTGCATCCTCCATTGTCTACGATGGTTAATAATAATTTTAAAAAAAATTAGTAGTTTCTTCTTACTAAGTGTCATCTCTCTGACAGTGGTTATGGTTTGAGATTGTAGGCGGTCTGATAAGAATCACTTTTTTTTATGATAATTTGTTGATGCAATTTAAACCAGTGGCGAAGCAAGTTGTATGATTGATAGATCCTTGGATTTTCGAAGCAAAATTAATCCATCTATGCTCTTCGATGTTAAGCCAAAGTTTCGATTTCTCTCGTTCATTGCTTTTACATCAATATTTATGTGTTTAGTCGAGAGAGACAAAGAAGTAGACAATGGTTGGCGGGCTTGTTGTGAAGATGATGCAAGGTTTCACAGAAAGATGTTAACTTTGCGTTTATGCTGTTTCATGTTGCTAATCTTTTTTATCAAAGAGAAAAATGCCAAGTCGTTTGTGTAGTACCCACTTTTAGTCCGGGCCAGACCCAAATCCATGAACCGGCCCATTTTTATTATTAATACCCAATCATACTATAACTCAAATACAATTACCCTTACCCAATTTAAAAACCCAGCAGCCCAAACAACCCAAAATACCCTAACTTACAGATATGACCTTTAGCCCTAAATAACTAAAATACCCCTAAACCTAAAAAATAACCTAAACCTAATCCCACTTGTCTGCAGCCGCCGGCCGTCGCTCACGCCACCGCCAAGCCGCACTGCTCCACCGACCTACAAGTCAAAAAAGTGAAAAGTTAGAAATAATATCAAACAAGTTGCATACAAGTGGATTTTTTAAATTTAAATATGTAATCCAAATCGGTTATAAAAATCGAGACAAAGATCGAATGTAGTAGGAGTCTTTTTTTTAGTTTGAAAGGAAATAAAAAAAATAGTGGTTTGGTTCAAAAAAAAAGAGTTCAAAATATTATATAAAAAAAGAGGGTTCCAATATATAAAGAGGATATTTCGAAAGAAAAAAAAAGAGAAGGTAAAATTTTGTTTACCTTTATTTTTGTTAGATCTACGCGAGTATGAGTTTTTTTAAAATTCGAGGTCGAATTCGGATTCGGGACGTCGAAGGGAGTCAGAAAGGTCGAGACTTTTTGTATTCCAGCCACCGGCGACGGCGGCTCGGCCAAGGAGAAGGAGGATTTGAGATAATAGAAGACTCTATTTTTTTAGCCTAACAAATAATTTTTTTATTTTATTTTTAACTTATATAGTTAGGGTAAAAAGGTGTATAATTACACAGTAAGTCCCCCTTCCCATCCCATTTTTTAGAAGTTATCTACCGCATGGAAATATTACACACTTAGTCCCTGGATGTTTTAAAACGTTTTAGATTTGGTCACTGATTTCGGTTTTAACCCAATTTTAATAGTAAAATTACATACTAAGTCCCTCCGCCCCTAGAGTATTTTCAAAATGAGTCCTCCGCATGGTTTATTCCTCTATCAAGTCCCTAGAACTTTTAAATATTTTTCAATTTCGTCCCTCTTTCAAGTTTCTATTTTCTTAATTTAGTCACTTTTCAAGTTCTATTATTATTATTATTATTATTATTATTATTATTATTATTATTATTATTATTATTATTATTAAAACGTGTGTATATATATATGTGCTATTTATAATATATTATATATTTATGTATACTATACTATATGTAATGTATATTATATACGGTATAGTTAACATACTATTAAATATATATTATATATTATGTATAGTTTTTTTATTTTCTTTATTATTATTATTATTATTATTATATTTAACATATACAATATTTTATTAGTATTATACTTGTAGATAATATATTTAGTATATATTATGCAAATAACACATAGTATAAATTTTTATTTAATTTTCCTTTTATGTACATTACTATTATTATTTTCACTATATGTATATATTAAGTATATATATATTAATGTTTTTTATTATATTATATATATATATATTATGTATCTTATTTTATACTTAGTATATTTTAAAATACATATATACATCTTTATTATTATTTTTACTACATGATATATATGTTATATTTTTATACGAATATTATATTAGCATACTTACATATATATATATATATATATGTACTATTTATAATATATTAATGTTTTCACCCTCGTATAGTATAAGGGTCGTATTCCCCGAATCGATGTCCTCGCGACAGTTCGGGTACCCTTTTCTTTGGAACTGAATTGCATATAGTGAGCCGTAGAAGTCACCCTTTTAAAGTCGTGCGAAACTCTGCCCGTTTAGCGGTCACCCTTTTTAGGGCTTTGGTGCCTTTTATTTGTTTTTTATGTATAATTTTTTATTTGTTTTAATTTTTATTTTGTTCATTTGATTATTTTTTATCTGGACTGACCTAATTTTCTTGTTTTGATCATATCGCATTAAATTCACTAATTTTGCATTAATTGCATGACACCATCATTTTATTTTTTGTATTTTACCTGCATAAAGAACTGATTCACGATTGGTTCCTAGTTTGAAAAATTCATTATCGGGAGAAAATCTAGTACTCTAGACATCAAATACAACGTTCAAAGTTGTGAATAAATCCCGTGAGTTTGAAAGTTGAACCGCGGGAACCATTTTTGAATTAGTACCTCCGCATATATGGCATGCAGCTTGTATTTACATGCATACATTCACAATTTTGAAACCGATCCCTGGGATGCCCTGTGCTAGCAATACCAGATAAAGTGGAAGTTGACCGATCTAGCACTATACCAAGCCTATGCAAGAGCTTGGTCTAAAGGCATTTTTGAGAATGACCTTCGCGTTCATATAGACACCATGTCTCTACAAGGCCTCACGTTCAGGGGCATTTCTAGGTCTGACTGTGGGGCAACATAACGCGTTCATCCTTCAAGAAAAGGTGAAAACATACTCCAAGTTTCAAATTTGCTTTATTTCAGACGGAGTTCAATGAAAATAATTTTATTGCATATACTTGGAAAGATACAGGAAGATGATCAGAGCCAAAGAAGATTGGGGCATCTCCGCGAAAAAAGATCAAGAACTCAACATAGAGTCAGAGGCATCCCTTTAAGGGGAAGAAAAAATCATTCACACATTTATTAAGATCATTTGGCATCAAGTGCATACATCATACATTCATACGAGTTATCATGCATTAAACATGCATTAGGCATAAAGTTAGGGGCATCCATCATGCATTCATTTTTTGGCTGTGACACATAAACAGGTCGAGGAATGAGACCGAAGAACCTCAATCGCGGGGGCAACAACATGATGAACAATCTCTAGCCCTGAAAGAAGGCCGAATATGCAGACAAGCTCAAACATCCAGCTCAATGGCAAAATTTTAAACAATTACTAATTAATGTTCTCCTTCATTTTTAGATCTTGCGCTACCGTTGATGGTGCAACAGATTAAAGTTTTCTCTGGATATCGACTATTCGCCAGTGATGTAGCAGATCTTACTTTTTCCCGATCTCGCCTCTCCATCAGTGGTGTTGTAATATCAAATTTTCATCCGGATCTCATCTCTTTGTTAGTGGTGTAGTGGATCATATATTTCCTAGAGCATGCTTCTCCGTCAATGGTGTTGCAAATCAAATTTTTCTCTAGATATTGTTCAGATCTTGCCTCTCCGTCAATAGTATGGTAGATCAAAATTTTGAAGATCTTATCTCTCCGTCAGTGGTGTAGTAGATCCTAGTGTTTCCAGATCTTGTCTCTCCTTCAGTGATGTAGCAAATCAAATCATTTCCAAATCTTGCCTCTCTGTTGGTGGCATAGCAGATCAAGCATTTTGTGGGTTATGCCTCCGTTAGTGGTGGTAAACCAACTTAGTTCAGATCTTGTCTCTCCGTCAGTAGTGTAGCAGATCAAACTATCCAGGTCTTGCTTCTTCGTCGATGTTGCAGCTAGACCAAACTTTTTCCTCAGATATTATATCTTTCTGGTAGTTATAGCTAAAAAATAAAAAAATATATAAAATCAAACAAAAATTCAAAAAAATCAAAATTCAAAAAAAAGAAGAAAAAAAACCAAAAAAATCAAAAATAAAAATCAAAAATAAAAAAAGAAGAAAATTAGAAAAATCAAAATTCAAGGAAAATCAAAAATCAAAGTCTCATCCCCCCGATCTTGCTTCTCCGTTGATGGTGCAGTAAGGTTTGAATTGATATTCTCCAGATTCTACTTCTCCGTTGATGGTGTGGTAGAATCCAAGTTGTCCGGTCCAGCCTCTTGCGTTGATGGAGTGGTTGTGTCCAAGTTGTTTCCATATGATCTTGTTCCTCCGTTGATGGTGCAACAAGGTATAAATTGTCGATATCCAATACTGCCTCTTACGTTGATGGAGGGGTTAGGTATAAATTGCAACTATTTGGTCCAACCTATTGCATTGATGGAGTGGTTGTGTCCAAGCTATTTTCATTCGGTCTTGTTCCTCCGTTGATGGCGTAACAATGTCCAAACTACAAATATCCAATCTCACATCTTGTGTTGATGGAGAGGTTGAGTCCAAGTTACAGCTGTTCGATCCGCTCCTTGCGTTGATGGAGTGGTGGGTCCAAGTTACTTTTATCCAGTCTTTTTCCTTTGTTGATGGCGTAACAAGGTCCAAAATTGTAGATATTCAATCCTACCTCTTGCGTTGATAGAGGGGTTAGGTATAAATTGCAGCTGTTTGGTCAAACCTTTTGCGTTGGTGGGGTGGTTGTGTCCAAGCTATTTTCATTCGGTCTTGTTCCTCCGTTGATGGCATAACAAGGTCCAAACTACAGATATCCAATCTCACCTCTTGCGTTGATGGAGAGGTTAAGTCCAAGTTGCAGCTGTTCGATATGCCCCTTATATTGATAAAGTGGTGGGTCTAAGTTGCTTTCATCTGGTATTGTTCCTCCGTTGATGGCGTAACAATATCTAAATTGTTGTTATCCAATTTTGTCCTTCCGTTGATGGAATGACTGAACAAGTATCCCAAATCTTGATCCTACCTTTTTTTAGTGTTGCAGCTAGATCAAAACTTTTACCTTTATACCGTACCTCTTCATCAATGTTGTAGCTCAGTCAAATTTCGATCCTGCCTCTTCGTCCGTGTTGTAGCTGGATCAACCATATTGACTTAAGACCCTACCTCTTCGTCGGTGTTGTAGGTGGATCAATCTTCACTGACTTTCGGTCTTGCCTCTTCATCATGTTGTAGCTGGACCAAACCTTACTGACTTCCGATCCTGCCTCTTCGTCTGTGTTATAGCTGGATCAACCCCATTGACTTCAAGACCTTGCCTCTTCGTCAGATGTTGTAGCTTGGTCGAACCATACTATTCTTCGATCATGTCTCTTCGTCAAGAGTTGTAGCTGGATCAGACATCAAAACCTTCATCTTTCTATCCTACATCTTCGTCAATGTTGCAGCTGGATCAAAACTATTTTGACAAGTCCAACAGAAATGTTGGCACAACGTGCTTAAACACGGTAAAGTTTAAGATAATGGATAATTCAAATGTCCATCGAAAATCCATTTTCACGAATAGTCGAAGGAAAATAAATCATTTGAAAAATCTAATGTCACAATTTCTATAAACTGATTGTACCCAAGGGAATGGTACAACTAGCCCAGAGCAAACGGTTACCGATAAAGGCAACTCAAAATCATTGATCCCTGTGCATTTGGGAAAATGCAAAAGAAGCTCTATATCAAAATTTACCAACTTCCGGTCCTGTCTCCTAGCCGGTGTTGTAGCTGGGCCAAACCTTCATCTTTTGATCATGAGTCTTCGTCAGTGTTGCTGTTGAATCAAGTTTTGCAGACCTTGTCTCTTCGTCAGTGTTGCAGCTAGGTCAAATTTTCTCCATGCATTGCGTCATCGTCAGAGTCGTAGCAAGCCAAACTCGTTTTGTCTTCTTAACGGATCACCTCAGATTTTTGTCTTCCCCAACGAATCTTTCATTTTGAAGATTTTGCTTACAAGAGCGACCAAGAAGATCAAGAGAAGCCTGAGAAGAAGCGGTGGCCAAAGAAAAAACCCTGACTGGCCGAACAAAAATGATTACTCTTTTGTTCGGGCCAGACCCAGCAATGAGCAAAGAGGGGCAGCTGTAGTACCCATTTTTAGTCCGGGCTAGACCCAAATCGATGAACCGGACCCATTTTTATTATTAATACCAATCATACCATAACCCAAATACAATTACCCTTACCCAATTTAAAAACCTAGCAGCCCAAACAACCTAAAATACCCTAAATTACAGATACGCCATTTAACCATAAATACCTAAAATACCCCTAAACCTAAAAAAATAACCTAAACCTAATCCAACTTGTCTGCAGCCGCTGCCCCACTTGACCCTACAGCCGCCGGCCGCCGCTCATGCCACCGCCAAGCCGCACTGCTCCACCGACCTACAAGTCAAAAAAGCGGAAAGTTAGAGATAATATCAAACAAGTTGCATGCAAGTGGATTTTTTTTAGATTTAAATATGTAATCCAAATCGGTTATAAAAACCGAGACAAAGATCGAATGTAAGAGGAGTATTTTTTTGAGTTCGAAAGGAAATAAAAAAATAGTGGTTTGATTAAAAAAAAGAGTTTGAAATATTATAAAAAGAGGGTTCCAATATATAAAAGTGATATTTTGAAATAAAAAAGAGAAGGTAAAAAATTGTTTACCTTTGTTTTTGTTAGATCTACGCGAGTATGAGCATTTTCTTGAAAATCCAAAGCTGAATTCGAATTTGAGACGTCGAAGAAAGTTGGAAAAGGTCGAGACTTTTCGTATTTCGGCCACCGATGATGGTGGCGCCACCACCGACGACAGTGGCTCGGCCAAGGAGATTGAGGATTTGAGAGAATATAAGACTATTTTTTTAGCCTAACAAATGATTTTTTTTCTTTCATTTTTAACTTATATAGTTAGGGTAAAAAGGTGTATAATTACACAGTAAGTCCCCCTTTCCCATCTCTTTTTTTAAAAGTTATATGCCGTATAGGAAAATTACACACTTAGTCCCTGAATGTTTTAAAATGTTTTTAATTTGGTCACTGATTTCGGTTTTAACCCAATTTTAATAGTAAAATTACATACTAAGTCCCTCTGCCCCTAGAGTATTTTCAAAATGAGTCTTCCACATGGTTTATTCCTCTATCAAGTCCCTGGAACTTTTAAATATTTTTCAATTTCGTTCCTCTTTCAAGTTTCTTTTTTCTTAATTTAGTTACTTTTCAAGTTTTATTATTATTATTATTAT
This sequence comes from Hibiscus mutabilis, assembly GCA_019671005.1. Lineage (NCBI taxonomy): Eukaryota > Viridiplantae > Streptophyta > Magnoliopsida > Malvales > Malvaceae > Hibiscus > Hibiscus mutabilis. Next base: position 7,292,081 of record CM033742.1, read on the forward strand.
TATTATTATTATACGTGTGTATATATGTGTACTATTTATAATATATTATATATTTATGTATACTATACTATATGTAATGTATATTATATACGGTATAGTTAACATATTATTAAATATATTGTATATTATGCATAGTTTTTTATTTTCTTTATTATTATTATTATGTATAATATGTTAGTATTATTATATTTAACATATACAATATTTTATTAGTATTATACTTGTATATAATATATTTAGTATATATTATGCAAATAACACATAGTATAAATTTTTATTTAATTTTCCTTTTATGTACATTACTATTATTATTTTCACTATATGTATATATTAATTATATATATTAATGTTTTTTATTATATTATATATATTATGTATCTTATTTTATACTTAGTATATTTTAAAATACATATATACATCTTTATTATTATTTTTACTACATGATATATATGTTATATTTTTATACGAATATTATATTACCATACTTACATATTTTTTGTGTATCTCATTTCGAATATTTTTTAAAACTCTCGGCCAATGTAAGGGAATATTTTTCACTTTATTTCGGATATTGGCTGGGAAGTGACATCTTGACTCATTCAGGTGTCATCTTCCTCGGTTTCGTAAATAAGGAAATGTTCTCCTTAGACCGCCTTTTTTGGGATTAAATTTTAAATCAAAAATTAAATTTTTGTTTTCTTGCAAAGACAACACTTAATCAACGCGTTACCAATTTTGGGCGTTGTGGGAGTGTTAATCCATCCTCACGCGTAACCGATTCCTGAACCCAACGTTTCGAATCTATGGTCATTTTTTACAGTGCCTGGCCTACCAAAGTGGCCGGTGGTGACTCCATCACCTCTTATTTTTTAAAATTTTCCATTTTTCTATTTTTTTAATTTTACGGTGTTCTACTAGGAGCGTCATCTCGGGTGACGTCTACTTTGATGCCGTAAACATTTTTTTAAAAAAATACCATTTTTATAATATTTTCAAAAGAGGGAAAAAAACCAGTTGTTACAGTTTGTATTGCTATATTTTTTCATGATTTCAATGAAATTTAGTTTTTTTTATTACAGTATTACAACACATTCTCATTGTCAAGCTGGTCAAATTACTACCCTTTTTGTATACATACAAACTGAAGATGAAACAGATACCACATTCTGGAGAAGTTATTAGATGAACTTGGCTCACCACGTCATCTATGGTCCATTCAATAATATTCACCTATTTTAGTGTAACTTCTAAGTAACTACCAACTCTTTGAGAAATTATTACATGGTCCCGGCTCACTACGTTATTCATGGTCCATCTAATGAGATTCATTCATCTAATGACAGGTAAGAAAGAGGTGAAGATACACCTTGAAAAAAATGAGATGGAAAATTATTATTGGATGAGACCATAGATGACGTGGTGAGCCAGACCCATCTAATAATTTTTTTAACTCTTTAATTACGTGTAGGAAAGAGGTAAAGATTTACCTTAAAAAATGACATGTAAATATTATTAGATGAGACTATAAATAACATGGTGACTCAGGCCACATTATGAGATAGAAATAGATGGTTGGCAGCTAGGGATGGGCACGGGTCTGGTTTTTGGCCCACCCGACCCGAAAATAAATGCTCTAAACCCGACCCCGACCCGACCTATAGAAAAAATTAAATTTTTAGGGACCTAATTGTAAAAAAATAATTTTAGGAGACTTAATTGTAAAAAATAATATTTTAAGGACTAAATTGTAAATAAAAATTTAATTTTATGGACCTAATTATAAAAAAATATATAAAAAGAGGGTATTATTACAAATATCCCTAAAATTATTAAGAAAAAATTATACTATTAGTCCCGAGTCGGGTTGAGTCGAATTTATTTTTACCCTAAACTCGAACCGACCTCAACCGTAACAAAAACACAACCCGACCCAAACTTTAAAAATTACCCGATCAGGCCGAGCTAGGTCGGAACCTGTCGAGTCCGGGTGAAATGTCCATTCCTATTGGCAGCTAGGCCAGAAGATAAGCAAATTATGATATTATCTGTTGGATAGATATCCAGAACTTGTTATCCTCTGGTTAAAATGCAACCAAAACACAATCATGCTCATAAATCATACCCTATCATTGCCATGAACTCGAAGAACAACTCCAATCTTCTCTGAACACAAAAGATAGGGTAGGGCTGAACAGGTCTAGGCTCTGCCAAATAGACCCAGAGATCAGTTGGGGTTTGCTGCCAATATTAAATGATTTTGGTGGCAGTATTGCGCCAGTGTGACCCCCTAATGGCTAAGATCTGTGACCTAAAAATCTACCAATGGTCCTTTCCTTGCCCGTATAAAGGGACAGGTTGAGGCCTCATTTGCCAACATAGCTTGTATTAGCATTCACGGTAATCTCACAAGACGCCACTGCCGACTAGCGTAGAAAATCAGCCTGAGATTTGCAGGTAAAGAAGCTATCACTAGGTCCACTGTACCTCCAATAAAGTCACAATCCATTTGGCTTTTCTTTTGATGTTTTCCTCCCTGCTTAACATCCTGATTCTGAGTAATTCCATGCTCGTGCATTTTCTCAGTCGATAAACAGAGTTTAAGTCGGCTCTATTTAATTCTGTCTTTCATTATGGATCTGCAGAGAAAGAAAAAACTCAAATGGGTCCCTGAATTTTAGAGCATGTCGCCTATGCATCAGTCTGGCTTAAATGAACTGCACTTTGGTTTTTTTAAGTGATTTAATCTTTCATGTTCATTTGGGTTAAAGTATCTCTATGCAAATTAAAATTATCAGTCAACTAAAAATAAATAATTTTAAAAAATGTGGTAACCCTAAATATCGATGTACTCTGACATGACAATATCATATAGATTAATATATTGACTAGAAAGAATATTACATTAGTCAAAAAATAATTTTATAAAATTATATAAAATATATTTTTTTTCTATTGATGTGTTATTGTATAAAGTCATTTCAAGTTTTTTATCGTTAGTTGACTAATAATTTTCATCCGCAGTTGGACTATTTTGACCCAAAATAAAACATTGATGGTTAAATTGCTTCAAAAAAATAATAAGAGTCAAAATGACTCTTCAGTCAAACATTAAGGGCATTTTTGACATTATGTCATAATTTTATCACTCTAATTGTAATTAGGGTAAAGTACACAAATGGTCACTAAACTATTTCCAAAAATATAAGATGGTCATTGAACTTTCAAAAGTTACATAATGACCATTAAACTTTAGTTTTTATTACAAAATAGTCACTGAGTCATTAACTGTCGTTAAGTGGGTGTTATCGCAGTTACGAAAATTTGTATAATAGGAAAGTGGGTGACATTGACTCCTCACTTAAGTAGGTGATTTGACAATTATAAAAATTTGAATTGTAACACATTTAATCTTTCATATTTACACAATCAATTTAGACATCAATAATGAGGGTTTAATTAGGACTAAATTGATTGAATGTGTAAATATGGGAGATTAAATGTGTTACTATTTAAATTTTCGTAACTATTACATCACCAACTTAACGACAGTTAACGGCTCAGTGACCATTTTATAACAAAAATTAAAGTTTAATGGCCATTATGTAATTTTTGAAAGTTCGGTGACCATTTTATTTTTTCGTGGATAATTTAGTGGCCATTTGTATACTTTACCCTTATAATTACGTACGAATTTGATTAACAGATTGAACCAAATAAAATATCTGTATTCCTTGGCCTAGCTAGCTAAGGTCTCCATTCTTTTGTTTTAATTTCTAAGGAGGTTACTAAGACATATCCCATTTTGAAACAAAATTGTTGATTGGCTTTAATTGCTGCCTAAGCAGCTGGAACAGATAATGAAGTGGTTATAACTTATAAGGTGTCCATTTCACACATTGTCCGCATCAGTGTTTGAAATCCAGGGACTATGGCTTGCTTCAATTCAATAATGTTTGGGCTGAGGTTTATAGTTATGAGGTCCCCCTAGTTCCACCATACCCGGAAAAATTATGCACATTTTCCATAAACAAAATCTAAAGAATTAGGCTTTGTATTACTTACATAGTTAAAGCATGTGACCAAATCTTTTCAGCTAAGAAACAGCACAACCAAAATGCTTTAAAATACTACTGACCTAAAACATTACCACACAATCGAAATGCTATAAACAAAATAACATATTAGGTTGGAGGTCTCGAGACTTAATTTTGAATGAGTTTTAAGACTGGCGTGTTTTCTAACATTTCGATTGTGCAATTTTTTAATCGCACCATAAGATGATGTACCGTAGACTTGCCTAACTTTTTCTCATAAAATGATTCCTGCAAATAATGAGTTCATGAGCCATCCAGTTTTAAGTGATTGTTTCATTATAATCGACATATATGGTGAATTGTTTGACTTTGCAGAAATGAAAAGGCAAAATTAATTGCAGAAAACAGAGAGCCAAGCCTAGACTGGACTACAATTGGCAAACCCTTTAATGCGAAACAGTATACTGCTGCCTGGCTGGCTGCAGATGTACAGTTTCTTCCAGCGTTTTTGCATTATAACATCATTCAAATGTCACATATTATGTAATAATTGAATGAAAAATTGAAAGAAAAGGAAAAAGGGAGGGGTGACCACGCAGGCTTAGCCCCACAACAACTTATATGCAATGCGATGGTCCTCGAAACGGGCGTATAATCTTTTAGACAGGGATCGACAGATATAAGAGAGTGAGAAGTCAATGTCTCTGCTTTTGATGTAATGAATAAAGCCCCGGTTTGTTTCAAGTCTTTTAAAATAAACTCATTAATGCTCAACAGATCATAAGGATGATTTTGAGCTTTATCTAACTTCTTATATTCAGGTTCTAATGTATGTTGCTCGTATTCTTATTTTTTTCTTTTTTATTTGATTTCATCATCTTCCCCACATAGATGAAACTGTAAGACTTTCATCCTTTTGTTACGGTCATTTTCAACGTCTTACGTGATCCTTTCAAACATCGACAGACTCGTTTCATTGTCCCAATCAATCTATCAATTTAGATTTTCTTAAAATCTCTTTAAAACTCGGCCCAAAACCTATAGAAAAATGACTCCAACCTACAATGTTCATCACCCCGATCAATATGTAATCATGATATATAGAGCAATCCCTCCTTCAGCTCCCCACTCTTGGAATTTGCAAGAATGTGCTCCAGCGTCGTAAAATCAATGGGAATCCAAAAAATAGGTTAAAACTTTGAGAAGAATGATTTAAGAGGAGTTTTCACTAAATTAGAAGAAAAAGTTTTGGGAAGTTTTTCATAATTATTTTAAGGCATAAATTCAAAAAAAAAAGAATATCTCTAACGTTTGACTGAATAGTCACTTTGACTCCTATTATTTTTTTAGAGCAATTCAACCCTCAACGTTTAATTTTTGGTCAAAATGGGCCCTTTTGCGAATGAAAATTGTTAGAAAACTGACGGTAAACAGTTTGAAATGACTTGACAGAATAATATGTCATCAGAAAAATTTATTTTATATTTTATATGATTTTATAAAATTATTTTTTGATTTATGTAATATGTTTTCAAGTCAACATATTTGTCTATATGATAATATCATGTCAACGTGCATTGTCATATAGGCTTGTCCTGTCATTTCAAGCTATTTACCTTGTTGAGCTCAATATCCTTCAACCGTTGTGCTTGCCAAGTGGTGGAGAAGTCGATTTTTGGGTGTTGGTGGTGGAAGCGAAAAGATGAGAAAATATGCACAAGGATTTAGAGTGGTCCGACTTTCTAACCAAAGCCTACATCCACTACCTTAGCTTCCCCACTAAGGATTTTCAAATTCACTATTGAATTTCTTCCCTTTTTCTAGGCTTAGGAGGCAACCCTTTACACACTCAAAGCTTCTACCCCAAAGCTTGAGTAAACCCCCTTTACAAGAGAAAAGAAAACAAAGCAAACAAGAAATCCCTCACAAGGTATGTGTTTGCACAATTAAGCTCACTCACCCAAACCTAAACACTTGAGCAAATATAACAATTAAAGCTCACAAGTGTTGTCTATACAAATAATATGAATTAAAAGCCCTAAGACAATTTTGACATCATAATGTTGTTGACAATAGAAGCATTCGTATTCCATAGATGCTTGGAGGTCCCTTATATACTCCCAATTGAGTTCATAGCCGTTGGAGACCGTTGGGATTGAATTGCAGCCGTTAGAGCCTCTATTTCCTGCAATTAATGTAGTTCTGCAGCTGTCCGTATCGATACACGGGTTACCCATATTGATACGCCCTTCTTGGAAACTAGCCGTTAAGCTCTTAGCTGCCTAATCGTATCAGTACGCGTGTACTTGTAACAGTAAAGCTACTAGCCGCTGCGCTTAGTCTTGCTAACCGTTTCGAAACACCTTGGTCTGTTTGCTAATACTATCGGTACGCCTTGGTTTGTTTGGCAAACCGTATCGGTACGGGTTGGTCTTTTCGATACGCCCTGCAATTTAAATAACCGTTGGGAAATAGCCGTTAGGGAGGTTGAAAATGGGATCGGTACGCATACTTGCGTATCGGTACGACCCTACCCGTATCGGTACGCCTAGGGGCGTATCGGTACGGTTTTTGGTTACTGGAAAAATACTGTAGCTGAAACCCTTGGACTGTATCGATACGGGGTATACCGTATCGGTGCGCCTGTGTCGAAAACGTTAGTTAGCTACTTTAAAACATTTCCAAAACCTCTCAAAAACTTTTCAAACTTATTTTCAAGTTGTTTGGACTTAAAATCAATTTTGCAATACTTTCAATTTAGTCCAAAAACATTTTTCAATTATTATATCAAAACAAATATCCTAACAATCTCCCCTTTTTTATATAATAAAATCAACTTGAAAAATTGTTTTTGAGATTCTCTCCCTTAGTAAAAATAAAATTTGAATAGGAAATTAATTTGTTAAAATCTTATAAGCTCCAACTTATTAATTTGAAAATTTAATTTTTCAAAACATTCTCTCATTTTTGTTATATCAAAAAAATGGTTCAAACCAAAGTTTGAAAACTTTAAAGTTCATAGCAATGGAGAGTTTCAAATGAAAATTTTTTGACAAAAATAAGTTTTTTTTTAAAAAATTAGCTCCTCTTTACTCAAGCATCATTCAAATGTTAGTCCAACATATATGATAAACTAGTTGAATTAAAATAAATAAATCAAATCAAAATGAACAAAAATTCAACTAATTTTACCACACTTGAATCAAAGGGAGGATGTGAAGCCTTCATTCTTCAAGTGTTCATCCTTGTATGTATGGAGCTCCCACTCAATTTCTTCATTTGTTGATTAAGGCTCCATCACACCTAAACAAGACAACCACAAATATTTTGGTATCCAAATTGCTTTGGATCCATAGACATTAGTAGCACAAAGTTTAGTCCCCTTAGGAATCCATTTTTCAATTTCATCATTTTTAGTTGAAGTACTTAGTCCTTTTGGGACCGAAATACTTCTAAAAACTTTTCCATTAAAAAATCTAGGGGCACTAGATTGTCTTTGATAAAAAATTGATTTTCCTAAATTGTTTTTCATTTCAAGCTCTTTGGAAATCAAATCTTTTTCTTTCTTAAGATCATCTACTTCAATTTGATGATCTTTTTCTTTCTTTTAAAGCAAATTTTGTAAATTCAAAACTTTAAGTTCAAAATCCTTTAATTTTGCTTCAAATTCCAAATTGGTTTTTACAAGCAAATCATTTTCATTTTTCAATTTTGAAATCAACTTTTTGTTCTTTGAAAATGAGGCTTTAAATTCAAAAATCAATTTTTCATAGGCTTCTTGTAACTCATCAAAGTATATGAATTTGAATTTGAACTAGATGGGTTAGAAGTTACCTCACCCTCTTGGAGGGCCATCATGCATAAGTGGGCTATCTCATCTTCATCGGTGGAGTCTTCATCACTCTATGTAGCCACATATACTTTCTTTGATGATGATCCCTTCGTGTTGAAGCGAGGGCAATCGGATTTGGTGTGCCTCGTCTTCTTATATTTCGAGCACATGGGGGAATTCACCATCTTCTTCTTCGATTTATGCTTAGATTCTTCTTTGTTGCTCTTCATGCATCGGGCCAATTCCTTGAAGAGATAGGTCATCTCTTCATCTTCACTATACTCCTCACTTGATTCTTCTTGGTCGTTTTTGGAGGATTCAAGAGCAATGGCATTCACATTAATGCCTAGCTCTATGACTTTCTTCTTCCCCATCTTATTTATCTCTTCCTTCTTTTTCTCCTATTCTTTTCCTTTCTTCATGATTTCATGAGTAAGAAATGACCCTATGAGCTCATCTAGCTTTAGAACTTTGAGATTTTTGGCTTCGATGATGACGGTCTTCTTTGAGTCCCATGACCCGAAAAGAGAATAGATAACCTTTCAGACAAGCTTTTCTTCCGGAATAATTTCTCCATAGCCTTTGAGTCCATTAGTGATGGTAAAGAATCTATCGAACATCTTCGTGATGTCTTCTTTCGGTTTCATCTTGAAGTTCTCATACTCAAGGTTGATGAGGCCGATTTTGGTCTCATTTACTTTATTTGTTCCCTCGTACGTGACTTCAAGCTTGTCCCAAACTTCTTTGGATCTTCACAAGAAGACATCTTCTCATAGATATTGGAGCTAAATGCACAAAATAGAATGTGCAAAGCCTTGCAATTTAGCTCCATCTTCTTGCGATCATCCACATTCCATTCTGCCTTGCATCTTTGTGGTACATATGAACCATCTTCAACAACGTCTCAAAGCTTGTAATCTTTGGCCTTGATGAAGAACATCATTCTAGTATTCCAATAGGCATTGTTGATTCCGTAAAAGAAAGATGGCTTGTCGATGGATTGCGCCATGGTCACCAATTGATTGTTTGTTGTATCGAGCTTCCCGGATCACCTAAATAGGATGTTAATCCCTCTCGATTAAGCCTCGCTCTGATACCAATTGTTGAGCTCGATATCCTTCAACTGTTGTGCTTGTCAAGTGGTGAAGAAGTCTATTTTTGGGTGTTGATGGTGGAAGCGAAAAGATGAGAAAATATGCACAAGAATTTAGAGTGGTTCGTCTTTCTAACCAAAGCCTACATCTACTACCTTAGCTTCCCCAATAAGGATTTCCAAATTCACTCTTGAATTTCTTCCCCTTTTCTAAGCTTAGGAGGCAACCCTTTACACACTCAAAGCTTCTACCCCAAAGCTTGAGTACGTCCTCTTTACAAGAGAAAAGAAAACAAAGCAAACAAGAAATCCCTCACAAGGTATGTGTTTGCACAATTAAGCTCACTCACCCAAACCTAAACACTTGAGCAAATATAACAATTAAAGCTCACAAGTGTTGTCTATAAAAAGAATATGAATTAAAAGCCCTAAGACAATTTTGGCATCATGATGTTGTTGACAATAGAAGCATTCATATTCCATAGATGCTTGGAGGTCCCTTATATACTCCCAATTGAATTCATAGCCGTTGGAGACCGTTGGGATTGAATTGGAGCCGTTAGAGCCTCTATTTCCCGCAATTAATGTAGTTCTGCAGTTGTCCGTATCGATACACAGGTTACCCGTATCGATACGCCCTTCTTGGAAAATAGCCGTTAAGCTCTTAGCTGTCTAACCGTATCGATACGCCTGTACCTATATCAGTACATCTACTAGCCGTTGCGCTCAGTCTTGCTAACTGTATCGAAACACCTTAGTCTGTTTGCTAACCGTATCCGTACGCCTTGGTTTGTTTGGCAAACCGTATCGGTACGGGTACTTGCGTATTGGTACGACCTTACCCGTATCGGTATAGTTTTTGGTTACTGGAAAAATACTGTAGCCGAAACCCTTGGACCGTATCGATACGGGGTATACCGTATTGGTACGCCTGTGTTGAAAACGTTAGTTTAGCTACTTTAAAACATTTAAAACATTTCCAAAACCTCTCAAAAACTTTTCAAACTTATTTTCAAGTTGTTTGGACTTAAAATCAATTTTGCAATACTTTCAATTTAGTCCAAAAACATTTTTCAATTATTATATCAAAACAAATATCCTAACATACCATCAGTTGACTGACAGTTTTCATCCGTATAGGGGCCATTTTGACCCAAAATGAAACGTTAAGGGTTGAATTGCTCCAAAAAAAGAATAAGGGCCAATGAACTATTCAGTCAAACGTTGGGAGCATTTTTTTTGGCTTTATGCCTTATTTTAAAAGATGCATGTCATAATATTGTTAAAGAATTAACAACAGAGTGACCAAAAAAGAAGTAATTTAAAAGTTGAGTAACAAAATTAAAAAATTTAAAGTTAAATGACCAAAAATAAAAATGCAAACAAAGTGGAGGGATGAAAAAAATACAATTTACCTAAAAAAATAAAGATGAAAAAATCGAAATAGGACGAATGTACAAAAAGACGAGAAGAAGGCGAGAAGATGTTTTGGTGGGCACCAAATTTTTTCCTCTTCTTTCATGATGATTGAATAATATCTTTATCATTGTCTTCTTTTCCTTTTTTTTAGTTGAAATAGTATTTCTCCACCAAAAGGGAAGAGCAAAAGATCAACAAAGATATTACAAAACAAAATCAAAAGATATTGTCTTCCAAATTCAACATTCTCCCACTTTTCACTTTTTTTTTTATTTTTTATAATTTTTATATTTAATTTATTATATTAATTCAAATCATGTATTATATAAATCTATTATAAAAATAATTCTCTTAATTTAATTTACTCCATCACAATACTAAAATTTATTTATTTTTATTTAAAAAATTAAACGTCTCAATATATTTTTGCTAGATCATGTGTCATTATCAGCATTACATGAAAAAAGAATTAAATAAATTTACAAAATCTCAATGTAATCATTACATTTAACTACTACGTTATAATTTTACGACTTATTTCTCATAAAGATGAGCATAAGATATTATTTAACTTCGATTTTCTTCACCTATTATTTATTTTTAAGATTTTGTTAATATTAGAATTAAATAAATTTCATCTTGATTTTTCTTTTTTGTTTGAATAGTTTATATTATTGTCACTTTTGATATTAAACAAATTAGATCATAACTATTGAAGTAATAGTTTAACAACTATACTCTGACCCTTTTTTTATTATTTATATTGACGCTCTCATTGTTTCATTTTGATTATGTGTCCGTCTATGAAAGAATACAACTAAAGTAATATTGTTCTCCATTTAATAAGGGTTTTTTAATAAATAAAAAGAAAAGGAAAAGAAAAAGGTGGTTTATTCAATTTGGGAGCCCTTTATCTATTATAAATCATTTTTTTAATTACAGGTGTCTGACTCATTGTCTGACTAATTCAGATCGAATTTTACAGAGGTTTATTATAGGTACGACCCTCTCAGTCTAGTTTTTTTCATTTATATCGTCTGGATTCGAACCTTTGACTTTATTTAAATGATTTAATATCTCATCCTACTAGATCAATTGGTTGTCGGTTATTACGAATCGATTTTGATCGGATGATAAGTTGGAGAAAAATGGCAAAGTCAAGAATCTCTTTTAGTTTAAAGGGGCAGTGCTTGCTGCTGCCTTTTCTTCATCTTCAACAACTTTGAAGTATGACGATTTAGCCTTGCGGCTTTTCATTGAGAAAGAGGATATTGTTGACTACCAAAAGCAATGACTTTGGGTGGTGGAAAATTCTTAGACTAAGGGTATTTTTGCTTTTTATTTTATCTTGAATTGTCTTTCTAATTGGATGATGTAAATGCTATGGTTGTTACTCATTTATTCTTCAAATATTAGATGCGAGTGAAATTTGATTCGATTTAAAAAAAATCAATTCTTTTAATTTTGAGTTATTCGAGTCAAATTAAATTATTAGTTCGGTTTTTTAATTCAGTTTACTAATTTGAAAAAAGGCTTAATAGCCAAATATTGCTCAAACTATACATGTGGCTCACTTTTGGTGCCTAAAACTATTTTATGCTCTAAATAGGTGCCTAAACTTTTATTTCGGTCATTTGAGGTGCCTAGCTGTTAACTACCGTTACTTTATTTTTAAAAAATATTTTTTATTTTTTATTTTTTTTTAAATTTAATCTATTTTAACTTAATTTTTAGAAGAAACCTAAAATTTCAAAAAAAAAACTCAAAATGTTCCCCAGATTCTAAATCCCTAACTTTCCCAGCCGATTCTGCTGTCGATGGTCACACCACCGCCCACCATATCCTTCGAAAGATCACCACGACCATTCCCCCAACCACCATTGCTAGTAACCGACAGAAGGTGTATCGATCGATTTCCTAACGTCGAAGGAAGCCAAACTCTCAAAAAGAAAGCTGATCGGCACACCTACCGTTAGTTACCGGCGATGGGTGGTTGGGGGAAATGGTCGTGGTGGTTTGGCGACAGTAGTGGTGGTCTTTGGCGAGGCAGTCAACGGCTACAACGACGACAATTTGGGGATTTTAGGTTAGGGATTTGGGACTATTTTGTAAAATTTTAAAATTGATAATTTTTAAAAAAAAATGAATTTTATTTAAAAATTAATTAAAATAAGTTAAAAATTAAAAACATGCCACATGTCACATTTTAATTAGCTAACAATTTTTTATAGCTATACACTTAAAATGATTGAAATGAAAGTTTAGGTACCTATTTAGAGCAAAAAATAGTTTAGGCACCAAAAGTGAGCGACAAGTATAGTTTGGGCACCATTTGACTATTAAGCCAAAAAAAGTGAATTTCTTTGTTTTTGTAATTTGATTATTAATTTCCTTGTTTATTCAATTTCTATTTCGTTTTAAGTTTATTGTTCATCGAATTTGAACCATATGCTCTTCAACCACTATAGAATAACTATGTAACTTAAATTAAATTTATCTCTTTTACAATAATTTTCTTCTTTTTTCCCATAAATTTTGCAAGATTTATTTGTTTCTTCAATTTCTCATTCATTTTAACCCTATTTTTTCAAATTTGAACCACATGCTTCTCGATCGTTGTAGAATACTCATGTAACTTTAACTTCTCTTTCTTCAAAACAAATTCCTATTTTTTAATTTTGTCCCTCAATTTTTCATTTATTCAATTTAATCCTTTTGACTACAACTCTTTCCAATTTATTTCATCCCATCAATTTAGTCCATCCATCAAAAAAAATATTGTAGGTTCTTTTCCAAGAGCCACTTTTTTCCTTGAATAAAACTAAAACAACCAAAAAAACTCCCCAAAGGTTACTCAAATGAAACTATGAATGTTGTAAATTATAGATCAAAATATAATTTTTATCCCTTTGCTATCTTCAACTTAAGTCTATTATTAATATTATTCCCTAGTACAAATCACCAACACCATAAAAATCTATATATCAATTGAATTTGTTTACAATATTAATGATTTTATATCATGTCATTTATAATAATAGAACTATGTTTAATTTATACAGAAATCCGAACAACTCAATTCGACTCGAATATATTTTAAATAAAATTTTATTGATAAATTAAGATTCCTCAACTCGAAAATTTGTGTTTGACTCGACTCGATTAAATATTCATTCCTATTCAAGATTATAAAACAAGAGATTATATCACATGTAAGAGAGTCTCTTTCCATGCATTTCATTTTCAAAGTAGTGGTTCGTCTCTCATTGACATTGGTTTTATCGGTTGGAGTTCCTATCTTCCCCTGCTTTCATATTTGGCAATTGAAAATTTATCCCCAAAGTTCACGCCCATCTAAAGTTCTACTCCATGATAATCACCACATATTACAACTATAGATGACACAAAAGATTGGATATTTATAATTTTTTTGTAAATTTAAATGGAATAAATATTAACTTTATATATGAATTTTGATTCAAAGTGCGATGTGATATATAAACTTTGATTTAGTGATATTACATGCACGAAACTTTAATTTTTGTTCAATTGTGCACATAAATTTTTTATTTTGATTTAATTGTACACGTTTAAAAAAAAATAAACACATCACTTTATTTTTATATTCTATTAATACGATCATTTGCTTTTTTAACATATAAAATGATGTTTGTTAACAATAAAGGTCTGCAACAGCCTAGAACCATAGTCTGCAATAGCCCAGAAGTTTCTAGTCCTTGACAGCTGGGCTCACCTGGATACAGCTGGCCCATAACGGTTTTGGATAATCAATTAGCAATTTTGTTAGGCTGTTATTCCTTCTTGTATAAATAAAGTAGTTGGGCTTAAGTCCAAATTGATTGAGCCTTGTAATCAGTTTTTACGATTGATTGATTAATAAAATCACAGATCTTTTCTCCAAATTTTCTAGGGCTTAATTTCCTTTTTCCCCTTTCATTATTTCTCAGCCAAACACCACCGTATATTATCATGGGGCCATTACCATCTTCCCAAAAGACATGTCTAATAGGATGTGCAGCGCCACCGTATTTATATCCTTAGACCTCTATTTTCCTTTCCGATGTGAGATTAATGACCCTACCTCTTCTCAGGCGTGACATTCTCCCCCACTCAATCTCGTGACGCCCTCGTCACGAGCTTCCGCTCTCGTGATGGGCCACCTTGTCACGGTTGTCCACCCTGCCTACCCCACTCATGGGCGTTCGGCGTGAAATCGGGCAGTCAAAGGGTCGCTCTGATACCACTTGTCACAGGGCCATTACCCTCTTCCCAAAAGACATGTCTAATAGGATGTGCAGCGCCACCGTATTTATATCCTTAGACCTCCCTTTTTCCTTTCCGATGTGGGATTAATAACCCTACCTCTTCTCAGGGCAAGCCTTAACATGGTATCATTCGCCGCCGATCTTGAGGTTGTTTCATTTTCGCTGTCATTCTTGTCGAGCTTCTACCGCCATGGCTATATTTGCTGATGCATCGGTTCTCCTGGTGTCGGTTCGTTCTGTAGCTGTTTCTCTTGGTTACAGTTTGTTTTTTCTTCGACTTGTTTCCGATCTAGTGATTCTCTTGACGAGTGAGTATGGTGATTTTTGTCGAAGTTTCCGACAATGCTACAACTGGTGTTGTTCCGGCTTGTAATACCTCAAAATTTTGGTTAGTGACCAAAATGTAAAACTTGAAAAGTTTGGTTACCAAAATGTAAAATTGGAAAAGTTTGGTGCTAAAGTGTAAATTTCAAAAATTTTAGGGACTAAGTTGTAATTTTAAAAAGTATGTAAGGTAGTCCCGTAAATGAATAGTTCACCCCCAAGAGTGGCATTTTTGTGATACACAAATTTTTTATACGGAGTTTGTAATTAAGAGCTGGAAAGCTTTAAAGTTCAGGAAAGATCCGGATAATCGGATTTAATCGAATAAATGAGAAATCTTTTATGAGATATTTTAGGAGATATTTTATTAAAATAAGACAAGGGTAAAATGGTCATTTCCATGTCTTATTTTAATGGAAATTAATATGGATAATTGGATCAAAGGTTACTTTTTCATGTTTAATCTTAGCCATTGGATGAAAAATGGCAAGATGGTAATTTTTGAAGATGGCAAGGGAAAAGTTGGTAATCACTAACTCCTTGGATTGTTTTGGGCCCTTGGATTGGTAGGTAGACATGTGGCTTAATATAGAGCTTTGGATTATAAGGGTAAAAAGGTCATTAGACTTTAAAATGAATTTTAAATTCATTTTTTATATATTAAGTACAAGTGGCTAAATTGGAAGGAAAAGAAATTTCAAGATTTCTCCCCCAATTTCAGCCAAGTTTCGAACACCCCAAGGTAAGGAAGAAAAATTTTTCTTCTTGATTTTCAAGCTTATTTAGTTGGAATTTTGATGAAGGCATGAAACATGAAATTCTCTATCTTTTGGTACCATTTGTTCATGTTTTCCTTGCTTAGAACCTTGGTTTTGTGACTTTGATGGATAAAGGGGATGTTGATTTAGGATGAACTAAGGTTAGTTTTTGATGAATATGATGTTGTGGAATCATATTAAAGCTCGTGTGATGGTTGAAACTATATGGAAATAGTTAACCCTAAATTGTTCAAAGTTAGGGTTTTGGTAGAAAAGTTGAATTTAGATTGATTTTGATGTGGAAATGATTGTGAAAGCTTGGAGATGATGTTTAAGTGTTAATTGGACCAATTTGGAAACTTGGAAAGTTATAAGGATGATTTCGGCAATTTGTAAGAATTAGGGGAAATTATGGAAAAGTTTCCATAAATTTTGAAATGTTGAAAGTATGATTTTACAAGCTTTAAAACGTCATTTGGACTATTTTGGAAGTGTGTAAAAGAATAGAGACCAATTCGGAAATTTTGAAAATATTGGGGACCAATTCGACAATTTGGAATAATTTAAGGACTAAAGTGAAAATTTATTTTTAAGGAAGCATTATGCTGGAATTAAGGTTAGAATGAGTTATAAATCATTCTTCGAATAAAGGTTGGAAGAAATACAAAGTATTGATTATGAAATGACTTATGTTATGAAACTAATATTTGGAAAATATTATGGTGTTTATAGGAAAATTATTCCTATATTGTTTATATGTTCGTAAGATACTAACATATAATTTGGAGTATACTTATGGTATTTTTAATACACATGTAGACTGTGAACAAAATCAAGATCGAATTAACAATCGAGGAAAGGAACGAGACCAAAGTTGAACTTAGTAAGGCTAGTTGGATATTGAAAAAGTATAAAGTGTCAAGGTGAGTGCATTTTTATGCATGGAAAATTTTATAGTTATCATTTGGAAGACTTGTGAGAAGTCTACCTTATTAATAACTGCTTGATAATTATATCATGAATTTATATTTGACATGTTGTGAATTGTCAAAGGTAGAAGTATTACATGCATTGATCACATGTAATTTAATTTTAATATGTTTATGATATATTTAGGGTATGAACTGCCCAGTATTTATTTATATTGCCATGGATGAATCGAATATGGAATTGGAAAGTATGCCCAAATAAGTAATTGAGGTTTAGAGTATAGTTGGCATGCCATAGAGTCCAGCGGTTTAGCACTTCGGTGCGGTTTGTTAACACTTAGGTGTGGTTCCTTAGCACTTATGTGCAGTCTCTTAGCACTTCAGTGCGGTTTATTAGCACTTTGATGCGGTTTTTGACTCGTGTACTCAAGTCTTCAAACTACGTTGGGCAATAATCTGTTTGATAATAAATGGTTAATAAATTAGAGAGTAGGTAAACTCTCGGATACATGCAAGGTTATTAATAGGATTTATGAATCCGGAGTATATTATGTTAATATTTGATTAACATAAGGAAATAATGAAAATCAAACTGCATGTTCATTATATTATTGTTATAATTCAAGCTTGTTGATTTATATTAAACAATTACAATGCCTCACTAAGTATATACTTAACGTGTGATGGTTTTTCACTCGTAGGTAGTAATCTCGGTCAGGAGTAAAGAGTATCAGCATCATCATCCAGAGGGAAAATAGTTACATCGATAATTTACATCTTTAATGTATTTTGATTATCTCTAGTTGGCATGTATAAAATATTAGTAGCTCACTTTAACTAGTCTAGATATGGTCTGTAATATTAATATCTAGATAAATGGTTATTTTATAATGTGGTTTATATTAGTCTAATGAAATTACTAGTAATGGTAATCAAGTAAAATTATAAATTCGATTTTTAGAGTAATTAAGATCATTTTTAATTTAGACAGTTTACTTAATTAAAATGTGTACTTATAAACTGTCAAGTTGTTGTCTGAAAACGAAAGTTATTTGACGGATTTAAAATTTGAAATTGGTTTTACGTGATAAAAATGAAATTTTCGAAAATTACTATTTTGACATTTTAACGTTTGTTTGGACGATTAGAACTTCCTTCTCTGGAAGCAACAGGTGATACTCACCGTTCGTGGTCTTGGCCTGGAGGAGTTCTTGGACCCAGACACTCTGAAGCCTACTAAGATCCTTCAACGTGCAACTGGAGAACGGTTCGTGAATCCAGAGTATACACAGTTCGTGAAACAGGGCAGCTCTCTCGCGTCGTGGCTTTTGTCTACAGTTAGCTCAGACATTCTTCCTCAACTGGTAGGAGCAGAAATGTCTGCTAAAATCTGGAGTGTGATCTCTGGTCTTTTTTCGAAGCTGTCCACCACGAAGGTGATGCATCTTCTTTGCAAACTCCGCTCGATGAAGAAAGAAATGATGCGTATGAGGGAGTATACTGTCAAGATCAAAGAGATTTGTGACCTGTTATCTCTGTCAGGTCACAAAATTTCAGAAGTAGAGCATATCGCTACGATTCTCAACGGCCTACCTCTTGAGTTTACGCCGTTTGTAGCTGTAATTACTGCAAGCAGAGAGCCGTTTTCACTCGATAGTGCTGTCTCGGTGCTGGTAGATGCTGAGTCAAGGCTTATGGATCATCTTGAAGTGCCGGTCGGGATTAATTTGTCTCATTATCAGAATGTTGAGTCCTATTACTACCAGGTTAGTGAGACGTCAAATTCGGTAAGTAGGCCAGAGCACTTCCGATCTTACACTGGGCCAGACCGTGGAAGAGGTGGCAGAGCTGGTGCTAACCGTGGTGGTCGCTCTCGTGGACGGCCTCGGCCACAGTGCCAGCTTTGTGGCAAGCTTGGCCATTGGTGGATACTTGCTGGCATCGTTTTGATGAAAGTTTCAAAGGTGTTACGTCGCAGCACTCTCGAATGTCTGATGCGCCACAGGCAAACACATATCATTACCACTCTGATTCCTTCGAGCAGGGCTATGAGCCCTTTGTGAGCTCTTCTAGAGGGTCTTCCAGCACTCTAGACAACTCTCAAGCTGCTGAGGTTGTGCAAGTAAACTCTCTAACAACGTCTAATGCTGGGTTCAGCTCGACCTGGTGGTTCTCTGATTTCGGTGCGACACATCACGTTACCAAATGTAAGTCTAATATGAGTACTGTTATAACTTACAGAGGTCAGGGTAAGGTTCATTTGGGAGATAATATTGTTGTTTCAATTGAACATGTTGGGCATTCTATTATACCTGCGTCCAGTCGTAATCTGGTTGTTGATAGGTTATTGCATGTGCCTAATATTTCTCGAAATTTATTGTCTGTTTCTAAGTTTGCGTCTGATAATAAGGTATTCTTTGAGTGTCACTCCTCTGACTGTTGTGTGAAGGATGAAAGTGCAGGGGAGGTGCTGTTGCGTGGCACACAAGAGGGTGGTTTATACAGTTTTTCAGTTTCAAGTCATGTTGCAGTTCATCACACACGTTGAATAAAGACGCTTCAGGGTATTGATTATGGCATCAAAGGCTCGGGCATCCATCACTAGAAATTCTCAGTTCAGTCGTAAATAAGAAATTGTTCCTTGATAGAAAAGGTGTTTGTGAAGCATGTCAAATGGGGAAGGCACATTCCTTACCTTTTCAGTCTTCAGCTATTGTATATGCAGTTCCGTTTGAGCTGGTCGAAATGGATGTATGGGGACCAGCCCCTATAATTTCTGGTGGTTTTTCTTATTACATATCCTTTGTAGATATGTGTACTCGAAACTGTTGGACTTACTAAGGAATAAAAGTGAAGTTTCCATTGTCTTTGATGTTTTTGTTGCTTTAGTTAAAACTCAATTTTCGTCTACTATTAAGGCTGTACAAACCGATGGTGGTGGTGAGTTTCAAGCTTTAGTGGGCAAGCTGTCTTCGTTGGGCATTCAACATCGTGTCACTTGCCCGTATACCTAGCAACAGAATGGTGTGGTCGAAAGGAAACATCGTCAGATTGTGGAGACTGCTTTGTGCCTTCTAGCTCAAGCTGCGGTTCCTCTTAAATACTGGTCGCATGCTGTTTTGAGTGCAACTTACATTATCAATCGCCTCCCGTCTCGTGTGCTTGGAAATATTTCTCCATATGAGAAGCTGACTGGAAAAAGGCCAGAGTATGAGTTTCTTCGAGTGTTCGGGTGTGCTTGCTATCCATATCTACGGCCATACAACAAACACAAGCTGGAATTTAGGTCTCGTCAATGTGTATTTTTGGGATATTCGCCTAAACACTATGGATATCAGTGTTTAGACACTCGAGGTCGTGTTTATATTACTCGCCATGTTAAATTTGATAAGTGTCTTTTTTTCGTTTGCAACACCTTCGTCCATGGGCAAAGATTCCCCTCAAGGCAGCTTCAAATCTGCTCCAGTTCCTATTTTTCTAGTGTCTTCAGATCGAGCTGCTCATGCAGAACATGTCCAACAAGGTTCTGAGGCTGTCTGAAAGCATACGATGCAAGAAGATATGGGGCCACTACTTGCTGGTGCGCCACAGCAGTCCAGTATAGAAGAATCAGTTCCATCTAGCTTCTCTGACCCTTGTGAACCTGACTTTGGGTCTGCTGATTTGAGCAACGATGGTGCTGCACCACCAGCTTCTCACGGCCTTGATTTATCTACTCATGATACTTCGAGAATAGATGTTCATGTTCCTAGCATGCCACCCTCAGCCGAGTCTCTTGCTGCCATACCATCCTTGACAGTACCCACAACAAATGCTTTGGGAACACATTCGATGGTGACTCGTAGTAAACGAGGAATTTTTAAACCCAAAGTATTTTTGGCAAACTGTGATGTAGTACCTAGAACTATTTATGAAGCCATGGAAAAGACAGATTGGAGAGATGCCATGATGGCTGAGTACTCAGCATTGCTAGCTAATGGGACTTGGGAGTTGTTCGATATACCAAAAGAACGTAAGGTCATTGGGTGCAAGTGGTTGTTCAAAGTAAAGCGTAATGCGGATGGATCTTTGAATCGCTATAAGGCAAGACTTGTGGCGAAGGGATATTCTCAAGTTCCCGGGCATGATTTTACGGATACGTTTAGCCTCGTAGTCAAGTCTCTCACTATTAATGTGCTCATATCTCTTGCTGTATCGAATAAGTGGGTGATCTATCAAGTTGATATTAACAACGCCTTCTTGAAAGGAGATCTTCCAGAGGAAGTGTTTATGCAACAACCACCCGGTTTCGAACAAAAGAGTTTGGCTGGTGCTCCTCTTGTGTGCAAGCTAGTAAAGGCCTTGTACGGCTTACGTCAAGCACCAAAGCAGTGGTTCATCAAGTTGAAGAGTTTTCTGCTTACTCTTCAGTTTCGATGCTTGCTTGCTGACACATCGTTGTTTGTCTACAAACAGCAAGACGTAATTACTTATGTTGTTGTTTATGTAGACGGCATTTTAATCACTGGCAGTTCTGCAAGACACACGGAGCAAGTTAAGCAACAACTTCATGATCGGTTTTCTCTAAAAGATCTTGGTGTGTTACGATACTTCTTGGGCATTGAAGCTTTGACAACTTCTAATGGAATATTTCTCAACCGGTAGAAGTATATTTCCGAGTTGCTGATGCGAACTCAAATGAGTGATGCAAAACCAGTTGAAACGCCCATGGTCGTGTCACCAAAGCTGAGCAAATGTGATGGTGAGTTGTTTCCCGACGTTACAAAATTTCGCAGCATAGTAAGAGCATTATTATATATCTGCCACACTCGTCCAGATATTGCATATGCAGTTAATAAAGTTGCACAGTATATGCAAAATTCTACCTTTCCTCATTGGAATGCTGTCAAAAGAATTTTAAGGTGTTTAAAGGGAACGATCAGCTTTGGATTGTGGTTTTCTGCACAACAAAGTTCTAGTCTTAATGTTGCAGCTTTTTTTGATGCGGATTGGAGAAGTGATGAAGATGATAGCCGATCTATTTCGGGCCATTGTGTATATTATGGTGGTCATCTTATTTCTTGGAGCTCGAAAAAACAGCGTTCCGTTTCTAGATCTACTGCGGAAGCTGAGCATAGAAGTCTTGCCGATGCAACTGCCGAGATTATGTGGGTGCAAAATTTGTAAAACTGAATCAAATTAAAATTTCATGTATACAATTGTAAAAAAAAATAAAGTTTGTGTGTACATTTTCACATTTAACAAAAGTATTAAGTATAGTTTTATGATTTATTGCAATTTAAATCAACAAAACTACTTCAAAACTATAACTTTATTTATTATCCGTGTTAAGTTCAAATATTATGATTTGAATCTCTATTTGTTATTCATAAAATTAAAGCATATTCAAATTATTGATATCTTATAAAAAAAATTTACAATGTGAGTCCAACACCGCAGAACGCTATTAATGATGAACATCGTTGAACACCATTAAATTAATTAATAAACATTAAAAAATTTAAAGACTCAACATACAATTGATAATTATTTAAAATAAAAATTTAATTAAATTATTTTTCATATATATTATATTTTTTATTTTTAAATAATTAGATCAAATACTAATCCCTAAATTAATTGGATTATTCAGCACGAACCGACATTCTAAAATACTTCATAGTTATTCAGCAGCAAAGGCTTTAGGAAAGGATATCCTTAAGCTTATTGTTGCTCCTAGGGATTTAGCGGTCGCATATAATATAATTGATCGAGTTTTAATTGGGGAGAGTTGGACCGGACAATTTTCGATTAAGAATAAATCGGGAAAGATAAATTCTGCAGCAGCCGCCGGATTTGCTGCATGAACGGCGGTCAGGCTCGAACGCTGGTCAGGCTGCAATAAGAATAGAGGCACGGCGACGACATCTAAAATTACAATGAGGAGAAAAAGATTTATGAATTTTTAATTTAAGGGTTGGTATTTGATCCAATCATTTGAACATAAAGATTAAAAATAGAATATATATATAAAAAATAATTTAATTAAAATTTTATTTTAAATCATTATTAATTGTATGTTGAGTCCTTAAAATTTTTAATTTTTATTAATTAATTTAATGACGTTCAGCAGTATTTAACGTTAATAGTGTTCAACGGTGTTCGACGCATGCGGTAAACTTATCCTATCTTATAATCAAAATATCAATATTCACTCTTAATTTACCATAGCCAATATAAAAAGTGTATGAATCAAAATACACATAAATCTAAATTATCTATTATCATCCCTAATTATAATAAAAATAATCAAAATCAATAAAAAATTAATTAGTTTAACTACACTATATCGATAAATAAAATTAAATTTAGACCAATTATTATAATAGTTTTGAACTAAACTCACACATGATATTATTTGAACATGACACTTTCAAAATTTTATTTTTGTTGTTAATCCAAGATCTCATCTACTTATTTTTTTCACGATAGTTGAATAGAATGAGTCTATCATGCTCGGCGAACACCGCTGAACACAATTAAATTAATTAATAAAGATTAAAAATTTCAAAGACTCAACATATAATTATAAATTATTTAAAATAAAATTTTAATTAAATTATTTTTTAAATTGACTAAGGTTGATATTTGATCCAATTATTTAAAAAATAAAAAATATAATATATACGAAAATAATTTAATTAAAATCTTATTTTAAATAATTTATCATTATATGTTAAGTCCTTGAGTTTTTTAAATTTTTATTAATCAATTTAATAGTGTTCAACGATGCTCAACGTTAATAATATTTAATAGTGTTGGTCGAGCGTGGTAGAACTTTTTTAATAAATATACAGAGAAAAGTGAACATGTTAATTAAATGTGCAAAATTGTTTAAACTTAATCAAGGTTTTGAGTCTAATATATTAATATTACAACAATATTAAATACCTTTTAAGACAATTCTGTTATATTTGTTATCCTACTCGATTCGACGAGTTTAGTCTCAATTTAAATCGTGAAACCAAGAAATAAAAGATATACCTGATTCAAAAATATATCGGATCGAGGGTATTTTATAGGATTTCAAACGAAAAACGGTTCCCTCAAACGAGGTCAAACCCCCAAAATTATAGTCACCAGATTTACACCAAACCCCGCTGGTGGCCGACAACATGTTCCTCCCTTCACTTGCAAACAAAAATTCTTCCATTTATATATATATATATATATATATATATATATATATATATATATATATATATATAAACAAAAAAAATTATAATTTTATAATTTTTTTAATAGAATTGATGAAATAGATAATTAAAATTAACTCATTATTTTTTTAAATTATAATCTTCGCATCAACTCATCTAATTCGAAAAACGTGTATATATATATACACACTTTCACTCCTCTTGCTCTTCTGTTTGGTTTTGCGTATTTTAATACAAATACGTATAAAATACACACCCTTTCTATGTATTTTAAGTGTAAGAACAAGGAAATAAGAAGTTTTTTTAATTTATATACGGTAATGAACTAGTACAACATTTATGTTCGTGGAACCATGAGCATTAATGCATGGACTCTGCATTTTTTGTATTGGTTTCTTTCGGATAAAATGCAAACCATCTCCGATTCCTGATTTCCTCACCAATCACCCAAAATATATGTCTCTCCATTTGTGCGGGTTTTGGTCGGAAAATGCAAGAGATGGTAAGCAATTTAACTTGCATGCTTAGAAAAGAACAGCAACATTATTACATATTAGACTATTCATACTCTGAATTTGACGATGGAAATTCAGTGTGGAATGCTTAGCATTTCCAGATGCTGGTCTTGCTATGTTCTGCTCTTCTTCGACATAGGCTCTGGCGATGAAGACACGGATGATGATGATGATGCCACTGCCCAGGAATCGTTCGAGCTATCGGAACTAAACGACACATCGATTACACCGTTCGGACTTCTCGGGATGGAGCTAAACCTGCGCTTATTCGATTCGTTGCCTTCGACTCTTGTTGTTTCCGATTCCATTATCAACTCACAGCATTCATTTACCTTGTCCTGGTTCAATACATGAATCGAGAATTAAGGTGAAATTACACATTTAACATTTGAAAAAGCTGAAGATAAAGTATAAACAATACCTTTTCGATTCCCAGGATGCCTAGTAGCTGGTTTTCGTATTCTACTCTAAGACTGGGCTCTACACTCTCCACAACGTGCAGCATTGTAGCAGTGGCCATTACAGAAGGAATGTAGCACATAAACCTAGAATCTGCCGATGAATTTAACAAGAATCGATCTTGATTAACTACATAAAGATTACAGAGTGAATCCAGTTTAAAAAAGGGTGCCAAATTCTAACCTGAAATGACAGAGAGCAGAATCCGGTTGCATCTCCTTAGAAATTCCCAGCAAAAATGGTCCTTTAATCCAAGCCTCCTTGATATGTAATCGAGAAATGAAAGTGGGGTTACAGGGTTCATCTTCCATTGGAGGGAAGAGAGGACCAAAATCTCCATTTTTTGGATAGCTTTGGCCTCGAACACATATCTGCTCTCCTCCACCTAAACAGATCAACACATTCATAGGCCAAATCCGGTGGCAAATGAATTAAATTTAAACAACAGCGAAGTTTGGTAATAAAGGGACGTACTTGTAAATCCAGTAGGAGAGGAACTTGGGTTTCCTCCACTTTGGCTGCAAGAGAAAGACAAGCCACGGCAGCTAGTTGAGTCGTCCATGGCTTCTCGCTTTGTAACCGGAAGCTAAACAAGAATCTGTCAAGATAATTGACTGCAAGAACGGCGGTGAGAGCTGAGAAGGAATAGTGAGCATTGACTTTCAACACCCATTCCACAGCATCCCGGCGAGCCTTGACTAGATTCCCATCGGCTTGAACGGTATTGGAGAGTTGATTCTGCTCTTCCTTGGAAAGTAAAGAGGAAAGTTCATCGTCTTCCCAGAACAAGTCATGTTCTAACAAAACTGGAAAAGGGTTGGATTTATTAACAATCATGTTACTCAAACAAGTTTCTTCTTCATCCTCCCAATTCTCTTCCGAACAATAAAGAGCATCGAAAATAAAGGAAGAGTCTTGATGATTCAAAGCCATTCTGTTCCACCCAAAAAAACAAAACAAAACTTGTTCAGATCTTCGTTTCCATTACAGAACATAGAAGAAGAAGAAGAAAGAGAGGGCTTGAGGCATCTCTGTCGTGAGCAATGGGCAAAGGACGTGTATTTGTCTAGTGAGTTGGCTCAGTTGTGTGGTCTACCGCATCAAGCCATGGGGTACTACTCGGCTTAAGTAAGTAGTCGGAGAAGAAAAGATTTGTTTTTTAAGAGGGAAAATCTGGTGTGTATCGACACACAGACCTGAATCATGGCCCATGCAACGCATTTACTGGACACGTGACATTCTTTGCCTCCAAATCTCTGGACCCCATCAAAACCAACTCATTCCCTTCCGTTGGATTCCTAGATTCAGATTATCAGCCTTGATCGTCTTATTTATAATATCCTATTTATAAATTATCACGTTAAATATAGGAAATCGTTTTCCTTTTTTTGTCCTTATTTATGTTTCCACTAAAAAATAGATTTAGGTTAAAGATTTAAGATTAAGATTTAGAAAATTGATATAAAGCGTATTTTTAGGGTTTAGACCCGCCGATGCATCAATGGGGAGGGACTCTTTATCATGGAAATGGGAAGCCAATCGGATGCTCTCCACTAAGTCCGCTTATAAGGCCTTAGACCCACCAATGCTATCGGATAGGAATATAAATTGGAAGTTGATTTGGTCTCAAAGATTGCCGCAATGGATTCGGGTATTTTTGTGGCTGGTTATGCAACGGGGCTTACTTACTAATGTTGAACGAGAACGGCGACATCTGACCTCGGAGAGACTTTGTCAATTATGTGGTAATGATGACAAGGATATTGATCACATTTTACGTCGTTGACCTAGAGCCTTTTCCACTTGGTCTAGGTTAATCCCTCCAGCAAAGATTGATGATTTTATGTTATGTAATTTGCAGGAATGGCTGGTAGCAAACTTGCGTGCTCCTAATTGTTATGGTGTCAGTGATATTAACTAGAATATACGGTTTGCAGTGATTTGCTGGCAGTTGTGGAAAAGGCATTGTAGCCTGCTATTTGATGTGAATTTTGTAGAAAAGAAATATTTTCTATTGAAATGTAGCCGTCTAACTGAGGAATACGTGGTCATCATTGATAGTGAGATTCGGAGGCAGTTTCCAGTACAAAATGGATGGCAGGGGCCTGAACCGGGTTAGATTAAAGCCAACACCGATGGTGCGGTGCATCCTAGTGATGGCTCGGCTGCTATTGGTGGGGTACTAAGAGATGAGCATGGTGAATGGATCCTGGGCTTCTCTAGAAGCATTGGTGATTGCTCTATTCTGTTTGCCGAGTTATGGGCGATATATGACGCCTTACATCATATTTGGTCTTTTGGGTTTAGAAGAGCCGTGGTGGAATTCGACAATCTTGAGGCTGTGTGTATCCTCCTTGGAAGCTCGGAAGCTTTGTTCGATCATGTACTTGTTTCCTCTATCCGTCAGTTACTCTCTCGCGACTGGGAAATAAGGATTAGACACATTGGGCGTACAGCAAACAGCGTCGCTGATGTTTTGGCTCGCTTATGCCGGGGTGCTCCGTGTCAGAACCATCCATTCTGGGGCTACATCGATGAGGCCATCGATAGAGGAAATGGGGGAGAATGTTTAGGCCATCCCTTATTGTATTGCGACCCTGCCTTGACAAGCCCGTTCAGGACCGAGCAATAGTGGACCGGGCGATGATATGAGCAATCCCTGAGGAGCTACCAAGTCAAGGATGCAAGTTAAGATGCTTTGGGAAGACGATGAAGGCCCTATCCAGAAAGTGTCCTCATTTGGGATGAAGCAACGTCTACTCACGGCATTCCTGGTAAGTTTATTTAGCTCTTTAGGGGGAAGTGGTCTGGTGTCGGGTCTCCACCATCCCCTTCGCCTGGGCTAGCGACCAAGCTTCCTTGGTGTAAGCGACCTACTCCTAGGCCCATGTGGGGCCTAGGTATGCGGGCAGTGGGGCCTAGTGGTTGGCGCACTGTCTCCTTGGGAGAAATACCTAGGGAAGGTTTGGGGCCATAGGGCCCCATATCACGCTCGTGGCTGAAGTACGAGGTTGGAGTGCAGCTATCGCTAGGCCGTGCGAGATTCGAAACTATAAAGCCTTAGCGCATTGTGACCCTGAGAAGGCTAGACCGAGATAACTCCTTGGACAAGGGGGCATGAGAAAGGCTGACTTGTCTGGGTAACACCCATTTCAAGTGTCGCACGGCTTGCCAACCGAGTAAAAGGGGCATGTCCGTGACACGTGGTATCAGAGCGAGAAAACGATGGGACAATGTAGTCATGTGACGGTGGTGTTTGGTTATGACTTTTGAAATAGTGGTGCGTATTTGTTAACCAAACGCTATAGTGTTCATGTGCCAACTTGAACACTGTAAAGCTTTATTCAGTGGTTGTGGTGCGTGGTGACGCCATATGGATGTGTAGCAAAATATGAGTTGGACTATTGTGGGTCAGTTGGTTTCACGCCAAGCGCTCCCACAAGTGGAGTAGGCAGGGTGACTCCTTATGATGCTGATTGATCAAGACCTAGTCAAGGCGCAAAGGTGTCTAATGGTGGGTTTTGGCAAGGTAGTGCCGATGTGTTACATTAGCGCAGTGGCGCGTGTGAATTAGAACACAGTAGTGCTCATTTACTCGTTATAGGTGTAGCATTGTTGTTGGCTGATCGAAACGATGATCGAGTTGAGGCGCAAAGAAGCGCGAGAACTTTTGGTAGACGAGATTGATCTTTGCAAAATAGTGCATGTCCATAATTTGGGACACAAGCAATATTTCTGGTTGCTTTAAAGGCTCGTTGATGGCTGTCTATAGGACATGATGAAGTGTGTATTCCTCGTAGCATTGTGGCACGAATTCTAGCAATATAGGGATACTTACGCACCACTCGAGAGGAGAGTCGTTCCTTATGGTGGCTATCGGTAATAGTGATGCTTATTTTGATACATTGTCTTGTGTCGGTAACCTTTGTTTATTGATGTTTGTTTTGTCTTGTTAGCACAAGGGCTTGTGCAGCCCGAAGCACAAAACATGCTTATTTTTGTTAATCTAACATATTGGTGCTTGTCTTTTCCAGGGTAATGTGATAATTTCTTGATTAATGGAAGTTAATGACAATATTGTTTATCTTGGCACTGTGGTGCTTGGTTGTTGCTTAACTATCTTTTCCAGGTGAAAAGAGAAGTGTGTACAGATGGATATATATTGATTAGATGGATAGTCATGAGTTCGCAGACTAACCCTAAAGGGAAGAGTTGGAGACAGCTTGAGACAGTTCTATAGTTGCTTTATGTTCAGGGGAATCAATACGGTAGAGTCGTGTTCCTCAAGGTTGTAGATTCGCTCATTGATAAAATCAAAGGATTATGATAAAACTCGTTTGTTGTGGGAGTACTTTGGTACAGTGTGATCATCTAAAGGTGCAGGACAAGACTCTTAAGACCTCGAACTATTTAATGAAGTGGTCAAAGGATCGCGACGATCGTTGTATGCTGGATGGAGTGGCCTCTCTCGAAACATAATAGAGTAAAAGGGAGTGTCGAGTTATTGGTATGCTCCCTTCTGTTGATGTGGACTCTTTTAGCGGTAGACACACCATGGGTTCTCGAGGGAAAAATCCGTTACATTGTCAAATAAAATCAAGGAGCCTAAGGGGAATGCTTCCCATAGCTAATAATTTGTCCGTAAATGGCAATTTTCTCAAGACACATTGGGTCTTAAGGTAAAAAGGAATGTGTTGCGATGTGGTAGTTTGGAACAGATTCTTCGGCAATAGATTGCAAATATGGGATGAAAAAGGTTGTGCGAGTCAATACAGTTTTATCTTGGATAGAAAAAACTCATTTTGGCACGAAAATCTTCATTTGATGGGGATGCTGGCTATGATAAGGCAAATGCTATTTGTAAAGCTACCCGTTTTGGTGAGAAACACAAGGGTGGTACAACTTGGTAATGTGGGTGTATCTGGGAAAAGCTCTCCTTAGAAGTTCATTCACAAGCAGAGCCAAAAGAGTGAGCGTGGGACAGACAAGCTCGAGGGGTATGTGGTGATGGTTCAAGTACAATTCAGATTTCACCCAAGTGTTACAAAATCCCTAATTTGGGTAGTGGTGATATGGGCTACTACCGACAAGCTATTTGGTGGGGCAAGCTAATAAAGCCATGGCTTAGGTCAAAACTGATGTATGGACCAAGAGATTGGAAGCAAAACCTGGTTACCATGGATATGTCAGTGTTACCCAAAAAGAGAAATGTGGTGGTCAAGGAGTTTATAAAGCACCTCATAGAGTTTGGCAATACGGAGCGTGAATTGCAGTGGGGGACGTACTGGAAAGTCCCATGGAACTTGTAAGGTACATTTCATTTTATTGTTATGTAATTGAACTAACCAATGTCGTGGTCAATTTTCTATTTGTGTGTGTTATGAAGGCAGGTATTCCTATTAATTCCTTGAGGGATATGGGGCAATCGATTAAATAACCCGACAGTTTGAAGGTTTGGCAGGTGTCAAAAGCCCTGGTTGTATGCAATAGAGATAAATGTCAGCTTCATGTAACAAAGAATGACACGGTACAAATATCACACCCGTGTGTAAAAGATGATGTCTGTGCAGGCACCATGATTCCGTGTATGTCGACAGAAATGGTGACAAACGCGAAAACGTGGAACGAGTATTACCCCAGAGAGGGAACACACCCAGGTGCTGAGAATCGACACATGGTGGTGGGTCGATAGACCCTAGTCGGTTCGAGGAACTTGAGGCCGTAGTGGCTGCCATGAGAGCTATTTCATCAAATGATCGGCTTTGAGCAATAGAGGAAACACAGCAAGAGTTGACCCAAGCTATCAAAGATTTTGGTAATGAAGGCAAAGAAGCATTAAGTCATATGAAGTTCGAACTAGATGAGATCAAGACTCAGGTTAACTTGATACAAATAGCTATGGGCAATTCAATGATAGCAGATAAGGGCCCGAGGATTAGGGTTTTAGAACTTTAGCGGTATGAAGGGAACAGAGATGCTAAGGAGCTTGAAAATTTCTTGTTCGACGTCGAGCATTATTTTCGGTATACGCATACTAAAACAGATGAAGACAAGGTCTCGATGTATCTAATAGGGGACGCCAAGTTGTGGTGGCGGTCCAAGTTTATTAATGGTGTTTGTTCTATCAAGATATGGAAAGAGCTGAAGGAAGAGTTAATGAGCTCCTTCTTTCTCGAAAATGTAGAATATAATGCTTAGAAGAAGCTAAGGGATTTAGCGAATACAGGTTCTATTCGAGATTATGTAAGAGAATAAAGAGGTCTTGATCATACATGAGAATACTTTACTGACTAGATGTCGTGGGCATATGGGGAAGAGTTTGGTATCCTGCGGAAACCTAAGTCACACGTATAGGGAACAAGTGAGACATCATTTTGAAGTCCACAATACGAGACTAATGTTGATATGATGTTTGTGGGGTGCTGATACAGGTTCTTTTGCTAGCGTGATAACAATATGAACTTTTTTTAATAAGTGGATAATGGGGAAGACATCAGTAGATGGGGGAAACTAACTTACCCATAGAATATAGGCGATGTGTGCCAAGAGATCAAATGTGTACTTTTGTGCTTGATCAACAGTTCTGTCTGTTACAAAGGGAGTGAAGGAGAAACGAAATAAGGGGGCAACTTGATTGGCTATTACAAGGGCCATAGGAGACAATTGAAAAGTTATAGTGAGGGCATATGACCATCTACTTGCTACTGGAACAAGGCAAGGTTGTTCGAGAGAATATTAGTGTGCATTCACTTGGCAAATGGTGCAGGTATAATTGGGTGAGAAGAAAACCTCACGAGTAGATGATATTAGCTTGTCGTAGAGACTGCGTTCTCAAATAGTCAAAACACCAGAGGGATACATACAAAGGCATACCATGATTGGTGGTAGCATAAGGCAATGTGTGCCAACCAGGTATCATACGAGACTTGTGTGAATATGTTTTCATTGATAAAATTACTTGTATATCTTATAATACATGATGTATTGAGGAGAACAAAAGGCAAGTACAATTCTATACGGTGTTGGCAACTAGAGATCATCTTTGCATTATTAAGCAACCAAGTGCAACACGAGCATGTACTGGAAAACTTGGGTTAATATTGATGATATATGTATGGTGACACATTCAGTACTTTGGAGGTCTTGGTACGAGATGAGGCAAAGTTGGCGAAGATGCTTAAAGCTGAGGAGCAAGCCATTGAGTGACGAGTCATAACACGTTTGCTCATGGCCAGGTATGTTACTTTTGTATTTGTGTAGGTTAATGGGCAGATCGTGGAGCACAAAGAAACTGCAAGCCACTTGTTCAAGTGGATCA
Source organism: Hibiscus mutabilis (assembly GCA_019671005.1). Lineage (NCBI taxonomy): Eukaryota > Viridiplantae > Streptophyta > Magnoliopsida > Malvales > Malvaceae > Hibiscus > Hibiscus mutabilis. Next base: position 7,324,244 of record CM033742.1, read on the forward strand.
ATGGTTCGTTACTTGTCTTTTGCTCGAGCCACAATCGGAGTAAAAGTGGGGGAGCATGAATCTAAAACTCAACATGAAAGAAGTGGAACTGGGTCATAATGAGTTTGTGGTCAGTCTAGACGGTTACAGATGTGCAACATAGTTAAAAGATAGATAGAAAGAACCCATGATCGAGGCTTGAATGATCAAATGGCGGGACAAGAAAAATATATCAAATCGAGCACGAATCGAAGATGTGCTGCCACAGATGTCCATATCGGCTCAACAAGTGATGAAGAACTGGTGTCAACATCAATGAGAACCATCCCTTCTTGGACTACATCGATCATGCATCGATAGAGAAAGTGGGGGAGAATGTCAGAACCATCCCTTCAGGGGCTACATCAATGAGGCCATCGATAGAGGAAGTGGGGGAGAATGTCAAGGCCATCCCTTATTGTATTGCGACCCTGCCTTGACAAGCCCGTTCAGGACCGAGCAATAGTGGACCGAGCGATGATATGAGCAATCCCTGAGGAGTTACCAAGTCAAGGATGCAAGTTAAGATGCTTTAGGAAGACGATGAAGTCCCTATCCAAAAAGTGTCCTCATTTGGGACGAGGCAACGTCTACTCACGGCATTCCTGGTAAGTTTATTTAGCTCTTTAGGGGGAAGTGGTCTGGTGTCGGGTCTCCACCATCCCCCTCGCCTGGGCTAGCGACCGAGCTTTCTTGGTGTAAGCGACTTACTCCTAGTCCTATGTGGGGCCTAGGTGTGCGGGCAGTGGGGCCTAGTGGTTGGCGCACTGTCTCATTGGGAGAAATATCTAGGGACGGTTTGGGGCCATAGGGCCCCATATCGCGCTCTGGCTGAAGTACGAGGTTGGAGTGCAGCTGTCGCTAGGCCCTGCGGGATTCGAAACTCTAAAGCCTTAGCGCATTGTGACTCTGAGAAGGCTAGACCGAGATAACTCCTTGGACAAGGGGCATGAGAAAGGCTGACTTGTTTGGGTAACACCCATTTCAAGTGCCGCACGGCTTGCCAAACGAGTAAAAGGGGCATGTCCGTGACACTCCGGTTGGTGGTATGCTTTTCAACCTGCTGAGGTTGCTACTTCTTTGTTAACTGATCTACGTGGATTAGCATAATTCTTTTGTTTCGGTATTATCAAAAAAAATATATGAGTTATATTTTGATACACAAGCTTGTAAAACAAATTTGCACAACCCTTCTATAAAACTTAAACCTAAATTTCAAACCCTAGCACTCTAAAATCTAAATCTTAAACTCTAAATTCTAACCATAAACCTTAAATTCTACACCCTTCAGACTAAACCCCTAAACCATAACCTAAAATCTTAAACCTTAAAATTGAAAGACTTGTGTATCAAAATATTTTTCTTAATATAAATTTACATGTAACTTTTTTACGACCAATAATTTAATAATTGAATTTATCAATATAATATATATGTATAATTTCGAATCAATTTAATAACTTTATCGTATAAATTGAATATGTATATTTTTATCGGTATATTTTGAATGGTAGAGAGTTTCTTACAATGAAAATTAGTTGGGTTATATTTGATACAAAATATGTATAAAAAAATTTTCACACTCATTCTTTAAAATTTAAATCTTTAACCCTAAATATTAACTTTTAAATAATAAATTTTAAATTTTAAACCATACAACATAAACTACTAAGCCCTAAACTAACTCTCTAAATCTTAAAATTAGTAAGCTTGTGTAAACTTTTTACACAATTTGTGTATCAAGAATTTTCTCAAATTAGTTACATATGTTTTATTTAACATTTTTTTGTGCATTATGATTTATATGAATTGAAAATAAAATATAAGGGTGCGTTTGTTTATAGAAAATATATGTCGTTTTTATTTTCATTTTCTTGGGAAATAAAAAATGTTAAAGAAAACATGTTTGGTTGTAAAATTATAAAACAGTTTATAGAAAATGAAAATAAAAAAAATGAGTGAAAATTTGAAAATATAAAAAAGATGTTTTAACTACTTTTATTAAAAACATTTTAGAAAGTTAGAAAATATGAAAATAAGGGTTTTGTAATTTTAACCTTATTTAATCCGGGTTCGAATTCTTATAATGTCAATTTTTAAATTTTGATTTATTTGATCATATTTTATTTTTATTATAATAATAATAATTTTAATAATAATTTGTTTATTTATATTTTGAAAAAACTATGTACCAAACACATCTTTAATATTTTCAATTTTGAAAACAAATTTACATTTTTATTAACCAAATGTGTTATTTATTTTTTAAAAAAACTGAAAATGAAAATTAATATTTGAAAACAAAAATGGAAAACAGAAATAGAAGATATTTTATAAAACCAAACAAACCCTAATGTTTCATTTATTAAAATTTGTATACAAAATAATAAAAATATGTAAAATTACCTATAATTTTACAAATTTGTAAAATAACTCATTTTTTGGCATAATACATGTCCATTTTATGGTCCATGTTCGGGATTCGTGACTCCCCTCTCAACAATGTTATTGAGATAAATATTTTGATATAACTTTTATAAAAATGTTTTTGGACTTAAACATATTTTAGAAATATTTCAAAGTCCACAAAACTTGAAAAATATGTTTAAAATATTTTGACTTTGTTCCTATACCGAATATATCTTTTAAAGTTAATTTTTAGCTTGTTTTACAAGTTTTTAATGCAGGTTTCGAAACCCCCCAGTGAGGCATTAAGGCCTAGAAACCAAACCTAGAAAACAAGTTTCGAAACCCCTTTCATTGTTTTGAAACCCCTATTTTCAAAACCCCTGTCTGGTTTCTATACCAGTCCCTTGTAACGACTAGTTTTTTCATTTGAAAACTCCCAATGATTTCAAAACCCATGCAATGGTTTCGAAACCCCTAAGCAGGTGAGCATTTAATGCTCGGTTTTAATGGCTTCTAACGGCTCTAAACCAACCCCAACATCTAGTAACGACCAAACTCATTAGAGGGTTTAAAAGAAGTCTTCATGCATCCATAGAAGATAGAGAAACAACTACCAACATTCTTTTTGTAGAGAAATTGTATTTGTGCCAGAATTGTCATATTCTTTGTAGGAAACACTTATGAGCCAAATTGTCAATATTGCTCAAGTGTTTTAGGATTTGGGTGAGTGCTTTAGTGTGCAAACTATTTGCCTTGTGAGGTTTTCTTAAGTTTGCTTATTTGTATTTCCTCTTGGAAAAGAATTGCTCAAAGCTTTGGGGTATAAGCTTTGAGGGAGTGTAAATGTTACTCTTGATCCTTGAGAAATAAAGAAATTCAATAGTGAATTTGAGAAAATCCTTAGTGGGGAGCCAAGGTAGTGGATGTAGACTTTGGTTAGAAAGTCGAACCACTATATATCCTTGTGTCCACTTTTTATTTTCTAATTGCTTACATCATTTTCATCACAAAGCTAATTCACCTCCTCTTGACAACTCAGTTGACGACGTACGCGCCCAACAATTGGTATCAAAACAAGGCTCAATTGAAGGTCTAACCACTGTTGAGACGATCCTAGAGGTGCTCGATCGATCATTCAATTAACGAGCTTTAATGGCTTCCACTTTCGGCCGATACTACATGGAAGATTCTCAACCGGTCAACAAGCCACCATTTTTCAATGGAGCTCACTACTCCTATTGGACGAATAGGATGAAGTTGTTCATCTAAGCAAGTGATCTAGAAGCATGGAATATCAACCTAGATGATTACACTACTCCAACCACAAAGATGAATGCTTGGAGTGATGAAGAGAACAATAGATTCCAAACCAACACCAAGGCCACGCATATCCTCTTTTGTGCACTTGGTCCCGATGAATACAGAAGGGTCTTATCTTGTTCTAATGCCAAAGAGATTTGGGACAAGCTAGAAGTCACTCATGAAGGCACCAACGAAGTAAAAGAGACCAAGATCGCATTTCTTAACCTTGAGTACGAGAACTTCATGATAAACCCAACGAAAGACATCAAAGTTATATCCGATTAATTATCCACCATTGTTAATAGACTCAAAGGCTATGGAGAAGTTATCCTAAAGGATAAGCTAGTTCAAAAGTTAATTTACTCACTTCTAGAATCATGGGAATTTAAGAAGACGATGATCATCAAAGCAAAGAACTTGAAGATGCTCAAGCTTGACGAGCTCATCGGTTCGTTGTTCACCCATGAGTTGATGTCAAAAGAGAGAGTAGAAGAAAAAAAAAGAAGAAAAGAGAAAGAATATTGCATTCAAGACCTCATCGAGTATTCAAAAAGAATCAAGTGAAAAAGAGAGTGAAGATGATGATGAAAATGAAGAGATGGCCAAACTCTTCAAGCAACTCAAACAATTCATGAAGTACGAAAAAAAAGAATCGAGATATGAATCGAGGAAGAAGAATGATCCTATTGCGTGCTTCTAGTGCAAGAAGCCTGAGCATGTCAAAAACGATTGCCCAAGGATAAAGAAGGAGAGATAAAAAAGGTATTCGTGGCTACATAGAGTGACGAGGAAGACTCCAGCAATGATGATGAGGTAGCCAACCTTTGTCTTATAGCCATCCAAGATGAAGAGGTAACTTCTAACTCATCTAATTTAAATTCTTATACTTTTGATGAGTTACAAGAAGCCTATGGCGATTTGGTTTTAGAGTTTGGGGCTTCATTTTTGAAAAACAAAAGTTGATTTCAAAATTAAAATAAAAAATGAATTGCTTTCTAAAACCAATCTCGAACTTGAAGCAAGGTTCAAAGATTTGAACAAAATGATCTTGATTTATAAAACTTGCTTCTAAAAGTTCAAGAGAATAATCAAAGAGAAATTGATGATCTTAAAAAATTGTTTAACAAAAGTTTTCAAAAAAGTGAAAATGAAGGTAACTCCAAAACAAATTTTGTTAAAACAAATTTTTATCAAAGACAATCTAGTTTCCCTAGATTTTTAAAGGGTAAAATGGTTAAGAATATTTGGGGTCCCAAAAGGACTCATTTCTTCTAAAGATAAGGATGCCATTGAAAAATGGATCCTTAAGGGTACTAAATTTTTTGGGACTAATGCCAATGATCCAAAGTAATTTGGATACCAAAATTTTTGTGATTATCTTTTTTTATAGGTGTGCTTGAGCATTGATGAGCAAAGTCTCATGTTGGAAGCTCATGACACACAAAAGAGGAAGGACACTTGAAGAAGGAAGACTTAACATCCTACTTTGGTTCAAGTGATAAATTTAAATTTCATGCAATTGCTTGATCATGTTTTCCATGTCTATTTTTTTAATGATCTAAGCATGTTTTTATGACTCCATGTGGTGCACAATTGCATATAGTTAGGGGGAGTCTCAATTGCATGAGTTACATGTTTTGGCATTTTATGCTTACTTTTATGTCTTTGGCCATTAACTAGAATTTGGTGAAATTCATGCTTTATATGTTTATTTGATGATTTTCTTGAGAAGCATGTACAGCAAAATGTGCAAAATATATATCTAGGATCTTCTCAAGCCTTTTTATGAGCTTAAGACTAAGTTGTAAGGCTTTTTGGGTTGTTCTTGCTGCATATTTTCACCATTTCATGCCTTCGATACTGGTACCACCTATACCGTACCGATACGACATTCAACCAAGGAATCGATACGGTCGATACCATACATGTACGAACAGTCAAAAATGGATTTTTTGTCTCATTTTTGCCATGCCTTGTATGCTTATTGATGTAGTTTCAAATTATGGCATATTTATTGAATTTCTTGTATTTATTTGATTTATTTATTCTTTTGAAATTCAATATATTTCTCGTGAATTGTTGGACTAATAATTTACTTGATGCTTGAGTAAGAGGGAGCCATTTTATCTAAATTCTTTCATTTGTCAATTTTTTTGTCTAACTCTCCATTGTTATCGTGCTTTAAAGTGATTTCAAACTTTGTTTTGAATTATTTTTGATATAACAAAAAGAAAGAGAGATATGTTTGAAAAATTAACTTTGAAAATTAAAAATAGGAGCATTAAATATTTTTTAAAATATTTCTCATTTTCTAAAATTAATTTTCTAAAGGGGAGATTTTCAAAAATAATTTTTTAAGTGGTTTCGTTATATCAAAAAGGGGAGATTGTTGAGATAAATATTTTGATATAACTTTTATGAAAAATGTTTTTGGACTTAAACATATTTCAAAAATATTTTAAAGTCCACAAAACTTGAAAAATATGTTTAAAATATTTTGACTTTGGTCCTATATCGAATATATCTTTTAAAGTCAATTTTAGCCGGTTTTACAAGTTTTTAATGCATGTTTCGAAACCCCAGTGAGGCAGTAAGGCTTGGAAACCAAACCTGAAAACAGGTTTCGAAACCCCTTTCATGGTTTTGAAACCTTTATTTTCAAAACCCCATGCTTGGTTCCTATATCAGGCCCCTGTAACGGCTAGTTTTTTTATTTGAAAACTCACAATGATTTCCAAACCCCTAAGCAGGTGAGCATTTAATGCTCGATTTTAATGGCTTTCAACGGCTCCAAACCAACCCAACGGCTAGTAACGATCACAAGCTTATTAGAGGGTTTACAAGAAGTCTTCAAGCATCCATGGAAGATAGAGAATCAACTACCAACATTCTTTGTATAAAGAAATTGTATTTGTGCCAAAACTGTCACATTCTTTGTAGAAAATACTTGTGAGCTAAATTGTCAACATTGCTCAAGTGTTGTAAGATTTGGGTGAGTGTTTTAGTGTGCAAACTATTCAGCATTGTGATGTTTTCTTAAGTTTACTTATTTGTATTTCCTCTTGGAAAATAGTTGCTCAAAGCTTTGGGGCATAAGCTTTGAGGGAGTGTAAAGGTTACTCTCGATCTTTGAAAAAGAAATTCAATAGTGAATTTGAAAAAATTCTTAATGGGGAGCTAAAGTAGTAGATGAAGACTTTGGTTAGAAAGTCGAACCACTATATATCCTTGTGTCCAATTTTTATTTTCCAAATGCTTCCACCATTTCCATCACAAAACCAATTCACCACAAACTGGCAACTCGGTTGACGAAGTACGAGCCCAATAAATGTCATCTTCAAAGTTCAAACTCAAATTTTTTCCATGAAAGAATAATGCGTCTTATCATTGCACCCAACCATTATTGATAAATAACTGGTGTTTTTGTCCTTATGTATGTACTCTATATATATAATAAAGTTCATAGTTTTTGAAATTATATATAATTGAGACAAAAAAGAGACCAAAAGAAATTATATATATTTGAGAAAAATGACGGGTGAAAAGGTTGGCATGTATACACATTGCCCAAGACATGAAAATTACTTTTTTAATTTAAATTACTGGCATTTCATAAATCAGAGAAAAAAACATATACAGAGGGGATCAAACCTCAAAAAAATCAATAAGTAACTAGGTCAAAAAATCCCAGAGAAACACAAGTATTCAAGGGATGAAAACAACCTTGGCCGAAACCAAAAAACAAAAGTAGAAAACACCATGGAGAGACCACGGGAGAACTTTAACACTAACTGGAGAACCGAAGCAGAGAAGCCAGCAAAACCCTTCTTCGACTGTATGACAGATCGGGGGGCAACCGAAACATAACTCGCAAGGGGAGATACAGCGAGAAACCATCATTTTGTCATCGAACATACATGTGAAGAGGTAACGGATAGAAGGCTGAGAAAGACACAAGAGCCGGCGATTCAAGCGAACAGTCAACTGTCGATGGTAGAAAATAAGATCCTACCAACGTCGAGAGGAGCATAACGACTAAATCGAGCCAGCCGAAACATGCATTCAAGAACCAAAAACAGAGGCAGAAGCCAAAAACGGAGGAAAAAAGGGGAGGAGGGGCCATAAATCGAACCCACGCTCCGTCCAAACCAAACAAGACTCTTAGCACCGAGAACGTCCGATTTTCTCCTTATAGGAACGAGCCCGGACTGAAAATAGGTCGCCGGTGATAGGAGGGTCATAATAAGACCGACCATAAGAGAACCTGAGCTAACGTAAACCGAAAGAAAAGAGACAAAAACCAAAGAAAAAAAATGAGGGAGAATGTTAGGGGGAGAAGGGGAAAAGCCAGCCGTCGTTGGCCGAAAAAATAACTGACCTCAAAACGAGAAGGAGGAAGAAAACCTTGATATATTTTAAAGAGAATGTAGAGATTTTAATTTTAGAGAGAGAAAGAGACACAATTTGCTTGATATTACTGCCTCAAAGTAGTAGTATTTAGATTTTAATAATATAATATCGAAGTTTTATTTAACTATTTATTAACAACTTAAATTTTCAAAATAATATAATAACATAATTCATTTATGGGTAATAAATTAATAAAAAATATGATAAGTTGAATTTTATTTAATTTTTCATATTTAATTTATCAATTAATTTAAATTAGATACAATAAGTATTTATTTTGAGAATGATTTTTTCAATAAAATTTATTTTATTTATATCCCAATTTATAAAGGTCTAATTCACTCCGGTTCATTATTTAACTGTATTTCCCTTAATAATTTATTTGGAGAGGAATAGATTGTGGAGAACAAAAATTTTCTCCTTTTTTCGATGTTCTTTCCTATATTTTAATATTAAAAAATTAAATTTAATTTTAGCTATTAATTTTAAACTCTAAAAAATATAATTTACTTTCAATTTTTTAAATTTCAATTTTAAATATTAATTTTAAACTTTAACCTTAAATCTTAAATTTAAGTTTTAATGCGAAAGACAAAAATAAAAAAGTTTCTATTCGATAGTCGAATATCATTTATGGTAGCTCTGGAAAAAGGGCAAAAGGCTGTCAAACTGTTTTGTGTTTGCAGAGGAAAATTCAAAATAAAAAAAATTTGACAACTGAAAGGGAAACAGAATTTTTATCAGAAAAAGCCATAGTTTACAGTGATAAATAAATAATATTAAATGAGATATTACTATACATATAAATAAAAAAAAGTAGAATAAGCAGCATTAACCATGCAGCCACATTTCTTTATGCCTGGAATAAATTATTGTGGCCTCTCTGTATGACTATATACCTACTCTGGCAACAATTCTATCAAATATCCAAAGACTTCAATGATTTCTCTCTACTTTACTAACTCAATCATGTTTTATTCGATTTAAATTTTAGGCTAAACTATAAAATAAGTATTTAAATTATGTCTTTTTTATAATAAGTACCTAAAGTATTTTTTGTTTGAAATAAGTGCCTAAAGTTTTATTTTGGCTAAAATATGTGCCTAAACTTTCATTTTTGACTTGTTTTAAAGTTAATTTTGACACCAAAAACTTGTTGCGCGTAATAAGTGCTACGCAATTGTGCAAGTATACACGTTGCAAGTTATAGTATAAAAAATATCGTCTCCACAGGGATTGGTGCCACTTCAAGAATCTAGTCTCTTGCACTGTAAAAAGTAAAAGAAAACACAAGTAGAAGATTATAGGAGTTTTAACTAATAACTAATCTAGAAAGCAAATAAGTAAAAAGGCGATGTAATTAAATGAGAGAGATAGGCCAGGTTATCGTGAGTTGAGGTGTGATAGCCGATTGGATCGTCTTGGTAAAAGAGTGCAAGGGCAACTCAGTTGTCGTGGCAACTTGCACAACGGGGTTGCCTTGGCAACTAATTGATGGTTGCCTGGGCGACTAGTTGGGCAACTACTTGGGCGTCTGGGCAGCAACCTTCAAGGTTCGGCAGAGCGTTCTTCAATGGTTTCTTCTTATCCCTAAGTCGAAACTCTAGTTACTTGTGCATGCCTTGATAATACATCCCTGCGTGAATCAAGGGTGAACAACAACCAATCTTGCGCTCCTCTTAGCCGTTGAAATCCTTAACTTATTCCTAAACCAGATTAATCTTCACCATCAATAGATTGAATAAAGATCATATTCATTCGTTTCTTGAATCTAACTCTCCCGATATTAGATAAATAGATGAAGTTACGAGTTCCTCTCTCAATCCACTCGCAAACAATAATAAGAACCAAGAATGAATAAACCTTGAATAGAAAAGTGCAAACTCTTATTACCTAAACAAAATCCAATAGTTTCTCACAACCACAAGACACAATAACCTTAGCCAAATAGATTTAGTTCATGGCTAGGTTCCAAAGAAACACAAGATAAAGAATCCCTACATGAACCTAATTGAACAAGAAAGAAAAAGATGAAGGATGAAGCTTGTCGAAATCCTCATTGCCCTTGATGCTTGTCGAAAATTCTCTCATCTCTCTCCCTTTGGAGTTGACGGCATGACCTCTAATTTATAGGGCTAGGTCAAAGTCCTTCTTTGAGGAGAAAGTTAAGTTGGAACTAAATTATCTTTAAAGAATATAATTCTTTATTATAATTATATTCCTTCTAGAACTTCTCCTATCTTCTTGGAATTTAATTATTCTTTAACCTCTTCATGGAAATCAAACTCCTTTGGGATTTAGCTTTGCTCCACGTCATCTTGGGCTTGTCTAGTCATCAATGTCGACTACCATATCACCTTATTCTTTGTCGACAATTGCCCTGGCAACTGGCTCGGCGTCTCCTTCATGCATTGCCCTGGAAACTAGCTCGGCATCTCCTTCATGCATTGCCCTAGCAACTAGCTCTAGCCTTGCTTTGGCAAGTGATCCTACACATACAAACAAAACACACCAAAGCAGCATCTTTTCCCACAAAAACAACCAAGTTATGCAATCAAGCTCAACGATGGAAGGAAACATGGATTAATACATGAATGACTAATTATGTAACTAATATGAGCCTAAGTCTAACAATAATATGAGTAAAAAGGGTAAGAAAAATAGTACTTTTGAACACTTATCACACCCCCAAACCTGAACTATTGTTTGTCCTCAAGCAATGCAAACTAATAATTACCTGCCAAGACTTCAATTTTCACAAACTTAGCTTTGAACTTGATTTCAATTCTTAGAATCGGGGCACAAAGTATGATTGGCTTTTTATTTTTCGAAAAACTTAGGAGTTACTCGGAATCAAACTATAATGCTTGTGAGTGTGTGCGGAGTTGTGTGCAAGTTGATTTTTTGGATTCTATGCAAACAAAAGGTTTTCAAATTACTTCATTGGGTTCTTTTAACATGTTTTAACTAGAGCCAGTTTTGGGCACCTCTAGTGTTTTGTTTGTAGTTTTCTTAATTTAATTAATTTATTCGACTAGAGCCGGTTTCGGGCACCTCTAGCGATCAATTTTTTTTAGCACATACTAGAGCCGGTTTCGGGCACCTTTAGCGATCAATTTTTTAGCACATGCTAGAGCCAATTTCGGGCACCTCTAGCACTCATCCAATTTTTATTCTAATCCCCCAATTTGTTTAATTATCAACCTAATTTCACTAGAATTCCTTAAATCAATCAAACCACAACAGTGTTTCATCAAATTTAGCATCATAGTAAAATTCTAAGTTTTTCCATGGTTATCCTAGAATAAAAATTATATCAATTAAGTGCATTGGTAAAGTCATCATCGGATATTCATCAAATCTAGGCAATTCTTGTTCCAACTAAAGGCATGGCAAGCAATTTATGTATCCTAAATGCAATACTTAAGATAAATGCAACTAAACATGGTAACTACTAATAACAATCCCCCCTAAACTCGAGTGAGGCATTGTCCTCAATGCATGCATTAGAGAAAAATAAAAATAACGAAAAATAAAATGCAAACGATGACTTACTCCGAGAGTTCGTCGTCGTGGATGATTAGTTTCCTTTTGGTCGGTGCCTTGATTCTCTTGCTTGAACGCGATGTTTGTTTTCTTGTTGCCGATGGTGGAATCGATCCTCGTACGGGGTTGTCCTCATCGTCCTCTTCATCAATGTCATTGGCTTTTCGCTTGGAAGATTTAATTGGTGCGGTCTTTTTTAGTGCAATAGAGGACTCGTCTGAATCTGAAAAATCAGACAATGATTCCGCACGAGTTGATTCGGGCATAGGTGCTTTACCTTTGGCTTTTGCAGTGGTTGCCGGGATGTCTTTAGCTTTGGTTATCGTGGCATCTTCAGGGTTGGTTGCCGTGGCATCTGGTTGTGTAGGCACGATGTAGGTTGCCACGGCATCATCTATTGTGGTTGTCGTGGTGACTGCTTCATTGGTTGTCGGGGCAAGGATCTCGACAGGAAAGATTGGGAACGGCACGCTACTGTTCGGGTACTTTTCTAGGATGACTTGGGTGATGGCACTGTTGTGCTCCTTCATGTACCGCATGAACATTAGTTGCCGGTCTTCAATTTGCCTTAGGTGGCTCGCCAATGGTTGTAAGAGTGATTCAAAGTGTCCCGGGGTTGATGGCCGAGTTGCCCGGGCGTTAGGTGCTTGGGCATTAGGGATTGCCGGGGCGGCAAGAGTTGCTGCGGCAATTGGAGGCCTTGAGGATTTTTCTGGTGCCTCTCCCATTAGCTTTCAAATTTGTGCTTGATTCCAACCGGACTTTGGTAGGGCCTTTTCATCGGTGGACTCACTTGGGACATGCATCTCTGTCGTTCCAATGAGTTCCCGGTAGAGTGAGTTCTTGAAGTACCTTGTCAAGTTGCTTGGGCGTGATTTGATCAACAAAGGCTTGATGCTCGTCCTTCTCAATGTAGAGCCCGTAAAAGGTGTTGACATTTTAGGGGCTTATGAGTATGGCCTTGTCACGAACAAAAACATAAGGATTATCTGGGTTAGGTGAGTGAGCATAGAATTCTCTTACCCATGAGATGTTACCCGGTTCCGATTGATGGCAAAAGATTTGCCACTTTTGATGTGCAATCTTCTCGAAGATGAATGGTTCAAGGCCGAAATCTTTATGAGAGTTGGAGTATTCAAAGCCTTGTTCTTCGTAAATCTTTCGGCTTTCAAACTTGGAGTGAAATCTTTCTTGAACCACCGGTGTAGCAAACTTCTTGTATCTTGGTTCTTTAGAGGAACTTGGATGAACCAAAAATTTAATTTTGGATGCCATGGATGATCTTGGTTGTTAGTTTTGTAAAAACAAAGAAAAGAAAATAAAAGAAACTAAAGAGTTGCAAGATGAAAAGTAGGAATAGGTTTCTTGGAAGTTAAGGGTGATGGGTTATATAGAAAAGATATGTAGTAAATATGGTGGGTGTGATTAATTTTGGATAGAAAATAAAGAGGGTTTTGGTTTAGGGGAAGGGTGACGGCAAGGGGGTTTAATTAGGGTAAGTTTGAGGCTTTATATAAGCCTTAGATTCTGCCCATTAATTTCCTTGTTGAAGATGTTTTCCTTCTTGGATCAAAATTCCTCTTTATCTTGAACTCTTTTCCTACAATTCAAAGACAAATCAAATAAGTATTAAAATTAAAGATAAACTAATAAAAGAAAATAAATAAAGATGTGTAAAGAGATTCTTAAACTTAAAAAGATAAAAAAGAAAATAAATCTATCCTAAAAATATAATAATAAATGAAAGAAATAATTAGTTCGAAAATAAAAAAAGCAATAAAATAAAAAAAATTATCAAAAATAATAAAAATAAAAAATAAAAAATAAAAATAAAATATCGAAAGGAGAGCATGCTTATACATCTCCTAAGGTGACCACTTCTTTGTTACGTTCCACATGGGCACCGTTGTAGTGCTCCAATCTTTGTCCATTAACTTTGAATTCATGTTTGTCAGTGATGGACTTGATTATCACGACACCATGGGAGAATGGTTTGACAACTTCGAATGGTCCCGACCATCTTGATTTCAGTTTTCCCGAGAAAAGTTTTAGCCGAGAATTGAATAAGAGAACTAGTTGCCCTGGCGTGAATTGTTGCGACAATAGTTTTTTGTCATGCCATTGCTTTGTTTTCTCCTTGTAGATTTGTGCATTGTTATAGGCGAGTGCACGAAATTCTTCTATCTCGTTGAGGTCCAACAAACACTTTTGTCCGGCACTTTCCCAATCCATATTCACGGTCTTGATTGCCCAATATGCCTTGTGTTCATTTTCCACCGGTAGATGGCATGTTTTGCCATAGACAAGTCGGAAGGGGGTCATACCTAAGGGTGTTTTGAATGCAGCGCGATATGCCCAAAGCGCGTCATCTAGTCTTAATGACCAATCCTTCCTAGAGGGATTTACAACTTTCTCGAGTATACCCTTCAATTCCCGGTTGAAAATTTCTGCTTGCCCGTTGGTTTGTGGGTGATATGCCGTGGTAATCTTGTGTGATACGCCGAAGCATTGCAACATCTTGGCAATAAGTCTGTTGTCAAAATGCTTGCCTTCGTCACTGAAAATTGCTATCGGCATCCCAAACCGTGTAAATATGTTTTTCTGCAAGAATCATTGCACGGTCTTTGAATCGTTGTTGGGAACTACAGCTGCCTCAACCCATTTAGACACGTAGTCGACGACAAGTAGAATGTAGAGGTTGCCGAATGAAGATGGAAAAGGTCTCATAAAATCGATCCCCCATACATCGAACAATTCCACCTCGATTATGTTCTGGAGCGGCATCTCATGTCGTCTAGAGATATTGCCCGTCCTCTGGCAACGATCACATTGCTTGTAAAAGTCTTGGGCATCTTTGTACAATATTGGCCAACACAAACCGGATTGCGAAACTTTGGCCGCGGTACGAGTTCCTCCAAAATGTCCTCCATAGGGTGAAGAATGGCATTGCCGGAGTACATTCTGTTGCTCTTCTTCAGGGACACATCGGCGTATAACCTGATCTGCACATTGTTTAAACAAAAGAGGCTCGTCCCAAAAGTAATGCTTAGCATCATGGCGGAACCGCTTCTTCCCTTGGTGAGTAAGGCCATAAGGTAAAATACCACAAACAAGGAAATTAACTAAATCCTCGTACCAGGGTATTGCCGAGGCATGTGCTGCCGTGGCGACTGCTCCCAAAATTGCCGAGGCGTGCGCGTCAAGGGCTTCTGCGGCGTCGAGAGTTACCGAGGTGTGCGCGTCCATGGCTGCCGAGGCATGCGCGTCAAAGGCTGTTGCAGCGTCGAGAGTTGTCGAGACGTCGAGGGTTACCGAGGCATGCGCGTCCATGGTTGCCGAGGCAACTAAAAGTTGTTCATCCGAGAATGCATCGCATATCTCTAGATCTGCGTCCTCCTCTCTATTGCGTTCTAAACGTGATAAGTGATCAAAAGTACTATTTTCTTACCCTTTTTACTCATATTATTATTAGACTTAGGCTCATATTAGTTACATAATTAGTCATTCATGCATTAATCCATGTTTCCTTCCATCGTTGAGCTTGATTGCATAACTTGGTTGTTTTTGTGGGAAAAGATGTTGCTTTGGTGTGTTTTGTGTGTATGTGCATGATTACTTGCCAAAGCAAGGCTAGAGCTAGTTGCCAGGGCAATGCATGAAGGAGATGCCGAGCTAGTTGCCAAGGCTATGCATGAAGGAGATGCCGAGCCAGTTGCCAGGGCAATTGTCGACAAAGAATAAGGTGATATGGTAGTCGAAATTGATGACTAGACAAGCCCAAGATGACGTGGAGCAAAGCTAAATCCCAAAGGAGTTTGATTTTCATGAAGAGGTTAAAGAAGAATTAAATTTCAAGAAGATAGGAGAAGTTCTAGAAGGAATATAATTATAATAAAGAATTATATTCTTTAAAGATAATTTAATTCCAACTTAACTTCCTCCTTAAAGAAGGACTTTGACCTAGCCCTATAAATTAGAGGCCATGCCGTCAACTCCAAAGGAAGAGAGAGGAGAGAATTTTCGACAAGCATCAAGGGTAAGGAGGATTTTGACAAGCTTCATCCTTCATCTTTTTCTTTCTTGTTCAATTAGGTTCATGCTAGGGATTCTTTATCTTGTGTTTCTTTGGAACCTAGCCATTAACTAAATCTATTTGGCTAAGGTTATTGTGTCTTGTGGTTGTGAGAAACTATTGGATTTTGTTTAGGTAATAAGAGTTTGCACTTTTCTATTCAAGGTTTATTCATTCTTGGTTCTTATTCTTGTTTGCGAGTGAATTGGGAGAAGATCTCGTAACTTCGTCTATTTATCTAATATCGGGAGTGTTAGATTCAAGAAACGAATGAATATAATCTTTATTCAATCTATTGATGGTGAAGATTAATCCGGCTTAGGAATAAGTCAAGGATTTCAACGGCTAAGAGGAGCGCAAGATTGGTTGTTGTTCACCCTTGATTCACGCAGGGATGTATTATCAAGGCATGCACAAGTAACTAGAGTTTCGACTTAGGGATAAGAAGAAACCATTGAAGAAAGCTCTGCCGAACCTTGAAGGTTGCTGCCCAGACGCCCAAGGCAACCCCGTTGTGCAAGTTGCCACGGCAACTGAGTTGCCTTTGCACTCTTTTACCAAGACGATCCAATCGGCTATCACACCTCAACTCACGATAACCTAGCCTATCTCTCTCATTTAATTACATCGCCTTTTACTTATTTTCTTTCTAGATTAGTTATTAGTTAAAATTCCTATAATCTTCTACTTGTGTTTTCTTTTACTTTTTACAGTGCAATAGACTAGATTCTTGAAGTGGCATCAATCCCTGTAGAGATGATATCTTTTATACTATAACTTGCAACGTGTATACTTGCACAATTGCGTAGCACTTATTACGCGCAACAAGTTTTTGGCGGATTTAGTTAATTTCAACCAAAAATGAAAGTTTAGGCACCTATTTCAGCTGAAAAATACTTTAGGCACTTATTTCAGCCAAAAATAAAACTTTAAGCACTTATTTTAGCCAAAAAATACTTTACTATTGCAAAAAATAGACATATTTTGAACACTTATTTTGTAGTTAAGCCTAAATTTTAATTAGTATTTATTATATATCTATTATAATCTCTAAAAAAAAATTTGTGCTACGCCTTTTCGGTTATACTCAAAGAACCTGATCTTTGAAGTGAGACATAACAAAGGTCTTCGAAGTAACTTCATTTTAATGATATACCGATTTTCACATGATAGATGTCAAGTCTATTAATCCACCAGCTAAGTCTATTAACTGAGACTACTCTATCACATAAAACAAAAAATATATTTGACACCATTGTTAGACCTCCCCAACATAAATACGATCTCATTTATCTTTTTCTTCATCTCCATTATCTCGATAGACAATGATTCTCCGCTTGAAATGCCCTGGATGAACCGTCTGAAAGTCCACTACCACTATCTTTTTCCCATCATCAACAATGAGTTTTTAGTTCGATTTTGAACAATTTTGATATCCTTTCACTTATAATTTGAACTAATCAGACATCCATTCATGATTCGATCGGTTGATTCATTGTTTAATAGTTATAAAAATAGGTCTTATGCTGATTCGTTTGTTGTAATCTAGTGCAACCTTTAACCTATTAGTGGTGTTATTCTTTCAGTTTCTCAGCACTATGAAATTCAAACACATATTGCATGCAGGAGCGGGCACTTTGATACTTTGCTTGTGAATCAATCTTAGCTTTTTATAAGATAAAACCCCAGACTTTTTATGGACTGGCATCGCCTAAATTGTAATGTGGGGGATCCATTGCTTTAGGTGGAGTTGCTGAATATGGAGACGCATGCAGGTTTTTCTTTTTTTCCACCATCATACGTTGCTTTCGTTGCTTTGCTTTGCTTTTACTCCTACGACTTGCTTTCATTCTTTAGGGGCTCGACCCCCAAGAAATGAAGCTATTGAGATGACAAAAGAAAAGGGAAAAAATAGTGGAAGCAGGTGGAGAAGGTAAAACAGAAATCAATGGAAGTGGAAGATAATGTTGGAGCTTTGTGTTGGTCTCCAGCCCACCTTCCACACAAGCGTACGTATCAAAACTGGGCAAATGGGTGGTATAGTCGTTACCCACTACCCACCACTTTTGGTATATGTTGTAGTAGTAAATAGGAGTAGTTTTTTTTTTTTTGATTATTCCCCTCTCCCTTCTCTTCATTCCCATTATTCATTTTGTTGTATATTCGATTTCGAGTTTTTCGTTGTTACTCCTTCACATGTAAGGTCTCTATAAGTTTCAAAGTTTTTTCTTGAGATGCCTTAGGGCTTATCCGAAAATAATCTGTCATGTCCTCCACTTAGTTATAGTCTTTTAATATGATCTTTGTCAAGATTTACAATCCCTTAACATGATCGTTGTCTACTTATATATCAACTAATCAGTAACCATTATCCCTAAGACTAATACAAGATACAAAAAGAAGACTTCTGTACACCCGCACAAGTAAGACCGGGGAGAGACTTGGAACCTAAGACCCACAGTTCATCATCTTCTCTAATTTTCTCTTCTTTCCTTTTTTTTCAAAAAACCTCCATCAATAAACTCTGTCTAATCTAAAAAAAATCATTTAAAACCACCATAATACATTGGGCGAGTTTGTTGTATGACGATCTGAAAAAGGACTAAAAAAGATTAACTTAAAATGTACCAAAATACGTAGCATTTTAGGTTAGTCCGTAAGCATTTTAGTTTACAAACTAAAATTATAAAAGTACTCAATCTAAAATATAAAAGGTTTGATAATATTGTTATTATATCTTTTGGTAATCTTTTATGTTACGTGTGTTTTAGCCATTTTTTAGGCTGTCAATTGAAACTGAATAAATTCAATACATA
This sequence comes from Hibiscus mutabilis, assembly GCA_019671005.1. NCBI lineage: Eukaryota > Viridiplantae > Streptophyta > Magnoliopsida > Malvales > Malvaceae > Hibiscus > Hibiscus mutabilis. Next base: position 7,342,817 of record CM033742.1, read on the forward strand.
TTAAGTAAATCAAAACCGAACCATGATCCTAATAGATTTTTTCCAGGACACAAATTTCAACCGGCAAGGTCAAAGTCTGACATGGCCACACCAACTTCAAGGAAAACGTATGGCTGGTTTCTTCCACCATCTCAAATCAAACACAAAGGAGTCCGAAAGCCAATAGCTTAGACCTATGCATTATTAAACTCAAACCGTACCAAAGGCCAGCTGATAAGACCAGGCTGAGTACCCCATAATTCACGGCTCTAACAGAAACATCTTTCAGTTTCTTCCTCCAGACTCCAGTAGTGTATCCAGCAAATTATACACAGAAAACCAACCAACACAAGCAGGGAGCAATGAACAAGGACCCCACATGCATTTGCTTCATCCAGCTGTGTCCACAGTTCTTGGCGGTCCACCCACAGACCACGGAGTAGTCTGAGTCTAATCATCATGCTTGTCTCCTAATCATGATTCAACCCCATTGCTTTGCGTTGCAGTCAACCAAGCTACAATCATGATAGGCATTATTGTCTCAATATTGAAAAAAAATCTAATAACCACCCCTTTAAACTACATTTAAAAAAATTCCCCCCATTCCGCACACATAAGTAGGGTTCGCGTTTTACATAACGCGAATTGCGAATTCGCATTCAACGAAATGCGAATTTTAGCTTATATGGCGCCGCCTTTCGTATAATCGTTTATTTTAATTGGTTAACATAATTCACGTTTACCGAAAAGCGAGTTCTGCGATAAATTCACAAGAAATGGCATGAAGATATCGTGACAGATAGTCAAGGAACTCGCGTTCAGTGGAACGCGAATTCATCGTGTAATTGCTGAATATGCATGGATTGATAGGCATGTTGTAGGAAAATTTGCACTGTGTTGGGTGATAATTTTTTTTGTTATTGAACATCGACGTCTTACTATGTATTTATCTTTGTAAAACGGTGTAAAAATAATCCAGTATAAGGTATTGGAACGTTGGTAAAAAGTGCGTTAAAAAAGTTATATAGCCTTGTTTTTGTGCATTGAGTAACATCGAAACAAGTATCGGTAAGCATGTTTTAGGTGAATTTGCACTGTGTTGGGGGATAATTTTTCTTGTTATTGAACATTGACGTCGTACTATGGATTCATCTCTGTAAAATGTGTAAAAATAATCCAATATAAGGCATTGGAACGTTGCTAAAAAGTGCGTTAAAAACGCTATATAGCCTTGTTTTTCTGCATTGAGTAACATCAAAACAAGTGTCGGTAGGCATGTTTCAGGTGAATTTGCACTGTGTTGGGGGATAATTTTTCTTGTTATTGAACATTGACGTCGAACTATGGATTCATCTTTGTGAAACGGTGAAAAAATAATCCAGAATAAGGTATCCGAACGTTGCTAGAAATTGCGTTAAAACGTTATATAGCCTTGTTTTTTTGCATTGAGTAACATTAAAACAAGTGCCGATATGCATGTTTAATTTGATTTTGGGCAAGGACGTGTGATAATTTTTCTAGTTATAGAACTTTTATGTCGTAGTACGACAACATAATTTAACAAAAGTCCATAAATCAGAGAGTCTATTTTATCTGAGTAGGTTTAAATATCGCGTTGAAAATGCTATGTTATTTTTTTTATCATGAAGAACATGGAAACAAATGGTAGACAGGCATGTGTAATTCGATTTTTGTATATTTTATCGGATCCTCTCACCATTGTTTACAGTTAGAAGACCATAAAATGCTATGGAACCCTTTCCTTTTATAATTTAAAAAGTACAGTTAGAAGAACAACTAGTTGATTCGAGGCCCTGTCCTAAGAGGACATTTTCTCCTGTCGTGTCCAGGGTTCCTACATTTTGTACATAGCTAGGTTACCCTGTCCGTTCTTTTGGAACCATATCCTTGACACAATGAATCCTAGTTGAGCACGGATGACCTTTTTTCTTGCGTCGCAAGAAAGGATCTGGCCGTATCTTAGGTTCATCGTCGACTAATGCATGATCGTGTTCATTATCGATAGGAGAAAACTCGTTGCGGTATACCGTGAAAACATTTTCAAGTCGGTATACAAGATTAACGAGTGTCATTGCATCGAAATGAACAGATGCACATGCAGCAAATGCGTGCGCACACGGGTACTTGAAAGTCTGAAAATGTCCGCAGTCATATGTTCTTCGTCGTAGGTTAACAACGTAATTGTTCTGCATGATTCCTTCAAGCGAGCGCGAATATTCAGTAACCTGAAAGCTGTGTTCGTGACGGGAGAAACATATAGCACCCATCGCGTTTGCGTGCGACATGGATATCTGAAATGTTTGCTGGAGATCTGGATGGAAATTGTGGCCACCTTCCATCCAGTTCATTGCTTGTTTTCCCAAGGTTGCAAAAAGTGTAGCCAGTCGATAATATGTCACCTTGACAACGGATGTGATAGGTAAATAACGTGTTCCCTTCAGAGACGAATTGATCGCCTCAGCCAAGTTCGTTGTCACGTGACCATATCGATGCCCCCTGTTGTGCGTAATAAGTGCTACGCAATTGTGCAAGTATACACGTTGCAAGTTATAGTATAAAAGATATCGTCTCCACAGGGATTGGTGCCACTTCAAGAATCTAGTCTCTTGCACTGTAAAAAGTAAAAACACAAATAAAGTATTATAGGAGTTTAACTAATAACTAAACTAGAAAGCAAATAAGTAAAAGGCGATGTAATTAGATGAGAGAGATAGGCCAGGTTATCGTGAGTTGAGGTGTGATAGCCGATTGAATTGTCTTGGTAAAAGAGTGCACGGAAAACTCAGTTGTCGTGGCAACTTGCACAACGGGGTTGCCTTGGCAACTAATCGATGGTTGCCTGGGCGACTAGTTGGGCAACTACTTGGGCGTCTGGGCAGCAACCTTCAAGGTTCGGTAGAGCGTTCTTCAATGGTTTCTTTTTATCCCTAAGTCGAAACTCTAGCTACTTGTGCATGCCTTGATAATACATCCCTGCGTGAATCAAGGGTGAACAACAACCAATCTTGTGCTCCTTTTAGCCGATGAAATCCTTGACTTATTCCTAAGCCGGATTAATCTTCACCATCAATAGATTGAATAAAGATCATATTCATTCGTTTCTTGAATCTAACTCTCCCGATATTAGATAAATAGATGAAGTTACGAGATCCTCTCCCAATTCACTTGCAAACAAGAATAAGAACCAAGAATGAATAAACCTTGAATAGAAAAGTGCAAACTCTTATTACCTAAACAAAATCCAATAGTTTCTCACAACCACAAAACACAATAACCATAGCGAAATAGATTTAGTTCATGGCTAGGTTCCAAAGAAACACAAGATAAATAATCCTTAGCACGAACCTAATTGAACAAGGAAGAAAAAGATGAAGAATTGAAGCTTGTCGAAATCTCCTTGCCCTAGGTGTTTGTCTAAAATTCTCTCCTATTGCTCTCTCTTAAGTTGTCGAAATTCCCCTCTAATTTATAGGGCTAGGTCAAAGTCCTTCTTTGAGGAGGAAGTTAAGTTGGAATTAAATTATCTTTAAAGAATATAATTCTTTATTATAATTATATTCCTACTAGAACTTCTCCTATCTTCTTGGAATTTAATTATTCTTTAATCTCTTCATGGAAATCAAATTCCTTTGGGATTTGGCTTTGCTCCACGTCATCTTGGGCTTGTCTAGTCATCAATTTTGACTACCATATCACCTTGTTCTTTGTCGACAATTGCCCTGGCAACTAGCTCGGCGTCTCCTTCATGCATTGCCCTGGCAACTAGCTCGGCATCTCCTTCATGTATTGCCCTGGCAACTAGCTCTAGCCTTGCTTTGGCAAATGATCCTGCACATACACACAAAACATACCAAAGTAGCATCTTTTCCCACAAAAACTACCAAGTTAAGTAATCAAGCTCAACGATGGAAGGAAACATGGATTAATGCATGAATAGCTAATTATGCAACTAATATGAGCCTAAGTCTAACAATAATATGAGTAAAAAGGGTAAGAAAAATAGTACTTTTGAACAATTATCACACCCCCAAACTCGAACTATTGCTTGTCCTCAAGCAATGCAAACTAACAATTACCTGCCAAGACTTCAATTTTCACAAACTTAGCTTTGAACTTGATTTCAATTCTCAGAACCGGGGCACAAAGTATGATTGACTTTTTATTTTTCGGAAAACTTAGGAGTTACTCGGAATCAAACTATAATGCTTGTGAGTGTGTGCAAGTTGATTTTTCGGATTCTATGCAAACAAGAGGTTTTCAAATTACTTCATTGGGTTCTTTTTAACATGTTTTAACTAGAGCTAGTTTTGGGCACCTCTAGTGTTTTGTTTTTAGTTTTATTCGACTAGAGCCGGTTTCGGGCACCTCTAGCGATCAAATTTTTTTTAGCACATACTGGAGCCAGTTTCGGGCACCTCTAGTGATTAATTTTTTTAGCACATGCTAGAGCCAATTTCGGGCACCTCTAGCACTCATCCAATTTTTATTCTAATCCCCCAATTTGTTAATTGTCAACCTAAGTTCATTAGAATTCCTTAAATCGATCAAACCACAACGGTGTTTCATCAAATTTAGCATCATAGTAAAATTCTAAGTTTTTCCATGGTTATCCTAGAATAAAAATTCTATCAATTAAGTGCATTGGCAAAGTCATCATCGGATATTCATCAAATCTAAGCAATTCTTGTTCCAACTAAAGGCATGGCAAGCAATTTATGTATCCTAAATGTAAAACTTAAGATGAATGTAATTAAACATGGTAACTACTAATAACAATCCCTCCCAAACTCGAGTGAGGCATTGTCCTCAATGCGTGTATTAAAGAAAAATAAGAATAACGAAAAAATAAAATGCATACGAGGACTTACTCCAAGAGTTCGTCATCGTGGATGATTAGTTTCCTTTTGGTCGGTGTCTTGATTATCTTGCTTGAACGCAATGGTTGTTTTCTTGTTGCCGGTGGTGGATTCGATCCTCATACGGGGTTGTCCTCATCGTCCTCTTTATTAGTGTCATTGGCTTTTCGCTTGGAGGATTCAATTGATGCGGTCTTTATTGGTGCAATGAATGACTCGTCCGAATCTGAAAAATTAGAAAATAATTCCGTAGGAGTTGATTCGGGCATATGTGCTTTACCTTTGGCTTTTGCAGTGGTTGCCGGGATGTCTTTAGCTTTGGTTGCCGTGGCGTCTTCAGGGTTGGTTGCCATGGCATCAGCTTGTGCAGGCACGATGTAGGTTGTCGGGGCATCATCTGTTGTGGTTGCCGTGACGACTGCTTCATTGGTTGCCGGGGCAAGGATCTCGGCAGGAAAGATTGGGAACGGCACGCGATTGTCCGGGTACTTTTCTAGGATAACTTGGGTGATGGCATTGTTGTGCTCCTTCATGTACTGTATGAACATTAGTTGCCGGTCTTCAATTTGCCTTAGGTGGCTTGCCAATGGTTACAAGAGTGCTTCGAAGTGTCCCGGGGTTGATGACCGAGTTGCCCGGGCGTTAGGTGCTTGGGCATTAGGGATTGCCAGGGCGGCAGGAGTTGCCGCGGCAATTGGAGGCCTTGAAGATTTTCCCGGTGTCTCTCCCATTAGCTTTTGGATTTATGCTTGATTCCAACCGAACTTTGGTAGGGCCTTTTTATCGGTGGACTCGCTTGGGACATGCATCTCCTTGCAAAGATTAGAAATTAAGCAAGGGAAGAAAAGAGAACCCTTATCTTTTAAGCTACATGCAAAAATCTCATCACAAATAATTTTTCCAATGTTAATGATGCGATTATGCAAAATAGAATGTATGAGCAAAAGTCGTGGTATATCAATGGTAGTATTGTGTGTGGTGGGCATTAAAGAAGTTTTAACAAACTTATTCCATAGTTTTGCCCTGGGTTTAAGCCGAAGGCGATTTACCGTGCCCTTGTATTTACCGTCGTTCCAATGAGTTCCCGGTTGAGTGAGTTCTTGAAGCACATTGTCGAGTTGCTTGGGCGTGATTTGATCAACGAAGGCTTGATGCTCGTCCTTCTCAATGTAAAGCCCGTAAAAGGTGTTGACGTTTTCGGGGCTTATGAGTATGGCCTTGTCACGAACAAAAACATAAGGATTATCCGGGTTAGGTGAGTGAGCATAGAATTCTCTTACCCATGAGATGTTGCCCGGTTCCGATTGATAGAAAAAGATTTGCCACTTTTGATGTGCAATCCTCTCGAAGATGAATGGTTCAAGGCCGAAATCTTGATGAGAGTTGGAGTATTCAAAGCCTTGTTCTTCATGAATCTTCCGGCTTTCAAAATTGGAGTGAAATCTTTTTTGAACCACCGGTGTAGCAAACTTCTTGTATCTTGGTTCTTTGGAGGAACTTGGATGAACTAAAAATTTAATTTTGGATGCCATAGATGATCTTGGTTGTGAGTTTTGTAAAAACAAATAAAAGAAAAGAAACTAAAAAGTAGGAATAGGTTAAGAGTGATGGGTTTTATAGAAAAGATAGGTGGTAAATATGGTGGGTGCGATTAGAGGAAGACGAAAAAGAGGGTTTTGGGTTAGGGGAAGGGTGACGGCAAGGGGGTTTGATTAGGGTAAATTGGAGGCTTTATATAAGCCTTAGATTCAACCCATTAATTTCCTTGTTGAAGATGTTTTCCTTCTTGGATTAAAATTCCTCTTTATCTTGAACTCTTTTCCTACAATTCAAAGACAAATCAAATAAGGATTAAAATTAAAGATAGACTAATAAAAGAAAATAAATAAATATGTGTAGAGGAATTCTTAAACTTAAAAAGATAAAAAAAGAAAATCTATCCTAAAAAATAATAATAATCGGAAATAATAAAAAAAATAGTTCGAAAAATAAAAAAAAAATTAATCGAAAATAATAATAAAAAAAAATAAAATATCAAAGGGAGAGCATGCTCATGCATCTCCTAAGTTGACCACTTCTTTGTTACGTTCCACATGGGCACCATTGTAGTGTGTCAATCTTTTTCCATTAACTTTGAATTCATGTTTGTCAGTGATGGACTTGATTATCACGACACCATGAGAGAATGGTTTGACAACTTCGAATGGTCCCGACCATCTTGATTTCAGTTTTCCTGGGAAAAGTTTTAGCCGAGAATTGAATAGGAGAACTAGTTGCCCTGTCGTGAATTGTCGTGGCAATAGCTTTTTGTCATGCCATTGCTTTGTTTTCTCCTTGTAGATTCGTGCATTGTTATAGGCGAGTGCACGAAATTCTTCTATCTCGTTGAGGTCCAACAAACGCTTTTGTCCGGCACTTTCCCAATCCATATTCACGGTCTTGATTGCCCAGTATGCCTTGTGTTTGATTTCCACCGGTAGATGGCATGTTTTGCCATAGACAAGTCAGAAGGGGGACATACCCAAGGTCGCATAATGCTTTCCCGACATAGTGGTTTCCAATGGAACAGGGTATTGTGAAACTTTCGGGATCCTTCAACTTAGGTGGCATACGATTGTGCAACATGGCCATGCATCCCTCTGTTGCGGCAACTGTTTCAAACTCTCATAGCCTTGTTCTCTTGGACACAATGTCTTTAAGAAACTTGGCATAGTTTGGCATTTGTTCAATTGCTTCCACCAATGGAAAGTTGATGTGGACTTGCTTTAGGATATCAAGAAACTTCTTGAATTGATATTCTTGCTTTTGTCGCTTCAACCTTTGTGGGAATGGTGGTGGAAGTTGGATATCTTCGATCCTTTCATTGGTTTAGAACCTGATTGACGGCATTGCCGGGACAACTGGAGTTGCCGAGGCATTATCAATTAGGGTTGTCGAGGCATGCTTATCACAAGTTGCCGAAGCATCCTTATCGTAGGTTACCGAGGCATGCTTATTGCCGGTTGCCGAGGCAATTGCCGGTTGCCGAGGTAATTCCTGGTTCAGCATCTGAGGCTTTGCCGCTAGGTTCGTCTTGATCTTTTTGTGAAGTTTTGTTTGATGTGCGGGTTTGAGCCTCTCTAAGTTGTTGGCCACTTCTCGTGGTGATTGACTTACATTACTCATGGCCAGTTCCTCTTACGACTTCAGTATCGCTAGGTAAACCTCCTTGCGGTCTAGTATTCAGATTTTGAGCAAACCGCCTGACTTGATTTTCTAATGATTTGATTGCCGCCTCTTGGTTTTGCAATCTCATCTCGGTCCTGTTAATAAAAGCATTAGTTCTTTTTATGAAGTTACTATTCTCAGCCATATAAGATTCAGTTTTCATCATAAAAGTATTTAGAGAATTTTCCAAAGAACTAGATGTTGTCGGTTGTTGCTGCGGCAACTGTTCTCGTGGCATATTCTACGGGAATCCCGATGCTTATGCATTCTGATTGTTCTGGTTTAGAGCATTGTTGGGATTACTCCATGAAAAATTCGGGTGCTTCTTCCAAGCTGGATTGTATGTATTGGACATCACATTGTTGTTCCGATTGTAATTCCCCACATAGAAGCTAGATTCTGGATTCTGCATACATTCAGAAGAATTATGGTTATTACCACATAACTCACAAAAAGAATCTATTACCTTGACCTCATGTGTGTTGTTTGGTTTTTGCATGTTCTGGACCATCTTGGTTAAAGTGGCCAATTGTGCCGAAATTGAATCTGATGATCCTAGTTCATGTATTGTGGCTTGGCGTCTAACTCCTCCTCTTCTAGTAGAGGGGAATTGATAATCATTCTTGGCCAGCCTGTTTAAAATTTGCATTGCTTCCTCCGGCGACTTATCTAGAAGTATGCTGTTTGCCGAGGTATATAGCGTCATCCTTGTTGGTGTATTCACGGCATTGTAAAACATTGTTACTTGAGTCCACACAGGGAATCCGTGTAGGGGCATTTATGTAGAAGTTCTCTATATCGCTCCCAAGCCTCGTACATGGATTCATCATCTGCCTGCCGAAAAGAAGTAATGTCGTTACGAAGCTTATCAGTCAAATTTGTAAGATTAAATCGAGCAAGGAAATCATGACATAGATCGGTCCAAGATGCTATTGATCCGGCAGGAATGCTATTCAACCATGCTTTCACCCTATCCCTCAGTGAATAGGGGAATAATCTTAATCGTAAGACATCGGGGGTGACTCCGTGTATTTTGAATGAGTTACAAATCTCGAGGAAAGATTTAAGATGTTTCTGTGCATCTTCAGTTGCTGAGCCGCCAAATTGACCAATTGTGTTGATCATATTAAACATTACCGGTTTTAACTCAAAGTGGTTGGCTTCAATTTCAGGTGCGACAACTCCTAGATTAAGTCCATCAAGATCTTCTTCAAGATAGTCTCGAATAGTTCTGTTTCGTGCAAGAATCACTCCTCCTCCTGCTGGAACATCTTGATTCATATTGCCGTCTTGATTAGCCATTGCTACTCTTATCCTTCGTCTAAGTCTTTGTAAGGTTCGTTCGATTTCTGGATCAAAGGGATATTCTGGTGTAATCGGTCTCGCCCTGGTCATATACCAATGCAAAACCAAAGTTTGTTAGCCATTTGAATCTTAAACAAGAAAAGTAAAAAGAAAGTGTAAGAAAATAAAAACAAAGTCGCTATTGCCAATCCCCGGCAACGGCGCCAAAAACTTGTTGTGCGTAATAAGTGCTACGCAATTGTGCAAGTATACACGTTGCAAGTTATATTATAAAAGATATCGTCTCCACAGGGATTGGTGCCACTTCAAGAATCTAGTCTCTTGCACTGTAAAAAGTAAAAACACAAATAAAAGATTATAGGAGTTTAACTAATAACTAAACTAGAAAGCAAATAAGTAAAAGGCGATGTAATTAGATGGGAGAGATAGGCCAGGTTATCGTGAGTTGAGGTGTGATAGCCGATTGGATCGTCTTGGTAAAAGAGTGCACGGGCAACTCAGTTGCCGTGGCAACTTGCACAACGGGGTTGCCTTGGCAACTAATCGACGGTTGTCTGGGAGACTAGTTGGGCAACTACTTGGGCGTCTGGGCAACAACCTTCAAGGTTCGGCAGAGCGTTCTTCAATGGTTTCTTTTTATCCCTAAGTCGAAACTCTAGCTACTTGTGCATGCCTTGATAATACATCCCTGCGTGAATCAAGGGTGAACAACAACCAATCTTGCGCTCCTCTTAGCCGTTGAAATCCTTGACTTATTCCTAAGTCGGATTAATCTTCACCATCAATAGATTGAATAAAGATCATATTCATTCGTTTCTTGAATCTAACTCTCCCGATATTAGATAAATAGATGAAGTTACGAGATCCTCTCCCAATTCACTCGCAAACAAGAATAAGAACCAAGAATGAATAAACCTTGAATAGAAAAGTGCAAACTCTTATTACCTAAACAAAATCCAATAGTTTCTCACAACCACAAAACACAATAACCATAGCCAAATAGATTTAGTTCATGGCTAGGTTCCAAAGAAACACAAGATAAATAATCTCTAGCATGAACCTAATTGAACAAGGAAGAAAAAGATGAAGAATTGAAGCTTGTCGAAATCTCCTTGCCCTAGATGCTTGTCGAAAATTCTCTCCTATTGCTCTCTCTTAAGTTGTCGAAATTGCCCTCTAATGTGTAGGGCTAGGTCAAAGTCCTTCTTTGAGGAGGAAGTTAAGTTGGAATTAAATTATCTTTAAAGAATATAATTCTTTATTATAATTATATTCCTACTAGAACTTATCCTATCTTCTTGGAATTTAATTCTTCTTTAATCTCTTCATGGAAATCAAATTCCTTTGGGATTTGGCTTTGCTCCACGTCATCTTGGGCTTGTCTAGTCATCAATTTTGACTACCATATCACCTTGTTCTTTGTGACAATTGCCCTGGCAACTGGCTCGGCGTCTCCTTCATGCATTGCCCTAGCAACTAGCTCGACATCTCCTTCATGTATTGCCCTGGCAACTAGCTCTAGCCTTGCTTTGGCAAATGATCCTGCACATACACACAAAACACACCAAAGCAGCATCTTTTCCCACAAAAACTACCAAGTTAAGTAATCAAGCTCAACGATGGAAGGAAACATGGATTAATGCATGAATGTCTAATTATGCAACTAATATGAGCCTAAGTCTAACAATAATATGAGTAAAAAGGGTAAGAAAAATAGTACTTTTGAACACTTATCACCCCCCATCATAACATTGTAGTCATTTCTCCCTCTGGTAAATGGCTATAATTTTCTTGCAGCCACCGAAGAAGCACAACGCCACCATCCATCCGATCTGGCGCAGCCCCTAGGACCTCAAAATAGAGCCCACGCCAGTCACCACTACTGTGACCGGTAATAGCCTCTCAGTCTATTGGCAGACCCAAAATATGCGACACGTCCTCCAAGGTTATCGTCGCCTCACCGCACAGAAGGTGGAATGTGTGTGTCTTCGGCTTCCACCTTTCTACAAGGGCGTTGATCAAATCAACATCCAATTTTGCACCGCCAATAATTTTGGATACATGCAAAAATCCAACCCTCGAAATATATTCTTCTAGACGCACGTCGGGTCCATTCGTCATCCGAGTGATAAAGACTTCGAGACGACGTTCCACCCCATCCTAAAAAAATTAAACATCCACACGTTAATTTCAATTCTAAACTACCATAATTTTTTAAATTTAACTAAACCAAAACTGAAAAATTAAATTTAAAATAAATAAATAAAGCTTACATTTTTCGCCAAAAATCGAAGACGTGTTTATGATCCAATCTTATCAGGGAGCCCCCCCCATTATAACGAATCTGAAATACTATGGGAAGGGATTGAGAGAATATTTTTTTTTGTTTCGGTGTGATTTTTGTGTGGGGTAGGGGGTATTTATACACGAACCTACGTCGGTTCAAATGCGTGTTTAATTGAATTCGCGTTGTGTCAGACGCGAATTCACTGAATATACAAAAATACACGTTTCGTAGAACGCGAATTCTTTTTTCTGTCAGACTCTGAATTTGCAGAATACGCGTTTCGTACAACACGAAATTATCGATTTCAACGCGGTAATTAATTTTCAACCGTTTCGTTTGACTGCGATAAATACTAGACGATTTATCTCGTTGAATACGCGTTCTACCAAACGCGGATTCATTTTACACCATTTTAAAATAAAGTTAACGGCTAAGACATGCCACATTGGACATAATACGCATTTCGTTAAACGTGTATATTGAACCGCGTTGTGCAGAACGCGAATCGTGTTTATGTGTGCAGAAAGGATGGTATTTTTCTAAATGTACTTTAAAGGGGTAGTTATCCGATTTTTTTCTCAAAAAGGAAATATTGAACCAATAAAGCCATCATGATACTTAACAACTTTACATTGCAAATCCAGCAGCATACGATATTCTCGGGTATCAATCTGTAAAAGAGAAAAATTCACGGGGACATTTCACAATTCGCCATTGTAATATATAGATCTTTCTATAATAGTAGTACATTTTGGTATTTGTACTTTTAAATTGAGCATTAAAACGAGCAAAATGATTAGTTAAAAATCCTGTTGAATTTATAAAACGCACTTAAATAAATGACGTGACCGTTGCGTAGAGGGTGTATTCCTAATTACTATCAGCTCAAAAGTGACAATCAACAACATCCAATGAGAAATCGCCAACGTCACTTGATTTTGGCATCTTGTTAGGCCCGTTCAGCAATGTTTCTTCCACGGTTATTGGAGTGTCTATCGGAGTAATAATGCTGAACAGGTATAAGCAACGCGCATTCTGAGCATTCTCCAGCCGAATTTAACGTCCAAACGAACATTTTCCTGCAGTTGAAAAATCTAACTTTTTTTATTCAAACGAGCATTTAGGCCAATGGGCGTTAATTTTTTTTTTGATGAATGCAGTCTTAGGCAAAGGAAGTGGAAGAGCCCAAATTATAAGGTTGATTTAGAATCACATGACCTACTAGACCCTGTTCTTGTTGAAGGAAGATGGTCTCGGTTCCTTCCAGTATCAAATAAAAAATCAACCCAAACTTGAAATTATTGAAACCTAACTTAAGCTACCTCAAAACTTCAAAGGCTAGCACATGCTACACTTGACTACACGGGTTTTATATTTATGTTTCAACTATGCGAGATTTGACCACTCAAAAAACCTTTTAACGCTAAGGGCTAGTATAGCATTACTTTTGAAAAGTAATTTTTAAAAGTGTTGTCAGGAAGAGATTTCGATTTTTTTTTTAAAAAGTTAGTTGTAAGATTTTAGTGTTTGACATTGCTGTCAAAAAGTACTTTTAATATGATAAATGACCATTTTGGACATTATATTATAAGCTATTTATATATATATAAATAATATTTAAATTCTTTAATGTTATAATATATGAAATATATCGATTTAAATTATTATAAAAATATAAAAATATTTTTATTAATAAATACATTTTTAACAGTTGTACTTGTTCCATGAAAATATAATAAATTTAAAATTTTTAAACTAAAAAATAATTATTAATTATATAATTATATCTTCTTAAAGAATTATAAATTTATAAATTATAAATTCACAATAGCACATGAAGGATAAAATTATAATTTGACTCTCAAAAGTACTTTTACAACCGCAAAAGTTAAAAATTTTAACTTTTACGTTTGGGTTGAAAAACACTTTTTAAAAGTACTTTTTTCTTCAAAAGCTAACTGCTTAGCATTGCTTTTGACCTCAAACTAATTTTTGGAACTAAAAATTGGTTTGAAAAGCAATGCTAAACGCAACCTAAGTTGGTCTACACTCTCCCTTAAAACTTTTCCCTCGCTTCTCTCTTGATACAAGTTTTAGACCTACAATAAAGTGCTTTGAAAATATTAGTAAGCTTTCTAATAACATAATCATATGCAGAGGACAAAGATGCAAGTCAACAAAGTAAGGCTCAGTTCAATCATTTTATTCGTCCTCATTTATAACAAACATGAAGCATTAGTCAAGAGTCGTCTATTACATTGCCATTTTTTGGTGACTTGGGGATCACGCGGCCAAGTCTCCATGCCAAAAATGTTCACTAATAAATATTTCTGCATGGGATGGGTACTTATCTTGTTGAATGTATGCTCAGAGACACTTTTGGTATGAGAAATCTGTCCATCCACCATCAGTTCTAACAGCAAAGAGATCTGAATTCAGGATGTCGACCGACCTTTAAAAGGAGGAGATTAAGCACATTATTAAAGCCAATAGAAATTTATGGCCGAGACATCCATAGAATATATCAGAGATTATATTCACCACTCGCTTGAGTAAGTAGGCCAAGAAGACATTTTTCTCATTCACAAATAACCAGAGATTATATCAGTAAGAAGCAAGGATAAAACCAAAAAAAAAAACCCCTTCTAAATCAAGGCTTACCAACATTTTTTTTCATAATTTGTGTGAGATGACTCATGCCAAAAACATGGTGGAACCAGTGCTACTTTACATTTAGGGTCCGTTTGTTTCACTGAAATCTGTTTCCGGAAAATGAATTCTGAAAAATAAACTACATTTTCTAGGAAAACAAACTACAGAAAGTATTTTCTGGTGTTTGGATGATGTTGTGTAATTCATTTTTCGCTGTTTGGTAGAGTAGGGTAGCATTTAGGATTTATGGTTTAGTGTTTAGGTTAACATTTAGGGTTTAAGGTTTAGGGTAGCATTTTTGGGTTTAGGGTTTAGCGTTTAGGTTGGTGTTTAGGGTTCATGGTAGCATTTAGTGTTTAGGGTTTAAGTTAGTGTTTAGGATTTAGGGTTTATGTTACCGATTAAGGTTTAGGATTTAGGATTTATGGTAACATTTAGGATTTAGTATTTAGGGTAGGATTTAGGGTTAGTGTTTATGGTTCAAAATTTAGGGTTTAGTGTTTAGGATTTAGGGTTTAGGTCGGGCTTAGGGTTTAGGGGTTAGTGTTTATGGTTTATGGTTTAAGGTTTGGTAGTGTTTAGGGTTTAATATTTAGGGTTTATGGTTTAGGGTTTAGATTAGTGTTTAGGGTTTAAGTTTTAGGGCATCATTTAGGGGTTAGGGTTAGGGTTTGTTTAGGGTTTAGGGGTATATATTTAGTTTTTAAGGTTCAGGGTTTAGGTTAGCGCTTATAGTTTAGAGTTTATGATTTATGGTAGCATTTAGGGTTTAGGATTTATGGTAGCATTTAGGGTTTAGGGTTTAAGGTTTATAGTAGCATTTAGGGTTTAAGGGTTAATGTTTAGGGTTTAGCATTTAGGGTTTATATTAATATATATGGTTTAAGGTTTAGGGTTTAGATTAGTGTTTAGCGTTAAGAGTTGAAGAGAATGTAGTTTGTTTTACGGAAAAAAATATGGTAAAACAAACTGCAAAAAAATGTAAAGAAAAAATAGTCAATTGTAATTCAAACTCTTTTGACCATGTAAAACTACATGAACCAAACACCGTAAATTACGGAAATTGAATTCTGGAATTCAAACTACATGAAACAAACGGACCCTTAGTAGAATTTGTTTTTCCAAGTCGCACAATTTTTCATAAGCCATACCAATTATAAAGGAAAACAACAACTAGCCACAAGGAGCAGAGAAGGTTGGTTGCATTTGCAAAATATTGAGCTATTTGATTAAATTCATAGCAGATGCCAGAAGGAGAATTTTTGACAGCAGGACATAAGAAACAATCAACTTCTTTCTTTTAAGTTCATAATAGATATTATCCAGATATGCAACCACAAAAATGGGTCTACAAATCTGACTATGGGAATACTGAGAAGTTTGTTTACCCAGAACATGTTTGATTATCTAGCAACTCAATCAAAACAGGGAAAACCTCAATAAAAGAAAGCCAACAGAAACTCACCATAATAGAATCAAGTCCACTGCTGATTTTATCTTCAGAATTTGGATGATAACGAAGAAGCATCTCTACCACAGCTTTCTCATCTGCAACAGTTAATAGTTCCCCATCCGTATAGTATACCTAGCATTAGGAAAAAAAAAGTAGAAGGAAGAAACTTAATGATGAAGTTGACTAATATTTAACATCGTTCCACTGTAAAGACTGATTGATTCAACTTATTAACTGCTACATTCAAAAAGTAAACCAAAATGATATGTTAGCTTGACCATCTTTCAGTGGTTTAAATCACAGGTTTTATCAAAACTTAATTGCATTAGTATTTTTTTTAAATGTAGCTAGCTTACTATTCTGGAGATAATAACATCAGAAGATGGTTAACATATTGAACTTCAAGTATATTCAAAGAGCCAGAGGTTTGTTTTAGCTTATTTACTTGGTTTGCTGATCTTTTATAAGATGTAACAATAACAAAAACCCCAGTTTAACCAGGTTCTAGAAAATGTTAAGGCAACCACACACAGAGCTATGTTATTTCTTTTATGGCATTCTTTCTCCTTATTACTAATTTGGGCATATTGAGATTTTTTATGTGCCCCTTATTTCTATTTTTGTGTTTAATATGTATACTTGAGCCTTAACAATTATGGAAGTTCATTCATACAAAATTGGATTACGATGTCTGTACAGCCAACCGTCACAACGACCCAATTCAGTTTTCCTCTTCTTCTGTGCTTGATAAAGAAGATAACGGGGAATACTGATATGGGGATCTTAGTGACAGTGTTTCCAAGAGCAGGCAAGTTGATGAGGCGACATTAAAGTGCTTTTTTGTTGACACCATTAGACTCCACGTTTTTAGTTAAAACTACTTTTAAATTCGACCAGGAAGTAAAATTTTCATCAAAACAATTCAAAGCATTATTTCTGAAAGCATTAAAGATTTATCACACAAGATTGAACAAGTTCCAACAGCAATGCAACCATGCCAAGCTTGAACATGCAAAAGGATAAATGTAGATTTTCATTCATCTCATATCAGCAACAGACTCAGAATTTCAAAATTCCCCACTAACAAAAACCTTTATGCTTAGTAATTTATAATCTCTGGATAAACACATGAGATAATGATGCAATTTTAACCTAAAAACCTACAAAAAAAAATGTCAGAACTCGATATTTGAAACTACTAAACATTAGCAACGAATTAAATCAACAAATTGCCTTGTTAAAAAACAGCATAAATCCAAGACTAATTCAAACATAATTGAGCGATACATAAATGAAATCATATCAGAAAACATTCAAATGTATGATATAATTACAAAACAACATAAGCAGAGCTTAAATAAAGAGTAAAATGGATAGAGCTAAGAGACCTTGACAAGTGCGGAAAATGTCAAATAAATATATTCATATTCTCAATTAAATATTAAAAGTAATATATAGGGTCGGTGCACAGGACTAAGGAAATTCTACTGTCGCTTCTTTGTTTCAACCTTGATTTAACTGTGAAAATAAAAGGGGGCTTAGAAATAATTGAGTAAAAATAAAATGTAAATAAAAGCAGTAAATTGGAAAGAAAGGATTCAGTGATGATGGTTTAGCCTTAGGCTTTGCTAGCCTCAATTTCGATTTTGCATCGAAATAATTTTCACTTCTGGATAGGACGTTGGTTACAGTCAACAGGGCCCAACCCCTGCAGCTAACTCTTCTCTCTAGTTAATCGAGATTTCTAAGTCTATCTCTGAAATCTTATCCTTGCTAGACTAACCACGTCTATCGCCATTAGCACCAAGCCACTTTGAGTACTAGAAGAGCCCAACTCGAGTTATGGTGTCTCACAGAGAATCGAACTCGATCTTGATTCCCCTTACCGGACCGCCGCTAAGTTTGTTCACGGGAAGCCGAATTACGACCAACCGATCCGTCTCCCAAACTGCAAGTCAAAACACCTTTCAAATCAACGACGTTTTTTGAGTTGAAGATGTAGTAACTTTACAGGAATGGACGATTGCCACTCCTAGTTTCCAGAGAATCGAAGAATACTTTCCGAAGTTGTGAAGTGCAACTCAATTCTCACGATTAGAATTGAGCCATCGGAAAGCTTTAGGCTAAGTGGAAAATTAGCTAAGCATGGATTGGATATATTTGTGATGGAAAAGTAAATGAAGAAAGTAAAAAATAGTGGAAAAGAAAACAACTTCAATCACTAAAATGAAGAGAATACTCAAATTTCAATCTACTGAATAAACTAGTCTATGGAGGTATTTATACACAAGGATTTTAAAGAGATAAAATAACAAATCTCTTAAATCAAAGATAAAATAAGGGATAAATATTTTAAACTAGTGATTCTCATTCAAACCAATTATTTATCATAAAAGACAAAGATAATTAATTTGAAACATATGGCTCTGGTTGAATTCTGCTTTATCTTCTGGATAATCCCATATTTATTTCACATGCATTTACCCTTAAGATAATTCCTCAGGTCGTACCTACGACTCCTGACATGACATCCAGTAAATATCAAGATTTTGCCTTCATTTGTTGGTTTTGGGCTGACATAATCCAGTCAAGCTCCTACTAAAATAAAGCCCAAAAGAAACAATTTAGGAGTATATATATATATATCTTGAAAAATAAAGAATAAAACACATTAAAAATATACAATATTCTACACTTATCATACCGAACTATTAGAATGAAGAACCGCTCTAGCTAGCGAAATGATAGGCTGGATGTCTCGAAGAATCTCTTCCTTCTTATCCTTCCATTTCTTGTAATTAGAACCATCCCACATATGATACTTGGGCGGGTCCCTCAGGTTCGGCCCTGCATTGGTCTTCTCCGCAGAGGATTTCTTCTTTTCGTCCCCAGCCGATTCTGCCGCAGCTGACCAAGGACGGTGCTGAGATGATAGGATTCTGGCGCTGAGAAGGTTGTGACGTTGCAGCAGGAACTGGAACAGCGGGATACCCTTAGGAAGCAAGGAAACAGCCGTGAGTGGAGTGTGGCTGAGTAACCGAGGATCACCAAACTCGTCTGCAGGAACGGATCTAAAAATTTAAATTTGGTGCTTCACCGATCAATGTAATAATTTAGAATCAATTTATACCGTTGTAATAATATATTAAAAAGTTATAATTGTTGTGCAAACAAACATGATTTATAATCAGAGACATATCAACATTGAAGAACCAATCCGTGTAAATATGTTAGAGAAATTAGAACTATATTACATTGATGAAATTGTGTTTTAGAGAGTAAAAAAACTTACTATAATGAAATTAAGTATTGATAATGAAAATTGTTGTGCAAGCAAACATAAGTTTTATATTCAAACTTGATTAGGAGTTCCAGGATTTTTTAAAAAGATTACAAAATTAAAATCATTTTAGGTTTCAGATACTTAAATTCATATTTTAGTTTTGATTCACCAATGTCAACCATCAGATCAACTTGAAACTAAACTATATTAAACTTTTGACAAAACGAATCTTTCCAACAATTAGGATTGATCGACAACCATTCTGTTAATCAAAATTATGGCCTTGGCAAACTTATAACTTTGAAAAATTAAGATTGCTTTTGGAAAGAAGAATTTGACGTACCACGTCAAGATTTCTTAACGGGTTAAAAGCACTACAACAGTGATCATAATAAATTTAAAGTAAAAGTTTAGTGACTATACTAAAGAATTTTTGATTTCAATGGCCAAATTGAAAGCACCCTAAAAATTTAGTGATTACCAAAGTAGTTTATCCTATTTTTTAATGGTGGGTCACTTGACCCACCATGCACCATGGTGCATCCACCCTGCTCGTCGGCTTCTGGAAGGGATCGAGTGGAAGCAACAACATATTTCGGAACATAGCCAAATTTGGCTGACTTGACGAATTGATTTTGTAAAGGTAAAAGACAATACAAGTCACTTAATTATAGGTTTAGTAATAAATAAGGGTGTACATTATTCAGTTTTAACCAAATTAACCGACCGAATCGAATTTATTTCAATTAATTTAGTCTGTTAATTTTAGGTAAAATCAGTTAACGGTTAATATTTTTTTGAGGAAATTCGGTTATTGGTTAATTCGGTTCGAAACCGGTTAATTAATCAAATTACCCGAATTAATCGAAAATATAAATTAAAATATATTATATATATTATTTACATATATCTTATTCTTATCCCAATAATCACAGGCCCATTAAAGATATTTTTAACCCAACCGGTTTTTGACATACAAAATATTCTTATCCAAATTAAAAATATTATAATGAAAGGAAAAAACAAAATCCCTAAACGACTAATTTCCTAAAACTCTGTCAATTTTTTCCTCTTCTAAGTTCTCACTTCTCAATCCTACGGTGTTGGATATGTCGGTTGCCGGTGAGATTTTGTCAAGTATTCTCACAGTTCTCAAGTTTGTTCCTCACCAAACCACGACATATCTTCGTTTGTTCTGCAAAAAAGGGTTAATTTTTTAATATTGTTTAGGGTTTGTGTTTGTTTAGTTTTAAATTTTCATTAGTCTTTCTTTGTATATTAATTATGCATTTCAAATGTTATTTTAGTTCAAGCTTTACTTATTTTCTTTCTGCTTTTTCCTTTTAAATTTTTGAGAAGTTGGAAATCTAGTTTTTATGTATTGTGTGCTGAAATTTTGTTTTAATGGAGTTTAGCTTTGAATATTGTATTCTTAATTTTATTATTTTAAAATAGAAAAACTTGTAAAGAATTTCGGTTAATTTGGAAACTGACCGAATTAACCAAAATAATTTCGGTTTAGTTAATTAGTTTCAAATAAAATTCGGGTCGGTTAACGGTTACAGAGACAAAAATTTTGGTTAATTTGGTTTTGTTAATTCGGTTTTGGCTAATTCGGTTTGTCCACCAACCGAATTAACCGAATGCACACCCTAGTAACAAATATGCTAATTTTCTTTTAAAGTAACAATATAGTTACTTTTCTTCTAAAAGTAACAATTTAGTCACTCAATTAAAATTTTGTGACAATCAGGTCACTTAATTGTATGTCACTTAATTATAGGTTTGGTAACAAACATCTCACTTTTCTTCAAAAAGTAACAATTTTGTCATTCAATTAAAATTTTGTAACAATCAGGTAACCTTGCCATTAAAATTGAAACAAGCGGCTAGGCATAATAATATTTTTAGTCTTCAAAATATATACATTCTAATAAATTGGTCATAATTTAAAATAATTAAATAAATTTAACCCTTCATACTTAAAATTTTTGTTAGTGAAGTGATTACGTTTACTAACACATTAAGTTCGTAATGAGTATATTCCATTAGTATGTCAACTGTCTAGTAGTGAAGTTGTAACACTCCTAAAATAATAAGTTAATTATATATAAAAAAGGAGAAAAATGAGGAAGTGTTGCCACAAGGTGTTGACCCCTTAGCGTATGCTTGGTAAGCCCAAGCTTCAACCATATGAACTAAGCCATCTTTTTATCTTAGTTTCCATATGTTTTTATTTAATTTATGTTTCTCGGTCTGGATTGGCATTAAATAAGTTTGAGCTAACCCACCTTCCATAATTAATGCCCATTTCAAAATATCCAAATCATTCCTCTTTCTCCCAACCTTTTATCTCCCCACGCCAGTTACCCTTCCGATCTTTGTCATCGCCCAGTCGTGGCGTGCACTGCCACCTCCAGTCGAGCTGTTCTTCCACCCTGAACCCAGCGCCGTCAGCCACTCTCGCTATATCCCTACCATTCTCTAGGGAGATTCGTTTAAAGTTTTGGTGATAAACCCAAACATTGCTCCTCTATTTTCGTCGAATTTTAACTTACTCAACAGTTTTTTTGTCGCACCACTGCCAGCATCAAACTCTCTGTGCCGAGGCGAGCCGAGCCCTATCCTTCGATCTTTGATTGGTCGTCGATTCGGTGGTCATCGAAAACTAGTGGAACCAAACGATATCTCCGTCATGTTTTATGTCATCTCAAGCCTTGGTATGCCTCGAGAACCAAGTTACTCAAGCTATTCTTGTTGTTTTCTGTATTTCAGTGGATTTTTGGCTAATTTGAGCCATGTGTGGCGACCATGCACCGCCTAGGGGTGATTTTTTACCATTTTGGTTGGTGCCCCTCGATCTAACTCTACCTAACCGGTGCTGGACCTGGTATGGCCTTATACTGAACCGGCCTAATTAGGCCCAATAACCTCTGGCCAATACCCAAACCAGTTCGACCCGATCGACCCGACCCGAGTTCAAATCCGTCTGACCTGACCAAATTGAGTCAATTTTCCTGAGTCAACCGGACCTAGCAACTCGCTTGAGTTAACCCGACCGACTCAACTCAGTTGACTTTGACATGAAAGTTGACCGTTGACCAAAAGTTAACCCTTTTTGAAAAGTCATATTTTGGGTTTTCGACGTACTGAGTTCGATTTTGAAGTCTATTTCATGAAATTCTAACCTGAAAGCCTCCGAGTCTGACCTTAAACCCAAGAATGCATATGTAATTAATTATTTCATTTAAAAGAATTTATGTTGAGTTATGGTCTAACCTAAAGTATACTTATTTAAAGGTACCCGAGACTCACCTGACCGTTCGTCTGCTCAGCCCGACTTTTTCTGATCTACACACCCGTGCACACCCATGATTACTAGTATGATATTAGAAACTCAGTGAAATTATTATGTTAGAATTATTCTCTGATAGTTATGATCTAGGATCTAGCACTAGTGTAGAGCGTAGCGAGACAGGTGCTTAATAGACTCTTTTGACAAACTTTTTGAGGTGTGTTCCTTGTGTGCTATATTACTATTTTAAATGAACTATTTTTATTTCTTTGAACCGAACATGAAATATTTTCTATGATTTATAACAAGACTATTTTATGTGCCCGAAAGCATGCTTTATGTCTGACTGAAAGCATGTTCTCTGATTACTGTTTTACTAAAAAACATATATGTCTGCCTCATGATTCCTGATATTATTGTCTATTGTATAAATGCTAATTTTTATATGGGGTATACTATATTATGAAGTCTCTACAGGTTTAACCCTGATCTAGCTGGTAATTCCTTATGGGCCCAAGGTATCCCCTTGGGTAGGTTCCGATGCTTAGACTCAGGCAATTCCTTATGGACCTAAGGCAACCACTTAGGTTAGCTCCTACACCCATTGGGCCTAGGGTAAGTCCTTATGGATGCAGTTCTGGGGAACTGCATATCGGTGTACAGTTAGAGGGTAGTTAGGTTTTAAATGAAAACTTTGGTTACCCTTAAAACATGTTTTACTGAATGATTTATACATGTATGAATTATTTAAATGTTTTATCTACACTTATTGGAACACACTAAGCTTCATGGCTCACACCCTCAAACTTTCTTTTTTAGATTTTGGATAGGCTACCTTTGGACTTGACACTTGGAGGATCGACACATTCGACTCACCCTTTTGTTGTAATGTTTCTATCCGCCATACTGTCTTTATTTGGGTGACATGAGCCTATATTTTAATATTGTATACTTCACTATTTTGCCCGATGTGACATATTTTGTAACTAAATCTTGATACGGTTTTAGGTTGAGTATTCGGTATTATATTTATGGTTTATAATTATTATCCATTTTGAACTTTAATTTGTAAATATTTTCATGGGAAGTTTTGGGTATGAGTTGTGACCTCTTAGAATTAGACATAATACATATACGGGTCTAAGGGGTTACAAAAGAGATTGTATTTGTCTAGCTATCCCATTTGTCACTTATACATGTGAGGTAAAATAACATAGAGTGCAACAAGTGGTGGTTGGAGGGTGTAGGGACAAGATGTTTAAATATGGATATTTAAATTTATTGAATTATTTTTGAATTATGACCAAATTTATAGAATGTATAAGTTTTTAGTCTAAAAATGTTGTTATACTAGGCTATGTTTAATTTTTAACTACATAGTGATATGTTTGTCACAAACTTATAATTGAGTGACTAAATTGTTAGTTTTAAAGAAAAGTGACATATTTGTCACAAAATTTTAATTGACTAATTTATTACTTTTAGAAGAAAAATGATTTGTTTGTTACTAAACCTATAATAGTGACTTGTGGTATAATTTACTCATTTTTGTAAAAGACCTCTTAGTTTCTCCTAATTTTAGAGCCTAAACTGAAAAAGAGAAGCAATTTAGCCCTATAAATTTTGAAACTGAGAATTGAGATAATTAATCATGGTTATATTTTCTTTCAGTTTATATAATTTTGATTGAAATAATAACATATTTAACACTCAATGTTTTCATGTTCTTTCAATTTGATCCCAATTTAAAAAAATATAACACATGCTTTATTTAATTTTTAAATATTAAAGTTAAATTTATTGAATTGTTTAGAATTAATGTAAACTTAGGCGCGTTTAAACTCACTACCTCTATGCCATTAGAGCTGTGTTAGGATAGGGGCGTGACAAAATTTTCCATACCATTTATTATGCCAGCCGCACATTGAATGAGGCCCAGCTTAACTACACCACAACTAAGAAGGAATTCCTTGCGCTTGTCTTTGCGTTTGACAAATTTTGATCTTACTTGGTGGGTAGTAAAGTTGTGGTGTACACAGACCATTCGGCACTCAAGTACCTTTTAGCCAAAAAAGATGCTAAGCCCATACTGATCCGGTGGACACTCTTGTTGCAAGAGTTTGACCTCGAGATTCAAGATAAGAAGGGAAGTGAAAATTAGGTAGCTGATCATTTATCTTGTTTAGAGTACCATCACGAGGATGGTAACACAACTGCCACTAGAGATGATTTCCCTAATGAATATTCACTTACGATCACTACTATTCCATGGTATGCTAACATAGTCAACTATCTGGTCAGTAAAATTTTGCCACAAGACTTGGCAAGCAATGCCAAGAAGCGATTTCTGAGGGATGTCCGGTAGTACTACTAAGATGAGTCGTTCTTGTTCAAGTAATGTGCCGACCAAGTCATTATTCGTTGTGTGCCAAAAGATGAACAACGAAATATTCTTCAACTTTGCCATGCAGAACCATATGAAGGAAACTTTGCTGGAATGAAGGCAGCGGCTAAAGTGTTGCAGTTAGGATTTTTTTGGCCCATATTCTTCAAAGAAGCTCATTATTTTGCCAAGGCATACGACCGATGCCAGCATACTGGAAATATTTCTAGCAAACATCAATTGCCACTACAGAACATTATGCCTGTAAAGCTATTTGATGTATGGGGGCTAGACTTTATGGTTTATTTTCCCTTATTATTTGGTAATATTTATATTCTAGTGGCAGTCGATTATATCTCGATGTGGGTTAAAGATGTTGGTTTGCCAAAAAATGATGCCAAGGCAGTTGCCAAGTTTTTACACAAGCACATCGTTACGAGATTCGGTGCCCCCAGAGCCATTATACATGATGAAACTACTCATTTTAAATTTCATTTAATCACTATAGCTCTGTGCATGTACGGAATCCAGCAAAGAATTGACACTGCCAACCATCCTCAAACAAATGGACAGGCAAAAATTTTAAACAAAGAAATCAAGAACATCTTGGAGAAGACAGTGAAGCCAACGAGGAAGGACTGGTCCTTGAGGCTATATGATTCCTTGTGGGCATGTAGAATAGCCTTCAAAACTCCATTAGGAACTTCCCCATACAAGCTTGTATTTGGGAAGTCATGCTATTTGCCGGTGGATTTAGAACATCGAGCTTATTGGGCAACCAAGCAGTTGAACATGGAATGGAGGGCTGCAGGTGAGAAATGTTTATTAGACTTGAATGAATTAGAGGAGTTTAGAGCACAAGCCTATGAAAATGCCAAGCTATATAAAAAAAGAACAAAGAGGTGGCATGACAACAAAATTTTGCCAAGACGGTTTGAAGAATGACAAAGAGTGTTGTTGTTAAATTTAAGGCTTAAGTTATTTCCAGGTAAACTCAAATCTAGATGGTTAGGGTCATTCGAAGTTGTCAATCCTTATACTCATGGAGCAGTAGATATCAAGGACTTGAAAATGAGGACAACATTCAAAGTAAATGGCCAGAGATTGAAGCATTATTAGGAATGAAGCCAAAAGAATGCCAATGAGATTATTCTCTTGGAAAAGATTGAGTAATTTTGTCGCCATCATTTGATCATTGTAAATAGTTAGGTTAGTTGTTTTTTTATATTTTAGTTTATTTTTTCTTTTCTTTTTCTGCTTTGAATGGTTTTTGTAAGTGTTAGTACATGAAATTTTACCAGGACAGTATGTCATGGTAGTATGCCAAGATAGGCCGGTATTTGGACACCCATCATCATAAGATCGGACAACACGTAGACCCTATGTAATTCAGGCCCAAGAGAGAGATCTTTGGCTGAAGCGGGAAAAACCCTAGCCGTCTAGGTTAAATCTTCAAATTTTGAATTTTTACCCTAACCTTTCACCCATTTTCTTTTTCCCGCAACGTCACTTCTATTAAACCCAAAACCCATCATTTTTCCCACTTCCCTAAACATTCATAGCTGCCACAACCATCATTATCCCCATTAATCTTTTCATTAACCATCTCAACCATTTTCCTTCCTCTTATTAAACCCATATTTTTACTTAGCCAAATCTTTACTCTCTCTTTTCACTCCCTCTCATGCAAAAAAAGAAAATCAAGAACAAAACTTCTTTTCCAATTATGTTTTTTGATAATCATCTTTTTCCTTAAATCTTTTGCAATAGAATCTTCTTTAACACCGTTCAAGATTTTCTTCAATAAAGAAATCAAGAAGAAATATAAAGAAAATTTTACGGCCAGAACCTTCTGTTACGAGAAGGGTTTTGAATTCAAGAACGAACCTAACCTAGGGTTCTCACCAGAAGTAATTGCCATTGTCACGAAGCACAAATGGGAAACCTTTTGCCAGCAACCAGGAGAGGTTGATTCCACTGTTGTTCGCGAGTTCTACGCTTATCTTACTACAAAGGATTCCCTTTTTTTGTTTGTACGAGGTACGTGTGTTAGATTTGATGAGGGATATATTAATGATTTGTTTAAATTAAAGGGTACAAGAGAAGAACATTTGGCATTTGCTACATCTTTGGATGATACCAAGAGGAAGCTTATTTTGAAGGACTTATGCAAACCTGGCACGAAATGGATCGTTTTGTCCAAAGGTCACAAGATTGTGAAACGGTGGCATTGAAGCCACAGTCGAGAGATTGGAACCACTTTTTGAAGGCCAACCTTATGTCGACAACGCACAACGAGACTATTTTAGAAGAGTGGATGGCATTGCTGCATTCGATAATAATAGGGAGAAAAGTTAATGTAGGATGTTTGATAATTGACGAAACCTACAAGTGTGCCGATAAGGGAAGTGACAATTTGGTTTTCCCTTCATTAATCTCTAATATTTGTAGGCTGCATAAGGTGCCAAAGCTCGACTCTAACAACACCCAAAAATACAAATGAGCCATTACCCCTGCCCTATGGAACCAATTAATTGCCAGGGAAGCCAAGAAGAAGGGAAATGGAAAGGCTACTGAGCCGGTGTTTGCTGCCAGAACACCTAAAGCAGAACCTGTCACAACAATGCCATCATCAATGCCAGCTGATGCCTTGGCATTACTTACCCAAATTTTTTAGCGACAAGAGTTCATTCTCTAGAAGCTAGAGAAGGTTGAGGAGCAGAATTTGGTGCTCTAGCAATACGTGGGAGCCAAGGATTGTACCCTTAAGACGACTCTTGAGGTCATCACCACCAATCATTTGTTATAGTTTCGAGAGTTCCCAGCTGAGTTTCACTGTACCAGAAGGAATACTGCCTAGCCCACAGTCTGTTCACACTCCAATGTAATAATATGATGCCCACCATCCATGTTTCATCTGTCTAAATTAAATATGCTCAAACGGAGACTCCATAGAGGTCTAACGAGAAAGTCCCTACAAGACCAACATGTCATCTACTGCACTACTTTGTTTGTCGCTCTTGTAGCCCCCACTGCATCTGAGATAGTAAGAATAATCGAGGAGGTCCTTCATGATGTGAAGGCTTCCACTATCGTATCAAAACCATAGCTTAAAAGAAAGAAGCACTAGGCTCCAAACCGTGAGAGCTTTATTAAGAGAGAGACTCGAGGCTCACGCATTGAACATTCTAAGAGGGAGTCTTCTTCCTCTTAACTCATTTTCATACATGTTTTTCATTTTTATCATGCATTTCATTTGTATATATATGTTCTCATGCAATGAGGAAAATGCACACCTTAGGTTTGGGTGTGTGTGTTGCCTCACATCTTTTGCCATGACATGCATTCATTTTTATGTTTTTGTTTGCATTTTGTTGCCATGTATAATGCCATATAGATTAGGTATAACATGCATACCAAACTATTAAATTTTTTTACCTAGATTTAATTTTGGAATGATAATTTTGCCAACATTTGCTAGCATAGTTAGAGTTTGTACTAGTATACTCTGTCCGGTGATGAAATTGGAAACTTTAGTTAGCATGAGCCTGCAGGTTAGCAATGGCAAGTTGCTTGGCAATTGATATTTAGTTTAGAAAAATGTAGTCTCACTTAACACGTCGTATGCATCTAGTTCCCAAAACAAACTTAGGATTCTTGAAACTAAACTAAAAAAAAAAAAAAAGCGATGCAAGGGTAAAAAAAAGAATAAGGCAACAATGTTTTGCCAAAGGTAAGAAAAAAATATAGAATGCTCCTCTATCTTAGAGACAATAAGTAACTTGGGGTTCCTCTTAGTTCTCAAGCCAACAAAACTTTAGGGTATGAGTGTAATGGGTAAGCTAGTGACGTAGTATGGATTAACGTGGAGGTTCGTGGTATGATCCGTCTTACTTCTCAAGCCAAACAACATTGTGACGTGAACCCAACTTTAATGCTAGCAAAAAGAAACCCTTGGTAAATAAAGAAAAAAAAAAAAAAATGTACTGAGTTTGGATGGTAAAGTTTTGCTAAGGGAATTTAGGGATACTCGATGCATATTGCATGCCCTTCATGTACACTTCATGACCTTAGACTAGATTTATATTGTTGTACTTGAATTTGCTTATCTGTTGGCATTACTGCACTGGGATATATGAGGATAGAACTAGGACCAGATTTTGCTTGCCAACCTGTGTTGTTAATCAGGACAATTTTGCCGAGGTACTTTGTTTTATTTTCTGTTTTCTTTGTTTTTAGTTGCATTACTTGAGGACAAGCAATGAGCTAGGTTTGGGGGAGTGTTAACTACTCAAAAGTACTATTATTCATATATATATGTTAACATGCTTTTGCTTGACTTTGAGTACATATTTGTGCATTTAGATAACAAAATTATGCATTTGCATATAGGAGTTAGGGAATTTTTTTTGCCAGAGTAAATGTGTATTTCTTTGTTGTGGTATGCAAGGCAGGTTTGGTTAAGAAGGATATGAGCAATTGACATAGCATAGCGAATGAACATAAGGGAAATACCGAGCACTTTTGGCAAAAGTAAGATGATGATTGTCAGACTTGGTTGGCAAAAAAAGATGACGATGCCAGGTCAATTAGCCGTTGGTCAAAGATCCAGTCAGCCGTAATTTCAAAAGAGATGATAAAGAGATAACATGCTTATCTTAGTGCGTAACCAACTTTCAAATTCAAAACCCAATCTAGGGTTTCCGCAAGTGCCTATTTAAAGAAAGTCGATCAATGAGCCAAGGAGGCTGCACTATGGTGAAGAAAGAAGAGGGCAAACTGTGGTTTGACCAGGCTGAGACCAAGAGCTTTGGATCCATTGAAGGGCTGCATCGACGGATCTCATTCTTTGTCCATTTCTCTTTATTTTAATTATGATTTTATGATGGTGTTATTTGAAAACGATGATATGTTGATGGTTCCCCCAACCATGAACTAATTTTTTAAGTTGGTTGGGGATGTTTTTGCGATGAACGCTTAGCTATTTTGCAGTTTTAATAATTGAATGCTTTTACAATTTTCTATCTACCTTGCTAGTACTTATTTTCATATATTCTTTGCCATACGACAATTGGCATTGCATGCTTATTATCCCTTAATATCTTAATAGACATAGGAGATAACGATTAATTGCCATGTACTAAGGTGAAAACATCGACAAAAGATGTTCAAGTAGATGAGCATACTTCGGAAGTAAGTCTACCCCTTAGGAGTAAAGATTAGGTCTTTGTCAAGTTAATTAATTGAAAAACATCACTATAGACATATAGGGGTTAATCATAATTAACTTAGGGTATTGCCATCAACAAAGGCAATACTACTTAAAATCTGCTCGGCAATAAAACCAAGGCTAAAAGTTATTAATTGTTGTCATAGCTAGCGTGAAATCCAAGCATCCCTTGCCAACGCCAACCATCCATTTGAATACATTCGTTTGTCAAACTGTTTTTCTCACTACATTTTACTTTAGTCATTTTCTTAATTAAAATCCGACATCTAATTCAAATCATTTGTTCCCATTCACAAGTGAAATATTGTGGCATTTAATTCCTGGACAATCCATATGGATACGATACTCAGCTCACTAATGTATTTCTTGCTGACCGTGTATACTTGCACGCAAAAAGACCTAAACTTGTCATTATTTTTTGGCATATTTACATTAATTCTTTAATTGTTTGCCAAGCGTTAGTCAGTCGACAACATCCCAACTGAGTTTGTATTTGAAATTTCGTGATTAAACAAGCCCTCCCATTATTTAAAATTACATATCAACTATGCCCTTATATAGGAAAAATTATTATATGATCCCGGCACACCACATCTTCTATGGTCCGTCCACTAAAAATTAGCCACATAATTTTTTTCCATGTCATTTTTTTCAAAGATGAATCTTCACCTTTTTATGTCATGTAAATAGGGAATGCATGGTTACATAGAAGTTGATTATGAAAGGATTAGTGACATGAAAAAAGATAATTAATTGACTGATTTTTAGTGGATGAGAACCATAAATGACGTGGTGAGCCGGGTTCATAAAATAATTTATCTTTATAACAAACGTTGTGGTAATGACGTGACAACTTTCAGTCAGTCGTTAGCAATACTTGATTGAGTGATTTTTTAATAAATTAAAAAATTCAAAAAAATATTTGGAATTATAAAAAATAAAAAAATTATACAAAGTTATTTCAAATTATAAAAATTATAAAAGGTCCTTCAAAATAAAAAAAAAAAGTTTCTAAAGTTTGTAAAAATTAAAAAATATAAAAAATATTTCAAATTATAAGTAATTAAAAATAATTATATCAATTCTAAAAAAGTCCTTAAGAAAAGGGGAATATTATAAAACAGGAGGATATTTATCTTTATTATAATATTAACTAATTATTATTCTAAAATTTAAAAGATATTAAACTCCTTATCACTAAATCTAATCTATGTTTATATATAGGATAAGTCTATCATGATCGAAGAACACCGCTAAACACCGCTAAACACCACTAACGCTGAACATCGCTGAACACCATTAAATTGATTAATAAAGATTAAAAATCTCAAGGACTCAACATATAATTAAAAATTATTTAAAATAAAATTTTAATTAAATTATTTTCTATATATATTATATTTTTTTAATATTTTTTTTAAATAATTAGATCAAATATCAACCTTAGTCAATTTAAAAAGTAAAAAACTCTAAACCCTACATCTTAAACTGTAAACTGTAAAATCTAAACCCTAAACTATAAACCCTAAAGCCTAAACCCAATGATTGAATTTAGGGTTAGGATTTTGAGTTTTGGGTTTAGGGTTTTAGGTTTAGGGTTTCAACTTTAGGGTTTTAGGTTTATGTTTTGGGGTTTATGGTTTTTTTTAAATTGAATAAAGTTGGTATTTGATCCGATTATTTTCAAAAAATAGAAAATATAATATTTATGGAAAATAATTTACTTAAAATTTATTTTAAATAATTTAAAATTATATGTTGAGTGCTTGAGATTTTTAATCTTTATTAATCAATTCAGCGATGTTCAGCATTAATGGTGTTCACAGTGTTCGTCGAGCATGGTAAAATTTTCCTCTTATATATTGCTTATACCAGTTAGATGATTTGGAAATTTCAATGTAAAATGTTAATAGGAGTAGAAGGTACTATCCCTATTAGAAATGGTGCTATCCAATGAAGGATGGTTGGATAATAACTGTGATGGTTCTTTCGGTCAGAAGACTAAGAAATTTGGATCTTGTAATTAAATACTAAATGTGATAGAGATCCACTAATTAGTTGAGTGGTTAAAAATCATGATCGGCCGATTGTGTTGTTAACCCTTCAAATCTAAGTAATCTCTTTTTCTCTTTCCAAGAAACAGGCGTATAAGGAGGGTTTTATTTTCACCAAGCATCTTCCCATTTGGCAGATTAACCGCTAAAACTAGTTATTTCCTTTTTTTCAATAATCTAAAGATGATTAGATTGTAATATATGTTTATACAAATTCTTAACCTTTTAAGCACACACCTTGCAGATAAAACAAATTGAACTCGAATCTGCTAGGATGAATATAATCCTCTTTTTATGGAATGCTGATTTCAGATTGTTCAGTGTAGACAATGATTCAACTTTATTTTTTTAAGAAATCATATAATTTATAATTAGTCAAATAAAAATTCACTTCAGTCCTCATAAGATTATAATTAATTATGACCCCTTTAAAAAATCCTATTTTTTTTCAATTTTAGTATAACATATTGATATAATTAGTAGGTTCTTTCCGGATATTTCCGAAGTCCTGTGCGAAAACTTAAAAATGGACTCATGTAGAACGAAAGCATATCACATTACTTTAAACAATTAATTTAATATTTCATTAATAAACCATAAAACATGCTTGCCAAAATACAATAATTATATTCAAGCTCACTACTATATTACTTTAAACAATTATTTTTAAGCTCACTACTATACTACTTGCTGACCGTGTATACTTGCACGCAAAAAGACCTAAACTTGTTATTATTTTTTTGGCATATTTACATTAATTCTTCAATTGTTTGCCATCCATCAGGTGCTGTTAGTCAGAAGAATAAATTAGGCCAACAACTGAGTTTGTATTTGAAATTTCGTGATTAAACAAGCCCTCCCATTATTTAAAATTATATATCAACTATGCCCTTATATAGGAAAAATTATTATATGATCCCAGCACACCACATCTTCTATGGTCCGTCCACTAAAAATTAGCCACATAATTTTTTTCCATGTCATTTTTTTCAAAGATGAATCTTCACCTTTTTATGTCATGTAAATAAGGAATGCGTGATTATTGTCCCCACCTATTCCCATGCGTGACAATATGCTTCAAGTTCATGTATGATCATGATGATCACATTAACTTTATCTTTATGATGATGGAATTGGGCCGTTCAAGTGATGGCTTCTTCCTTCTTTTATATCTTGAAGATGTAATCTAAAAAGTTTTAAATGTTGATTTCTAAAAGTTTTTGTATGAATCATCCCAATGGATTAACATAAAGTCCTAAGTCCATCATTGCGAATGATCAATGTTGACCCGCCGTTCATTTCACAACAACTTGGATCAGCTTGCATGTCGTTTGGTGATTTACGTAATATCCAACATCATTCCCGAAGAAAATCAATACATTTTTCTTCATTTATGAGCCTGCAATCGCTTAGTCTAATTTGTTTGCTGGGTTTTGAAATTCTAAGCACCTGGTTCATTGCTGCTTCTGATCAAAGACCCCACCGGTTCCATTTTTCTACCACCCTTACCCTTGCCCTTACCATTTATCAACACTTGAAAGTTCAAAGTCCTTTATAGCTGCTTTTCAATGTTAATCATCCATGGAGTAGTTGGTGTAAAGTGTAAACCCAAGAAAGAGAAATCAATAATAATCAGGTGGACATGTGAAACAAAAGTATAAGATTAGGTGCAGACTGCAGAATGATGGGTGCCTATGAAAGTTTGTCTTTCCTTGAATGTATGTCGTGATTGAAGGAGAATGGTGAAGATTCGTTTGTGGGGGAGCAGCCAGCTTGAGTGAGGCCAAAAACGTGTATCATAATCTAAGATATCAACAGCAACAGCTGATATGATCATCGCACACATTGCCGTGAAGCTAGATGTGACCGATTGGCCGATTGTGTTGTTAACCCTCCAAATCTAAGTAATCTCTTTTTCTCTTTCCAAGAAACAGGCGTATAAGGAGGGTTTTATTTTCACCAAGCATCTTCCCATTTGGCAGATTAACCGTTAAAACTAGTTATTTCCTTTTTTTTAATAATCTAAAGATGATTAGATTGTAATATATGTTTATACAAATTCTTAACCTTTTGAGCACACACCTTGTAGATAAAACGAATTGAACTCGAATCTTCTAGGATGAATATAATCCTCTTTTTCACTGGACCACTCATTGGGTTCACTAGTTATTTCCTTTTAAAGGATTGTTCAGTTGGAGACAATGACCTCAACTCATTGGGTTATACTTAGTTCTTTTCCTCATAAGATTTATTTTATGAAGTCCTAGTTTTTTAAATTTTAGTAAAATAATGATATAATTAGTAAAATGGACTCATGTAGAACAAAAGCATATCACATTACTTTAAACAATTAATTTAATATTTTATTAATAAACCATAAAACATTATTAAACTTTGTCAAATATATTATTTTCATTGTTTTGTTAAGAAAATTTGAAAGAATTGAATTGTGGGTATCTAGGTGTGGAGCTTGATTTTGAACAATTTTTTTTGAAAACGATCTTGAACAATAAATACAAAAAATTGAAGAATATTGTATCATTTATTTTTTAAATTTTGAAAAAAAAAACTAAAATTTGAGATTTAGAAAAGAGAATTATTTTTTTATTATTTTTTGTTTAATCACCGATATCCAACTCATTTGCTCCAGGATTCGAACCTCTGACATTGCTTAATGGATTTAGTGTCTCATCTCACTAGCTCAATTGATTGTTGGTAATTATTTTTTATAATTAGATTAATTTGTTTATTTAATAAATTAAAAAATAAATTTTAAAAATAAGAATAATTATTTTTTAGGGACTCTAGATTAGTTGGGGGCCTTGAGCGGTCGCTCATTGTGCTCCCCTACCAGCCAACCCTAATAATTAGTTATTAAATATTAGCATTACTTGTCGAAATAACTCTACAAGGATACATTTAGATAATTTTACTATGACTTGTACTAAATTTCTCTCCAACAAAACAAGTTTCTTACTTACTTTTCACCATTTGATAATGTTTATGTGCATCAATTAGACATGTATATATGCCATGAAATAAAGAGAAATTCTCTTTCTACTTTTGGTGCCCTTATATATACGTCACAACACTAAAAATAGGTTTAGGGTTTATAGTTGGAGTTTAGGATTTAATTTTTAGGCTTTAGAATTTAGAATTTAAAATTATAGTGTAGGGTTTAATTCTTTAGTATTTGGACATACATAAAGGTACCAAAAAGAAACAAGAAGGAATTGAAATAATAGATTTCAAATTTCAGTAGTAAGTCATCTTAAAAACATAGACAAAAAATCCAAGTGAAGAGGTTAGAAAGAGCTGTTTCACAAAAGAAATCAGACATTTGAAATAGTTGCAGGCAGTTGTCAAACGTGAGGAACTTCATGGGCAGTCCAAGGTGGGAAGAGAAGAGAAAAGTCACATCAGCCCGGCAACCAAATCTCCGGTGTTGACGATACAACGGTGGATATCAAGTTTTGCTTCAATTTTGGGATACATTTCACGTTTTTCTTTTCTAACTTATTCTAGAAGAAATATTCTCTAACAGAATATGATTGGTTGGAACCTTATTATTTTCAACCCCGCAAATTAGTGAAATGACTTTATCCATTGTATAATTTCAGTGAAAAAGTTCGAGAAAATGAAGCTGCTTTCATTTCTGCGCGAGTATAATGTGCGGTTAAACAACGATAAGTTTCGAAATTTGTTCACGAACTGAAAATATTAGACAAAACGACAATGAGCATATACTATATAGACAAAACGGTTTAAACTTATGTCTTATAGGATAAACATTATCCGCTTTTCCACTAAAACACTTGTTAGGTTCAACGTTTTTTTTTTAATTTAGAACTTTAACCATAAAAAATCAATAGTTTAACCGAAAGTTTAAAGTATTATTATTCCTCGTAAAGAATCTACATTATTCTAATAATTATTATCATTAATAACAACTAAAATATTGTGAAACGATTTTTTCATTAAAGCGGTCTGTTTGATATAATGTTATCCCAGTTAGGGTTGTGCGTTCGATCGAATCGAGTCAAATTTTTTTAAATTATTCGAGATTACAAGTCATATTTTACGATTCAAACTTTATTTTATTTTTTTGAATCGAGTCAAATTTATAAAATTCGAGTTTTTGTACTAATTTAATTGATAGCGAATTAATTGAAATACAAATTTTTTTCTTGAATTAACACAATCCACAATAACAAATTATCTCCAAACCAAAAAATACTAATGATCGTACCGCGATGAGTCACGAACCATAGCTCTTGATATAAGGGCAAAAAATCAACACGAGATAGAAATAAAATAAAATTTTTAATCAGAGTGAAAGAAGACAACATTTAAAATCGTTCAGCTCCTCTGGCCTACGTCAACAATCCCAAATGATAAAATATTATTCCACTAAATTTGTAATGTTTGCGCGGATACAACTATAAACCCTCCTTACAACGACATGCAACTTTTTCACAAATAAAGTAACAAACCATCCTCATACCCAAAGATTACATCTCTTCCCAATCTATTAATTCTAAGGAAAATTCTGTCACGCTCGACAAATACAGCTGAACACCACTAACGCTGAACATCGCTGAGCATCATTAAATTGATTAATAAAGATTAAAAATCTCAAGGACTCAACATATAATTATAAATGATTTAAAATAAAATTTCAATTAAATCATTTTCATATATATATATATATTATATTTTTTATTTTTTTAAATAATTGGATCAAATACCAACTGTTAAAATTGTGATCCAAATTCTTTTGGGATTTGGTTTAAAGTTAAAATCCTACTTTTAGTAGATCTTGTTTACTTTCTATTAATTAAAGGTAGGAAACTCAGTTTGAGTAGAATTTGTTTCTATGCAAGTTTCCTCTGTAAACAAGGAATCTATCCCTATAAATAGTTACTAGGGATTAGGGTTTTGACAGAACATCATAAATCAGTTGTAATCTCTTTCTCCATCATAGTGAAAGTTCTCATCTTCTGCTATGGCATGTGAAGGTTCGAGATGTTCTTGTTCAGATGGATTTAGATGATGCATTAGATGGGTTTGATAATATGCCGAAAGAATGGTCGGATACAAAGAAGCGCATGGTCGGATACAGAGAAGCGCCACAAGGATAGGAAAGCTGCTTTCCAGATTCGTTTGCACTTATCAAACAGTATTTTGCAGGATGTTCACAAAGGGAAGACAACTGTCGACTTATAGGGCAAAATTGGAACAAATTTGCTTGAAGAAAAATTTGACCAACAAGTTACTCCTGAAGCAACACCTATACTCCAACAAGTTAGCATAAGGTTTGTGTCTTGACGACCACCTAACCAATTTCAAAGAGATCGTCTCAGATTTGGAAACGATGGAGGTAAAGTACAATGAGGAAGACTTATGTTTGATTTTATTTTGCTCATTGCCCGCTTCATATTCTTCTATTAGAAGCACCTTCCTACACAGCCGTGATACCCTTACTCTTGAAGAGGTATATGATAATTTGAATTCACATGACAAGATGCAACATCTTACCAGCTCCGAGTTCCAAGCAGAGGGTCTCATGGTGCACAGATCAACTAGTTCAGACCGCGGAAGAAAAGGTGATCGTAATTTTTGCAGTCAAAATAGAGGCAGGTCCAAGTCGTCAAATCGAGGTAAAACATGTTATTTTTGCAAAAAGAAATGTCATATTAAATCTGAGTGTTACAGATTACATAATAAGATAAAGAAGGAATCTGAGAATCAGAATTCCAGTGAAGATGAAGTTGATATTGCAAATGAGTATAATGATGGTGAACATTTAGTTGCTTCCGGCGAAGACTCTATAGCGAGTGAAGAGTGGATTCTTGACTCTGGTAGTAGTTTTCATATGAGTCCAAATCCGGATGGTTTGCGACGTATAAACCTGTGTTTACAGGTGATGTCTTGTTGGGAAATAATGTCTCTTTTAAAGTTGCAGGTATTGGCACAATCAAGATTAAGATGTTTGATGGGATTGTTCGAACACTTGGTAATGTGAGGCATGTTCTAGATTTAAGAAGAAATCTGATTTCGTTAGGTACTCTGGATTCAAAAGGGTACAGATACTCCAATGAAGGTGGAGCTATGAAAATTTTCAAGGGCGCTCTCGTTGTGATGAAAGGGTATAAAAGATCTGCCAATTTTTATGTTCTGCAAGGTTCAACTATTTTAGGTGATGCATCCGATGTTTCCTTCTGCGTGTCAAATGACGATGTTGCTAGTGAAGGTGTCTTGATTGAATCAAGTAAAAGAGGATTTTGTGTTGAACACAAAAACCGTGGGCATAACGGTTCTGGTAGGCAGAAAAGAGTTCAATTTCGTGGGCATAACGAATTTGAAAAGAAGAATAAAGTTGAATTTCGTGGGTATAACGGATTTGAAAAGCTTAAGAGAGTTCGATTTGCTTCAAAGACAAATAATGAGAAAGGTAATAGTGCCATTGATGATTGGGGTCGTGTTATTGCTCGTGGTGGTATAGTTGTGAGCAAAGTTGGCACTAATGTTGATCTTACCGACGTGAAGACTAAATTACCTTGTACATCTAAGCTTGAGCAAGGCTTCGATTTGGTCGGTGTTCATTGCTGAAGACTACCCCTTGAAGGGGTTTCGTGGAAGAGGTGGAGATATTGTTCGACGGGAATTTGTCTCAAGGTGGAGATTGTTAGAATTGTAATCCAAATTCTTTTAGGATTTGGTTTAAAGTTACAATCCTACTTTTAGTAGATCTTGTTTACTTTATATTAATTACAGGAAGGAAACTTAGTCTGAGTAGAATTTGTTTCTGTGCAAGTTTCCTCTGTAAACAAGGAATCTATCCCTATAAATAGATACTAGGGATTAGGGGTTTTGACAGTAAATCAGTTGTAATCTCTTTCTCCATCATAGTGAAAGTTCTCATCCTCTGCTCGTGGTTTTTCCCTTTTGGGTTTTTCACGTAAATTCTTGGTGTTATTTTTTTTTTCTTTTGTTTGCGCTTATTTACTTGTCTCGTCATTATCGTCATGGTAGTATAACACCAACCTTATTCAATTTTAAAAATAAAAACCCTAAACCCTAAACTATAAACCATAAAACCTAAACCCTAAACTATAAACCTTAAATTCAAACATTGGGTTTAGGCTTTAGGGTTTATGGTTTATGCTCTAGGGTTTAGGGTTTAGAGTTATTGTTTATGGTTTTAGGTTTTGGGTTTTTTATGGTTTATGTTTTAGGGTTTAGGGGTTTTTATTTTTTAAATTGACTAAGGTTGGTATTTGATCCAATTATTTAAAAAATAAAAAATAATATATATATATATATAATAATTTAATTGAATTTTTATTAATCAATTTAATGGTGTTCAGCGATGTTCAATGTTAGTGATGTTTAACGGTGTTCAACGGTATTCATCGAGAGTAGTAGACTCATCCATTTTAAAGGTTAAAATATACTCTCTATTTATAAGTATATTACTTGATTAAACAAAAATTTCATCACCGTTAAATCATAATCTAAAAGAAATCTTTTTTACTAAGATTTCTTACTATTAATGGATATCTATTCCATTAAATATACTTAATGATGAAATAATCTATAACCAATAAAATTAATTAGAATCTCCTAAATATTACTAATTAAAATTTAGGTTAATTTCTAACACATATATGATTGATGCACGGGCGTGGTTTGAGTTAGATGAGCATAGTCACACGTGCTAAAACCTAATCAAAATATTT
The DNA here is from genome assembly GCA_019671005.1 of Hibiscus mutabilis. NCBI lineage: Eukaryota > Viridiplantae > Streptophyta > Magnoliopsida > Malvales > Malvaceae > Hibiscus > Hibiscus mutabilis. Next base: position 7,382,564 of record CM033742.1, read on the forward strand.
AGTGGGTTTTTTTTTATTATTTTGTTCATAAAGTATGCAGTAATTCTTGATTTATTTGTGGGGTATAAAATCTTGTTCTTTTTTCAACCTCATCATCGTGATGGAACATGCAATTATTATTTACCACACTCAATAATTATACCTACGTAATATATTTTATGCATTTATATGTATGTTTCTTTAATATAGTATCAACAATCATATGTAGGCGATTTGGTCGTTACTTGTTAAGCCGTGGAAGTGGTTCGAGTTTATGTCCTATCGCTCTTGAAGTGGTTTCGATGAAATTTGGGTGCGGAAGGGCAAGATGCGGGTATAATAGCCTATTTCTGTCCGGCCTATTTCTTTCGAATAAATAAACTCAATATAAAATAAAAAATTCAAATATAATATATATATCCAAAAGTTTAAATTCAAAAAAAAAAAACAGTCCAAAATCCATAAGTCCATTAAATGTCCAGATTACAAAACCTAAAAACCGGCCCAACTAAATTCCCTCTCCATTTTACAAAACCCAATTTCTAAATACCCTATACTCATTTACATTAGCCCAATTTTAAATCCAACCCATCTACCAACCATAACCTATCTACCCGGTTCTGTTGACTTAACCCGAAACCCTTACCCGGATCCACTACCCAACAGACCCGGATAACCAAAAAACCCTAATCCCCTAACCCATGACCTTCAGCCGCCAACAGCTTTCGGAAGGTTCTCGAACCGGCCTTTCAGCTCCCTTAACTTCCAGCTTCCGGCCAAGTCACCTCCACCTCGACTCCACGACTGCCCCATATTGGCACCTCATCAGCCATGTTGGCAGCCACACATGCATCTCCTCTCCACACCCGGCCAAAGAACTGGCTCCTTCTCTCCTACGAACCTGCAAAAAGGGATAACCACCAACAAACAGATCAGGCATGCAAACAAACAAGGCAATATCAGAATGAAAGAATCATTTTTCATTTTTTTAAAATCCTTGTAATTCGGTTCTAAAACTAAAATGAAATCAGCATGTAACCTGTAACACCCTCGACCCGGATGCTACAATTGGGCCACAAGCCCAAACCATTCCCATAAAATTTTCAGTTTAAAAGCCAATAAAGCTCAATCTCTTAAATCCAAACATGTCATAACCAAACCATTAAAATCCATGCTTCCTTAAAAACATTAAAAATAGTTAAAGGAGCTCCAAATACAGAAATAAAATATTTAACCAATACAAGTTAAATCAAATAGAGTTACAAATACAAAAGGTCATACGAATACATAGCCCACTACATCTAAGTACTTGTACTCTACCAAAAGGCCAATGTTGGATCCTTGCTTCGATGGTGCTCCGCTATGCTCGAACTATCTATCAACCTACGAACGAAAACAACGATTCCGAATGCTGAGCTAACAAAGCTCAGTGGATACACAACCACTCGACCATGCTTTAGGTGAATCATAATTAAGAGTATGCTATGAGATATGATGTCAAGATAGGATAAAACAATGGTGCTACCATAACTGCCTAAACACATGCTATAGAACAACCAACACCTCAACAACATCAACAAGTAAATAAACAATCCAGGAGTGAGGCCCAATGTCACCCGACACTGGAAGACCCACTCATGCTCGGAATCTCACATCGAGCTACTCAAAATCTCGCATCAAACGGTATACTCAGAATCTTGCATCGAGCGGGGCTCGAAATCTCGCATCGAGCAAATATCATCATCCGGAATCTCATATCGGATGGCCTTCATTCATCACCTGAAATCTCACATCGGATGGCCTTCATGTGTTGCAACACTCACTCACTGGGTATTCGGATCCCATCAAACAAGGACTCATAACCAAACAAGTGCCCTTACCTAGCACAACTACAACTAATCCACCAAGGATCCCTAAAGACTCGCTTATCAAGCAATTTACTTTTATTTCAATACTCAATTAGCCATTTAATCCATATAAGCAAGAAGAAACACACATTCTCGATTCTACTAGTCATTTTATATCACAAAAGACCATTAGAACCTTAACCTCAAATTATAAAACCACCAAACTCAAAACGTAAAAACTTGGGCAGATTGCCCAGCGAGTATCGATACTCTAAGGTGAGTATCGGTACTCCTCTCTAAGTATCAATACTCCCAATGAGTACCGATACTCTAATTGGATTCGAAAAAATTGGCTTTGGCCCCGTAACGATATGCTCCGTGCCGTATCGGTACTCCATATCGGTACTAGGATCGCCCTGTACCGATACGCCTACTCTAGCGTACTGGTACGCAAAACCTTTTCAGGCAATACAACAATGGGTACCGATACGCCCCTGGCGTACCGGAACTCCAAAGCGTTATTGGAATTATGATCTAATGAGGGGTACTAATACAAAAGAGGCATAACGGTACGCCTCTCATAGTTCATCCCCTTGGATACAAAGGAGTACTGATACGCAACCACCCTGTACCGGTACTCGAGCCCCGATTTTGAAACCTGGGGCTCGGGATTACACCAATCCCCTCTTAACCTCCATGGTTAAGTCCCAAAACGTTCTTACCAATTATGAAGAGTCATTAGGTGAGTTTCTAACCATTTTTACCCTTAAACATCAACCATTACAAGTTTTACCATGGATGACCAACCAAGATCTAACTTATCCAAAACATCATAACCCAAGCAAGCATAGCAAAATGATGATGAACATGAACACACATAAGTTAGAAATATACTAACCTCGAAACACAACCTAAAAAGAACCATCAACTTCTACCTCAAGCTTTCTTCTTCCCTTGGGCCTTTGAATGCTCCCCAACCTCTTGAACTACAAGGAAATGTTTTAAACAAGTTACAACATTGATGAGAGGTTAAAAGAAGCTCAAAGGATGATTCAACAACAAGAAATGGGATTAAAAACACCATTCTCGTTCTCACTCTAAAACCCCAACTGAAAACCCCTTCTTCCACCATTGCAAGCAAAACTTACCTTGGATTGTAGATCTTTGGATGCCTAACAACTTTCCCTTCTACACCAATCGGGGATTTCAACACCAAACTAATAAATGTGGAGTTTTTCTTTCAAACCCCTAGAGAAGAGAAGATGAAGATGGTTGGAAGAGCTTTTGGAGACAAAATGACTTCATCAATCTTACAAAGTCTGCAGCCCATAATTCCCCACCTCTCATCCTTTTCTTCAATCTAGAATTTACCATAAAGCCCATCTCTCTCCTCCTCACAACTCAAGCCCAAAATCAAAACCAAGCCCACCAAGGTTTAAGGCCTAACAACAAGACCCATACGCGAGGCCCGTACCTCGGTTAACCCGACGCTTGGGTTCCCCATAACCCGGGTCGTTACAATTCTCCACTCCTTAAAGAAAATTTCATCCTCAAAATTTACCTAGTGGAAACAGATGTGGGTAGAGCTCTCTCATCTCAGCCTCAACCTCTCATGTTGCCTCTTCAATCCCGTAGTTCCTTCACAACATCTTTACGAGGGGTATACACTTGTTACGAAGCTCTTTAACTCCCCTATCAAGCATTATCACTAGCTCTTCTTCATATGTCAAATTTGTGTCGACCTCCACCTCCTTAAGCGATAAAATATGCGAAGGATCAGAATGATAGTGCCTCAGCATGGATACACGGAAAACATCGTGGATACGTAATAACTCCGGAGGTAAGGCTAGCCGATATGCTACAGGCCCGATCCTCTCGATCACCTTATATGGTCCAATGTACCTCGGGCTCAACTTGTCATTCCATCTAAAATGAATTATCCCTTTTCCACGGTGATACATTTAAGAACGCTTTTTCACCAACCTCATACTCGATATACTTGTGCTTCCTATCCGCGTAGGGCTTTTGTCGATCAAAGACCACTTGCAATATTTCTTTGATGATTCGAACCTTCTATTCAGTTTGTCTAACCAAATCAGATCCCACTATCCTCCTCTCATTAAGCTCGGTCCAACACAGGGGTATTCTACATCTACGCCCATACAAGGCTTCGAAATGGGCCATCTTGATGCTTGATTGATAACTGTTGTTATACGCGAACTCAACCAGCGGTAGCTGTTCTTCCCAACTTCTTTCAAAATCTACAACACAACACCGAAGCATGTCCTCAAGAATCTAAATAATCCGCTTAGACTGGCCATCGGTCTGAGGATGAAAAGCTGTACTAAAATGCAGCTTGGTGTCTAAGACACTATGAATCTTCTTCCACAACCTTGTTGTGAACCGTGGATCTATATCCGATATGATTGAAGATGGCACTCCATGCAACCTTACTATCTCCTTGATGTATAGTTGAGCCAACCGCTCCAAGGTGAAATCCATGCGCATGGCAGAAAATGAGCAGACTTGGTCAAATGATCCACTATTACCCATATCGCATCATGCTTCCTTTGAGTCATCGACAATCTCGTAACAAAATCCATGGTGACTCAATCCCACTTCCATTGTGGAATCTGAATCGGCTGAAGCAACCATGATGGAACTTGGTTTTTTGCCTTCACTTGTTGGCAAGCTAAGCATCTTGTCACAAACTCGAAATATCCCTCTTCATACATGGCCACCAATAATAAGGTCGAAGGTCTTGGTACATCTTGTTGCTTCCCAAATGCACGGTGAAAGGACTACGGTGCGCCTCTCGCAAGATGCGGTCCCTCAAATCTTCTAAGGCCAGAACACACAACCTACCCTTGAAGTACAAGTACCCACCGTCTCGTACTTCAAAATCCGAGGACTCGCCTCTCTGAACCGCTTTTATCTAGGCCACTAAATCTTCATCCAGAACCCGACTCCTCCTTATTTCTTGTACTAACGTGGGCTCAACCCGGAGCTCAGCTAAAAGCCCAACATCCTCATTCATTCTCAAGCGGGCAAACATGGTTCTCAAATCAGATATCGACTTACGATTCAAGGCATCCGCTACTACATTTGGCTTGCCGGGGTGATACTCAATAACGTAATCATAATCCTTTAGAAGCTTAATCCAACGACGCTGCCTCAAATTCAACTCTTTTTAGGTGAGTAGATACTTTAAACTCTTATGATTTATATAGATGTAACACTTCTCCCCATAGAGATAGTGCCTCCAAATCTTCAACGCAAAGATCACCGCGGCCAGCTCCAGATCATGGGTAGGGTAATTTTGTTCATGAGGTTTAAGTTGCCTCGAGGCGTAGGCAACCACTTTACCCTCTTGCATAAGAACACAGCCAAGTCCATTCAAGGACGATCGCTAAACACAACATAATCTTTTCTTGGCTCTCGGGCTGAGTCAAAACCGGAGCCTCGGTAAGGTAGGCCTTCAATTGCTCAAAACATTGTTGTCTCTTCTCATTCCATACAAATGGCACTCCCTTCTGAAGTAACTTGGTCAACGGGGCAACTAAGATTTAAAAACCCTTGACAAACCATTGATAATATCCCACCAGTCCAAGAAAGCTACGGACTTTCAAGATATTTCTAGGCGGTTTCCACTCTACTATTGCTTGAATCTTCTGGGGGTTAATAAGGATCCCTTCCGCCACTACGATGTGGCCCAAAAACGCCACTTCAGACAGCCAAAACTCACATTTACTGAACTTTGTATAGAGGCGCATGTCTCTCAAAGTCTGAAGAACTACTCGCAGGTGGTAGTCGTGCTCTTCAACTGAACTTGAATAAACCAGAATGTCATCGATGAACACCACCACAAACTGATCCAAATAAGGCTAGAAGATTCTGTTCATCAAATCCATAAATGCTGCTGGATCATTAGTGAGCCCAAAAGGCATCACCAAGAACTCATAGTGTCCATACCACGTCCTAAAAGCGGTATTCTGGATATCTTCTTCCACCACTTTCAACTGATAGTACCCTGATCTCAAATCTATCTTCGAGAAAACTCGGGCACCCCGCAACTGGTCAAACAAATCTTCAATTCTTGGAAGAGGATAGTGATTCTTCACCGTTACCTTATTTAACTAGCGATAGTCAATACACATTCTCATTGACCCATTATTCTTCTTAACAAACAAGACTAGAGCACCCTAAGGAGGGACGCTTGGTAATTTGCTTCTTTAATTCTCTCATTTCTGTCGGTGCCATCCGGTAAGATGGAATGGACACTGGTGTCGTGTCAGGCATTACCTCAATTTAGAACTCAAGCTCACGATTCAGGGGTAATTCGGGTAGCTCATCCAAAAAGACATTCATGAACTCACAAACTGTTCTGAGGCTATCGATGGACGGACTTTCGACCCTAATATCCACCACGTGAGCCAAAAAGGCCTCACAGCCTTGCTGTATTAACCTATGTGCCGCTAAAGCTGAGACTACATTGGGGATGCAAGGGTGTCTCTCCCTTCTGACCGTTAACTTAGATCCATCGACCACATGGAGCTTCAAACTCTTGGTCCTGCAACCCAAACTAACATCGTGCTCTACAAGCCAATCCATACATAGGATTGCGTCAAACTCTTAGAACAGAAAAACCATAAAATCCGCTGGGAAAATTGAACCTTGAAATTCGATGGGACACCTCCGGTACACCTTGTCTACTAACACATCTAACCCTAATAGACTAGACACACGAAATCCTATCTCTAGGTCCTCAGCTGGTATGCCCCAACGCTGAGATATCCCACTACGGATGTAGGAATGGGTAGACCCCGAATCCACTAATGCAATAATGGGAACAGAAAATAAGGAAAAGGTACCTGGATCACATCTATGGGCTCGCAATCCTCCTGAGCTCTAACTGTATACTGTCTCACCGGTGCCATTGTCATAGACTAAAATATGTCTCTACTCTAGTGACCGGTCGTTTGACTTACCCCTCCCCTAGAGAACCCTCAGCCCATCTGAGCCGGATAAGAGACCCTCGATGCCTAAACTGGAACGGTTGTGGTAACTGCAGGGCAATCCTTCACAAGGTGATCCTAAGGCCCACACTCAAAGAAAGCTCAATTTGCACCCTAACACTTTCCTCGGTGCCTACGCCCACGCTAATTACAAAATGGTGTACCCACACTCCCCTGATAACTATCTGGGCTCATCATAGATGAAGATGATGTAAGCTTCCTATGGCTGGCAGACTCTAACCTACGGTCTGACCTCCTACCCTGGCTCGAAGCTCTTCTTCCCTGACTCTATCGATTCATATCCCTTCTTGAGTGAGACTGGAGCTGTTAGAGAAATTTTAAGTCCTCCCACTAGGACCTTCTTGTCCACTAGCAGATCCATATGTCAAACCTTGCACTTGCTCAAGAGACTTTACACTAACAGTCAACTCAGAAAACACCTTGGGTGGGGCAGCTGTCAAATAGGTTTGTATATCATTTCTTAACCCTTTTATGAACCTCTTGCACCTCATTTTCTCAGTGGCCACAAGCTTAGGTGCATACCTGCTCAGCTGCAAAAATTCTTATTCATACTCAAAGACGGTGTGGTTCCCTTGCACGAGGTGAGTAAACTGGTCTCTCAACCTGTCAACGTGAGCCTCACCCACATACTTTTTCTCGAACCCACCAAGAAAGTCATCCCAAGAAGGTCGGCTAAGGTGTCATTCCAGCTCTACAATTTCCCACCATTCTCCCGTGTTTCCCTTGAGCAAAGATAGCACATAGGATAATTTATCTTCAAACCGCAACCTCATCTGCCTCATATTCCAACGGGTTTCTCGAAGCCATTGGTCTGCTTTCACTAGATTGTCTTGTCCCGATCCAAGAAAATCTGTGGCACCTTACCTACGCACTCTCTCAACTGGTGCCTCCTAAGGGGTGGATAAATACCTCAGAATCGCCCTAACAATCATGTCTATAGCCTTGTGCAAATGAGAGAAATAGTTGGCTCCTTGTCTAGCTCCTCCATCGGACTCCTCCATGTCCAACACGTAGTCTTCATCGAAGCTGCCACCCCGGGAACCCAAGATTTCTTCCACGTTCCTAGCTCTCCTTGGCATGGTTCACTCTGCACAATTAAACAACATGAATCCACCATCGGATTTCCAGCTTAATTCAAGTACGACTTTGACTTATGGGCATATATTCATTAGACACATATTTACCACACTAGACTCCCCCGAGGATTGCCTAAAACTGACTAAACCTAGACTCTGATACCACCAAATGTAACACCCTCGACCAGAATGCTACAATTGGGCCACAATCCTAAACCACTCCCATAAAATTTTCAGTTTAAAAGCCAATAAAGGTCAATCTCTTAAATCCAAACATGTCATAACCAAAGCATTAAAATCCATGCTTACTTAAAAACATTCAAAATAGTTAAAGGAGCTACAAATACAGAAATAAAACATTTAACCAACACAAGTTAAATCAAATAGAGTTACAAATACAAAGGGTCATACGAATACATAGGCCACTACATTTAAGTATTTGTACTCTACCAAAAGGCCAATGTTGGATCCTTGCTTCGATGGTGATCTGCTACGCTTGAACTATCTATCAACCTGCGAACGGAAACAACGATTTTGAACGCTGAGTTAACAAAGCCAGTGGATACACAACCACTCGACCATGCTTCAGGTGAATCATAATTAAGAGTATGCTATGAGATATGATGTCAAGATATGATAAAGCAATGACGCTACCATAACCGCCTAAACACATGCTATAGAACAACCAACACCTCAACAACATCAACAAGTAAATAAACAACCCAAGAATGAGGCTCAATATCACCCGACACTAGGAGACCCACCCATGCTTGGAATCTCACTTCGAGCTGCTTAAAATCTCACATCGAGCGGTATACTCGGAATCTCACATCGAGTTTTTGCTTGAAATCTCGCATCGAGCGGGGCTCAGAATCTCGTATCGAGCAAATATCATCACCCAAAATCTCACATCGGATGGCCTTCGTTCATCACCCGAAATCTCACATCGGATGACCTTTATGTGTTGCAACACTCACTCACTGGGTATCTGATCCCATCAAAAAAATACTCATAACCAAACAAGTGCCCTTACCTGGCACAACTATAACTGATCCACCAAGGATCCCTAAAGACTCGCTTATCAAGCAATTTACTTTTATTTCAATATTTAATTAGCCATTTAATCCATATAAGCAAGAAGAAAAACACATTCTCGATTCTACCAGTCATTTTATATTACAAGAGATGCATTAGAACCTTAACCACAAATTATAGAAACCCCGAACTCAAAACGTAAAAACTTAGGCAGATTGCCCAGTAAGTATCGATACTCTCAGGTGAGTATCGGTACTCCCCTCTAAGTATCGATACTCCCCAATAAGTACCGATACTCTAATTGGATTCGAAAGAATTGGCCTTGGCCCCATACCGATACACTCTAAGTCGTATCGGTACTTTATATCGGTACTAGGATCGCCCTGTATCGATCCTTACCCGTACCAATACGCCTACTCTAGCGTACCGGTACGCAAAGCCTTTCTAGGCAATACAATAATGGGTACCGATACGCCTTACTAGCGTACCGGTACTCCAAAGCATTACTGGAATTCTGATCTAATAAGGGTTACCAGTACACGAAGAGGCATATCGGTACGTCTCTCACAGTTCGTCCCCTTGGATACGAAGGAGTACCAATACGCAACCACCCTGTACCGATACTCGAGCCCTGATTTTGAAACTTGAAGCTCGGGATTACACCAATCCCCCTTAACCTCTATGGTTAAGTCCCAAAACGTTCCTACCAATTATGAAGAGTCATTAGGTGAGTTTCTAACCATTTTTACCCTTAAACATCAACCATTACAAGTTTTACCATGGATGACCAACCAAGCTCTAACTTATCCAAAACATCATAACCTAAGCAAGCATAGCAAAATGATGATGCACATGAACACACAGAAGTTAGAAGTGTACTAACCTCAAAACACAAGCTAAAAAGAACCCTCAACCTCCACCTCAAGCTTTTTTCCTCCCTTGGGCTTTTGAATGCTCCCCAACCTCTTTAACTACAAGAAAATATTGTAAACGAGTTACAACGTTGATGAGAGGTTGAAAGAAGCTCAAAGGACGATTCAACAACAAGAAATGAGATTAAAAACACCATTCTCGTTCTCACTCTAAACCCCCCACTAAAACCCCTTCTTCCACCATTGCAAGCAAAACTTACCTTGGATTGTAGATCCTTGGATGCCTAACAACTTTCCCTTCTACACTAATCCGGGATTTCAACACCAAACTAATAAATGTGGAGTTTTTCTTTCAAACCCCTAGAGGAGAGAATATGAAGATGGTGGGAAGAGCTTTTGGAGACAAAATGACTTCATCAATCTTACAAAGTCTGCAGCCCATAATTCCCCACCTCTCATCCTTTTCTTCAATCCATAATTTACCATAAAGCCCCTCTCTCACTCCCTACAACTCAAGCCCAAAATAAAAACCAAGACCACCAAGGTTTAAGGCCCAATAACAAGACCCATACGCGAGGACCGTACCTCGGTTAGCCCGACGCCCAGGTTCCCCAAAACCTGGGTCGTTACATAACCATAGACGTGTAAACTTTAAAAAATTAATACAAAATTTCAAGAGTTTTTTTCTTTTCTAATATAAAATAAAACAACAAATAGTTTAGGTTTTTACCTTAGAAGGGGAGAGTCGGTTCCCGTCGCTGTCGTCTCCTTGTTGTCGGCTCATATTCCCTGTTAAGGATTTTATTTTTTGAGTTAAAAAAAACTATGGTTCTTAGGTTTCGATTTTTCGAGATTTACAAAGAAAATAGGGTCGTTTTTTAAAATCATATCTGGATCTATGTTTCACTTAAAGAGAGAAGTTTTTTTGGTAGGTTTAAGGCCGCCGGCCACCGACTAGCGGTGGCCAAGACGGCGGCGCCGTCGTCGAATTCTGGAAAAGTGAAGAACAAAGGGGTTTTTTTAGGGTTTTAAAGATTTCATAGGATTTCAAAAAAAATTTAGAAACCGGGTTTAAAATGCTTTTTTGTTTTATTTTAGCTTTTTATAAGCCACCCTAAATGCTGCGTTTTGGCAGCTTTTCGGCCCACGCGGTGACCCGGCTGGGGAAGGATATGCTCGTTTCTAGTCTTGGGCAAATTGTCGCTCTAGTCCTCGAAGTGTTTTCCCTTTTCAGTTCAGTCATGGGATAATACATGCTTTAATCCCTACCCTTCGTTTTATTTTTAAAACTTCATCCCTTTTTATTCTATTTTGTTTCGAAATCCACCTCCCTGTTTTTCACTATTTCTATTTCGATCCTTAATCTTATATTACATGTATATATTATTATGTTACGTATGTTATACCACCTTATACATATTAAATACTATAATTACTATATATATGTTATCATATTATATATCTTTTTATATTTTATATTATATATATTATATTACACATATATTCTATGATATACAGTATATTATATAATATGTATGCACAATATATATAGTATATATATATATATATATATTATTTATATATTATAGAATTTATTATGTGTATACATGACTCCTTTTCTTATTATATATGTTAATATGCTATGCATCAAATTATATAGTATTATTTATGTTGGTATTGTATAATATTTATTTATTTATTGTTTATTAAGTTTATATTCGAATCGGCCTTACGGTGACCCGCAACGAGGGATGACCTGTATTATTTACGGCCATCTAACCCACTAACATCTAACTTCTAACTTTTATTTTCTTCGCAATTTAATTTTCTGCAATTTAATTTCAATTTCCTTTTACTGTTCGATCTGGTCCTCTTCCGAATTTTTCTTTTTACGCTCTTTTTTTTTCGATCCGGTCCATTTTTCAGACATTTTAATTTCCGCACCTTTAATTCCGCAATTTACTTTCTCGCTTTTATTTTCCGCATTTAGTTTATTCGAATATTTATTATTCGTTTTTATCTTTATTGTCTTCATTTTATTTATTTATTCGCTTTTTGTGACATATTTTAATTTGTCATTCATTTCACTTAATTTATTTAATCCCACATCGTTAATTAATTAATCTAAATATTAAAAAGGAGGTATTTATTAGTTTCGGTATTTGTGTCATAACAGTCCGAGCTTAATGGATGTTGACCAAATATTCGAATTCATTTTCACCGTCTAAATGTAAATATTAAGGTGAATAAAATTTTGACAATTCATAGCATCATTTTTTAACTGTTTGCATCACGCATAAAGGTGATGTACTCGATTCGAACCGTAAATTAACAGGTAGTCGGTCTTTTTTTATATCGGTTTAATCTGTGGTCTGATGTACAATCATCTTTAATAATTAAACGGATAATTAATTTGAATCCACTAAATTGTTAAAGCCTGTTGAATTAAAGCTTAGATTCGATTAAGTTCTGTTAATTAAATCCAATTTTGAATCTCAATAATTCCTAGCGATTAAAAGCAATGTCTGTTTTGGTACCGATTTTCGGGCGTGTTGGGGTTGCTAATCCTTCCCCACACATAACCAACTTCCGAACCCATTTTCAAAAGAATTTATGGTTTTATGGTGCCCGACCTACATTAATGGCCGGTGGCGACTCCAACTCTTCTTTTTTTAAAACCAAACAAATTATTTAAATTCAAAAATCCCCACTTTTTCAAAAATTTCAAAATACACAAAAAATTCAAAACACCACAAAAAAAATTCACCAAAGCACTTTTTTTCTTTCAATAGCGATTTCAGAAAAAGGAGGTCGCTACTGCGGGAAGTGAGGATAATTTAATGTAACCCCTAAACCCGTCTATACGGAACGCCTAATTTAGGAGGTCACATTCGGGTCACCGGAGCAACCCATGACAAAAACATAAGAAAATTATTAAAAATACATTAAAAAGTGTAAAATAAAATTTCTGTTAAAACCATATTAAAATTTCGTTTATACAAAGCTGAAATCCAGACTCAATCATATAGTAAAATGTGGCATACATGCCCACTAATACACAGGTATCGTACTCCACGTACAACGCCAAGGGAACTCCCAAACTGATATCAATCATAAATCCATGATCGTATTCCTTTAACCTGCAATGGTGAAACAAAGTGAGTTAGAAAAGCCCAGTAATACATAACTACCAAAAGATGCTACAAGCACAAGCAATCATATGGCTAAATATAAAACTACGATGTTTAACTTGGTTACAACAGATTCTAGATGTGATATGAATGTAACAGAATCATCCTAGATTTGAATACTCGAATACCAGACCAAATGTCTGTGGTCTGAAAAAATCAGGAAGGAGTTAGATTACATGAATTGAACTAGAGGGTTTAGTGTGTTCTACCAATTTTAGATCAGGAAGGACTGTGTTTTTCAGACAACTGTAGAATTTTAATAGTAACGGAGAGAGACACAAGAGAAAAGTATCACCTAGCTAACCTCCAACTGAACTCTAATATGCAATTTCCCCATAACTAGAGGCTGGTCCTAGGCCCAAAGGCGTAGGAGGCCTAATTGGAGGCTGGTCCTATGCTCGAAAGCATAGGAGGCCTAACTGGAGGCTGGTCCTATGCTCGAAAGCATAGGAGGCCTAATAGAAGGACTTACTCCAGGCCTGATAGGGCGTATGAGCCTAACAGAAGGCACAAAGCCTAACAGAAGACACAAAGCCTAACAGAAGGTCAGCTTGATCAAGACTGCGTACAAGACTTCAAATCAAATTCCCAATAACACCCCAGAACCATCAGTTTAACCAGAAGCAAAAATATGTCAAGAATCAGGTATACTTTCGTATTAGAGGACAAAAACCAGAAATTAGACTTTCTTTTTATAAACAATCATACTTTTGAATCAGAGCAGATAGTCACATTTTCATATCAGAGAGAATATTTATACGAATTTTGAGTAATTTTTAGAAAGAAATCCTCATACAAAGGGTATGACGAATAATGACGCCATTACGACATTTGAGAACTTAGTTCATCAGAACCATTCAGAATTTTAGAATATAACGGGATCATGCAGTAGTTCAGATATGCCAGGATGAATTTAGGATTTTAGATAGACCAGGGTCATTCATGATTCAAGATATATCAGGAGAGTTCTAAACAATTTAGCCCATAAGGGTATTTTGGCCATTTTTAACTTTCAAGGGTAATTCAGTAATTTGACCTGATAGGGGTAAATCAGTGATTTGTAGGATTTAAGAATTTTAATTGTTTATCGAGTCTCTATGTTCTATGAACTGTTTAGAACATATCATTATAGTACTAACCAATAACCAGACATATATTCTTTACAAGTATTCTATCTTATATCCATACTTTGAACCCTTGCCGCTATCAAGCGAGGTAATAGTCTTAACCATCGGGACTCGGGCAACACCCAAACTAAACATGTCCCATCAATACGTACTTATTAGACAGTAGTCTTAACTAACGGCTTATCAGGCTTTCAAGTCCGTTCGAACTGAACATATCTCAACAATACGCTACCACCAAGCTTTGGAACATGTACACCTCACAACTTATCATTAAACATGCCCCAAATTGGTTGAACATTTTTTATGTTATATTTATCCATTAGTGTATCAACATTGTAAAAAGACCGGTATACACAAGTCGGGCTTCAGACCCAAAAAGGCATTACAGTCATTTTTGCTCTACGATAATTTAGGATTTCCATATCTTTCATTAATTTAAAGTCATGAAACTAGTAATGTCATTCTGGTCCATTCTGTTCTTCAAACAATTTGTTCATTGCTGAGCTCAAGGATATATCCATCATACATGCACAATAATTCACAACCCTTATGGCATTACAGTCATTTTAGTTTCATCCTAGTTGAAATCCAGAATTTGTCAAAATCGTTCACTTATTCTAGGTCATCCACTTATTAATTATTCTGAAGCTCGTTGGTGATTATTTATGCTTAACCTTTAGCGTTTTTCGAGGTATTCCTTTACAAATTTTATCCAGAAGTATGAGAAATCCAAATATTTGTCTGTTTCATTGGTTAAAAATTCCTTTTTACCAATTTTACCATCATATTAGAAATTTAATGACTATTCCGTAGTTTTATCAGATTAAACAAGATTTCCCGATTATATTCATTAAAGAGCTAATTTCATTATTTCATAATCAAAATTCCAAGCAATTATTCTTTTTAACAATGATAACCAGAATTAGAGATTTGTTATCTTATTAATTACTTACATAACTCGAAGAATCTATAAGATTCCTTAATTTCTTATTCGAGTACTTAGATAGTACTAATTACCATTCTTTTATTCTCAAAGTCATGTGCCTTAAGTGAAAATCAATGGCATATTCAATATGATTTCATGCATTAGTCATAAACTAACATGTATCATTAAGCATGCTAGAGGTAGTAGATTATTACCTTGACTTAGGCTATACTGGTTGCTCCAAGATACTCTATTCGATCGCTCTCGATCCCGAATTCGAAGTACTCAATGAACTTGGATACTTAGAGTCATTAAATCCTTCAATTAACATAATCCATAATCAGATCTTGCTCAAGCCCATAAACTGTATAATTATTTACATACACGAGTTTGGGTTCAAAGACAGATTTGGAGGTTTTCGGTTCGAATTTCGTAAAACAAACTTCAAAATTGGACTCATGACGTCGAAAAATATAGAATAGGAGTTTTCAAAAATTTTGACTTTTTAGGTCAAAGTCAACGATGACGTCATGGTCAAAGTCAACATTGATGTCATGCCGATGTCATCAGTCACCTGGTCAACGGTCAATGTTGACATCATTGGTCAACTAGGTTAACTTGGGCGAGTTGACTCAATGAGTTTACTCGAATGGGTTGACTCAGTCAACAGGTTAACTTAGTGAGTTGACTCAGTTCGGGTCGGGTATGGGTCAAATGGATCCGGGTCAGTTCAGTCAGACTCGGGTTCGTTCTATTAAATGGGTTCAGGTAGGTTTACTAACCTAATTCAGAGGCCAGACCGGGTCCAAAGCCAGTCCAGCCGGTTCGGTACACAGGCCACCGTCCAAGGCGACTAAAAATCACCGGTGACAGCGCGTGACTCCCACGCGCGGCCTAAATCGGTCGAAAACACCCACAAAACACAAAAAACTAATTCAAAAATTTAACTGTAACCTTAACTAAACCAGATTTAGGCTGAAACCTCACCGTTTCTTACCAAAACATAGGTAATAGTTTGAAAATGACATAGCTCCGACAAAGGCTCTCCCGGTGTCGAAACTATGATTGGTCGACTGGGTTTTGCTTGGATTTTCGAGAGAAGTCTACTGGTGGTGGCGGCGTCATGAACAGACAACGGAGGTGGCCGAAAAAAAGCTAGAACATAACGAGTTTTGGGCTTTAGGTTTTCGGACCTTCAATCTTCGACTACATGCGGAATAGGTGGTCGTTCGACAAATGTTTAGAGGGCTTTGGTTCGGACAAAGAAGACGCTCCGATTGGTGGCGGGGTGTACGCCACGAACCGGCGGCGGGGGTTGAACGACAGTCGGAGCTGAGGAGACGAAAGGTTGGGGAGAAGGATCTGAAACTTTTTTTTAACTTGAATGGGTAATAATGGGGTAGATGTGTTGGTTCAGACTTTTAATTAATTTTATTAAATCCAGCTCGAGTTGTCTTACATATTATTTTAGGTAGTTTAAGCACCAAGAGCTGGCTTAGCTCAGATGGCTAGGTGTTTGAGCTTTAAAGACTAGAGGTTGTGGGACCCACTTTCATTTTTTTAGGTGTTACATTTACAAATTTTATTTTCGATCATATGTTGGAACATGTGGTCTAGGTGCAATAAACAGTTGTTCGATCCAAATTTTGTGGAAAAACGTGGCCTCCTAGAGTCGAGTAAGCAGTTCTATGCACCGGTGATTGTGGTTGGTGAGCCTGTGTGATTGGATGCGGTACCTGAGCAGTCCAATGATGTTGGGCGTTCGGCCTGGCAGTTGCCACGGCATGGATGGGCGAAGTTGAATGAGAACGGTGCTATCCACATAGGGGATGGTTCCGCTACAGTTGGGGGAGTGGCTCGGTCGAACTCTGGAGACTGGGTGTTTGGTTTTAGCCGTAGCATTGTCGATGTTCACCACTTAATGCTGACTTGTGGGCGATCGTAGATGGTCTTGGACACGCTTGGAGAATGTGATTGAGGCGAGTGGAGGTTGAATTCTATTCTTTAGAGGCTATAAAAGGTATTGATCGTTGTCGCACCAAGCAAGGGGGAATGCTTTTTTCATGGTTGTAAAGGAGTTGTTGCGGTGGGATTGGGAGGTCTCTTTAGTTCATGTGAATTGAGGCTTCAATAAAGTTGCGGATCGGTTAGCTACGTTGATACGGAGTCAGCCGATTGGGGAAGTATTTTTTGGTAACCCACCTGTGTGGATTCAGGATGTTGTGCACCAGGACCTCGTTGGGTTCATAGTTTAGTTTATGTTCATTTGTTTTTTCTGTAATTACCATCATATGCACTTTTTCTCCCATTTAAGATTAAAAGAGTTTTTTAACGAGGCATATGATGTAGCATTCCCTTTTCAATATATGTATGGGCATGGCTGCATAGCTCCAAGAGATTTTATTGCCAAAAATAGACCAAAAAAATATGTGTGTTTTGTTTAGACATAATGAAAACCTGATAGGAGCAACTATATTCTTATGTTCTCTAAAAAGATAAAAAGCTGGTTACCATATATGTTTTATTTTTATAAAAGAATAATTATATTTTTATACACAAGTTGTGTAAAAAATATTATATAGTTCTTCTTTATAAATTTAAAATCTAGTTTTTAGAACATAAAACCCTAAACTCTAACCCCTAAATCCATAAATTCTAAATATTACAACTTAAACCCCTAAACTAACACTCTAAACTCTAAAATTAACAAACTTGTTTTAGTTTACACAATTTATGTATTAAAATTTTTCCATAAAAAAATCAAATTATTGACCACATAATTAAAGAAAGAAGTGAAGAATTATCATACCACATAATTTAGACGTTAATTTGCTTTTGACATTTCTTGTTTTATTTTGAACGGCTTAAGATTTGAAACCTCTGTTAACGTAAAGGAAAATATTTTGATATATAAGCTTGTGTAAATTTTAATTTATACAAGTCTTATAATTTTTGAGTTTAGGGTTTTAGGTTAGAGTTTAGGAATTTAGTGTGTAGGGTTAGAATTTAACGTTTATGGTTAGAGTTTAGGGTTTTAGTGTGTAGTGGTTAGAATTTAAAGTTTATGGTTAAAATTTATAGTTTCAGGTTTAAGGTTTAGGTTTTAGGGTGCTAGGGTCAGAGATTTAAGTTTTAGATTTTATAGCTTAAATATGAAGGATTGTATAGTTTCGGGTTAGAATCCTTTAGTCTATTCTATAATTTTTTAATATAAATCAAATATAGTAAATAAGTATTTAAATAATAAAACAAAAGAATGAAATTTATGCAATTTATCACTAAATTCTAATATATTAAAATAAATAAATAAATTTCCTGTTTTTCTTAAAATATTATAAATAAATATTGAATAATGTCATGTTCAAGCTCGTACGCTCAAAAATATTTTTTATATACGCCATGTTTGGTAAACAGTTTTTTAACCTAAAATTAGAGGTTTGAAGTATTTTTAGAGATTTGACCAGTCAAATCCGCTAATTTAAATGTTTGGTAAATAGCGGATTGTAATATCGGACTAAGGTGAAACCTCTCATTTTTGAAAAAGCTCCTTTTAAGAGCTTTTTGAGTTAGAGGTTTGGATAAAAGACTTGTAAAGACTATTTTTTCCTTGATAATTATAAAAAATTTAACTAAATAACATAAATTTTATTAACTAATAAAATTTAAAAATAATTTTATAAATAAGAAATTAATATATAAATTAATAAATACATAAAAAATTAATAATTAATAAAATTATATTCAAAATATAATTTCATAGATAAGAAATTAATATATACATCTAAATTTAATAATTATTAAAATTATATTAAAAGATAATTTGACAAATAAAAAATTAATATGTACATCCTCATATATGCTCAGTAATGATATTAAAAAATTAATTTTTATAATTTAATTAATATTAATAGATACAAAATGTTAATAACTAATAAATTATTCAAATAAGTATCAAATATAACAATGTCCTTATATGCCATTTTGCTTGTTCAAATAATAAAACAGCTATCAGTTAATTTTACCAAGCACTTTTATACAATTAGCTAATGTAATCCACTAGTCAAATCAACTATATGCTATCAGCTAATGTAATCCACTATCCATTATCAGTCATATGCTAATTGCCAAACATGGCCATAATTATTTTGATTTTTTTTCAATATTCTTTTACCTACTAAAGTTAGGGTAGTTCTAGTATATGAACATTTAGGATAAGGTTACAATAAGGACTAATTATATAAAAGATTATTTAATTATATAAATTATTGTAATTTTCAATTACATAAATCATTATTTTTTGATAAATTCTATCTAATTCTAATATTACCTAGAGGGGAGTGGAAGGGGACTCTAGGGGAATATTTAAAAGATTGTAAATTTGAAAGGAGATTAATAGGAATATTTAAAAGAATATAAATTTCAATATACTTAAACATATAATAACCTCGATTTAAGGGTCATTTGGTTTTAGAAAATATTTTTGATTTTTATTTTTATTTTTAGAAAATAATTTTTAGTTTTAGTTTTTTAAAAATTAGAAAACATGCTTGGTTAATAGGGATGAAAACTCATTTTCAAAAATGAAAATAGTAAAAATGTGTTTGGTATCTAGCTTTTCAAAATAGAAATGAAAAAAATAATTATTAAATAATTAAAATAAAATATAGTTAGAAAATATTATTATTATTATAAATAAAATATGAGTAAATAAATCAAAATTTTAAAAATTGGTATTAGAAGGATTCGAACTTGGGTTAAAATGAAATAAAAATTAAAAAACTTTATTTTCATTTTCCTAAAACATTTGCAATGAAAACATCTTTTTTATGTTTTCAAATTTTCACTTATTTTTGTTTTTATTTTAGAATTTTACAACCAAACACATTTTTTCACAATTTTTTATTTTTCAAAAAATAAAAAATAAAAATGGACTCTATTATCTAGAACCAAACTGTAGATTCACTATTCTCCTTTTTAATGTTTTTCTTCTTCTTTTAGCTCTTTAAAATATGGGAAATCACAAGTCAACCTCACCTCATCATTTGGTCTTGGTAGTTGCAAGCATCACCTCATATCCCACTTTTTTTTTTTGAAAAATTTAAGGTGATTATAAGGTAGTATATGTTCATAAATATTTTTAACCCTTTGACAATGTATACATCCCTTGTTGACATTGCGATTGAACTCAGATCTTCTAGAATGAACATCATCCGCTTTTCCACATAGACCACTTGTTGGATTCACCTCATATCCCACTTTCTTTTCGTTTTTGAGCTATGATTTATATTTCTCTATGCTTCCTCTTCTTATCCTCTATATAATTCACCACTCTCTCCATTATTCACTCCACCATATGGGAAACATGAAGGTGCATCAGTTGGCACGCGGATTCTGGGAGCCCGAACCATCCCTCTCCCTTTCCTGCAAGCCCTTACGCCCTACATCTGCCGACCATACCCTCTCTTCTTTCGACCTTAAGACCTTCATTCAACCCAAAACTACCCGTACAAACCCTCCCTCCTCCGACCACAACAACCCACATTCTCATCAGGTACACTGCATTAATTACATATACCCTTCACTCTTATACCTTTTATTTTTACATTATTTCATGTAGGTTTCAATCTTTCGTTACATTATTTCAAGTAGGTGGATATACAAGCAGCCGGCACGAGATGGAATCCAACGCAAGAGCAGATCGGGATTCTGGAGATGATGTATAGAGGAGGGATTCGAACTCCAACCGCACAACAAATAGAACAAATCACCGAGCAGCTAGGGAAGTACGGCAAGATCGAAGGCAAGAACGTTTTCTACTGGTTCCAAAACCACAAAGCACGCGAGAGACAAAAGCAGAAGCGCAACAGCCTCGGGGGCCTTAGCCATTGCCCCAGAAACTCAAGAGACGAGGATAATCCATATAAGAGAAAATGCAGGAGGTGGTCATTTGTGTGCATGGAAGAAGAAAACAGATCGTCATTTAAAGAGGAGGAAACAAGAACCCTAGAGCTATTCCCATTGCACCCGGAAGGCAGATGATCAAGCCTGAAGGTGTTTGAAAAAAAAAAGAAAAAACAAAACAAAACTTTGTTCCTACTATTATCTGGTTTGACAATGATATGGTATATACCAGTATATAGCTTTTGCTTTCTTTTCTTTTGTTTCGTGGAAAGAAGAAAGATAAAGTTGTCTTCTTGCAGTCCAAAGATTCATCGGTGCTGCCGATTGTAGTCAAGACACAGGTGCCTTTGCACAAAATTGAAGGGAAAAGAAATCTATAACGGAACAAAAGTAGGTGGTTGATGTTAGAATATTGAAAAATGCATGATCTGAATTATCTTACGATTCTGTTGCTGGGAAGACTTTCATAAAGTTGTAGTATTTATCTACTTCTTCTCTAGTGGTGACGTGCATTTGATTTAGCATTTTAAAACAAAAGTTCGTTAGTTGTTTCGTGGGCCAGATATTGATATATACCCAACCTAAGCTTTAGGAATTGGGAGGGAAAATTCATGGCAATCTCCACACACTAACTTTAAATGGAAATGGAGGGTTTTCTCTCGGTAACCGAGAGTCAAAGTCTTCTCTTTTTTAATGGTAAAAACGGTCCTCAACATTTTTCGTTTTTTCAATTTTTTTTTGTCAATTGAAGTCTTAAAATTTTATTTTTTTTCAAATGTCTTTTTTGGATGGTCACGGTTAGGAGTGATAAAGAGCCGAGCTCGAGCCTGCCCTGGTTCGACTCGGCTCGAAAATAGTATTACTAAGTTTGGCTCAGGCTCAAAGCTCGTCGAGCTCGAATTGGACAGTTTGAGCTCAACTCGAGGCTCGAGCTCGGCTTGTTGCTTTCCTCAATTTGCTTTTAAATAGTTTTTTAAAGTTTTAAAAAATAACATGTGAAAACCTGTTTGGGAAAAGATAATATTTACTTTTGAAATCCACAAGTTACCATAGTACATATTCTAAATTATACTAGTCCACAAGGAGAATGGGATTTTAAGTATTTAACTATGATAACAAGTTAACAACACTGAAATATACAAGTGTATATGGAGTATGTATATGTCGTGACCATTTTTAAACCGTCATAAAAATAGCTTGACGATTAATCTTTGAAAATTAGGGTTTTGCCTTTTAATTCATTTGGTCTTGAAAAATTAGGTTTTCATGTTAAATTGGGTTATGCGATTAATTAATCATGAAAATGGGAATTTTTCTTTTCTTTAATCTTGAAAACATTTTGGAGTTGCCACCGATCACTTTGGTAGACCGGACACCATAATAACAACCAGAGATTCATTCTTTAAAAATTGGGTTCAGGCGTCGGTTACGTGTGGAAAAGGATTAGCACCCCCACAAATGCTCGTTATCGGTAAATTTAACTTTACGTGACATTTTGGCATTTCAGATTATATTTTGAATTTAATTTAACCATTAATTATTAACTGAATTTAAATTCTAAATGGAAATATTCCTTTTATAAGGAAATATATTTTTATCCGAATATGAGATTAGAAGCACCCAATTATGTTAGGACACCCCTATTCATATTCAAAAATACATTTCCAACATAAAAGGTTTTTAATGCATGACCAAGTATTGTCTTGTTGATTTTAAGTTCTAACTTAAAAAAGGTTCTAATTAATTGTGTATTATTTAATCCTATAAATATTATTTAATTTGCAGGCTTACATGAGATAACACTCAATTGTTTGAGCACCATCCATATTTAAGCCCCAAAATTATATATAATATTCCTAATCTAATTAATTAATCTAATTGTTTAAGTTCTAGTCCTAATTAAGGATCTAATTAATTAACTAAATTAATTATCATCTTCTAGATTATAATAAATATTATTTGTTCTATCTTAAAAGCTTACGTTGAATAACACCCAATTGCTTTAGGGCACCATTCAAATTTAAACTTCTAAGTTTTCCAAATAATACTTGTTAATTTCCTATAATTGTCTATTCTATTTAAATTATTAGATCCTAATTAAAGAACCTAAAGACTAAGGCTCTAAACAATTAACAATCTAAGTAATTAAATTGTCTAACAATTAAAACTATATGCCCAATTTGAAATATGTATCATACATATAAATTAAACAATTAATTTAAGGACGGAATTGAATTAAAAACAACTTTAATTGCTGATTTTATTACAAATAGTGACTAAATTGTATTACACTTTAAAATTCCAGGGACCAAATGAACAATTAATAATTTTCTTTAAAAACACGCGGACCCTGGGTCTGACCCGTACGAAAAAAGCGCGGACTTTGAGTTGACCCGGTGTCAAAACGGCACCGTTTTGACTCACCCTTATAAGCCCCTAATCCGAGCCAACTCGCCCAATTTTTCTTCCCCACTCTCTCTCACTCCTCTAAAACGCTCTGCAACAAACACTCAAATGCCTAGAAACCAGCCCCAAATTCGATCAAAACCACCCTCTTTTGGATAAATATTCATACGTGTTCATCCATTTTTGAATGAACGCAAGTTTTTCGGCCAACAACCGCCATAGCCTTCGCCGTTAGATCCATCTCATCCCTACTCCGATCAAGCCCCAGCGTTCACCGACCAACACACCAACCACCATTACTTCCGGTAGGCCGCCGCAAGGTGATTTTCAACCGCAGTGCCAGAACCCTAAATTTCTCAAAAAATTGATTTTTTCACCCAAATCTCCTAAAACTACCCGGCTCAACAGAGCCGCCCTTCTTCCCCAGCCTAGGCTACCCAAACCCCGCTCATTTTCGACTCCTCATTTACTCAGAATAAAGCCGGCCACCATAGATAAGTTCTTCGACCTAAAACTCCCTTTTCAAATCTGTATTTTGCTTTTGTTTCCTTTATTTTTTGCGTTTCAATCTAATGATTTTGATGTTCTAATTACAAAAAATAAAAAGATGAAAGGATTATACCTCAGTGGCGGTGGCTGACGTCTTCTCCAACGGTCATTCGTAGCTCCGGCGATCTTACAGCGATGCTTCAGCTTCAGATCGACGGCTCAACTCCTAAAAGGTTCTTTCTCCCATTATATTTATTACTATTATTAATTATCTGTTAATGATTGGTAATTAATTCCCTGACAATTTCTCTCTCTTGCTATTTATAGGGTCTAACAAAGATGATGTAATGGTTGATGTCATTGTGTTGAGGTTAACTCTAGCTGTGTTTAAATAAACATAGATCCGTGTGATATCTGTCTGAACGAATAAGAGACTGCCACATGGACTTGTTTGGGCATGAAAACTAATTTTTGTGTTTATTGGGCTGGTTTTTACCTGAAATGGATTGTATATGAGCTGTAATTTGGGCGAGAAACATTTGAGAATTGGGCCTTTGGGTTTATGTATGTAAAAGGGACATTTAGACTGTTATATGAGATTTTTAGACTGTTTATTACTTATTACTTATTTATTTTTATTTAAGAGAAGCAATACGTATATATGTATATACTTATACCCGGGTAAAATTCGGGTATTACAGTATCTATATAATTATTTCGAGCCTATTCACAAATTTTTCGAGCCGACCTTAGGTGGCTCGACTTGGCTTGTTAAGGTCTCGAGCCGACACAAGCTCAGTTGAGCTCACTCGAGCCGAGCTTTGACCAATCTGAGTCCGAGTAGCTTGCGAGTCGGTCAGACTCATTATCACCCCTTGTTACGGTTAACATTTTTACTCTTGTGACATGACAAGGTTCAAGATGCAATTGGAAAAAAACATTGAGGGTTTTTTGTTATTATACCTTTATCACGCTTGATTTATAATTTATTTATTGTCTTTAAATAAAACAACTAAAAATCACTACTTCATGATTGTTGAATAAATTTTTATAAATATTTTTATAAAAAATATTTTTCACCCACATCAAAAGTGCAACAAAAATATAGTCTTTATTAGTTTTAAACTCATGCATAACACGTTACATGTTAATCAATTATAATTTTAATACTATTTTGATTTTTTAATATTATGGTTTGATTCATAATTTTCTTATTTATAATCTCATACTTTTTAGTTTACTTTTTATTTTGATTAAATGTTTTATATTTATGACAATTTAAATAGCACTACTTTATGTAAACAGACAATAAAATAAAATGAACTCATGCTTCAAAATAAAATTATAAATAAAACTAAAAATATAATATTTTTTGAATATAACTAAAAATATAATAAAAACTCCATAATATTTACTTATTTTTTAATTATATCCTCAGCGTTATTATACCACATCAAAAATGTTGACAGTTAATTGACGTGTCTTTAATTCCAATATTAAATTGTTAGAAATCATATCTCAAAATCCTTGTAGTAGAACTAACTAGATGTTTTTTTTTAAGTTTTATTAAAAAATAAAATATCTAAAATTACAATGATAGATTACAATCATAATCCTAAACTAAACATATAATCTGAATAATCTCCTATAACCATTGACACGGTAAACTAGTCACTTGAGATCATACAAAGACCATATAAGAAAAAGGTTAAAAAAATCCAAGGACTCGAAAAAAAGATAGGTACGAACAAATCTGACTGGATCGACAAACGAACTACAAAAAAATTAAACTACTAAAAAACCATTAATAACCGTAAAACAGAGTTGATCATCGTGAGAACTAGCTAGATGTTATTCCTTAACATTTGTAGAAATTGAAATTATTGGAATTAGTATATGTTGGGGAAGCCGGGTTATTTTCCACATGAACGTAGCTTCAAATCTAAGTTGAAATGTCAAGATCGAAACTACCGAAATTTACACAACAAACAAAACCATCAAACTATTGAATATTGTAATCCAATGAAAAAACAATATTGAACAACAAAAATAAATAATGGAGAGAACACACGAAATTTACGAGGTTCGATGAAATATCGTCTACTCACTACAAAAAAATATACATATACCGACGCTTAGTTATACCGGCAAAAAATCGTCGGTATAGACAACCGACGAAAATAGTGATCGTCGGTATAGGTAAACCATATACAAATGTTTAATTATGTGTATATGTTTACCGACGGTTGAATAATTTTGTCGGTATAAGTAAATTATATTCTGACAGATTTTTTCATCCATCAGTATAGGTAGGTTTAAAATTTTCACGTGGCTATCAATTTTTTTTTCCACGGGATTTAATTTTATAATAAAAAAACCCCAAAACGAAGAGCCCTAATCCTTCTTTTCACCTTCGCTCCTTCTCTTCAACGGCTACCTCCTTGTGTTCACCTTCAGCCCTTCTCTTATTTGCCTACAGTTGCTCTGGCTACCGTCGCACCAGCCTCACACTCCCTCCTTCTCTCTGCCTGCTTCTCTCCCATACAAGGCATTGGAGAAGAACGCTACTGTTTCGCTTCATTTTCTCTCTCTCTCTCCTTTTCAACAACGGTGTTCAAATCTTTTTATTCGTTGCGAGGTCTTGGCTTTCAAGTATTGCATCTTCTATTCGTTTATTTAAAGCTGCATTTTTTTACTTTTCCATATCTTAATCGATAATTTTTGGCAATTCCTTAGAATTTGGATTTAATTTTGTAGATAGTGTTTTAAATGTGCTTGATTCTTGTGCTTGTTATTTGTGAAATTTATTGTGAGAGTCTGAAGTTTGTTCATGAATTAATGTACAGAGCTAGCGATAAGTGTCAGAGAGAGAAGAGGAAGACTGTTAATGGAGATGATCTGCTGTGGGCTATGGCGACTTTGAGGTTTGAAGATTACATTGATCCGCTTAAGATTTATCTTTCCCGTTACAGAGAGGTGATTATCTCCAAGCTCTTCCATTCTTATTTTTTCATTTCATTATCATTTTATGAAGTTAAGTGGTTATTGTTGTTTTTTGTTTATGTTCCCTATGTGTTATGATTGTTTATTGACAATGGTATTTGGTTTTGATGGGAAAATAGGAAAAATAGTTTGCATTTTTGAATGAGCAATTATAGCCCCCCCCCAAAAAAAAAAAAAAAAAAAAAGAAGAAGCTGAATTTAGCTCATTTCCTTTATGAAGAGTTTTATATTTGAAAGAAACAATAGAAGCTATGCTATATCCCTTTATTTTCTTTGATTGTGTATACTGTTTTTTGTTTTCCTTCAACTACATAATGGTTCTTGTTATATACATTACCATGTATGATGCTTAATCAATTAGTTCCCACATGATTTAGACGTCTGCTTTGATTATGTTTTGCTCCACTTGATGGAGACTGTTGGATGGATTGGTCTTCTATGTAGTCACTTACAGAGAAATGCCTTTTGGACATTTATGAATAAGGCCACACCCGTAATTTGGCAGCTGCTCGATACTCTACATCAAATTAAAAATATCAATTAAACATATACCGACAGACAAAATCCATTGCTATATGTATCTTATACAAATCTTCATGGTACATATACCGATGGAGAAAACTGTCGGTAAAAGTTTGAAATAATTGCGACGAACGTATCGTCAGTAAAAAATTGTCATTATATATGTACCATATATCGGAATAGATACACTAATTTGTCGGGGTAGGCCATACCTATACTTATGGATTTGTTCGTCGATATAGGGTCCCAACATCTATAGCGAAGGTTGTTTTCGTTGTTATAGATATATTCCGACTAACGTTTTATTGACGGCTGTTTGTCTGTCAGGATATTATTTTTGTTCGTCAGTAAAGGCTTTTGGACCATATACAGACAGATTTTAGGTGTTTTACTGACGGTTTTTTGTCTGTTAGTACTTACCACTTTTTTTATAGTGACTCTTCGGGTACCACTACCGGATGATAACTTCACTATTACCAAAATGATACAAACAAATAAAATTCCTTAAGAATTCTCAAATACAACAAATGGGAGAAGAGAACCAAATGAGAGAGATGGTTAGGATTTTGGGATGATTTCAAATGGAAAAGTTGAGGCCTATTTATAGTTGAGCTTCAAGGACTAAACTTATAAATATCCTAGTAGTTCAAGGACCAAACAATAATTTCCCCATTCACCATTTAATATTAATTTAAATGGCTTCATTTAATTCAAGTTAAATGACATTGAAACATCTACGTTTCAAGCCACTTTTAACAAATCTCCACATTGGCTTGAAATTCAACAAACTTCTCAAAATCTTCTTCAACTCCCCAAAATAAAGTTATCTTTTGTAGAGTCTCCAAATGCGCTCACAAGCGACATACACCCAAAAGTGCTCAAACTCGCAGGATATTAATCAAGTTCAATGATTGAACTTGATTGTTGTTACCACCTTGGTCATCATATCTGCAGGATTTTCTGTTTTCACAATCTTCTGAAGTAGAATCTTTCATTCTTCAAAGATCTCCCGCACAAAGTGATACCTCACGTCGATGTGCTCTTGAATGGTAGACTTGATTTTTCGCTAAGTGAATAGCACTCTGACTGTCATAATAGAGACTAATTTGATTTTGAACAACTTCCAAGTCTTCCAACAATTCGTTAAGCCAAATAGCCTCCTTAGCAGATTCTGAAACTGCCATGTACTCTACCTCTATAGTTGACAAAGCCACCGTAGACTTTAATGTAGACCTCCAACTCACTAGGGCTTTTGCTAGAGTAAATAGATACCTAGTAGTTGATCGACGCTTATCCGAATAACCAGCATAGTCAGAATTAACATATCCAACCACAAACTAACCAAGTTTTGCATCATGCTCAAAACCTAAACCAACATTTACGTTTGTTGGAGATACCGTAGAATTTATTTCACAACTTGCCAATGTTATTTTCTAGGATCATGCATATACCTGCTCACAACTCCAATTGCTTGTGAAATGTCAAGCTGCGTACACACCATTGCATACATCAAGCTCCTTACTACATTAGCATATGAAACTTTTGCCATATATTCTCGCTCTCCGTCAGTTTTAGGAGATAACTGAGAATTAAGTTTCAAATGAGAAGCAAGTAGGGTACTTACATGTTTTGTGTTTTCATTAATACCAAAACATTGTAATACCTTTTCCAGATATTGTTTTTGAGTCAAACAAAGCTTGCTCCTCTGTCTATCTCTACTATCTCTATACCGAGATTCTTCTTATCCTTACCTAGATCCTTCATCTCGAACTCTTGATTCAACTAATCCTTCAATTTGTCTATCTCTTATTAACTCCTTGAAGCGATCAACATATCATCAACATACAAGATGAGCTAAATAAATAATTCATCTTGTAGCTTTTGCAAATACACACAATGGTTGTATTTGCTTCTTGTGTATATCTGCCTCCTCATAAAGCTATCAAATCGTTTATACAATTGCCTTGGAGATTGCTTTAATCCATAAAGCAACTTGTTCAGCTTACCAACCCATTTCTTTCCACCAACATCCTTGTATCCTTGTGGCTGAGACAAAGAGATCTTCTCTTTCAAATCATCGTGCAAGAAAACGATCTTTACATCGAGTTGAGCTAGCTCCAAATTCAACTGTGCTACCAAGGCCAACAATATTATAATGGAGGAATGCTTCACAAATGGGAAAATACTTCATTGTAGTCGATTCCCTCCTTCTGAGCGTAGCCTTTAACTATCAATCTTGCCTTGTAGCGAACATTATTCTTGCTAGAAGATCATTCTTTCTTTGCAAATACCCACTTACATCTAATTACCTTTTTATTTTTCGGTAAATACGCCAAATCTCAAGTGTTGTTCTTCTGGAGAGACTGCATTTCTTCATCTATTGCACTTTTCAACTTGTCACTTTTTAAGCTCTGTATTGCTTCTTGATAAGTGACTGAAATATCAGCATCAACAACTAGAAGGGCATAGACCACCATATCTATAAATCGAGCAGGTCTACAAATTTCTCTCCTTAGCCTTCTAATTGCAAGTGGTTATAGTGTCTCTAATGGTTCTTAGGTTTGAACCTCTTTTTCTTATGATTCTTTCATTGGAGTTAGAGAATTAGTAATATCAATTACTGGGTTAATCACCGTCTGTTGAAACTCCACCTGTTTTGGAGTACACTCCACCTGCTGCGGAGTACTACTTGTCTGAACATCTCCATTTGTTACCTTCTTTAACATGACAGATTCAGCAAAGGAAATATCTCTGCTACAGATTATCTTCTTTATGTCTAAGCACCAAAGTCGAAATCCCTTCACTCCATGGGTGATTCCCGTAAAGAGAGCCTTTTTTACTCTAGTATCAAGCTTTGACTCCTTCACATGATAGTACGCAGTGGATCTAAATACATGTATGGAATCGTAATTTGTAATGGGTTTTCCAGACCATACCTCCAACGGTGTTTTTCTTCCAATTTTTGATGACGGTAGACGATTGATGACATGGCTAGCATATGTCACAGCCTCGACCCAAAACGGTTTACCCAACCCCGCATTGGACAACATACATCGAACTTTCTCAAGTAGTGTCCGATTCATACGCTCTGCCACCTCATTCTGTTGTGGTGTATGTCTAATAGTAAAATGCTGAACAATACAATGCTCCTGGCAAACGTCAAAGAGCGGATCACTTATGTGTTCATCTCCATTATCCATCTTAAGTTGTTTGATCTTTTTTTCTAGTCTGATTCTCGATCATATTTTTCACTTAAGGAAAATTTTGAGCACTTCATCTTTAGACTTTATTGTATACATGTAGCAATGTTTTTTCTCTTTTTATCGCTAAATAAAACATGGCTTTTTCGAAGTGTGGTGTTTTTGAAAGGTGTTCGTGATTCTTTGGATATAAAATATTTATTCCGTGGGGTTTTAAAAGAAACCGCATTTAAAAAAATGGAGTTGCCACCGACCACTTAGGTAGGCCGGACACCATAAAACCAGAGATTCAAAAAGATTGGGTTCGGGAGTCGGTTACGGATGGGGAAGGATTAGCACCCCCACACCTCCCAAAATTGGTACTTTAATAATTACCGCTTTATTAATATTAGATTTTCCGGATTAAAGTGACGATTATTTTAAAATTCGGTCATAATTGCGAATAAATTTTAAGGGCCCCGTTATCCGAGAATAAACGCCCAACCACTATCACTACGCCTGATACTGGCCCCGTTTACGCTCGGATAAAAGGGCACCGCATTAACAATTTATATCTCGATATGCAATCTTAGTGGCAAAAATATAAAACATGGCAAAATATTTAAATGCAATAAATATTGACATAACAGAATACTAATCTAACATAAATAATATATTAGACTGGATCATGCATATATACATATTAATCTAAATAATAGATAAAAACAACTGTAACATGTCAGAATAACAAGGCAGGAATAAGTACGTATATAGACGAACAAATATTTCAAAAAGACATACATGCTAGTAATAAAACATATTTCAACATATATGGGACAACATATCGTACAAAAGGGTAAATACACTAACATGTAACCCTAAAAAAAACAAGAAAACATACACACATATAAAAATACAAAATATGCCATGTACGAATCAACTAAAACATAATATGCTTAATATGAATAACCAGATAAAAAAATATATAATTATCGTAAGCTTAATACACATATGCATTTAAACATAAAATACGAGGCATATACGAGGGACATAAAATAAAACAATAGAATACATCAACATATACGATTATAATACGAACATGAGTATTTACAAAGAAATAGGACTGAAATGAAAGAAAAATAAAAGTTAGTGGCAGAAATTAAAGAACAATAACATGTAATTTAGGGACGAAAATGCGAAACAAACAAAACCTAAAAGGATCAAAACTGTAATTAGACCAAGGGGCAGACCCAAAATGAAAATTCAAAAACGCGGGATGGTTAAGGGCGTAATTTTACCATTTAGAAACTGATTCGGTGTAATTTAGGGACTAGATTGTAAACTTTTGAAATATCAGGGGGACTGGGATTGTAATTATACCATGCGGCGAGAAAAAACTGAAAATATTGGAAACGCGGGGTGATTAAGTGTTTGATTTACCCATTTCAAAAAATAATAACACCTATATAAGCCCTCTTTTTAGACCGAAACCAATTTTCAGTCATTTTGTTTCATTTTCAGTTTTATAACCCAAAACTCGTTCTTCATTTTCTCTCAACTTTCTTATAAAACCTAGAATCCGGCGGCGGCCATGTGTGTTCTCCACACCGCCACCGCCGCTAATCAGCGCCGGCGAGCCTCCAAAACACACCAAAATAACCCCCTTTCCATCCTCGACACGAATCCGAGGTTGGATTCAGAGGATACACCTCTATTCACCCTAGATCTAGGAAATACGAACCAAAAAAAACTTTTTTAAACCTAAAATCGGAACTACCAGGGGCCTTCCCCTTCCTTCAGTTCACCATCTATGGCTTGGGGAAGCCGAAAGGCTTGTTACTGAGGAAGGGAGACCCACGGACGGCGACGGTAAGACTTCTTCTCTCTCTTTTTTTGTTTATCTCTTTGTATATGCATGTAAAAAAACAAATAAGAAAAGTACCACTGGACTTGCTTTACTTCTTTTTTGTATTTCTGAAAAAACTTGTTACAATACACTCTCTGTTTTTTTTTGTTACCACCCCCTGTTACCACTCTTCACGTTACAAAAGTCCCCGTTTCATATATATCATTGTCTTTGTTTTGGTGCAAGTTGCATCTTGCTTTTTTCAAATCTGAACTGACAACTTGTTGCTTGTTGTATTGGGCATGTTCTGAACACGGGGGTTGAATATCGGCGTGG
The DNA here is from genome assembly GCA_019671005.1 of Hibiscus mutabilis. Lineage (NCBI taxonomy): Eukaryota > Viridiplantae > Streptophyta > Magnoliopsida > Malvales > Malvaceae > Hibiscus > Hibiscus mutabilis. The sequence continues at coordinate 7,415,334 of CM033742.1, forward strand.
TGGCGGTATGGGTGTTCTCCCGGCGGGCGGACGCGGCGTTCTCGGCCGTTAGATCGATCCGATCTAACGGTCGAGATGGCTTGAAGGACGAACGGCCCGGATGAAGCCTCGATTTGATGAGACGGCGGCGATCTTGCCACGTGGAGCTCGCGCAATCGAGGAGTCGAACGCGCGTGGATCTTACGCGCGTGGGATATTAAAGCATCCGCGCGTGGACCACACGCGCGCGGGCACTCGAACGGTCCATACGTTTGGAACACGCGCGGCGGCGATATTTTTGACTTCTTGGTTTGTATCGTGGTCGTTGGATCAAATCTTGATCCAACGGCCCACACCACCGCACACACATAATTGTAATTAGATAGGATTTGGGTTTGGGCCTTGTAATGATATTTGGACTTGGACTGTAATTTTTATTTTGGTTTAATATATTTAATTTAATTTTTTTTTCATTTTATCAGCCCAATAATATTAATAATAATATAATTATAACAGCAATACACATACATGATACAAACATATACTTATACAAGTATAACATATTGGCATACGTATATATAATCCTACACATAATTAACATAACATCTATTTACACTAAACAAATACGTTCGTACTCTAGATACATACGCGACATACATACATAATTAATATGTATACATACATAGCTTATAATATACATGCACACACCACACCTTATATATATATTAGTAACATTCATATAATATAATAAATATACATGCAATATTAATATATATTTACAAGTGAAAATGAGTGATTACAGTTGCCCCTCTTTGCTTGTTCTCATGGAATGGGAAACAAAGCAAAGATTCATAAGCACTCATTTTTATCAGACTTCCCTGTTTGTAGCTTTGGAAAAACGTGTTCTTTTGGATATATCCGCTCTTCCTTGGCTGAATCTTCAGGCTCGTAAGTTTTTCCTATATAGAGCTTCGTCACCTTCCGATCTTGGAGCTACAGGCTCTTCCTATATAGAACCCTTCAATCTGAAACTGTAAAGCTTGGAGTCCTTCCTATATAGAACTCTTCGCCTTCAACGCTGGTTTCTCCTAAAACCTTTTGCACCTTTGATGGATTTTTCCGACTGGGAGTTCCTCCTATATAAAACCTTCAAACCCCGAGCCGGATTCCTTCCTATATAGAACTTTTTTTGAAATCTCAAAGCTTTGGGTTCTTCCTATATAGAACCTTTCATTCTAAGACAAAGTGAAGATCGGAGCCTTTCCTATATAAGACTCTTCGCTTTCGATACAAAAGGTTTCCTATATAACCTTGTGTCATAGGTGAATTCCTTCGATCGAGAGTTCTTTTTATTCTGATTTAGGGTTCTCCTCTATGGAACCTTTCACCGGGGGCTTGAAAATGCAGGTTTTTTTACGAGGCTGTTGCCATTTTTGGACCTACGCTACTAAGACTGCCGCATCATGCCCGAAGGACTTACCGATGGCCCGAAGGACTTAACATCGTGCCGAAGGACATACTGATGATGACCCGGGCGGATTTAACATCCGGATCTCGACGCCGACATGGCTGTTGTTCTATGGGGACTCACGCCGATATGCTGCCACATCATGCCCGGCGGACTTACCGATGACCCGAAGGATTTAACACCACGCCGAAAGACTTACTAATGGCCCGGGACTTAACATCATGCCCGGCGGACTTATCGATGACCCGGGATTTAACATCGATCGACGCCGACATGGCTTTGTTCTATGGGGACTCACGCCGATATGCTGCCACATCATGCACGGCGGACTTACCGATGACCCGGGATTTAACACCACACTCGAAAGACTTATGGCTACGGACTTAACATCGTGCCCGGCGGACTTATCGAACCCGGCGGATTTAACATCCGGATCTCGACGTCGACATGGCTATTGTTCTATGGGGACTCACGCCGATATGCTGCCACATCATGCCCGGCGGACTTACCGATGACCCGGGATTTAACACCACGCCGAAAGACTTACCGATGGCCCGGCGACTTAACATCGTGCCCGGCGGACTTATCGATGACCCGGCGATTTAACATATGGATCTCGACGCCGACATGGCTGTTGTTCTATGGGGACTCATGCCGATATGCTGCCACATCATGCCCGGCGACTTACCGATGACCCGAAAGATTTAACACCACGCCGAAAGACTTACTCGATGGCCCGGCGGACTTAACATTGTGCCCGAAGGACTTATCGATGACCCGAAGGATTTAACATCTGGATCTGACGCCGACATGGCTGTTGTTCTATGGGGACTCACGCCGATATGCTTTGCCACATCATGCCCGGCGGACTTACCGATGACCCGAAGGATTTAACACCACGCCGAAAGACTTACCGATGGCCCGGACTTAACATCGTGCCCGAATGACTTATCGATGACCCGGCGATTTAACATCTGGATCTGACGCCCGACATGGCTGTTGTTCTATGGGGACTCACGCCGATATGCTTTGCACATCATGCCCGAAGGACTTACTGATGACCCGAAAGATTTAACACCACGCTCGAAAGACTTACTGATGGCCCGAAGGACTTAACATCGTGCCCGAAGGACTTATCGATGACCCGAAGGATTTAACATCTGGATCTGACGCCGACATGGCTGTGGTTCTTTCGGGACTTTGGTAAATTCTTCGATAATTCTTCAAATACCTGTTTAGGAACAAGCAAAATTGACATGCCCCTATCTATATAATGCATGTAATGTTGTGCTTTCTTTCTCCTCTTTTTCTTTTTTCTTTGTTAATCTTATGTCCTGAAAAGTCATTCTTCTGATTTCTCTATTTCTTTTCCTTTTGCGGTATGCTCAATTTTGATCTTCATTTCTGTCAAATTTTGCTCAATGGGCATCTGCTCTTGTTCGTTTGCACGAGCACCCGCCTTTCTTCTTCGAACTTTCTGTCTGCTTCACCAACAAACATTATATCATGCGTGTGTAGAGATTCTTACTATTCTTTCTGTTCTGTATTGCCCCATTCGATCGTGCTCGGCTATCTTCCAGTTCTTTTGACCCAACATTCTGAGTATTTGTTAATTTCATCATCGGGGTGAGCGAAATGCTTCTTAACCTCAAGCTTCTTGTTGTCTCTTGACAAACACCATTCATCGATCTCAGTGCTTTAATTCTTTGGAGACTCACTGTTTATTTTTTACCGTCCCCTCACATTGTAAGCTCATTCTTGTCATGTTTCGTTCTTCATTTTCTGAACCAAACAAGGCATCGTGGCTGGAATTCACTTCTTGTTCTTGAGCTGTCTGACACCTATACCTCTGTTATCATCTTCATTCTATGTATTGTGATGTCATTTCTGGTTAGGGGCTTCAATAGTATCCGCCTCCTTGTGTTCTGGATCTTACCCCTAAAGTAATACATGGAAATTTTTGTTGCTTTAACTTGTCAATTTGCTGATTGGTGTTCCACTGAAGGGTATCATTTAGATTAACATACAAGATTTTGAAAACACAGCATAGGAGCTATGGATATCATGTGCAAGAGTGGCTTAGATTCAACCACTTGGTAATTCAAAGATGTGAAGTCTTCCCTGGTGACTTGGTTCATCCTCATGATTACCGCGTTGCTGCAGAATACTACTCTTTCTCAATTCTCATTATCTACTCCGCCCCCAAAAGGGTAGGCTTGTATAACCACTTGAGCGCAGAAATATTACTATAGGAATAGAGTTCTGGGTGGTGCGAGTCTTAATTTTTCCTATGATATCGCCTATTTTCTTTTTTTTTTGTTTTTTTGTTTTTGTTTTTATCATTATTTGAGGAAATCAATTCGTCACAGTCCTTTGTCTTGAGGACAACGATGGAGCAAACAACACTGCCCCAAGTTACTCGGCATAGTCACAATTTGAAAATATTACCATCACTCATGAAGCTAAGGTTTCTTGGATTGGATGATATATCTCCACCCTATCGCTTCAGCGGAGTGCCCCAAAATTTCCATACTCTTATCCGAACAAGCCTATTACCAGGTTTCGAACATAGGAGTACTTTTTATTATTATTTTCTCCTTCTTTATTTTCATTTTTTTTTTCTTTCTTTCCTTTTTCTCTTCCTTTTTTGTTTTGTTTCTTCTTTACTACCTAGAAGATTATGCCTAGAGTTTCAATTTCAAGCAACTCTACATGGTTGACATTTAGAGCTTTTTCGTCCTTGAATATCATCGAAAGAGTAATAATCTCGCTTTGCTGACCAGAGTCCGGTGGGGAAGATCACACATCATCGTTGTCACGACATCTATCTAATGTCACATCTTCCAATTGATATCCAGCGTCCTACAACGGCGAGAAAATATATATGTGCTTTCAAAAACATTATATGTTAAGCGAAATGTGTTCTTTATTAAAAATAAAAATCAACAAACATGCCCCATCACAAAAGATCTTTGCCACATGGGGGCCACATAGAGTTGATCCCTTATATTACTTCAGGAAGGTATTTTAATGTAGAGACATCTATGGCTTCTTCAGCACTTATGTAGATTTGCTTCTCATCCTTGGTCTTCCACTGCTTGATCAGCTCTTGTGTCAGGGTTCCATCATTGACCAGCTTCTTGATTTCCTCCAGTAAAGGTCTACATTTTCTGGTGGGATGCCCCGGTGCCTCCATATGGAATTCGCATATGCTACTCGAGTCAAAACTATGGGCATACAGATCAGGTGTACTCTTCATCGGCCTAGGAACAAGATAGTGACCCTCTACCAGATGAGGCCAAATGTCTGAGATAGATATTCCAAACACTTCCAAATTTGCGCTCGTCCGAGGAATTTTCTTTGATGACCCCAATTTGTTAGTCTGTCTCCTTCTTTTACGGCCACGCGAACCCTGGAGATGACACTCATTTACCTCTCCATCTTTATCTATCTTATCTTCGATTCGGTCCTTAGACTTTAGGCCCAATTTTCCTTCTTTGATTGCATATTCTATCATCTCTCCAATCGTCATGAAATCTTCGAATCCGTTTCTCAATTTCTCCAACATCACATCGAAGAAGGGAGAGAGAAGCGTTGCATGAAACAAGGGAGTCAACTCTTCTTCTGCTATAGGGGGCTGGACTTAGGTCGCCAGACATCGCCACCTTAATGCATATTCCCTGAAGCTTTCATTTGGCCTCATTTTCTCATTCTGAAGAAACTGTCGACAGGGTGCTAAATCTAAAGCATATTTGTATTGATCCAAAAAGGCATTAGCGAGGTCACCCCATGACCTAACTTGGTTTCTGTTCAAACGGTTATACCACACTGCTGCTGGTCCCGTCAGGCTATCATGGAAATGGTGGATCAATAATTCTTCGTTCTTCATGTATCCTTCCATTTTTCTACAAAACATGGTTAAGTGAATCTTCGGTAGCTGGTTCCGTCATCATCATGCGCAAATCCGGAACCTTGAAATCTGGAGAATAACCAAATTAGGGACTAGACAGAGTTTCCTCGTATTGAAAACATTTATCTTCTCTTTCTTCTTAAGCTCTTTCTCGATTTTTTCTTCTAACTGGTCAAGCCTCGACTCTTCAATTCGTTCCATTTTCCGATTAATTCTCCCATCGAACCCCATGTATTAAATGATGAAGTGCCATGCGATGATAAAACAATGCAAAGAAAACGTGATGCAAATGCAATGCATGAATGCAATAAAGCATTGATTCCAAAAATGATTTGTCCCTATAGGACATCTTTCATTCGCACCAAGAGGTTTCATTACATCCGGTATTAGGGTTTTACGAGATAGCGGTGAGCCCCGCACCTAATGTCTTGACCTCATTCAATAGTCCCGCCGCTTTTCCTTTACGGTCCAATGCCGGATCCATATTCGCTTATTGGTGCTTTCTTGCATCGGCTAAATCTGCTACTGTTGAGCTACTTGTCGGGCTTGAGTCGTAACCATCTTCATGTCCCGGTCTTTCTCCCGTATTGTTTGCTCAGCCTTTTTTGTAGCTTAACGGTCATTGCCCCAAAGACGGATCTCACTCGTATGTAAAGCGATCTCGAGCCTCACTATCTGCTCTTTTGAGTGCTGCATTTTCCATTTGGAAGGCTTGTGATTCATTCCTTTCCCCGGTGCGGACTTGATTTCGAATATCTTCCATGGCGATCGCTTTCCAACTCATTTTGGAGAATGTCGCGTTGGCCCTCGGCTTCTTCCAAATTCGTGATAATGATCGACTTTTTCTTACTATTCTTGCATTTACGCTTCCAGTGTTACTCAACCGTTCATCACCTGAATCATACCATTGACCCACTCTTCGCGGTGTCACCCGCATCAAACTCTTGAATTCAAAGTGCAGCTTCGGTACTTGTCTTGTAAGTTCTTTAATTTCATGCTCGATTGCCTCTCATGCTCGAGCTGGTCGCGCTTGTGTGCAAGTTCATCTTCTGAGACGCTTTTATTATTGACTCCTAACTTTATCCTGCTTGAGTGACCCACTTCTGTGTTATCCGAACCTTGGGCTCAGTATTGACCTTCCTTCGACTTTGCCCCTCGGACAACGGCTGGCTGGCTGAAGAATTGGGGTTGTCCGTCTTCGAAACCCAAAATTCCCATTCTGATAAGATCTCGAACTCTGTCCTTCAGGGCCCTGCAATTTTCAGTGTGATGACTCGAATCGCCTATGTGGTAGCTGCACCAGACACGACTGTTGTAATCTTTCGGATAAGGAGGTTTTCTTGGCATAGACTTCACTGGTATGATAAGGTTCCTTTCAACAAGCAACGGAAGTAACTCGGTGAATCTCATGGGTATAAGATAATGTCCTCTGATGTCATTAGATTCTCGAACTTCCCCTGGTTTTGCCTCCGTTCCCTGGGTATCTTCCCCAGATACGCTACTTGTCTGTTCTTGAGATTGATCACAAAGGGATTCGATTTGTCATATTTAACGATGTTGTCTGTTTTGACATTCAGACCATTCTGTTCCACATTCTGCTCCCCGACCGAATCTTTTCTGAGTTCGACATGCTGCTTGTCTTTCATCATGGCATTCATCCGGTCCATCATCTCGGACATCTGCTTCTTTAGTTCTTGTATTTCGTCTTGTTTGTCACCAGGATTGACGCTGCTTATCAATCTATTCGTGTCCTTGAATGGTTCTTCTTCGGTGTGTCCCCCGTCATAGTCTTGGGATGGAACTCTGGAATTGGACCCCCTTCCTTCAGGTCAAAGAACCTTTGGTCCATCATGAACAATCTTCTATTAAGAGAGAAATCACTCGGGAATCAATGCCCTGTCTAATGCGAATGCAATGGTATGCAAAAACAAAGCAAAAGAACACAAGTCAGTACCGGACAAAAATGATAAGTACATAATAAAAGGGCAAATTAAATGCGATAATCAAACAAGGACAATCCTATTTACATTCCATCTAAGACACCTAGGTTATCCGCATGGCTCTAACAGGGTGGGTTTCTATGTGTTCTCTATATGCAGTTTTGGTTCTAGGAGGTACCCGAATTGTCCTCGCTGTCCTCTACTAAGAGTAGCAAGGCCCCCGATCATCACCCATTATAGGCTCCTTTCAACCGAGTTCAATTCATGGGGACCCATTTGCTTATGCCCGTACGAAGGAACGATATCCTTACGAAAGCATAAGGTACTCGAGCCCCGAAGGTACTTGCTAGGCCCATACGGGAGAACGATATCTCCACGAAAGCATTAGCGTTTTCCCCCCACTTAAAAAGACGGGTTTATATGCCATATTTTAAATGCGTTAAAATAAACGCGCAATTATGACCGAATGTTAATTTAATAGTCACTTTAATCCGAATCGCTAATATTAGTAAAGCGGTAATTATTTTAAAAGCTTGACTCTCATTTGTTTTTTTTTTAAAAAAAACAAAAATTTTCCCCATCGGAGTCGCCATCTGTAGCGATGTTTTTTCTCTTTTTATCGCTAAATAAAACGTGGCTTTTTCGAAGTGTGGTGTTTTTGAAAGGTGTTCGTGATTCTTTGGATATAAAATATTTATTCCGTGGGGTTTTAAAAGAAACCGCATTTAAAAAAATGGAGTCGCCACCGCCACTTAGGTAGGCGGACACACCATAAAACCGTAGATTCAAAAAGATTGGGTTCGGGAGTCGGTTACGGATGGGGAAGGATTAGCACCCCCACACCGCCCAAAATTGGTACTTTAATAATTATCGCTTTATTAATATTGGATTTTTCGGATTAAAGTGACGATTATTTTAAAATTCGGTCATAATTGCTAATAAATTTTAAGGGCCCCGTTATCCGAGAATAAACGCCCAACCACTATCACTACGCGATCTCGCCCCGTTTACGCTTTCGGATAAAAGGGCACCGCATTAACAATTTATATCTCGATATGCAATCTTAGTGGCAAAAATATAAAACATGGCAAAATATTTAAATGCAATAAATATTGACATAACAGAATACTAATCTAACATAAATAATATATTAGACTGGATCATGCATATATACATATTAATCTAAATAATAGATAAAAACAACTGTAACATGTCGAATAACAAGGCGAGAATAAGTACGTATATATAGACGAACAAATATTTCAAAAAGACATACATGCTAGTAATAAAACATATTTCAACATATATGGGACAACATATCGTACAAAAGGGTAAATACACTAACATGTAACCCTAAAAAACAAGAAAACATACACACATATAAAAATACAAAATATGACATGTACGAATCAACTAAAACATAATATGCTTAATATGAATAACCGGATAAAAAAATATATAATTATCGTAAGCTTAATACACATATGCATTTAAACATAAAATACGAGGCATATACGAGGGACATAAAATAAAACAATAGAATACATCAACATATACGATTATAATACGAACATGAGTATTTACAAAGAAATAGGACTGAAATGAAAGAAAAATAAAAGTTAGTGGCAGAAATTAAAGAACAATAACATGTAATTTAGGGACGAAAATGCGAAACAAACAAAACCTAAAAGGATCAAAACTGTAATTAGACCAATGGGCAGACCCAAAATGAAAAATTCAAAAACGCGAGATGGTTAAGGGCGTAATTTTACCATTTAGAAACTGATTCGGTGTAATTTAGGGACTAGATTGTAAACTTTTGAAATATCAGGGGGACTAGGATTGTAATTATACCATGCGACGAGACAAAACTGAAAATATTGGAAACGCGGGGTGATTAAGTGTTTGATTTACCCATTTCAAAAAATAATAACACCTATATAAGCCCTCTTTTTAGACCGAAACCAATTTTCAGTCATTTTGTTTCATTTTCAGTTTTATAACCCAAAACTTGTTCTTCATTTTCTCTCAACTTTCTTCTGAAACCCAGAATCCGGCGGCCGGCCGACGTGTTCTCCGCCGCTAACCGGCGCCGGCGAGCCTCCAAAACACACCAAAATAACCCCCTTTCTATCCTCGACACGAATCCGAGGTTGGATTCCGAGGATACACCTCTATTCACCCTAGATCTAGGAAATACGAACAAAAAAAAAACTTTTTTAAACCTAAAATCGGAACTACCAGGGGCCTTCCCCTTCCTTCAGTTCACCATCTATGGCTTGGGGAAGCCGAAAGGCTTGTTACTGAGGAAGGGAGACCCACGGACGGCGACGGTAAGACTTCTTCTCTCTTTTTTTTTGTTTATCTCTTTGTATATGCATGTAAAAAAAACAAATAAGAAAAGTACCACTGGACTTGCTTTGCTTCTTTTTTGTATTTCTGAAAAAACTTGTTACAATACACTCTCTGTTTTTTTTGTTACCACCCCCCTGTTACCACTCTTCACGTTACAAAAGTCCCTGTTTCATATATATCATTGTCTTTGTTTTGGTGCAAGTTGCATCTTGCTTTTTTCAAATCTGAAATGAAAACTTGTTGCTTGTTGTACTGGGCATGTTCTGAACACGGGGGTTGAATATCGGCGTGGTGGCGGTATGGGTGTTCTGCCAGCGGCCAGACGCGTTCTCGACCGTTAGATCAGATCTGATCTAACGGTCGAGATGGCTTGAAGGACGAACGGCCTGGATGAAGCCTCGATTTGATGAGACGGCTTCAGATCTTGCCACGTGGAGCTCCGCAGTCGAGGAGTCAGAACGCGTGGATCTTACGCGCGCGTGGGATATTAAAGCGTCCGCGCGTGGACCACACGCGCGCGTGGCACTCGAACGGTCCATACGTGTGGAACACGCGGCCGGCAGATATTTTTGACTTCTTGGTTGTATCGTGGCCGTTGGATCAAATCTTGATCCAACGGCCCACAGCCACCTGCACACACAGTTGTAATTAGATAGGATTTGGGTTTGGGTCTTGTAATGATATTTGGATTTGGACTGTAATTTTTATTTGGGTTTAATATATTTAATTTATTTTTTTTTCATTTTATCAGCCCAATAATATTAATAATAATATAATTATAACAACAATACACATACATGATACAAACATATACTTATACAAGTATAACATATTGGCATACGTATATATAATCCTACACATAATTAACATAACATCTATTTACACTAAACAAATACGTTCGTACTCTAGATACATACGCGACATACATACATAATTAATATGTATACATACATAGCTTATAATATACATGCACACACCACACCTTATATATATATTAGTAACATTCATATAATATAATAAATATACATGCAATATTAATATATATTTACAAGTGAAAATGAGTGATTACAATACACCCAAACTCTTCTGGAAAAATCATCAACAAAAGTTACAAAATAGTGTTTTCCTCCCAACGATGCTGTTTTGGAATGACCCTACACATCTGAGTGAACATAATCGAAAATGCCTTTCGTATTATGGATAACGGTGCTGAATTTCACTCTATTATGCTTTCCTAGAATACAATGCTCACAAAAATTTAACTTGCAAACCTTTGTACCTTTAAACAATCCTTGTTTTGCTGGAATTTGCAAGGATTCTCACCAGCGTGTCCCAACCGCATATGCCACAACAAGGTTGAATTCAATTTGTCTCCCTTGGAAGATGCTACTACTGCTTCAATAACTGTAATACATTGGTAGTTGATAAGTGTTCAAAAGTACTATTTTTCTTACCCTTTTTACTCATATTATTGTCAGACTTAGGCTCATATTAGTTGCATAATTAGCCACTCATGCATTAATCCATGTTTTCTTCCATCGTTGAGCTTGATTACATAACTTGGTAGTTTTTGTGGGATAAGATGTTGCTTTGGTGTGTTTTGTGTGTATGTGCAGGATCACTTGCCAAAGCAAGGCTAGAGCTAGTTGCCAGGGCAATACATGAAGGAGATGCCGAGCTAGTTGCCAGGGCAATGCATGAAGGAGACGCCGAGCTAGTTGCCAGGGCAATTGTCGACAAAGAACAAGGTGATATGGTAGTCGAAATTGATGACTAAACAAGCCCAAGATGACGTGGAGCAAAGCTGAATCCCAAAGGAATTTGATTTCCATGAAGAGATTAAAGAAGAATTAAATTCCAAGAAGATATGAGAAGTTCTAGTAGGAATATAATTATAATAAAGAATTATATTCTTTAAATATAATTTAATTCCAACTTAACTTCCTCCTCAAAGAAGGACTTTGACCTAGACCTATAAATTAGAGGTCATGCCGTCAACTCCAAGAGGAGAGCAAGAAGAGAGAATTTTTGACAAGCATCTAGGGCAAGGAGGATTTCGACAAGCTTCATCCTTCATCTTTTTATTTCTTGTTCAAGTAGGTTCATGCTAGGGATTATTTATCTTGTGTTTCTTTGGAACCTAGCCATGAACTAAATCTATTTGGCTATGGTTATTGTGTTTTGTGGTTGTGAGAAACTATTGGATTTTGTTTAGGTAATAAGAGTTTGCACTTTTCTATTCAAGGTTTATTTATTCTTGGTTCTTATTCTTGTTTGCGAGTAATTGGGAGAGGATCTCGTAACTTCATCCATTTATCTAATATCGGGAGAGTTAGATTCAAGAAACGAATGAATATGATCTTTATTCAATCTATTGATGGTGAAGATTAATCCGGCTTAGGAATAAGTTAAGGATTTCAACGGCTAAGAGGAGCGCAAGATTGGTTGTTGTTCACCCTTGATTCACGCAGGGATGTATTATCAAGGCATGCACAAGTAGCTAGAGTTTTGACTTAGGGATAAGAAGAAACCATTGAAGAACGCTCTGCCGAACCTTGAAGGTTACTGCCCAGACGCCCAAGTAGTTGCCCAACTAGTCGCCCAGGCAACCATCGATTAGTTGCCAAGGCAACCCCGTTGTGTAAGTTGACACGACAACTAAGTTGTCCGTGCATTGTTTTACCAAGACGATCCAATCGACTATCACACCTCAACTCACGATAACCTGACCTATCTCTCTCATCTAATTACATCGCCTTTTACTTATTTTCTTTCTAGATTAGTTATTAGTTAAAACTCCTATAATCATTTACTTGTGTTTTCTTTTACTTTTTACAGTGCAAGAGACTAGATTCTTGAAGTAGCACCAATCCCTGTGGAGACGATATCTTTTATACTATAACTTGCAACGTGTATACTTGCACAATTGCGTAGCACTTATTACGCGTAACAAGTTTTTGGCGCCGTTGCCAGGGATTGGCAATAGCAACTTTGTTTTTATTTTCTTGCACTTTCTTTTTACTTTTCTTGTTTAAGATTCAAAGGGCTAACAAACTTTGGTTTTGCACTGGTATATGACCAGGGCGAGACCGATTATACCAGAATATCCCTTTGATTCAGAAATCGAATGAACCTTACAAAGACTTAGACGAAGGATAAGAGTAGCAATGGCTAATCAAGACGGCAATATGAATCAAGATGTTCCAGCAGGAGGAGGAGTGATTCTTGCACGAAACAGAACTATTCGAGACTATCTTGAAGAAGATCTTGATGGACTTAATCCAGGAGTTGTCGCACCTGAAATTGAAGCCGGCCACTTTGAGTTAAAACCGGTAATGTTTAATATGATCAACACAATTGGTCAATTTGAAGGCTCAGCAACTTAAGATGCACGGCAACATCTTAAATCTTTCCTCGAGATTTGTAACTCGTTTAAAATACACAGAGTCACCCCCGGTGTCTTACGATTAAGATTATTCCCCTATTCACTGAGGGATAGGGCGAAAGCATGGTTGAATAGCATTCCTGCCGGATCAATAGCATCTTGGACCGATCTTTGTCGTGATTTCCTTACTCGGTTTAATCCTACAAATTTGACTGATAAGCTTCGTAACGACATTACTTCTTTTCGGCAGGCAGATGATGAATCCATGTACGAGGCTTGGGAGCGATATAGAGAACTTCTACACAAATGCTCCCTACACGGATTCCCGGTGTGGACTCAAGTAACAATGTTTTACAACGCCGTGAATACACCAACAAGGATGGTGCTAGATGCCTCGGTAAACGACATACTCCTAGATAAGTCACCAGAGGAAGCAATGCAAATTCTAAACAGGCTGGCCAAGAATGATTATCAATTCCCCTCTACTAGAAGATGAGGAGTTAGACGGCAAGCCACAATACATGAACTAGGATCATCAGATTCAATTTCGGCACAATTGGCCACTTTAACCAAAATGGTCCAGAACATGTAAAAACCAAACAACACACATGAGGTCAAGGTAATGGATTCTAATTGTGAGTTATGTGGTGATAACCATAATTCTTCTAAATGTATGCAGAATCCGGAATCCAGCTTCTATGTGGGGAATTACAATCGGAACAACAATGTGATGTCCAATACATACAATCCAGCTTGGAAGAAGCACCCGAATTTTTCATGGAGTAATCCCAACAATGCTCTAAACCAGAACAATCAAAATGCACAAGCATCAAGATTCCAGCAAAATATGCCACGGCAACAGTTACTGCAGCAACAACCGACAACATCTAGTTCTTTGGAAAATTCTCTAAATGCTTTTATGATGAAACTGAATCTTATATAGCTGAGAATAGTAACTTCATAAAAAGAACTGATGCTTTTATTAACAGGACCGAGATGAGATTGCAAAACCAAGAAGCAGCAATCAAATCATTGAAAAATCAAGTCAGACAGTTTGCTCAAAATCTGAATACTAGACCGCAAGGAGATTTACCTAGCGATACTGAAGTCGCAAGAGGAACTGGCCATGAGCAATGTAAGGCGATCACCACTAGAAGTGGCCAGCAACTTAGAGAGACTCAAGCCCGCTCATCAATCAAAACTCCACAAAAAGATCAAGACGAACCTAGCGACAAAGCCTCAGATGCTGAACCAGAAATTATCGCGGCAACCGGCAATAAGCATGCCTCTACAACCGACGATAAGGACGCTTCGGCAACTTGTGATAAGCATGCCTCGGCAACCCCAATTGATAATGCCTCGGCAACTCCAGTTGTCCTGGCAATACCGTCAATCAGATTCCAAACCAATGAAAGGATCGAAGATATCTGACTTCTACCACCATTCCCACAAAGGTTGAAGCGACAAAAGCAAGAATATCAATTCAAGAAGTTTCTTGATATCCTAAAGCAAGTCCACATCAACTTGCCATTGGTGGAAGCAATTGAACAAATGCCAAACTATGCCAAGTTTCTTAAAGACATTGTGTCCAAGAGAACAAGGCTAGGAGAGTTTGAAACAGTTGCCGCAACAGAGGAATGCATGGCCATGTTGCACAATCGTATGCCACCTAAGTTGAAGGATCCCGAAAGTTTCACAATACCATGTTCCATTGGAAACCACTATGTCGGGAAAGCATTATGCAACCTTGGGGCTAGCATAAACTTGATGCCTAAATCAGTTTTCTAGAAACTAGGAATCGGGAAGGCAAGACCTACAACAGTTATGCTACAGCTAGCCGACAGATCCTATGTACATCCAGAGGGAAAAATCGAGGACATACTGGTAAAAGTTGATAAATTTATTTTTCCCGCTGACTTTATTGTTTTGGATTGAAAAGCAGATGAGCATGCACCTATCATTCTCGGGAGACCATTCCTAGCAACAGGGAGAACCTTGATCGATGTTGAAAAGGGAGGTATAACGGTGGTAAGTAATGAAAACAATGAACTCATTCCAACCAGGACTGTGACCGTTTGGAGGGTTTGTATGGATTATCGAAAGCTAAACAAAGCCACTAGGAAAGATCACTTCTCATTACCCTTTATTGATCAAATGCTTGACTGTCTTACAGGTAAACCCTTTTATTGTTTTCTTGATGGTTATTCAGGTTACAATCAAATTGCCATAGCACCAGAAGATCAAGAAAAGACAACCTTCACATGCCCATACGGTACTTATGCTTTCTGAAGGATGTCGTTCGGATTGTGTAACGCCCCGGCAACCTTCCAAAGATGCATGATGGCACTCTTTTCAGACATGGTCGAAGGCTTCCTTGAGATCTTCATGGATGATTTTTCTATTTTTGGTAATGACTTCGACAGTTGTCTCGGCAATTTAGAGAGGGTGTTGGCAATATGTGAAGAAACTGATTTAGTCCTCAATTGGGAGACATGTCATTTTATGGTAGATGAAGGAATAGTGCTCGGCCACAAGATTTCATCCAAGGGAATTGAAGTAGACAAAGCCAAGATGGACGTGATCGAGAGTACCTCCACCAAGTTTGGTGAAAGGAATTCGAAGCTTTCTTGGACATGCAGGTTTTTACAGGAGGTTCATTCATAATTTTTCTAAAATCACTAAACCCTTTTGCAATTTGCTTGAATAAGATAAAGTCTTCGATTTTGATGATTCTTGCACCCAAGCATTCGAAACCCTAAAGAAAAAGCTTGCCTCAGCACCCATTGTCGTTCCACCAGATTGGACGCTACCTTTTGAGCTCATGTGTGATGCAAGTGATTTCGCGGTAGGAGCAGTCCTAGGCCAACGCACAGGTCCTTCCATGTGATATACTACGCTAGTAAAACTCTTAATAGTGCTCAAGTGAATTACACAACAACGAAGAAAGAGTTACTAGCTGTAGTTTTCGCATTTGACAAGTTCCGATCCTATTTGATTGGTACAAAGGTAATTGTTCATACGGACCATTCGGCAATCAAATATCTATTTGCTAAAAAGGATGCCAAACCTCGTTTGATTCGTTGGATATTACTTTTACAAGAATTTGATATTGAAATTAAGGACAGGAAAGGAACAGAAAATCAAGTGGCCGATCACTTATCACGTTTAGAACGCAATAGGGAGGAGGATGCGGATCTAGAGATATGCGATGCATTCCCGGATGAACAACTTTTAGTTGCCTCGGCAACCATAGACGCGCACGCCTCAGCAACTCTTGACGCCGCAACATCCTTTGATGCGCACGCCTCGACAATTTTGGGAGCAGTCGCCATGGCATCACATGTCTCGGCAATACCCTGGTACGCGGATTTAGTTAATTTCCTTGTTTGTGGTATTTTACCTTATGGCCTTACTCACCAAGGGAAGAAGCGGTTCCGCCATGATGCTAAGCATTACTTTTGGGACGAGCCTCTTTTGTTTAACAATGTGCAGATCAGGTTATACGCCGCTGTGTCCCTAAAGAAGAGCAACAGAATGTACTCCGGCAATGTCATTCTTCACCCTATGGAGGACATTTTGGAGGAACTCGTACCGCGGCCAAAGTTTTGCAATCCGATTTGTATTGGCCAACATTGTACAAAGATGCCCAAGACTTTTACAAGCAATGTGATCATTGCTAGAGGACGGGCAATATCTCTAGACGACATGAGATGCCGCTCCAGAACATCATCGAAGTAGAATTGTTCGATGTATGGAGGATCGATTTTATGGGACCTTTCCCATCTTCATTCGGCAACCTCTACATTCTACTTGCCATCGACTACATGTCTAAATGGGTTGAGGCAGCTGCAGTTCCCAACAACGATTCCAAGACCGTGCAACGATTCTTGTAGAAAAACATATTTACACGGTTTGAGATGCCGAGAGCAATTATCAGTGACGAAGGCAAGCATTTTGACAACAGACTTATTGCCAAGATGTTGCAACGCTTTGGCGTATCACACAAGATTGCCAAGGCATATCACCCACAAAACAACAGGCAAGTAAAAATTTCCAACCGGGAATTGAAGGGTATACTCGAGAAAGTTGTAAACCCCTCTAGGAAGGATTTGTCATTAAGACTAGATGACGCGCTTTGGGCATATCGCACTGCATTCAAAACACCTTAGGTATGTCCCCCTTCCGACTTGTCTATGGCAAAACATGCCATCTACCGGTGGAAATAGAACACAAGGCATACTGGGCAATCAAGACCGTGAATATGGATTGGGAAAGTGCCGGACAAAAGCGTTTGTTGGACCTCAACGAGATAGAAGAATTTCGTGCACTCGCCTATAACAATGCACGAATCTAAAAGGAGAAAACAAAGCAATGACATGACAAGAAACTATTGCCACGACAATTCACGCCAGGGCAACTAGTTCTCCTATTCAATTCTCGGCTAAAACTTTTCCCGGGAAAGCTAAAATCAAGATGGTCGGGACCATTCGAAGTTGTCAAACCATTCTCCCATTGTGCCGTGATAATCAAGTCCATCACTGACAAACATGAATTCAAAGTTAATGGACAAAGATTGAAACACTACAATGGTGCCCATGTGGAACGTAACAAAGAAGTGGTCACTTTAGGAGATGCATGAGCATGCTCTCCTTTCAATATTTTCTTTTTCTTTTTATTTTCATTTTTATTTTTAGGAGATATTTTATTTTTCTTCATTATCTTTAGTTTCTTGGTTTTCTTTGTTTTTTTTTCCACAACAAGACTCACAACTACTATGCTAAGGAAATTCACTACCGACTACTTGCCACGGTAATCACAACTGAGGATGCCCCGACAACCAACCCTGAAGATGCCACGGCAACCAAAGCTAAAGACATCCCGGCAACCACTGCAAAAGCCAAAGGTAAAGAACCTATGCCCGAATCAACTCCTACGGAATCATTTTTTGATTTTTCAGATTCGGACGAGTCCTCCATTGCACCAACAAAGACCGCATCAATTGAATCCTCCAAGCGAAAAGCCAATGACACTGATGAAGAGGACGATGAGGACAACCCCGTACGAGGATCAATTCCACCACCGGCAACAAGGAAACAACCATCGCGTTCAAGCAAGAGAATCAAGACACCGACCAAAAGGAAACTAATCATCCACGATGACGAACTCTCGGAGTAAGTCCTCGTATGTATTTTATTTTTCGTTATTTTTATTTTTCTTTAATGTATGCATTGAGGACAATGCCTCACTCGAGTTTGGGGGGGATTGTTATTAGTAGTTACCATGTTTAGTTACATTCATCTTAAGTATTAGATTTAGGATACATAAATTGCTTGCCATGCCTTTAGTTGGAACAAGAATTGCTTAGATTTGATGAATATCCGATGATGACTTTGCCAATGCACTTAATTGATAGAATTTTTATTCTAGGATAACCATGGAAAAACTTAGAATTTTACTATGAGGCTAAATTTGATGAAACATTGTTGTGGTTTGATTGATTTAAGGAATTCTAGTGAACTTAGGTTGATAATTAAACAAATTTGGGGATTAGAATAAAAATTGGATGAATGCTAGAGGTGCCCGAAATTGGCTCTAGCATGTGCTAAAAAAATTGATCACTAGAGGTGCCTGAAACTGGCTCTAGTATGTGCTAAAAAAATTTGATCGCTAGAGGTGCCCGAAACCGGCTCTAGTCGAATAAAACTAAAAACAAAACACTAGAGGTGCCCAAAACTGGCTCTAGTTAAAACATGTTAAAAAGAACCCAATGAAGTAATTTGAAAACCTCTTGTTTGCATAGAATCCGAAAAATCAATTTGCACACAACTCCGCACACACTCACAAGCATTATAGTTTGACTCCGAGTAACTCCTAAGTTTTCCGAAAAATGAAAAGCCAATCATACTTTGTGCCCCGGTTATGAGAAATAAAATCAAGTTCAAAGCTAAGTTTGTGAAAATTGAAGTCTTGGCAGGTAATTATTAGTTTGCATTGCTTGAGGACAAGCAATAGTTCGAGTTTGGGGGTGTGATAAGTGTTCAAAAGTACTATTTTTCTTACCCTTTTTACTCATATTATTGTCAGACTTAGGCTCATATTAGTTGCATAATTAGCCATTCATGCATTAATCCATGTTTCCTTCCATTGTTGAGCTTGATTACATAACTTGGTAGTTTTTGTGGGAAAAGATGTTGCTTTGGTGTGTTTTGTGTATATGTGCAGGATCACTTGCCAAAGCAAGGTTAGAGCTAGTTGCTAGGGCAATACATGAAGGAGATGCCGAGCTAGTTGCCAGGGCAATGCATGAAGGAGACGCCGAGCCAGTTGCCAGGGCAATTGTCGACAAAGAACAAGGTGATATGGTAGTCGAAATTGATGACTAGACAAGCCCAAGATGACGTGGAGCAAAGCTAAATCCCAAAGGAATTTGATTTCCATGAAGAGATTAAAGAAGAATTAAATTCCAAGAAGATAGGAGAAGTTCTAGTAGGAATATAATTATAATAAAGAATTATATTCTTTAAAGATAATTTAATTCCAACTTAACTTCCTCCTCAAAGAAGGAATTTGACCTAGCCCTATAAATTAGAGGCCATGCCGTCAACTCCAAGAGGAGAGCAAGAAGAGAGAATTTTCGACAAGCATCTAGGGCAAGGAGGATTTTGACAAGCTTCATCCTTCATCTTTTTCTTTCTTGTTCAATTAGGTTCATGCTAGGGATTATTTATCTTGTGTTTCTTTGGAACCTAGCCATGAACTAAATCTATTTGGCTATGGTTATTGTGTTTTGTGGTTGTGAGAAACTATTGGATTTTGTTTAGGTAATAAGAGTTTGCACTTTTCTATTCAAGGTTTATTCATTCTTGGTTCTTATTCTTGTTTGCGAGTGAATTGGGAGAGGATCTCGTAACTTCATCCATTTATCTAATATCGGGAGAGTTAGATTCAAGAAACGAATGAATATGATCTTTATTCAATCTATTGATGGTGAAGATTAATCCGGCTTAGGAATAAGTCAAGGATTTCAACGGCTAAGAGGAGCGCAAGATTGGTTGTTGTTCACCCTTGATTCACGCAGGGATGTATTATCAAGGCATGTACAAGTAGCTAGAGTTTCGACTTAGGGATAAGAGGAAACCATTGAAGAACTCTCTGCCGAACCTTGAAGGTTGCTGCCCAGACGCCCAAGTAGTTGCCCAACTGGTCGCCCAGGCAACCATCGATTAGTTGCCAAGGCAACCCCGTTATGCAAGTTGCCACGACAACTGAGTTGCCTGTGCATTCTTTTACCAAGACGATCCAATCGGCTATCACACCTCAACTCACGATAACCTGGCCTATCTCTCTCATCTAATTACATCGCCTTTTACTTATTTGCTTTCTAGATTAGTTATTAGTTAAAACTCCTATAATCCTTTACTTGTGTTTTCTTTTACTTTTTACAGTGCAAGAGACTAGATTCTTGAAGTGGCACCAATCCCTGTGGAGACGATATCTTTTATACTATAACTTGCAACGTGTATACTTGCACAATTGCGTAGCACTTATTACGCGCAACAGTAGTAATACAAGTTATTTTTCCTGATGCCTTTCATTATCACCAATGCACCAGATGTGACTTTTAAAACTCTATATCTCATAGTAACTATTAAGCCTTTAGACTCTAAGGCTTCCAACGAGATGAGATTCTTCTTCAAACTAGGTACATATCGAACATCAGTTAAAACTCTAGTTGAGCCATCTTGATTCTTCAATTGAATTGAATATATCCCAACAGTTTTACAAGCGTTGTCATTGTTCATATAAACAACTCCTCAATTTAGTTCTACTAAACCTGAGAACCAATCTCGATTATAGGACATATGATAGCTACAACCCGAATCCAATATCCACTTATCTGAATGAAATGTTAATGGTGAAGCAACCAATGATATTTTAGAGTCACTAGTATCATGCTTTGCAACACATGCATCTGGAGCAACTTTTCCTTTCTTCTTCAGTTTCGGGCAATCTTTCTTCTAATGGTCTTTCTCATGACAAAAGGCACATTCATCTTTCCTAAGTCTGGACTTTAACTTTAATCTCCCTCTCCACTTTGACTTTTGGCTTTTCGAGCGACCTCTTGCCACCATGGCCTCCGTTGCATTATACTTGCTCTACATCTTGTTTTTTTTTCGAGCTTGTAACTATACAAAGCAACAATTATATCTTTAAAGGATACTTCATTCTTTCTATGAAGTAACGTTGTTTCAAGGTGCTCAAATTATCTGGAAGTGATGACAATAACATTAAAGCTAAATCTTCATCTTCAAAAGGTTCATCCATGCCCAATAAGTCTGATGCTAACTCATTAAAGGCAGTGATGTGTTCATTCATACTGGTGTCTGGTTGATAAACAAATTTGATCAATCTTTTCTTCATGTGAAGACGATTCTAAGAGCTTTTCTTTAAGAACTTTTCCTCCAATGCTTTTCACAGCTTGCATGCAGAAGTCTCATTCTTGTAGCCATACTTTTGCTCCCTAGAAAGATAAGATTGATCGTACCGCACGTCATACAGTTGATTGTTTTCCAATCTTTCTCCACCATATCTACAAGGTTTTTTTCCTCAATGGAAATTTTTAGACCTTGTTGAAATAAAGCATCTAGAACCTTGCCTTGCAACATGCCGAAATGACCGGATCCATCGAACAACTCTACCGAGAAGCTTGCATTTGACATCATTCTCCTTACTGGTACAGAGGAAGAGTTTGATGCCCTATCTGACCCGTCTTTTGCAATGGCAACAAACACTATTAAACATCACGAACCCAATACTTAGAACACTGCACCAAGTAAGTTCATAGGAAAGAGAGGTGGATTACATGGATCGCTTAAATACCAAGTCTTTCCTAGCCAGAACTTTCCTAGACATGCATTGTCACAATACCACACTTCTTTGCAGCAACCGGTATAACCTTTACCGAAGCTCTGATACCAATTGTTAGGGAAATTGAGTTATTTCCCACACGAACGTAGCTTCAAATTTGAGTTAAGATTGAAACTATCAAAATTTGCACAGCGGACAAACTCGTCAAACTATTGAATATTGTAATCTAATGAAAAAAATAATAGTGAACAATCAAAATAAATAATGGAGAGAACACACAAAATTTATGAGGTTCGACGAAATGTCGTCTACTCCTCATGCACCACCATCGGATGATAACTTCACTATTACCAAAGTGGTACAAACAAATTGAATTCCTTAAGAATTCTCGAATACAACAAATAGGAGAAGAGAACCAAATGAGAGAGATGGTTAGGATTTTGGGATGATTTCAAATGAAAAAGTTAAGGCCTATTTATAGTTGAGCTCTAGGGATTAAACTTATAAATATATTAATAGTTCAATGACCAAACAATACATTCCCCATTCACCATTTCATATCAATTTAAATGGATTCATTTAACTCAAGTTAAATGACATTGAAACATCTACGTTTCAAGGCACTTTTAACAATATAAGTATTCAATAAGTGACAAGCATCATCAACTACTCGAATCATCATGTATTACGAACATTGTGTAGACACGAGATTCTATTCGGGGCCAGTTTCGAACCTTGGATTGTTCCTTTATTTTATATCGGTTTTGTCACCAGGTATATCAATTGGACTTTAAATCCAATTGAGCATAGTTTGTACCAATCCTTATTTCATGGATTGTTACCACTTATGAGTAAAGATTCGGGCCTCTTACAAGTTTAATTTAGTTTGGATACCAAGTAACTTTGGATTGATTTTTTTTTTTGTAATTTATATGCAGCCTAAAAGGGTGTAAACGAGTTGAGTAGTGATGAGCTAGACTCAGCTCGTTAAAAATTCAAGTCGAATTTTGAGCTTGAGTAATTTTTAATGAGCCTGAATAACCTGAGCTCGACTCGGCTCGTTAAGAACTCGAGTTGAGTTCGAGCTTGAGTCGAGTTCAATCGAGTCGAGTGTTGACCGAGCTTTGACCGAGTCAGACTCGAGTAGTTCGCGATCTGTCTCGTCTCATTTAAAGCCCTATAAGGAAAAAAAACTTTGATACACAAGTTGTGTAAAATAAAGTTTACACAAGCTTGTTAATTTTAGGGTTTAGGGTGTTAGTTTAGGTTTTAGAGGTTTAGGGTGTTGGCTTTAGAATTTAGGATTTAGAACTTATGTTTAGGATTTTAGGTTTAGAAATTTAGATTTTAAATTTTTTAAAAAATATTATATTATATTTTTGAGTAGCTCGCGAGCTTTTCGAGTCGGGTATAGAGTAGCTCGACTCGGCACGTTAAAAACTCGAGCTGAGTTTGAGCACGAGTCGGATACAATCGAGTCGAGTGTTGACCGAGTTAAACTTGAGTAAGTCGTGATCTGTCTCGTGTCATTTATAACCCTACGACCTAATATGATGATGGTAAACTAGATTTGTTCCATGTAAGGTCACTCGGATCACTTAAAATTAGGTAGAGTTTAGATAAAAATATTTTATCTGAAAAAATACTTTGAATAGGAGTTTAGTCTCGTTTAAAATATGGGTTAGATTAAAACTCTACCATTTAAGGTTCGAGTCAGATATATTTTTATAATTTTATAATATATTATTTTGTATTATTTGTATATACTATATATTTATATTACATAAAAATTAAATTTATAAAATATAATAGGAAAAAGGTCCAAATAGTCATTGCACTATTCTGAAGTAAAAAATTAATTAAGCCTATTGTGACCTTTTGCATCTAATTGAGATTTTTAAACATAGAATTCAACTAAATTGACACTTTGATTAATATTGACCATTGAGTATGATCATATGACAGTCAATTAGTGATGACACCAACGATTTTTGTACATGTAATATTTCATGTGGTCGATTTTACTAACGTGACTACTTTGTCTTATGTATCAAATCAACAAAAAACTGGAAAAAAGATCTTGAGCATTTTCAAAATATTTACGCTCTGAAATATTTTTTTTATCCAAATATATCCTTAATTGTGAGATTAAAAAACTTAATAATTGAAATAATTAGAAAAATATTTTATAATATTAACATAAAATTAATTAATAAGCAATAGTTTATCATAATATTACATTTTATGATGTTTTTAAAATTACTTGTGAATAATTACAAATAGTCCTAAAATAATAGTGATGTCTGCGAAATCTTGGATAATGAAAGCAAGAAAAATAACTAAAAAATAGAAAAATAGAAAATAATTGAATGAAAAAAAAAAGTCAGGGCGTAAGTAGTTTTTGAATTTTTGAAAAAAAAAATAATTATTTTTTAAATTTTTTCTTGCACTCGATTAAGCTCTTGAACCTATAAACTGAATCAATTAAGCTTTTAAACTAAGAAATTGAATCAACTAAGCCATTTGACCAATTTTAATCATTAAATCTTGACAGTTTTTTTGGATCTGTTGGTGCAATGTGTCGTGTCACAATATTCCACTTGACATTTTCATATATTTTTATTTTATTTAAAAAATTCTTTAAAAGTTATAAAAATTATTAAAAAAACTTCTAAAATGTATAAAAAAATATTTTTTTGAAAAATATCTACAAATGCAAAATGATAGAATTGTAGTGTATCACGTGTCATTAATATCTAAAGAAAAATACTGTAAGATTTAATGGTAATAATTGGTAAAAATGACTTAATTGATTCAATTTCTTGGTTCAAGTGTTTAATTGGTTTAATTTATTGATTTTAGAGCTTAATTGAGTGCAAAAAAAGTTCATGGGCTTAATTGATTTTTTTTCAAAAGTTCAAGGGTTTCTTACACCCTTAAGCCATAAAAAAGAAAGAGAAGATTTTAATTTTAATTTTTTTTTGCAAACTAAGTAATATGCTTACAACACAATAGTATATCGCTAATTGAGATCCACTAATTAGCCTAGTGACTAATGATGCTCATCTTGTCTTATTTCGTATGGGCTCAAATTCCAATATAGAAATATAATACCTCTCTATTTAATTAAGAAAATAGTATATCACTAATTCTTCATTCTTTCTCTCTTTTCTTGGTATATTTCTCTCATTGTTAGCTCTATTTCACTAATAGTTAATAGTTAATATTTTAAAAAGTTATTAAATTTTTTATACTTTTAGGCTTATTTTTTAATTTCTTGGAATTGAGGGTCTACTTAGGTACATTTCTCAGTTGGACTGCTTAATTAATTTCTTTGTAAAATTTTAAGGGCTTTTTAGTTAATTTTTGCATTGACATATAAGACAGAGTAGCTTCACCGGTAGAATCATCCATGTACACAAAAGTTGTTGATGTATTTATCCATTAATTACTACGTAAGGACGTAACCGTCAATGTCGGTCAAAAAACTTATTTAGTTAAATTTTATTGACGGTCAAATCAATTGGGTGCTAAAAAACAAATGAGGTCTAATAGATTTTTTTGAAATAGTTTGAGGGTTATTTGGACCCTTTTTCCTATATAATACTATAATATAAAGATTAAAAAATTATGTTAAGTTGTCAACTATAAAAGAATGAGACGTACATTTAATGAAATGGAAATCCTAAGAAAAATAATGAATATTAAAATAAAAATAGAACAAATATAAAATAAAATATTAAAATAAGTGGTTCGAAATCGTAATTATTTACAAATGGCAGAATGACAAAAAATGTCATCCAACGTTTGCATGTATAGTCACTTGGGCCCCTATTCTTTTTTTGGAGCAATCTACCACCCAACGTTTCAATTTGGTTCAAAAATGCCCCGGTTGGATGGAAATCGTTAGTCAACAAACGGTCAACGATTGGAGCTGACTGGGCTGACACACGTGTACTTGGACGATGATGTGGAACTGTCATGTGTATGAAGTTTGTAACGATCCAGATTTCGAAATCCTAGGGTCGCTTTAAACTGAAGCATGGACTTCGTGTTTGGGCTTGGATGTTTGGGCCTCAAGAGCCTTGATGG
This sequence comes from Hibiscus mutabilis, assembly GCA_019671005.1. Taxonomy (NCBI): domain Eukaryota; kingdom Viridiplantae; phylum Streptophyta; class Magnoliopsida; order Malvales; family Malvaceae; genus Hibiscus; species Hibiscus mutabilis. The sequence continues at coordinate 7,441,331 of CM033742.1, forward strand.
GTTTCCCACTTGTTGTTGGGCTAAGGGCTTTGGGCTAATAGGTGGATGGGAAGATGAGAGAAGGACAAGGAAGTAAAATCTTAAATTTTAAAGAGGAAGGGGCTAGTTTTCATTTATGTTTTGTAGAAAAGTTTGGAGGATGATCTCACATTGTCCTCAACCTAATCTCATCTCCTTCTTCTTCATTTTTCCTTATGACCCAAAAATAAAGATCAAATCTTTTTTGTTTTAAGTAGAAATCTTAAAATAAAGGTTTGGATAGTGTTGTTTATCACCTAGTGATATATCTTTCAAGGTGAGTATTGTGAGTTTTGGTGGTGGTTGGAAAAATGGGTGTTTGGTAGGGGTGAAGAGGAAGAACGGGAATAGGGGTTATTGACTCCATTTCTGGTTGTAGAATCTTTCCTTTTTCATATCTTAAGTTTTCAGTAACGTGGTAACTCGGTTTTCAACATCTCTTGTAGTGAAAGATGTGGGGGAGGCTTTCAAAGCTCAAGAGAAGATGAGGGCTTGAGAAGCTTGGCTAGAGGCTTCTTTTCCAGCTTAAAATCAAGGTTAGTACACTACTAACTCTCATGTATTCCTGGAAATCATGAAGTGAGATTGATTGTACTTGGTTTGATATTTTGGTTGGTTGAGAGCTTGAAACCCCATTAATGGTGAAATTCGATTTTAATGTTAAAATGATGTAAAAGTGATAGAAAACCACTTAAACCACCCTTCATAACTTGTAGGATTGTTTAGGGGTTTAAACATAAAGTTAAGTGGCATTGGGGGTGTTTTTCAAGCTTCAAAAATTGAGTTCTGAGCTCGCGTACCGATATCGGATAAACTGGTATTGGTACCTCCTTTGTTTTGTTAGCTAACTCAAACAGAGTTTCAAGGGCGTATCGATACGCATAGGTGCATATTAGTACCCTTTGTTCTACCCAAACTCCAGTAGCAAAATTGGGTATCGATACGTATAAGTGAGTATCGGTACCCATGTGGTATCGATACATGCCCCCGAGTATTGGTACCAGGTGGTTGTTAAACCTCTACCGTATGCAAACAGGTATTGATACACATAAGTGAGTATCGGTACCCATAGTAGCGTATCGATACCCTTAAGTGGGTATCGATACTTGCTGGTCATTCTGCTCGAAAATTATGATTTGAGTCCAAGGGACCCATAATTTGTAGACTAGGGCCCTATGGGCCTCTAATGGGGTAAAATAAATAGTAAAACTGAGAAACCGAGTATTTAACCACATATAAGAATATAATGAATAATAACTTGATAAATGTTAGGTGACTTATTGTAATAGCTGTAGCGATGTCCTTTTCGCTAAAAAAACTGAGTTTTCGAAGTGTTGGTTGTCTTTCGAATATAAAAATATTTATCCGTGGGGGTTTTGAAAAAACACGTTATATTAGAAATTGGAGTCGCCACCGACCACTTAGGTAGGCCGGACACCATAAAACCAGAGATTTAAAAACTGTTGGGTTCGGGAGTCGGTTACGGATGGGGAAGGATTAGCACCCTCACACCGCCCAAAATTGGTACTTTAATAATTACCGCTTTATTAATATTGGATTTTCCGGGTTAAAGTGACGATTATTTTAAAATTCGGTTATAATTGCGAATAAATTTTAAAGGCCCCGTTATCCGAGAGTAAACGCCCAACCACTATCACTACGCCTGATACTGGCCCCGTTTACGCTCGGATAAAAGGGCACCGCATTGACATTATGCATTCCATTATGCAAACTTAGTGAGCAAAATATAAAATATGGAAAATAATTTAAATACAATAAATATTAACATAATAGAATACTAATCTAACATAAATAAAATACTAATCTAAAACATACATACATATATATTAATCCTACTCGTAAATAAGAACAAATTTAACATATCACAGTAACAAGGCATGAATAAATACATGTGGGAACAAAAACACATATTACAAGAAGACATAAATATTAAAAATAAAACACATTGTAACATATGTAGAACATGGTATTATGCATGACAAAGAAAATATACTAACACGTAACCTAAAAGCAAAGAGAACATACAATACATGCTAAAATACAAAACATGTTGTGTACGAGCTAATTAAAATATCAATCGAATATGTGTGATACGAATGACCGAACAAACGCATAAAAATACATAATCACCATAAACTTAACACATATATACATATAAACATGAAAATACGAAGCATGTACGAGAGACATATGAGCAGGTAAAAAGGCTACATCAACATATACGATCATAATAAACGAACATGAATATTTAAATATGGAACAGGACTGAAACGAAAAGAAATAAACATAAGAAACAGAAATTAAAAGGCAATAATGTGCGATTTAGGGACGCAATTGCAAACTGAACATAATCTAAAAGGACTAAAACTGTAATTGGACCAAGGGGCAGGCTTGAAGTGAAAATTTCAAAAACACGGTGGGACTGGTGAGGTAATTTCGCCATTTAAAAACTGATTCAATTTAATCCAGGGGTTGGATTGCAAGATTTTAGAATATAAGGGGGACCAGGGTTGTAAATATCTCATGCGGCAAGACAGAAATACAAATATCGAAAACGCAGGGGGATTTATTTCAGAATTTTACCATTTCACAAAATAAAATGCCTATAAAATCCCCTTTTTTAGCCCGATCTCAAATTTTCCCTTATTTTTCTTCTTAACCCGTTTTTATAATAACCTATCTCTCATTTTCTCTCAACTCAACCATCCCAAACCTTTGATGAACCCAGAAACCGGTGACAATTCGCCGTCTTCTCCGCCGCCGACCGTCGCTAGCCGGCGCCGGCGAACCAAAAGAAACACCCAAAACCAACCTCTTTTCAAACCGAACCCAAATCTGAACTTAGATTTACACTAAGACTCACCCTTTTGTCTAGATCTAAGAAAATACGAAATGGAAAAAAAAGTTTTTTTGTTTATGTTTAACCGAAATGAAACCAAAAGGGACCTCCCTCTCCCTTCAGTTCACCATGTTCAGCTTTGGAAAGCTGAAGAGGCTTGTCACTGGTGAGGGGAAACCCGTTGACGACGAAGGTAACAAATCTACATCCCTCCCTTTTTGTTATCACTTCTTATTTTTTGTACATGCATACAAGGAAGTAAGAAAAAGAAAGGGGAGTTACCACTGAAACTTTGTGCTTCTTTCTTATTTTTCTGTAACTGATTCCAACTGGCCTCCTTACAAATTACTTGTTTCATACATATATCCCTCTTTTTCGGTTTGGTAGCAAGTACTGTAAAATACATTTTTTAGATATGAAATGATAATGACATCCCTCTTTTTTGGTGATTTTTGATATATCTGCTTATCCTGAACGCGGTGGTTGGAGGCCGACATGGTGGAAGCATGGTGGCGGTGTGGGGAAGATGTCTTCGGCCAGAGGCGTTCTCGACTGTTGGATCAGATTCGATCTAACGGTTGGGATAGCTTGAAGAATGTACGGTCCAGATGAAACCCTGATCGGTGGAACGACTCCAGATCGTGACACGTGGAGCTCAGCAGTCGAGGAGTTATGGCGCGTGGGATTCACGCACGCGTGGGAGATCGAAGGGTCCGCGCGTGGATCGAACGCGCGCGTGGCATCCGAACGGTCCGGACGTGTAATTCACGCGGCCAGTTGGATAACTTCCCTATTTGATCGTGGCCGTTGGATCAACATTTTGATCCAACGGCTCCTGGTTGGCTGCCTCAAAGCAAAATAATTAGGGTTAGATATCTGATAGGTATTAGGGTTCTGTTAGGGTTTTGGGTTTGGGCTGATCGGGTCTTGTAATGTATTTTTGGGTTTTGTAATAATCTGGACACTTAATTTAATTGGGTTTTTATTTTCAGATTTGTACATATATATATTAATAATAATAGTAAATGCATACACATACATACTTACATACACATACATACGATTGTAATGAAATACATTCACACATAAATACACTTAATAATAATACATACAATTCATGCAACACTCATTCGTATACATTCAATAATAACAAGGACATTAATAATATACATGCAAACATATATAAACATACTCATAAATGCACATATACCAACATATATTATATGATACCTATAACATAAATATAACCATATCACACACATATTAATAGGTACATAATACACAACATAAATATATGCACCATGCATACATTCATACATCACACATATATCATATATGTAATATTAATAACATATACACTCACACATATATATGTAATCATGCACTAATATATTAATATGATACTTAGAGACTAGATAAAAATGAGTGATTACAGTTGCCCCTCTTTGCTTGTTCTCGTGAAATGGGAACAGAGCAAAGATTCATAAGCACTCATTTTTATCCGACTTCCCTATTTGTAGCTTTGGAAACACGTGCTCTTCTGGAACTCTCCGCTTTTCCTCGGCTGAATCTTCGGGCTCGTAAGTCCTTTCTATATAACTTCTTCCCCCTCCGATCTTGGAGCTACAGGCCCTTCCTATATGGAACCCTTCGCTGTGAAGCCTTAAGTTATGAGTCCCTCCTATATAGAATTTTTCATCTTGAGACGGCAAGGCTTGGAGTCCTTCCTATATAGAACTCTTTGCCTTCAACGCGGCTGGTTTTTTCTATATAAAACCTTTTGCGCCGCTGATGGATTCTTCCGACTGAGAGTTCCTCTTGTATAGAACTGCTAGTCTTCAAACCCTGGAGCCGTCAGTCCTTCCTATATAGAACTTTTAGCTTCTGAAATCTCAGAGCTACGGGTTCTTCCTATATAGAACCTCTCACTCTAAGACAGTAAAGCTTAGAGCCCTTCCTATATGGGATTCTTCGCTTTCAATACAATAGGTTTTCCCTATATAAAACCTTGTGTATCATGGAGTTCTTCCTATATAGAACTGCTAGTCTTCACCCTGGAGCCGTCAGTCCTTCCTATATAGAACTTTTAGCTTATGAAATCTCGGAGCTACGGGTTCTTCCTATATAGAATCTCTCACTCTAAGACAGTAAAGCTCGGAGCCCTTCCTATATAGGACTCTTCGCTTTCAACACAACAGGTTTTCCCTATATAAAACCTTGTGTATCATGGGTGAATTCATTCAGCTGGGAGTTCTTCCTATATAAAACTGCTAGTCTTCACCCTGGAGCTGTGAGCCCTTCCTATACAAAACTTTTAGCTCATGAAGCCTCGGAGCGGCGGATTCTTCCTACATAGAACCTCTTGCTACAGACGCTTGGAAACATAGGCCTTTCGTATATAGAACCTTCATCTTCACATTTGGGATTCACACCACGATGGCTACCGATGTCTCTTTGAATCTATAGATACCTGTCTAAGATAAGACAAAATGCTATGACAAATGAATTGACATGCTCCTAATCCTAGGGATGTCTAACTATTCATGATGCATGAGTGTCAATATCTTGGTGGGCCTGCTTTAGTCCTCAGTCAACCTCGACTTTACGTTGTTCACTTTCTCCCCTTTTTTTGGCGGCGATATCCCATTTCACTGTCGGGTTCAACCATTCCAACTTTTCTTTTTTTTGAATTTTCGATTTGGGGTTCTAAAGTGCCCTTTCAGGTTTTCGCTTTAGAGGTTTTTTTTCTTTTTTCTTTTTTTCATGGGGTGCCCTTCCGGGTTTTCACCTGGGAGATCTCTCTTGTTATCTCGCGTAATTTCTCTTGAACAAGCAGGGCGTGCGCCATTGGTCATCCTATTCTGGTGCTTGAAGCCTTTCGCCTTCCCTGTCAACAGCCGTTATGTAGGGAGCTAGAGGGCAAAGTTAACATCATTTTCTAATCACCTGCATCTTTAAGATTAGATCACAGTAATGCTTAGAAATCTCTTGTTTATCATAAGCCTATGTTAGCTTATTTGCATGATATTAACAAGAAGGCAAGGAATGTATGCTCAAAAACATGATTTTATTACGATTAAGGGTTTGGGATACTTTGAAAGAGTTATGACACACATGAGGAAGAGGAAAAGCTAAATATGAAATACAAGATCCCTCATTATCTTCGGTATGAATGATACATGATCTTATCAACCGGCATAGAATCTTTTGCCTGAAGCTCACTCTTTACAGGGTTCATGGGGATGACCCTTCTCTTCGGATATCCAACCTTTCAATTTATCCGAGCCGCCCTTTATGGGTTTTCGACTCGGGTCCTCCATTTGCTTCAAGACGCCCTGTTTCGGGTTTTCGCCCTGAGCTCTCCATTTTTGTTCTTCTTTTTCTTTTTTCTTTTTTTTTCAAACGTAGTATTTCTTAACAGCATCGGAATTTACAGGGCTTTTCAGCTCGTCTTCATCCATTTCAGTTAAGATTAGGGCTCCTCCTGAGAAAGCCTTTTTTTCCACGTACGACCCTTCCCAGTTGGGCATCCACTTTCCTCGAGAATTTTTCTGAATCGGGAGGATTTTCTTGAGCACCAGATCCCCATCTCTGAACTCTCTTGGGTGCACCTTTTTGTTGTATGCCCGCATCATCCGTTTTTGGTACATTTGACCATGGTAAATGGCATTTAGTCTCTTTTCTTCAATAAGATTTAGCTGGTCGAGTCTGGCTTGCACCCATTCAGATTCTTCCAATTTACTTCATTTAAGACCCGAAGTGACGAAATCTCTACCTCAATAGGGAGTACTGCTTCGGTACCATACACCAAGGAGTAGGTGTTGCCCCTGTTGATGTGCGAATGGACGTCCTATAGGCGAAAAGGGCAAATGGCAGCTTCTCGTGCCAATCCTTGTAGGTATCCGTCGTCTTTGCTATGATCTTCTTTATGTTCTTGTTTGCTGCTTCCACTGCCCTATTCATTTTAGGACGATAGACTGTGGAATTATGGTGTGTTATCTTGAATTGATTGCACACGTCCGTCATCATTTTGTTATTCAGATTGGAAGCGTTGTCGGTGATAACCCTTTCTGGCAAACTGTATCGACAAATAATCTCATTCTTTAGGAATTTACATACTGTAGTCCTTGTGATGTTGGCGTAAGATGCTGCCTCTACCCATTTAGTGAAATAGTCTATAGCGACCAAAATAAAACGATGTCCGTTGGAAGCCTTCGGGTGAATCTGCCCGATGACATCCATGCCCCACGCCGCAAAAGGCCACGGAGAATTCATGGTGTGTAAAGGCGATGGGGGAGCGTGAATCTTGTCAGCATAAATTTGGCATTTGTGGCATTTCCTGGCGTAATCGATACAATCTCCCTCCATGGTCAACCAGAAATAGCCATATCTCATAATTTTTCGGGCTATAGACAGCCCGTTGGCTTGCGTCCCACATAGACCATCGTGTACCTCGGCTAAAATCTCCTTCGCCTCCCGGGCATCCACACATCTCAGCAATGTCTGATCATGACTTCTCTTATATAGGATCTCCCCATCTAGGACATATCCTGTTGCCATTTTTCTGAGTGTTTTTCTGTCATTGTCATTTGCCCCTTCGGGATACTTTCGAAGCTTTACATATTGCAATATGTCATAGTACCATGGGTTTCCATCAATCTCTTCCTGCACATTACAACAATGAGCAAGCCTTTCAAACGTCTGCATCTTAATGGGCTTCATTTCTGCCTCAGTGTTTGTTTTAAACATGGATGCCAGGGTCGCCAAGGCGTCTGCCATCTGATTTTCTTCTCGGGGAAGGTAATTGAAGCTGACCCTTTCGAACTCCTTGGTGAGCTCTTGAATCGATTCATAATATTTGACCAACTTCGAGTCCCTGGTTTCCCATTCCCCACGCAACTGGTAAATCACTAAGGATGAATCTCCGAATACTCGAAGTTCCTTAATCTTTCTTTCAATAGCTGAGTTTAGTCCCATAACATAGGCTTCGTATTCAGCTATATTGTTGGTGCAGAAGAATTCTAGTCTGCTGGTGAAGGGATAATAGACATTCTCAAGGGAAATTAGCACGGCTCATATCCCATGTCCGAGGGCGTTAGAGGCTCCATCAAAGTAAAGCTTCCATGATTTATCATCTGAAACCTCTTCCTCGGTTGTAATGCACATCAAGTCTTCATTCGGGAAATTAAAGTTCAACGCCTCATAGTCGTCCGAAGCGCGACTAGCTAGGAAATCTGCTATGGCACTCCCCTTTACGGCTTTCTGGCTCACGTATACAATATCGAATTCGGATAAGAGCATCTGCCAGCGGGCCATCCTTCCCGTTAGTGCTGGCGCTTCCATTAAGAACTTCAATGGGTCTCGCTTGGATATCAACCAAGTAGTATGGTACATCATATACTGCCTAAGCCGCTTGGTAGCCCAAACTAGAGCACAACACAGCTTCTAAACTGGCGGGTACCGCGTTTTGCAATCATTGAACTTTCTGCTTAGGTAATAGATGGCTTACTCCCTTTTCCCTGACTCATCGTGTTGCCCCAATACACACCCTATTGAATTCTCAAAGACTGTCAGGTAGAGGATTAATGGCCGGTCTGGTACTGGCGCGACTAAAATCGGAGCATTTGTCAGGTACCTTTTGATCTTTTCTAGGGCTCCTTGACATTCCTCATCCCACACACCGGGATTATTCATTCTAAGAAGTCTGAAGACTGGGTCACACCGATCGGTTAATTAGGAAATAAAACGAGAGATATAATTCAACCTCCCCAGGAAACCGCGAACTTCCTTCTAAGTGTGGGATGGTGAGAGATCCTGGATGGCTTTCACTTTATCTGGATCGATCTCAGTCCCTTTTTCTGCTTACCACGAACCCTAGGAGTTTTCCAGAAGTAACAGCGAAGGTACACTTGGCAGGATTAAGCCTCAGCTGGTATTTTCGTAGTTTTTGGAATAGTTTTCTCAAGTTATGTAGGTGCTCCTCCTCTGTTCGGGACTTGGCGATCATGTCGTCCATATATACTTCTATTTCTTTGTGCATCATGTCATGGAAAAGAGTCACCATTGCTCTTTGGTAAGTTGCCCCTGCATTCTTGAGCCCAAAAGGCATCACCCGATAACAAAAAGTGCCCCACATGGTTATGAACGTAGTTTTCTTCATGTCGTTAGAGTCCATCTTTATCTGGTTGTACCCTGAAAAGCCGTCCATGAATGAAAACCATGAGTGTCTCGCAGTGTTGTCAACCAGCGTGTCAAAATTCACTCCGGGATTAGATTCGGTATCATCCATATAGTCAATCATGAGCGACCTTCATTAAATGATAATGAATTGTATTGGGAAGAGGATGGCTTTATATGAAGTGAATGAACATGAAGAATGCATGAATGAAATAAATGAAATGTTTGTCATTCAAGAAAACGGGGGATATTTTCATTTCAACAAAAAAGTTAACGTAGGTGCCCTATACAAAAGATCCCCATTGTTTATGGGCAAAAACAAAAGGTTGATTCGGAGCATTACTCTGATCTATTCCTAAAAACCACAGGTAGATCAATGCAGCTACATTTATCAAGTGTTTCCCCGGGACGGCAGGGGCGGATGTTGGTCAACATTTTGCTGCCTTGGCCCTTTCCAGCTATCATGTTGATGTACATCCCTTCAAGTGACTCATTGAATATATCCTCCTTCTTGAGTACGTCATTTTCCTTAATTGCCTCTTCAACTTCTTGACCTGGTTGGTAGAATCCTCCGAAGACAAAAGTGGTTTTCAAACTAGGAAAGGACATTGGTCTCCACGGAATGTCTTCTCCTTTAAATCAGGCTTTTCTTTGCTCTTCTTTTCTCTTATATTCCTCTTTTCTCTGTTGGACACTTGGTTTGTAACACAGCCCAAAACGGTCCTTCTTGGTTATCATACTTTTGGCTCTTAGGCTCCCTTGTAATCTCTTCCCCAACCCTCTTCATACTTTGGCTCCTCAGCCCAAAGTTTCTGCGACGGTCATCTTGGTACAATTAGATAACCAGGTATAGGGGATCCGACTTCCCTCCGCGACGAATGTGGCATTCACTAGCTCTAATGCTCGAAAAGAGCATTCTGCAGCATCCTCGTTATTTTGAATATAGGGGGCATCTGATGTCACTGAAGCAACAATTTCCTGCTCAGCCTCTACTGTGACCAATTTGCCTTCGACTAGGAATTTTAATTTCTGATGCAATGATGAGGGGACAACTCCTGCGGAGTGGATCCATGGCCTTCCCAATAAGCAGCTGTAAGATGGTTTTATGTCCATTACCATAAAATCAATCACATACTCAGTCGGCCCGATCAATAGAGGCACCTCAATTTTTCCCATTATTCCTCTTTGTGTACCGTCAAAGGCTCTTACGGAGTTATGGCAGGGCTTTAGGTGAGAACCATCTATTGGTAGTTTCTGCAAGGTCACCATAGGCAACACGTTCAATGCTGACCCGTTGTCAATCAGTACCCAGGTACTACATACCCTTTGTAGTGGGTTGTGATGTTAAGGGCTTTGGTGGACCCCATTCCTCCCTCGGGGATCTCGTCATCACTGAATGTTATATGATTATAGGCAGTGATATGCCCCACTATCCTGTCCAGTTTTGTCACAGAAATATCCTGGGGCACAAAAGTTTGATTTAGTACTTTTAATAGTGCCTCACGGTGTCTTTCTGAACTCAAGAGCAACTCCAACACTGTGATCCTAGCCGGTTGCTTTCGTAGTTGTTCCACTACACTGTACTCGCTATGTCTCAGGAACTTCAGAAATTCTTTGGCCTGAGCCTCAGTTACCGGCTCATTTATCTTTGGGAGAGGTTCTTCACCGAATATCTGTGTGGGGCTAACCGATGTATTCTTTCCCTTATCTTTGACCGCTTCAGCTGCTCTCAAAGCCTCAGAGGAATAACATCTGCCGCTCCTCGTGAAATGGCCCACCTCACCGACATTCACATCGCTCTTGCTTTGTTCATCTTTTAGCGTAGGCTCTTTAACCTGACCATATTCTGGCTTTTCTGGTGTGGCCACATTTATAGCATAGTTCTAGGGAGTTTGCTGCATATCCTTGAATGGGAACGGGGATGGTGCTGTAATGATGATCTTGGGATTTATCTTAGTGGTTTCTCCTTGGAAGGCACTTGCATTCCCTGGCCTGGAAGAGATGATAAAAGGTCTATCCCTCCCGTATTTAGCGTTGGGGCTATCCGTCATATGTACGTCCGACCCCTTCTTTCCCGTGGGCTCTTCGAAGAATTCTATTTTCTTTTTATTCATCAATTGTTGTACCAATATCTTGAACTCGTCGCACTTTTGGATGTCATGCCCTTCGTCCTGATGGAATTCACAATACACTTAACATCTCTTCTGCCTTATTACCATACCTTTGTCGATCACATGGGCCATGCATAATTGTTGAAATACCCACAGCAAAGGAGATTTGATTTCTGACACATCATCCTTAATCTTCCTGGTAAAGCATTCTTCAATAACATTTACTCCTCTGTTCCCATGATTAGGTAACGGGTTAGTAGCTACACTTGGTTCTTCGGACTTCAATATCCCAGAATCAATTAAGTTCTGCACAAGTTTTTTGAAGGTAAGGCAGTTCTTGGTGGGATGTCCAAGGGCACCGCCGTGATAGTCGCAATGCGCGTTCGGGTTATACCAAGACGGGAATGGTGGTTTGAAAGGAGTAACGAAATATGGACGGACCAGGTCTGCTTCATACAACTGGAAGTAAAGCTCCAAGTACGGAACGGGTAAGGGAGTAAAAGTTTTCCTCTCTTTCTCTTTTCTAGAGGTTCTCTCCTCTCTTTGATTCGAGTTTTGTGCTTTTCCCACAGGTGCTTGTGGCTGTGAGACTGTAAAATTCTTCGGGGTGGTGTAAGTGCTGGTGGCATTTACTTCATTCTTCTTGCTGTATTTCCGAGATCCTTCCCCGCTATCAATTCTACCACTCTTAATTGCCAATTCAAGGGACTCCTCAGTCCTAATTAGATCAGCAAAACTCTGTGTTGTATTATTAATGAGGCGATCGAAAAGTGCCCTTTTCAAAGTATTAACGAATAATGGCGTAATTTCATGTTCTGGGAGGGGTAGCTGAATTTGGGCGGCCACTTCCCGCCACCTTTGAGCATATTGTCTTAGACTTTCGTTGGACTTTTGCCCCATATTTTCCAACATAATTCTATTGGGGTCATATCTGTTACATGTTTATATTGCTCAATGAATGCTCTTGACAAATCTTTCCATGTCTTGACATTTACCTTGCTCAACTGGGTGTACCATCGTAACGTCGCTCCAATTAGGCTGTCTTGGAAACAGTGAATCAGTAGCTTCTCATCCTTAAGGTAGGCCGTCATCTTTTGGCAGTACATTTTTATGTGCGTGGAAGGACACGTGGTTCCATCGTATTTTTCGAACTCTGGCATTTTAAATTTTGGCGGTAGGATAAGGTCGGATACCAGACTCAAGTCACTAGCATCGTTTCCTGATTCTTCCATAGTTTGTAAAGTTTTAAATTTTTCCTCCATGAGGCGAAACCTTTCCTCCCACTTTTTTTCTACCTCTGTCCTGATCATTTCGACCAAATTCAAGTTGGCACCTCCTCTTCATAGAATGCTTCAGTGTCGAGAGGTACCCTTCTAGTCAGATTTGGTGCAGCTGGTTGAACCTTATTGTGAACTGGGGTACCCTCTGGTTCTTGAACGGTTTCTCCTTCAACTCTCTTTCCAAGACTTTTAGCCAATAATGCGGTTATGTCGGATACTATCGATGCTTGCGACTGAGCAATCTGGTCACTGAGGCTTCTTTGAGCCTATTCAAACCTTGCTTCGAGCTCTCTTTGCCCCTTTTCTAGACTGATTATCCTGTCTTTCATGAGCTTGCTTTATAATCGGGTAAAGTATGGATGATGAATGATTGAGGGTTAACTTCTATTTTAACACACTGCCACAATATTCATAACATTAATATGGTTGCAAGAAAAATAAATGCATGTATAATGATGCGAATGTCATGATGTAATGCAAGAATGTACGCAGATAAGGTACTGATTCCGCTGGTAATCACCCTTTTGAACTACTTCCACGTGAATTAAAGGGTCTAGATTACAACAGAGTTCATATTACAAAATGAAGATCCCTGATACAAAAGAGTACTAATTACAACACAGAGCCCTATAGATAAGCCCTAGCTCTATCTCCTAATTTTCCAATTGCCTTGAGCAACTTGATGAACCTGGGAGCTTCTTCCATTTCTGGGAATACGAAAGGTCGAAGTGTTTCGGCCTCGATGGCCAAATCATTCACATGCCTGGCGACTCGCTGTATGTCCACCATCAGGTTTGCGTAATATTGGTCCCTATCCTGTACCATCTGGGCAGCGTCACGCAGTCTCTTTTGCCAATAAGTGTTCCCTCCGGCTGTAGCCTCTTCGAATACACTAATTCTTTCCTTATAATCTTCAACAGTTGCTTCAAGGGACTTAATTCGGGTTCGTAACATGCCTACTTCGCGCTCTCTTTCTTGTAGCTCAGTGAAGTCATTCCTCTGGCAGTACGTTCGAAATGAGTGTTCTACTTCTGCCACCTTTTTCTTTCAATTCGACATTCTGACTTCGGCTTTGATCCAGACTTTGAATAGTGTCATCGTACAACTTTTGCATCTCTAACAGTCTATTTCGGTTATTCATGGACCTTCTTTTCCATGCGGCGACGTTTTCTCTCTCGTGGTTGACTGCTTGTTTTCCTTTGCTAATTTCTTGCCTAGTTCTTTACTTTTCTTGGTCAATGACCTTCTTGAAGGACTGTCTTTCTTCCTCAATAGCCAACCGGCAGCTTTCCATCTCCTTCTCGATCGCTCTCTTGCTGATTTCTCGTTCTTCTTCCACCAAATGGATACCATTCATTCTTTCCTTTTCCACGGCTATGAACTGACTTCGGCCGGCCTTATGTATTTTCGCTTGTAGTAGAAGGGTATCCTTTTGGTAAAGAGCGTTCTTGTCGCTCAAATCCGCATTTAATTTCTTCAACTGTCTAATGATCACATCCCGTTTGTCGACCTCTAAGCTTGCTTTATAGAGCTCACTCGCATGTTGAGTCTGTTGGGTGTCCATTTTCCTCTCAATTTCTTCGAGTTTATTTCGTAAGATATCGGCTTCAGATGGTACCACCCTTGTAAGCTCCTCAAGCGACACCATGGGTCCTTGATCGGATTCGAGAATCACATCATTAACCCTCAAACGTCTCCAAAGATCGTAGTCTGGGTGGTCATGTGCCCGGTGTCTCCTTCCACCCTAATCCGGTAACAATGGTCCCAAGCCCTCATGATAGTCTGAACTTTCTCTTTGAACTCCCCTTTGAAAAGAAATTCAGTTCAGCTTAACCCGGCGGTATTGGGAATGAACTGTCATGATCTGAATTGTTGGGACACCAAAAGCGGAACACAAGCAATCCCTCCATGCAGTCTCAACATCATCAGCCAGTTGAAATCACCGCAACTATATAAAAAGTAATTAACTCTACCGAGCCACGAGACCCTCCATACTATGTCTTCGTCTTGAATGTTCCTGAAGAAACTAGCCCATTTTCTTGTTTTCAAGTCCTCTCGCCACTCTTTTGCTAAGTATTCCCGTAAAGGCGAAAAACCTTGGAAGGATATCCCAGTAGGACCCTCGTCGGCGTCTTCCACATGTGGCTCTGAATCTATACCTGTAACAGTTGCGCACATCCTCGAAAACGTCATTCTTCGTGCTTCCGACTGGCATTTAAAGAAATAAAGGTCTCGGCCAAAATAGCTGGTACCGGGTTTGCTCGCCATTTTACACGCTCAAACAGATCTAGAATGGCTACATCAATGTTTCCAAGAATTCTTGGAAATATCACCAACCCATATATTCCCTAGGCAAGCATGTTTATCCTTTTTTCCTCATCCAGATGTGCAGGTAGGATGTCTCGAATGTTCTCCCATGCGAATACTGTACTATCTTCTCGAAGTCGGATCAAGCCATTAACCCAATCGTCACTCATTCCGGTAAAGGTTTTGAGCTTTGAAGTGTAATTCTGATTCCTCGGAGGTTTTGCGTAAATCCAATCTTCCTGAACGTTTTTCTGATTAAGTAGAGCGGTATATTCTTCTACTGTGGGCATCATGTCCTGTCCATTGAAGGTGAAGCAGCAAAAGGCAGGATTCCAGAACTGAAAAATGGCTCGGAGTAGGGGTTGGTTGACCCAAATGTATATCAACTGTGCAATGTCGCCATAACTATCACAGAACCTATCTTGTAATCTCTGTTCCCATCCTTCCCAGATACTTTGAAGATCCCCTAAGTTGTTCTGTTGAAGACTCACATAGGTGTACCCTGCTATCACGCGCTCACTTGGTAAACTATCCCCTTGGGCCTTCTGGTTGACCTCTGACCAATGTCTAACTGACAAGTTAAGCTCCTCTTTTCTAAGACACCTTTTTTCCATGGTGAAAGACTTTCTGATCGGGTAAACCACTTGATCCAGTACCTTTATGTAATGCAAATGTAATAATGCATGAAAAAAATAGCAAAAGGAGACAAGTTAATACCGGATAGAATTAATAAATACATAAATAAAAAGACGAATTAAATAAGGTAAACAGACAAAATGACCCTATTTACCCATCTAAAACACCTAAGGTTATCCGCATGGCTTTAATAGGGTGGGTTTCTATGTTCTCTATATGCAGTGTTGGTGCTAGAAGGTACCTGAATTGTCCTTGCTGTCCCCTACTAAGGGTAGCAAGGCCCCTGATCATCACCCATTATAGGCTACTTTCAACCGGGTTCAATTCAGGGGGACCCATTCGCTTATGCCTGCACGAAGGAACGATATCCTTACGAAAGCATAAGGTACTCGAGCCCCGAAGGTACTTGCTAGGCCTACACGGGAGAACGATATCTCCACGAAAGCATTAGCGTTTTCCCCCACTTAAAAACGGTTTATATGTCATATTTTAAATGCGTTAAAATAAACGCGCAATTATAACCGAATGTTAATTTAATAGTCACTTTAACCCAGAATTTCTAATATTAATAAATAGGTAATTATTTTAAAAAGCTTGACTCTCTTCTTGTTTTCGAAAAATCAAGTCCCCAGCGGAATCGCCATCTGTAGCGATGTCCTTTTCGCTAAAAAAACCGAGTTTTCGAAGTGTTGGTTGTCTTTCGAATATAAAAATATTTATCCGTGGGGGTTTTGAAAAAACGCGTTATATTAGAAATTGGAGTCGCCACCGACCACTTAGGTATGCCGGACACCATAAAACCAGAGATTTAAAAACTGTTGGGTTCAGGAGTCGGTTACGGATGGGGAACCATAAACTTAACACATATATACATATAAACATGAAAATACGAAGCATGTACGAGAGACATATGAGCAGGTAAAAAGGCTACATCAACATATACGATCATAATAAACGAACATGAATATTTAAATATGGAACATGACTGAAATGAAAAGAAATAAACATAAGAAACATAAATTAAAAGGCAATAATGTGCGATTTAGGGACGCAATTGCAAACTGAACAGAATCTAAAAGGACTCAAACTGTAATTGGACCAAGGGGTAGGCTTGAAGTGAAAATTTCAAAGACACGGTGGGACTGGTGAGGTAATTTCGCCATTTAAAAACTGATTCAATTTAATCCAGGGGTTGGATTGCAAGATTTTAGAATATAAGGGGGACCAGGGTTGTAAATATCCCATGCGGCAAGACAGAAATACAAATATCGAAAATGCGGGGGGGGTTTATTTCAGAATTTTACCATTTCACAAAATAAAATGCCTATAAAATCCCCTTTTTTAGCCCGATCTCAAATTTTCCCTTATTTTTCTTCTTAACTCGTTTTTATAATAACCTATCTCTCATTTTCTCTCAACTCAACCATCCCAAACCTTTGATGAACCCAGAAATCGGTGACCATTTGCCGTCTTCTCCGCCGCTGACCGTCGCTAGCCGGCGCCGGCGAACCAAAAGAAACACCCAAAACCAACCTCTTTTCAAACCGAACCCAAATATGAACTTAGATTTACACTAAGACTCGCCCTTTTGTCTAGATCTAAGCAAATACGAAATGGAAAAAAAGTTTTTTTGTTTATGTTTAACCGAAATGAAACCAAAAGGGACCTCCCTCTCCCTTCAGTTCACCATGTTCAGCTTTGGAAAGCTGAAGAGGCTTGTCACTGGTGAGGGGAGACCCGTTGACGATGAAGGTAACAAATCTACATCCCTCCCTTTTTGTTATCACTTCTTATTTTTTGTACATGCATGCAAGGAAGTAAGAAAAAGAAAAGGGGAGTTACCACTAAAACTTTGTGCTTCTTTCTTATTTTTCTGTAACTGATTCCAACTGGCCTCCTTACAAATTACTTGTTTCATACATATATCCCTCTTTTTCGGTTTGGTAGCAAGTACTGTAAAATACATTTTTTAGATATGAAATGATACTGACATCCCTCTTTTTTGGTGATTTTTGATATATCTGCTTATCCTGAACGCGGTGGTTGGAGGCCGGCATGGTGGAAGCATGGTGGTGGTGTGGGGTAGATGTCTTCGGCCAGAGGCGTTCTCGACCGTTGGATCAGATTCGATCTAACGGTTGGGATAGCTTGAAGAATGCACGATCCAGATGAAACCTCGATCGGTGGAACGACTCCAGATCGTGACATGTGAAGCTCAGCAGTCGAGGAGTTATGGCGCGTGGGATTCACGCACGCGTGGGAGATCGAAGGGTCCGCGCGTGGATCGAACGCGCGTGTGGCATCCGAACAGTTCGAGCGTGTAATTCACGCGGCCAGCTGGATAACTTCCCTCTTTGATCGTGGTCGTTGGATCAACATTTTGATCCAACAGCTCCTGGTTGGCTGCGCAAAGACAAAATAATTAGGGTTAGATATCTGATAGGTATTAGGGTTCTGTTAGGGTTTTGGGTTTGGGCCGATCGGGCCTTGTAATATATTTTTGGGTTTTGTAATAATCTGGACACTTAATTTAATTGGGTTTTTATTTTCAGATTTGTACATATATATATTAATAATAATATATTAATATAATAATAAATGCATACACATACATACTTACATACACATACATACGATTGTAATGAAATACATTCACACATAAATACGCTTAATAATAATACATACAATTCATGCAACACTCATTCGTATACATTCAATAATAACAAGGACATTAATAATATACATGCAAACATATATAAACATACTCATAAATGCACATATACCAACATATATTATATGATACCTATAACATAAATACAACCATATCACACACATATTAATAGGTACATAATACACAACATAAATATATGCACCATACATACATTCACACATCACACATATATCATATATGTAATATTAATAACATATACACGCACATATATATATGTAATCATGCACTAATATATTAATATGATACTTAGAGACTAGATAAAAATGAGTGATTACAATAGCAACCATAAAGGTCCTTGGTGGATCGTGTGTTGTTGCATGCCAAGTAAGGGCACTTCTGTGGTTGGGTCACTTTGATTGATAAGATCCGGATACCCAGTGAGAGAGTGTTGCAACACCAAGAGATGTACTTCCAGATGCACGTTCCCAAAGATGTGTGACATCGGGCCTCATCCAATGATACTCGACGTGAGATTCTGAGTATGACTGTACGTTCTCGAGGCTGTGTGACACCGGGCCTCACTCCAAGTTTGTGGGTATGGTACATATGTTCTGTGTGAGACTATTCCATCGTTTGTTGCTATGTGTTTAGGCAGTTAAAGGTAGCGCCGCGTGTATTATTTTGGCCATGTATCACTCTTTAGCTACATGCTCTTATTTATGATTTGCATGAATCACGGTTGAGTGGAAGTGTATCAACTGAGCTTCGTTAGCTCATCGTTCGAAATTATTATTTCCGTTCGCAGGTTAGTAGGTTGGCGTGCATCGTTGGAGCACCATCGGAGTAGGACTTCAGCATCGACTTGTGTCCGAGTACAATACTTAGATTTATTTGAGCTATGTAATCGTAGGACCCTATGTTGTATTGTAACTCATGATTTGGATTTAAACTTATGTTTCGAATGCTTTTAAATTATGCATTTTAAGTGGAGCTCCCCATGTAACGTTTTAATTTGTTTATCAACTTGAAATATTTAAACTTAACAGATTTTATGAAATGGATGTGTTGGGCTAAATCTAGTTGCGAACTTTGTTGGTGTTGGGCTTGGGCTTGAGGCCCAATTAGCGACACCCAAGTTGGGGATGTTACAGAGTTGGTGACATGGCAGACAGATTTTTTTTAATTAAAAAAATTAAATTATCCATACCCATTCATAAGCTTCCACATGGCAGCTTCTAATTGGCTTAAAGTTTAAGAAAATAAATCACGGTCTCAAGGGCACTCGAACCGTGGACGCTGGGAAGGAGACAGCACTACCAAACCACGAAACCAAGCCATTCGCATATGGTATACTCTGATAAAAATTTTATATAACCGATAAATATTCTCGGGTTTAAACTTAAATTAAGAAAAACATAAAATTTTGGGTTTAAACTCAGAATCCCCCCAAAAAACTATTTTTCAAACGTTCATGAACCCTAAAATTTCACTATATCTTCTCAATCGAATCAATTCCTGTTAGGGTTCATGATTTTATCACCACTGACCAGGATGATGATAACGATGATGAAAACACACTTCATTTGGGGCCTCAGTGCAATCTCAAAGAACAGCTTGAAAAAGACAAGGTTTCACATTGAATACAAAAGCTGATCCTTTTATCTGCAGAATTTGATATGAATAAAAATGAAAAGAAGTTTTCATCCTTTTATCTGCAGAAACACTTGATCTTGAGGTGAAGTTCCTTAACGTGGCGATCGTGTCATCGGAAAGGCTAGACATAGTTATTTCAAACCCTGATGATGAGAAGCCCCAAGACTTATGGTTTACACTTAAAGAAGGTAGCCATTATCGACTGAAATTCTCCACCCCAAGTCAGCAACAACATTACATCTGGTCTCAAGTACATAAATACTGTATGAAAATCGGATCTCAGGGGTAAGCCTCTTAGTTCTTGCAAAACAAATTGAAGTTTAAAAAAATTAAAATAGAAAATCTGCCTAAAACGAATATGTTCTTAATTTAAGGGTTCATGAATGTTTGAAAAGAATTTTTTAAGGGATTTTGAGTTTAAACCCGAGCTTGAGATTTTGTTTCCGTTATATCAAATTCTTATCGGAGTATAACATAATTGAATGGTTTGGCTTGGTGGTTTGGGTGTGCTTTCTCCTTCCCAACGTCCACGGTTTGATTGCCCTTGAAGACATAATTAATTTTCTTAAATTTTAAGCCAATCAGAAGCTGCCATGTGGTAACTTATGAATGGGTATGGATAATTTAAATCTTTTATTAAAAAATCTGATGTGGCAGACTGCCATGTCACCAACTCCTTACGCATGGCAGTTCCACGTCATCGTCCAAGTACATGTGTCAGTCCAGTCAGCTCTAGCCTTTGACCATTTGTTGACTAACGGTTTCTATCTAACCGCGAGCATTTTTGAACCAAAATGAAACGTTGGATAGTGAATTGCTCCAAAAAAAAGAATAGGGGCCCAATTGACTATAGATGCAAACGTTGGGGGCATTTTTTGTCATTATGTCTTTACATATACAAACGAGTTTGGTTTAGTATGATCTATGTTAATTCCATGCATAAACCTGGTTTGAGTGCTAGCCTGACTCATGAACTAGATAGGTAGTCATCCAACTTTTAGTAATAAGTTCTCACTTAACTATAAAATTGATATAATAAAAAATCTTATGTTATAGGTTGTGTGATTTTAGCCCTAATGTTCAATCATGGCTCCGTCTTTGTTACTCGAGCCTAAGCAAGTTCAAACGTAACAACCCAAGATAAACCCCCTTTTTGCACCGTCAAAAATCAAGAACAAAGTAAAAGAAAAATATTGGTTTGGTTACAAAAGATTCACTTAGCTGAAAGTGCTAGCATCAGGATGGCTTAAGTTGAACGGTAATGGATAATCTTTGGGTGATCCTGGAACAGCTGGGGTGGGGCTGATCAAGACCATAATTGGTATGTTGCCTCATTTCCGCACATTCCATGTGCAACAAGCGTCCAACCTGAATTATAGGTGTTATGACATGGTCTCCTTGCCAAGAATGGTAGCATTGGAAGCCTGAAATTCATAATGATGCAATCACAGTCATTAGTCTTATTAAGAGCAATTTTCTCACTAATATTTGTGCATAGTGTTTTATCTTGGGGTAAATTACGTAAATCATCACTGAATTTTACTCTCAAACCTATTTTGGTCACTAATGTTTCAAAACGTTCAATTTACTCACTGAAGTTTAGCCATTGAACGTTTTTTGTCACTCCACCGTTCTCTGTCATCGTTGTTCGGTACTAAATTTCATTAGTTGCTTCGTCTCGCCCCCTGAGTCCGAATTCGACCTCTATTTTGCCAGAAGATGCCCTAAAATCCACGAATCAGGCAAAAACCTTCTGGTTTCTCTCTAGCCAATTTCCCTCCTCTGCCGTTAGAAGGAGATTGTTTATTAGTATATTGCTCCCCTTGTGCCGATGAAGCTTTCCACTGATCGAATCTTGGAAAACTTCCTTCTTTCACCAGTAAATGGACGCGTTAACGGAAGAGTGAACAAAAACGTTCAATGTCTATACTTCAGTTAGTAAATTGAACATTTTAAAACTTCAGTGACCAAAATTGTAATACCCACTATTTTGTTAGTGACCAAAACATAAAGAATTAAAAGTTGGTGATTTTAGTTCAGTGACTAAAACACAATTTTTTAAAGTTTGGTAGCTAAAGTGAAAAGTTGAGAAAAGTTTAAGGGAAAATATGGTAATTTCCCAACTATCATTTGATAATCCATAAATGAATAATTCATACTGGTATAAGAATTTTGGTGGAATTAGATTTTTGGTACGAGATTTGTGTGAAAAGCTATAAAAAGAATAAGTTTCAGTATTTAATTCGGATGATTGTTTGAGTTCAGAATGTTATGGAAATTTTATGGAAGTCTTAAAAAGACCCAAGGAACATGGCATTATGCTTCTGAATCGTTTTTTATTGTTTTAGATTCGATTGTATACAAAAATTTTTGTAGTGTATAAAATGACATTTTTTAATATATGATGATTCATTAAGGGCAAAATGGTCAATTTTCCTATACTTTATAAATATCTATAATTATGGAAAAATAAGAAGCATAGGTGTCAACACCTTATTGGTTATAATTAAAGGGTAAAATAGTAATTAACTATTAAGGAGATTTTTATTATAAAATATGGTTAAATAATGCCATTTGGCATGAAATAAAGAAATAGAAAAGTATGGAATTTAGCTCATCTTTCTCCTCCATTGCCATGAGTCTCCAAGCTAGGTAAGAAAAATTTTCAATTCAATTTTTGATCTTAATTTAGTTGATTTTTGGAGTAAGTCATGAAATAAAGATTCCATCTCCATGGAATTCCCTTTCTTTTGATATAAGTTTTGCAAGGTTTCCATGCTTCTAAGTTAATATTGGTGATTAAGGTGGAGGAAGGACATGTTGGAAATTCATGTTTTAAGGTTTATTCATGTTGGAAATAAGGTTGTGATGTTGTTTCTATGCTTAAAGTGATGAAATTTCTATGGTATATGGTTTAGGGACCATTCGGCAATTAAAGAAAATTAGGGGAAGATATTGCAAAAATTATTTTAATGATGGAAATGGTTAGAATGATGTTCTCCTATGTCAATTGGATGAAGAAAACATCCAATTAGGACTATTTTGTAATTTGGTTAAAGTAAGAGACTCATATGGAAACAATGAAAATTTGAGGGTTTAACTGAAATATTGATGTGTTATTGATATGAATTGGCATTTGAAGAATTTTTATGGATTCCCTATAATGAATGTCAAATTAGTCAAGGTATACTAATGTAAACATTCGATTCTTTTTATTGCATGTTCGATGTAAACGTAGAATATGGGAAAATTCGGGATTCAATTGAATAAAAAGGAAAGTCAAGGATCAAAGATTGAGCGATACTCTTCAAATTCAGGTATTTAGTACGGGCTACAAGGTGAGTGCATTTATCTATTTTAAAACGTATTTAGGAAGACTTGCGACAAGTCGACCTATATGATTTTATCGAATTACTAATATTAGTTTTCATATGAATTATGATATTTTCACAGGCATAAAATAAAGGTTTGGTACTTGATGGGGTATGAACTGCCCTATTGTGTTTTGTTTATGATAATTTTATTATCATATAACGATTATATGTTATAAAATGATTTATGGTATAATGGAGTATGAACTGCTCCATTATTTTGATTTATCGATGATGAGCTATTTACTATCTACATAATGATATATTGCAAGGGTAATGATATTGTTTTATTGCCCAAGAATACCATTGAGAGTTACAGTATAGTGGCATGCCATAGAGCCTAGTAGCTGCGCCTAACACTTTATGTGACTATCGTTTACCGGCACTTTATATGTCAATCGTTTACCGGCACTTTATGTGTCTATCATTTATCGGCACTCTATGTGTCTATTGAATATCGGCACTTTATGTGTCTATTGATTATCAACCTTTATGGTCTATTGATTATTGGCCTTTATGGCCTAGTAGTCCAGGATTACATGACTCGTATACTTACTTTCTCTCTACATAAAATTCTTGGGCTAATGGTATAAAAAACTTTTATAGAATGAATTTTTATATGATTCATCCTTGCTTTAAAGCAATATTGATTTGAAAAAGGTTTGAATAAGAATTGTCTAAACTATGTTTTGCTTTAAATCAATATCAATTTTAAATGGAATTATCTGTAATATGATTTTTAAAATTAATTTTTATTACATTTATTATTACATTATAATGCATCACTAAGTTCATACTTAGCGTGTATTTTTCTTGTACAAGCATAGGTTGATCGATTAGATTCGTAAGCATCGGCATTCTACATCCCCTCGAGAGCGAGGGCATACTGCAGGTTATCTTAGTAATGTTTTGACATCCTATATGATATTTTTGATTAGTGGCATGTACAATGTTAAACTTGTGTATTTTATGTAAAACGAACCTAATCACTTTAGGGTTTGTAATGTTTATAACTAAAATATGGTTTAGTACTACTAATATGTGAATTGGAATGATTTATGAGTAGTTAGTTGTCTTATAATTGGCATAGGTTGAAATAGCCTAGAAAATTTCATATTAGGCAGCAAGTTTTGAAAAATTACCATAAATTCATCAAATCGAATTAGAAGGTAAATCTTATATGTATGAACTGGAAATTAAGTTTAGATTCTTTTAAACCAAATGGTAACCGATTTCGAGGAAATTACTAAAAGATATGAATTTTTATTCAAGAGTAGAGTAGGCTGCCAATTTAAGTTTTGATTAGAAAAAAATTTGTTTAAACTTTGTTTTGTAACATTACCGACTTGTGTTTGTTAACAAATACGGGAAGGGGGTGTTACATTGATTTGTACCAAAGCTACAGGTTTAGCCGGTTCTTATGAGTTAGTAAGTGTATACATGCCACTAGGATGTCATAAATTACTAATGATAACACTTGTAAGATTAATGCGCCTGCTTACTAATGTAAAATGTTATTATGAGTACAGATGTCTGAACGACCCATATAGAGGGTCAAAATGCTTCCGAGGTTGGTGAGGGAGCTAGTTTCGTCCAGCCAATAGTATAGTCTAAAGAGAATGTACCGGCTTAGACTGGAGTACCGGTACAAGATCAGGGAAACTTCTTACGAGCTCTAGAGATGATTGTTAATCGACCTCCACGAACTCTCATTTCTAAGAAGTTAAAGGAGTTACAAGCACCGAATTTCATTGAAGGAGATCTTATTACCGTAAACTATTGGCTAAATGATCTAAAGATTATGCTAGAAGGATTGCATTGTGATGATCAGAGAAAGCTAGAGGGAGCTGTGTCTTTGCTGAAGGGGCAGGCTCGTATTTGGTGGACAAATGTCACTACTTGCCCGCGTGAAGAGGTTACTCGAGAGTTCTTCTCTGTGAGTTTCATAACAAATATATAGGTGATATGTTCATCTGGGAAATGAGGAATGAATTTTTGAATTTCAAGCAAGGTGAACGAACGGTATATGAATATGAATGTGAATTCAACAAATTGGGTCGATTTGCCTCAGAGCTGGTTCCTACTGAAAAAGATCGTAGTGCTTGCTTCATTGAAGGCTTGAATGCTGAATATAAATAGGGGCTGATTGCTATAGATATTACAAAAATTCAAGGGGTAGTTAATTGAGCTAAAGGAATAGAAAAGGTTCGAGCAGAAAGGATAGCAACCCAGAGTACTCAGTTGCAGAAAAAGAGTCATGGAGGTTCCTTTAGTTCACCATCTTCCAAGCGAAACAGGAGTTCATATCAAGATAACCGAGCAGGATCTACCACATCTTTTAGACAGGGAGTTGATCTGAGAAATTCAAAGATTCATAAGCCTTTACTGGGAAGATGAGAGGTTCAAGGAAATCTTAAAATTTAACATTTTGTGAGCACTGCGGCAAGTATCATTTTGGAAAGTGCCGACTCCTTACAGGAGCTTGCTTTTGTTGTGGTGCAATTGATCACTTTGTGCGAGGCTGTCCAAAGTTTGGTGACATATCAGAGTGATCAGAGAAATTTGTTGCTCAAAACCAAAAAGAGAAATATCATGGTAATCCAGGATCTGCTAAGACCACTCGTTGGGAAACATATAAAACTACTTCCAACAGGGAAATCAAGACTCCAGTAAAGGTCTATCATATTCGCATTGATGATGATAAAGATGCACCCGATATTGTTATAGGCACTTTCTAACTTTTTAATAAGCATGTATTTGTATTGATAGATCCAGGATTTACACATTCATATGTTAGTTCTAAGTTAGTCCAAGAAAGATAGATTACCATAAAACGTACATCTAGCGATGTCTTTGCGACCAACCCTATTGGCCATAGTGCTCGGGTGAATAAAATTTACAAACAGTGCCTAATAGTGATACAGGGAATTGAATTTCCAACCGATTTAATGGAATTACCTTTTCATGAGTTTGAGATTATCTTGGGCATGGATTGGTTGCATGTTTACCATGCTATAGTGGATTGTCATTTGAAACGACTAGTGTTGAGAAGTAAGGAATGCACATAAATAGTAGTGATCGACGAAGGATCGAATGGTTTGAGTAATGTGATCTCGGTAATGAAAGTAAAGAGATTGTTGTATCATGGATGTCAGGCTTACCTAGCTCATCTTGTGGATACTCAAAATCCAAAGATAGACATTAACAATATTCCAATAGTTTGGGATCTCCCTGACGTATTTCTAGAAGAATTGCCATGGTTTCCTTCGGATCAAGAGGTACAATTCGGAATAGATGTTCTATCTGGTACTGAACCGGTATCGATGGCACTTTATCGAATGTCTCTGATAGAATTAAGAGAGTTAAAAGCTCAATTGCATGAGTTATTGGACCGGGGTTATATACGACCTAGTGTATCATCTTGGGAGCACTAGTTTTATTTGTTAAGAAGAAAGATGGATCGGTGCGGCTATGTATTGACTACCTTCAGTTGAATAAAGTGACAATTAAGAACAAATATCCCTTACCAAGGATTGATGATTTGTTTGATCAATTGAAATGAGCAGCCATGTTGTCTAAGATTGATCTTCAATCGAGTTATTATCAGCTAAAGGTTAAAAGAAGAGGATATCCCGAAAATAGTATTTCGAACACGGTATGGACACTATGAGTTTATAGTGATGCTTTTCGGTCTAACTAATGCTTCAGCAACATTTACGGACCTGATGAATAGAGTGCTTCAGTCATATTTGGATTGGTTTGTTATTATGTTTATTGATGATATACTAGTTTATTCGAAGACCAGGGAAAAACATGATACTCATCTACGAGTGGTATTGCAGATATTGAGAGAAAAGAAATTGTATGTTAAACTTTCTAAATGTGAGTTTTGGTTATTAGAGATGGCTTTCTTAGGTCATATTGTTTCGACAAAAGGAAATTGAGTTGATCTTAAAATGATTCAGGCCATCGTTGAATGGAAACCTCCCAAGAATATACAGGGGTGCGTAGTTTCTTGGGACTAGCAGGATATTATCGACGTTTTGTGAAGGGTTTCTCGATGATTGCTGCACCAATCACTAAGCTATTACAGAATGATGTACCCTTTGTATGGACTAACAAGTGTTAAGAGAGTTTTGAGCAGTTAAAAAGGATTTTAACTGAAGCACCAGTGCTTGTGCAACTAGAATCAGAAAAAGGACTTTACATTGTACGCGTCCCATAATGGATTGGGATGTGTATTGATGCAAGAAGGTAAGGTAATAGTGTATTGTAGCGACCTAAAAAAATTTAGTAGTTCGCTAAAAGTACGTAATTCAATTTTCTTTACGTTTTTTGAAATATTTAAAAAGACGAGGAAATTCTTTAAAAATATGTGTTTTTGAAAAACTGTAAAAATTAGAGTCGCCACCGGCCACTGAGGTAGGCGGACACCATAAAATCAGAGATTCAATCAAAAACGGGGTTCAGGAGTCGATTACAGATGAGGAAGGTTTTGGCACCCCCATGCCGCCCAAAAATTGGTACCGTAAAAAGAAAACAATAATTACCGCTTTGTTAATATCGAACTTTGTGAATTAAAGTGACGATTAATTTAAAATCCGGTTATACATGCGAGTCTATTTTAAGGGTCCCATTATTCGAAAGTAAATAGCAAGACCACCTTCACTACATTTGAAACTGGCTGCATTTACTCTCAAATAAAGAGACACCGCATTAACATAATTATATCCGAATGCAAAATTTACGTAATTTACATGGCATCCAAAATAAGCATAAACATGACAAATAAAAAAGGGCATAAATTTAAAACATGAAACAAGCATTCAAATAAAAGATTTCGAACATCAAATATCAAATATCAAAACACTAAACCAAACAAAAAACACTAAATATATAGCAAAGTACCGTACATATATATACCCACAAATATACATATTACGTATAAACCTAAGCTAGGTTTTGACAGTAGCCACATTGTTCAACATACATACAAATTATACAATAGCATATTTACGTCCACATATAAACCGTATTATATACGAAACATCTAAAACACACATGTACGTATTAAAAACGTATTATATACTAAAAGCATACATTGTATCGTCATCTAAAAAACAGATATAACAAACCTAAACGTATATATTATCCATGTATCAGATACCATGTAAAAAATATATATTCCATACCATAATATGTACATATAACCTAAGAAGAACACGCCGAATAAATGTAAGTAAACTAAGTACTATTAATAATATAAAAAGAACACAGATACATACAATCCATATAACAATTCTAACAAATGTAACTACACATTCAAACACACATCAAAACATAAAAAAACTATGATCAACGATTCCATAACAAAAATACGATATATAAAAAAAATCAACCAAATAGAAATAAAAAGAACTGGAATATAAAGGAAATAAAATGCAGGGTAAAGAAATTAAACGTGAGACGTAATAAAGGGGATCAGAATGAAAAGTTTAGAAAAATATGGGGTTTTATTCGAAACTAAATAAAATATAAAAGGACGACAATTTAAAAACAAAACAAAAGTTAGGAACTGAATAGGGTATTAAACCATGTACAATTTGAAAACAGGAGGAAATGACGAGGACTGGTCCTGTAATTAGCCCATGTATCAAAATGCGCGGGTCATTCCCTCCGGGTCGGGTCGCCAAGCGATCCAAGGCTGCTGAAACGGCAGCGTTTTAGCATTTGGATATAAATCCAAAACCAAGGCAAAATACGCCTAGGAAATCCATTTGGTGAAAAAACAGAAGAAAATCATTTCTTACACGCTCTGAAGAGCGAACCCTCCACCCTTCCAACCTCCAAAAACCGACAGGTTGAACCGCCTTCAGCCGCCGCGCCAGCCGTCACTAGACGGTGGCCGGTGACCTTCAAAATACTCAGAAAACTGTCCTCCATCTTCTAAGTACAAGACCGAGCCCCGATTAACCTAAAAAAAACCCTTTCCTTTGATCTACAAAAGCAGAATCGATTTTTTTTTATAAAAAAAACAAAGGCTTTTAAGAAAGAAGCCGACTCCCTTCCGTCGGTTCACCACTCCAGGCCAAAAGCCATGGGTTTATCACCGGACAGAAGTTCAAACGACGGTGACTAAACAAAAATGTTAAAGCTTCTAACCCTAAATCTAGGTTTTCTTTTTTAATTTTGTATGCATGCACAGTGTGAAGATGAAGATACCTCTAAAGGGTCTTTTTTCTATTGATTTTCCAACTCTTTTTTACACTATGTTGATTCGGTTCTTATATCACTGAAGGGTTACATGCCATAGAAAATAAAAATAGGGCTTGTTATAATATCTTCTGAGATCCGCCGAAGTCCTCTGAAATTTTGCTTGTTTTAATCTCTGGCTCTTTTTTTTTTTTTTTTTTGATGATGCTTGTATATTTCTGGTTATTAGTAATATACCCTCTGACACTTTATTCTTTTGTTGTTTTGGCATATGATGCTGCGGCCGAGGCAAGAAAGGGACCAGAAAGAAAGGCTGCCATGGTTGCTGGTGGTCCTTCTTGGCCGACGCGAAATCTCAACGGCCGTGCGTGGGTGCGACACGAGAACCAAAGGGGCAATCACGGTAACTGGACAGACGCGCGTGAAGTTGTTGAACGGACGCGCGTGTGGCGCGTGGAATTTCAGAGGGTTCCTTGGCTTGATCTGAGCCGTTCAAATGGACCCCCAATCCAACGACCATGATGCATGCGGCGCTCTAGCACAAAGGAGAGAACCTAAGGTTTTCTTCAGTGAAATGATCCAGACCGTCAGATCTTGCCAGATTTGACGGTTGGCATGTGACTGCACAAAAAGCAGAGGGGCAATTAGGGTTATTAAATTTTGGGGTTGTTATCATGGGCCCAAACGGGCTAATAAGTGTATTATTACTGTTTTTGGGTTTTTGTAATTATGGACTGCTATAAAAGTTAAACATTGGGCTTTATTATTTATTATTTATTATTTAATAATATTTTGGGTTTTTGTTTAATAATAGTAAAAATAATAATAACAATAAATAATAATATAAGGTAATAATAATATAAATATAATTAGTATAATATACCAATATAATAAGATATAGTATTAATAAAAACAAATAATCATAATAATAATAAGTTAAAGATAAAAAAAATAAGTGTAATAAGTGATGATAATAACGACGTTAACTATAATGCTAATAATAATAATAATTTGTTTTGTTTTTCAAACTATGATACGATAAAATAAACTAACAATAGTTATAATTACACTAATAACATATATATATACATAGTTTAAAAACAAAATGACATAATTTGATATGATAGAAAATATAGTATACTAATAATATAACAAATTATTTTGCATTTTCTTCATTAATAAAAAAGTAATAACAATTTAAGCCCATTATTTAAAGACAAAAATAAAAGAAACGGGTTAGAACCTCGGATAAAATTAGTGATTACAGCTGCTCCTCTTTGCTTATCCTTGTAGA
Organism: Hibiscus mutabilis; assembly: GCA_019671005.1. Classification (NCBI taxonomy): domain Eukaryota; kingdom Viridiplantae; phylum Streptophyta; class Magnoliopsida; order Malvales; family Malvaceae; genus Hibiscus; species Hibiscus mutabilis. The sequence continues at coordinate 7,471,922 of CM033742.1, forward strand.
ACAAGAATAAAGCAAAGACCATAAGCACTAGTTTTATTCGACTTCCCTGTCAAACTATTTGTTCCTCAGAAGCGGCGACAAACAAACCAAAGTAGCTTGTTTTCTCGGAGTGGCGAAAACACTACGACATATCCTCCCGAAGAGGCAACGGATAAACCAGATAACTTGCTTTCCCGGAATGGCGAAAACACAACGGTATATCCTCCCGAAGCGGCAGCGGACAAACCGGATAACTTGCTTTCCCGAAATGGCGATAACACTACGACATATCCTCCCGAAGCGACATCGGACAGACCGGATAACTTGTTTTCTCGGAGTAGCGAAAACATTACGGTATATCCTCCCGAAGCGGCAGCTTATAGACCGGATAACTTGCTTTCCCGGAGTGGCGAAAACACTATGGCATATCCTCCCGAAGCAGCAGCGGACAGACCGGATAACTTACTTTCTCGGAGCGACAAAAACACTACGACATATCCTCCTGAAGCAGCAACGGACAAACCGGATAACTTGCTTTCCCGGAGTGGCAAAAACACTATAGTATATCCTCCCGAAGCGGCAGCGGATAGACTGGATAACTTACTTTCCTGAAATGGCAATAACACAACGGCACATCCTCCCGAAACAGCAGCGGACAGACCGTATAACTTTTCTCCAAATGAAGATGTCCATTTCCTATGAGCCTGGACGAATATGCTTTTTGACTTTCTTGTCTGAAAATTCTTGAATTATGGGGTATCTGCCTTATTTGCTTCTGAAATCTTGATGTTGCGACTTTGAAATTACTCGCATGTAATCTTTAGGCTATGAAAATCTGCATCCTTTCGCTTTGAAATCTTCGAAAATGTTGATCCCTCTTATAGAACTTTTGACCACGAAATCCTCTTCGCGAGGTGGATTTATGCCAACATGGCTGATAAAGAAAACTTCACAAATTGGATTTACGCCGTCATGGCTACCCATAAGGAGTCTTTACTAACTGTATTCACGCTGACGTGGCTACCAAAAGGAACTCTTCAATAACCGAATGCCTGAACTTCAGATCATCCCGGTATAAAAAGACGTTCGTCACTCTTGAATTAACCAGAGACTGGAAGACCCTTTGAAATTCTAATCATACAAGTCGAAGGATTTTTGATTCTTTTCTGAGATTTACTTCTCTTCCCGTGAAGCTATATATCAGATCTTTAATCAAACTTGAGGTACCTGTTTAAAATAAACCAAAATGCTATGATGATATGAGTTAACATGCACCTAGCTTAAGGATATCTAACTACGATGATGCATGAGCAGAATTATTATTTTTTAAAATTATTTTGGAAAAAACTCTTGATTTTCAGTCGGTCACCCTTGGCTTTTGTGGACCTTTTTTTTTACAGAATCTTCAACTTTTGTCTTGTCTCGAAAGGGTATGGCTAACTTGCACTGGTCGGAGTACAATATGACGTTTTCCATCTTGTGACATCGCCCTCACTCAACTTGGGCTCAATTGTCACCCTTTCTATGAATCTTCACAACGAGCCTTCTTCTATATCAACATTGGGGTGAACATTGTGCCTCCAAGTTCCCAAATTTTCATTCTTTCTAATAAGGTCCAAAATCTTCACTATTTTGGGTCATACAAAATGTTACGGCAGAAAGTCACTTCAAATCTCTAAACTGTTTGGTGGATTAAATCTTGGGATTATTTTGTTCCATCCGCTGATAAATTGCTTCTTCATTCTAGGCCCACCATGTATCCTTGACCTGACACTCCAACCACAGAGCCATTCTTCTCCATCTTCACCTGGGTTGTAACTCAAACGGCTTCATTTCAACAATCGGGCTTGCCTCAAACATGGCAACCAGAGTTGTTAGGGCGTCTGCCATCTGATTATCTTCTCTTGGTAGATAAGCAAAGCCGATCTCTTCAAAATTTTTAATCAACTCTTGTACCAAATCATAGTATTTGGCGAGCTTCTGATCTCTTGTTTCCTATTCTTTCCGGAGTTGGTAGATCACCAAAGATGAATCCTCGAAAACCTGAAGCACCTTAATATTCCTTTCTATGGCCGCCCGAAGTCCCATGACGCAAGCCTCATTCTCGACTATGTTGTTTGTATAAAAGAATTTGAACCTACTAGTAAAGGGATAGTAGACATTTTCAGGGGAAATTAATACTACCCCTATCCTACTACCTAAGGCATTGGATGCCCCATCAAAGTAAAACTTTCGAGATTCGTTGGCAGGCATTTCCTCAAATAGAGTACCCATCAGGTCCTGATTCAGAAAATTAAAATCCAAATGCTCATAGTCATCCGAAGTGCGATTAGCCAAAAGATCTACCACCACACTTCCTCTTACTGCTTTTTGGCTTACGTAGACAATATCAAACTCAAATAGCAGTATCTGCCAAAGGGCCATTCTTCCGGTTAGTACTGGTGCCTCAATCAGAAATTTTAATGGATCTACTTGGGAAATCAGTAAGGTAGTATGATACAACATGTACCGACTGAATCGCTTAAGAGCCCATACTAGGGCACAACACAACTTCTGAATTAATGGATGTCGTGACTTACACTCAGTGAACTTCTTGCTCAAGTAATAAATGACCTTTTCTTTCTTGCCTTTCTCATCATGCTGTCTTAGCACACATTCCATTGAATTATCAAATATCGTTAAGTAGAGAATTAACGGTCTGCCCGGTACTGGTGCTACTAAGATTGGAGCATTTTTCAAGTACTTCTTAATCTTCTCTGGGGCTCTCGGTAATCTTCATCCCATACACTCGGGTTATCCTTTTGGAGCAGCCTTGAATTGCTTTTACTTTGTCGAGGTCGATCTCGATCCCCTTTTGGCTAACCACAAAGCCTAAGAGTTTCCCCAATGTGACTGCAAAGGTACACTTGGATGGGTTGAGCTTTAATTGGTATTTCCTCAGCCTTTGGAACAACTTCCTCAAATTCCCAATATGTTCTTCTTCGGTTCGGGACTTGGCTAGTGTTTTTCTTTGATCCAACGTGATGATCTTTCTTCTATCTCGATCTTGGGTTGTAAATATGCCCTCAAAATCTCTCAACCTTCATTCCTTCAGTAAGACTCAATCATTACTTTGCAGATACAATCAAGTTGAGTCGTTGAACTGTACAGTGTACTAAATCTGGCTTTTATTCTCTTCGAAACCACTGACGGGTTTTGTATTAAGTCGACCATATACATCTTTGACTTAAAACTCTATCTCATAAGCCATGCAGAAGAATAACTTGTCTCGCCTTCAGATTCGGCCGTTAATTTTTGCCTTTGATCCAACGGAAGGAACTTTCTTCAACGGTAGGCCAAAAATGTGTCCCTTTGAGTCTTTGTAGCATACGAAGCTTTGCCACCGCCTTATTTAGAAACACAGACATATTATGTATTAGGCTGATCATGTGCATCCTTGACCACACATTCTAAATTCTATACAACAACACAGAGAAACCCTATTCCTTCTCTTTTCTCTCTTTCTTCTTCTTTTTTTCTTTTATTTCTTTCTCTTTCGTTTCTCTTTTATATGTCAGTTTGCTAACTAATATTTCAACAAATGATGTTTTTTAGGGTTACTATACAAAATTAAAATCAACAAAAAAGAATAGAATGCCCCAGATATCAAATACAAGAGCGACTTAGATTCAATCCCCCGGTGATCAACAACTTGCCCTTGAATGTTGTGGCGATATTTAAAGTTCTGAAATTCCTGCCAGATTTCTCGGTTCATCCTCATGATTATGGTATTTTCTTGATCTGTTCAAAAACTACTCCTTCTAGTCCTCATTACTTTTCTCTGAAATGTGTCACGGCTTTTGAATTTACTTAACACATTGAGTGTAAAAAATATCAATTTAAACATTTTAGTACACGTATACACTTTCAATTACAATTAATATCGTGTCAGTGCCTTCAAAAAGTTATCTCTGACGTTGGGGTATTGAACAGGTGGAGCATAGCTCCTTATTAGATTTGTTCTCCCCCCACAGCTCCATCAGGATGCTCCGAGATTTATTTGGTCGTTCATTCATTTCTTAGAGATTTATCTCTGATGTTGAGGCATTGAACAAGTGGAATCTAGTTCCTTATTAGATTTGTTCTCCTCCCTAACTCTATTAATTGTTCATTTCTTGATAGATTTCCCTTTTTATTAATATAATTCCCACGTTCAAACTATTCTATTAGTCTTTCTTAGGAGATTTTCTTATCATCAAACATTATCGAAAGAGTGTTAATCTTGCTTCTCGCGCTTTACCGACCAGAGCGGGCTGAGCAGAAAATCGTACTTTATCGTGATCATAATATTCAATTGATCCTTAAAATCAATGTCGCATCATGCACGTGATATCTGAGACTCTACGATGGTAAGAAAGAATATACATATATATTTTACTCAAAAGATGCATCCTTTCATTGAAATAAAAAAGCAAACATAACATATGCCCTTACAAAGAGATCCTTGCTACCTTCGGGCAAAGAGTAGCAAAGTTGATTGCACACATAACAAGAAAAACATGCGAGAAAATGGTAAGACCTAAAAATATAGATAGGATTCATTAGAAATCTTTGAATATTGCAACATCGGTCAATTATCCTGACCTTTCAATCATTCCCACAAACTCAGCATCTCTCTTGAACTTAGGCTTTCCATTCTCAAATGAAAGTATTCCTTTCATAAAAAGTTTATAGATTTTACCTTTCAAAGGCATGCACTCTTCTTTTGTATGGCTAAGATCACCTTGGTGATATTCGCATGAAACCTTAGTACCAAACACATCAGGATTGAAATAAGTATTTCGCCTTGTGGGGTACGGCCTCAAAAGTTTATTCTGAACTAACAAGGGTAGTAACTCAGAATTCGACATTGGGAAAGATACCTTCGTCCTTTTGTTACTCTCCTTCGTATCCTTATTATGTCTTTTAGCCTTCTTTGCCCTCTTTTCCTTTGGCAAAACTTCCTTTTTCTGAGAACGTCATTATTCTCAAGCATTGTCACTTTCATGGGCTCTTCTGGAACTGCCCCTGACTTTTCAAGCGGGTTTAGAGTATCTTTCATAGAATAGTTGGGATCATGATAATTGCTGACATTTTCAGCTTTAGCTGACGTTGGCAACTTTGCTTTATTCGTTTCTTTTATCGTGGTGACCTGATCTTCCCTCAATTTCATAGTGCTGGCTATAGTTGGGAAATTAACCTTCAGACTTGGACCTATTGTCACAAACTCTAACACCCCAATATCAAGAATTTGTTGAACTTTACGCTTGAAACACACACTTCTCGATGGAATGCCCATGAATTATGGCATGGTAATTGCAACTATCTTTCTCATTAAACCATCTCGGATATGGAGGTGACTGAGCTTTGACGAAGCATGGTGCAACCAGTCGGGCGTGTAGCAACTTAGAGAACAAATCTTGGTATGTGAATGGGCTTAGAGTAAATTGAAACCCCTCTACTTTCTTGCCTTTCTCTTGAAGACTGAAAGTTCGGCTTGCTGACAACTAAAGAGATCCATGTGGTTCTACCTCATCTGTCTTCCCGTTCATTGGTGAAGATAAATCTTTTAAGAGAGGGTCATCGGTCTCATCTATTACCAGTTTGACGAGACATCTAGAAACGACATAGCCTACCTTACTTTGATTAGTGATAGCCCGGTTTTCATTAGATAAGGTCTCTCCCACTATGAAGGCATAATCTCGTCTTTCATCTGTTTCTTTATTCGTGAAAGAGTCTTTGGTCAACCTTACCATGCGCAATGGTTTGAATTTCTGACTTAAAGGAGATTTGATTTCTAACATATCCATCTTTGCCCTCGTTGCATCAACCTCCTCAAGAGCACTTACGTTCTGATTTATCTCATCTCCAGGACCTCTAGTCTCTTTTCTATTTGAGCCTTATGCATTTGGGGACATGGCCTTAGGTGAGGCAACCATCGGCCCTTTAGGGGCTTCGTAGGTGTCCGTGTTGTTAACCTCCTAATTCAATTGCTCCTGAGCAGGTTCTTGGTCCTTCGGTGTAGACAAGATTTTTAAGAGAAAATTTTCAATCTTATCTAACACCAATTTGACAGGACATTTGGAAGTATGGACTACCTCGTATTGGTCGATGATGGCTAGATCTTTATCAGACAAAATCTTTTTTGCTGTAAAGTCACAATCCCAACTTTCACCCGTTTCTTCGACCTCTTTTTGCATTGAGGGGTTTTCTGCCAAGCTCTTTCCTTTGACCATCGCACCCATTAATTCATCAATTTGCCCCCTAGTTTCCTCTTGGAGCTATTTCATATGTGTTATTATCTCTCTTTGATTCTAAACCAGATGTTCTTGGAGCTGTTCGATCTTATCAACCCTAGCCACTAGGTCATCTATGCTTCTAGAGCTGTACTGGCTGGAAGCCATTCCTTTATCCCTTTTAACTCCTGAGTTGAATGCTTCTCTCATACTGGCTTCTATTGTAGTAAGACTGTCTTCCATTTGCCCTTTTGACATCGAGAACGTGTGAGTGTAAGGTCTTTAATTACTGTCACGAAACCCCTCACAATTAATCTTATTGTTTAATTACTTAATACATGATATATGCTTTATGCAGTGCATGAAACAAATAAAATGCAAGGATGTATGCAAGTGAAGGTATTGATTCCGTTGGTGGTCACCCTCGAACAACTTTCATTACAGATTAAAAGGTTCTCATTACAAAGAAAAGTAAACTCATTCAGATACACCATGGCCTTAACTCCTAGCTCTTCTATAGCGTCGAGTAGCTAAATAAATTCGGGGCACCCTATCTCTATGTCCGGAGCTACAAAAGAAAGAAATGCTCCGGCTTCCTTGGCTAGGTTTCTCACATGTTGGTGACTACTTGCACTTGCACCATCGGGTTGATGTTATACTGATCTCGATCTTGAATCATACGGGTAGAGTCACTAAGGTGCCTCAACCAATAATTTTCTCCTCCGTCGGTGACTTTTCAAGAATTATAATTCTTTCGAGATAATCTTGGACTGTAGCTTCTAATGTCTCAATCTGAGCTCGGAGTGTTCCATTTCTCTTACGGGTTTGCTTAAAACTCGAACAAGCCATTTTGAGTACGGTATTTATGAAAGGGGTTGATCTAGCTCCTCAATTCTTTTTTCTAGTCGAGCATTTCGATCTTGACTTTGACTCAAGCTCTCAAAGAATTATATAGACCTTGTATCTCGAATAGTCGTTTCTTGCTTTATTGAGACTTTTCTTTTCACGGGGTAGCATCAATCACTTGCTTACCTTTAGCCTTTGCTCTCTCGCGTGGAACATCAATTCTAGCAATCTTATAGGCATGAAGAAGTCCAAGATAGCTACATCAATGTTACCCAAAACTCTAGGGAAAATGGTCAGACCATAGATCTCTGAAGCAAACAAATATATTTTTATGTCTTCATTCGGGTGTGCCGGTATGATATCTTGAATGCACTCTCATAAAAAAGCAGCGTTGTCTCCTCATACTTGAATTAAACCCTTGACCCAATCTTCACTAATCCCGACTATGGTCTTAAGCTTCAAAAGGGTATTTCTGGGACCTTAACGGTTTCATGTAAATCCAATCTTCATGAGCGAAGTGGTACACTCTCTGATTGTTGGCATCAAGTTTTTCCAGATCTGTTTCGAATCTCATAGATTATTTTGCTATAGACTGACATATGCATGCCCCACCACAATACGCTCACTTGGCAGACTATCACTTTGGACCCTTTCGTTGACCTCGGACCAATGTCGAACAGTTGAGTTAATTTCCCCCTTCTCGAGGTACCTTTTATCCATAATGAAAGCTCTCAAATTGGATAAACCACTCGAGCCAACACCTTTATGTTATGTAATGTACATGCGAAAAATATATGCAAAATAAGACAATAAGAAAACAAGTCAGTACCGGATAAAATTAATAAACATAAAAAAAGGAAGCAAGAATTTAAAACAAACATCAAACAACACAACCCTATTTACATCCTAGGTTAATCACATGGCTCTAAAAGGGGTGGGCTTTCTATGCTTTCCACATGCAGTTTTGGCTCTAAACGGTACCCGAACTGTCATCCTGTCTTCTTCTAAAGAGTAGCAAGGCCCCCGGTCATCACCCATTATAGGCTCCTCTCAACCGAGTTCAATTCAGGGGGACCCTTTTGCTATGTCCGTACGGGGAAACAATATTCCCACGAAAACATAGGGTAGTCGAGCCCTGAAGGTACTTACTAGGCCCATACGGAGGAACAATATCCACACGAAAGCACTAGCATTTCCCCCCACTTAAAAGGACAAGTTTAAATGCCAAATTTTAAATGCGTTAAAATAAACTCGCATTCATAAACGAATATGAACTTAATCGTCACCTTAATTCACAATTTTCGATATTAATAAAGCGGTAATTATTATTTTTGTTCTTTTTGAAAAATAGCCTGACTCACTTTAATTTTGAAAAATCAAAACCAGTCCCAGCGGAGTCGCCAGCTTTAGCGACCTAAAAAAAATTCGTAGTTTGCTAAAAGTACGTAATTCGATTTTCTTTACATTTTTGAAATATTTAAAAAGACGGAGAAATTTTTTAAAAATTCGTGTTTTTGAAAAACTATAAAAATTGGAGTCGCCACCGGCCACTGAGGTAGACCGGACACCATAAAACCAGAGATTCGATCAAAAACGGAGTTCGGGAGTCGGTTAGGGATGAGGAAGGTTTTAGCACCCCATACCGCCCAAAAATTGGTACCGTAAAAAGAAAACAATAGTTACCGCTTTGTTAATATCGAATTTTGTGAATTAAAGTGACGATTAATTTAAAATTTGGTTATACATGCAAGTCTATTTTAAGGGTCCCGTTATTCGAAAGTAAATAGCAAGACCACCTTCGCTACATTTGAAATTGGTCGCATTTACTCTCGAATAAATAGACACCGCATTAACATAATTATATCCGAATGCAAAATTTACATGGCATCCAAAATAAGCGTAAACATGACAAATAAAAAATGGCATAAATTTAAAACATGAAACAAACATTCAAATAAAAGATTTCGAACATCAAATATCAAAATACTAAACCAAACAAAAAACACTAAATATATAGCAATGTACCGTACATATATATACCCACAAATATACATATTACGTATAAACCTAAGCTAGGTTTTGACAGTAGCCACATTGTTAAACATACATACAAATTATACAATAGCATATTTACGTCCACATATAAACCGTATTATATACGAAACATCTAAAACACACATGCGTATTAAAAACGTATTATATACTAAAAGCATACATTGTATAATCATCTGAAAAACAGATATAACAAACCTATATGTATACATTATCCATGTATCAGATACCATGTAAAAAAACATATATTCCATACCATAATATGTACATATAACCTAAGAAGAACACGCCGAATAAATGTAAGTAAACTATGTACTGTTAATAATATAAAAAGAACACAGATACATACAATCCATATAACAATTCTAACAGATGTAACTACACATTCAAACATACATCAAAACATAAAAAAAAAAAACTATGATCAACGATTCCATAACAAAAGTACGATATATAAAAAAACATCAACCAAATAGAAATAAAAAGAACTAGAATATAAAGGAAATAAAATGCAGGGTAAAGAAAGTAAACGTGAGACGTAATAAAGGGGACCAGAATGAAAATTTTAGAAAATATGGGGTTGTATTCGAAACTAAATAAAATAAAAAGGACAAAAATTTAAAAACAAAACAAAAGGTAGGGACTGAATAGGGTATTAAACCATGTACAATTTGAAAACAGGAGGAAATGACGAGGACCGATCCTGTAATTATCCCATGAATCAAAATGCGCGGGTCATTCCCTCCAGGTCGGGTCGCCACTCGGATCCAAGGCTGCTGAAATGGCAGCGTTTTGGCATTTGGATATAAATCCAAAACCAAGGCAATATACGCCTAGGAAATCCATTTGGTGAAAAAACAGAAGAAAATCATTTCTTAAACGCTCTGAAGAGCGAACCCTCCACCATTTCAACCTCCAAAATCGACGGGTTGAACCGCCTTCAGCTGCCGCGCCAGCCGCCGCTAGACGGTGGCCGGTGACCTTCAAAATACTCAGAAAAATGTCCTCCCTCTTCTAAGTACAAAACTGAGCCCTGATTAACCTAAAAAAACCCATTTCCTTTGATCTACAAAAACAAAATCGATTTTTTTAAAAAAAAAAAAAACAAAGGCTTCGAAGAAAGAAGCCGACTTCCTTCCTTCGGTTCACCACTCTAGGCCAAAAGCCATGGGTTTATCACCGGACAGAAGTTCAAACGACGGTGGCTAAACAAAAGGGTAAAGCTTCTAACCCTAAATCTAGGTTTTCTTTTTTAATTTTGTATGCATGCACAGTGTGAAGATGAAGATACCTCTAAAGGGTCTTTTTTCTATTGATTTTCCAACTCTTTTTTACACTATGTTGATTCGGTTCTTATATCACTGAAGGGTTACATGCCATAGAAAATAAAAATAGGGCTTGTTATAATATCCTCTGAGATCCACCAAAGTCCTCTGAAATTTTGCTTGTTTTAATCTCTGGCTCTTTTTCTTTTTTTTATAATGCTTGTATATTTTTGGTTATTAGTAATATGCCCTCTGACACTGTATTCTTTTGTTGTTTTTGGCATGTGATGCTGCGGTCGAGGCAAGAAAGGGACCAAAAAGAAAGGTTGTCATAGTTGCTGGTGTTCCTTTTTGGCCGACGTAAAATCTCAACAGCCACGCGTGGGTGCGACGCGAGAACCAAATGGGCAATCACGGTAACTGGACAGAAGCGCGTGAAGTTGTTGAAAGGACGCGCATGTGGCGCGTAGAATTCCAGAGGGTTCTTTGGCTTGATCTGAGCCGTTCAAATAGACCCCCAATCCAATGACCATGATGCATGCGACCCTCGAGCAAAAGGAGAGAACCTAGGGTTTTCTTCAGTGAAATGATCTAGACCGTCAGATCTTGTCGGATAAAATTAGTGATTACACGTATGCCTCCAGACAATTAAAGACGCATGAAAGGAACTATCCGACTTATGATCTAGAATTAGCTGCAGTAGTTTTTGCCTTGAAGATATGGCGTCATTACTTGTTTGGCGAGCGATGCTATATTTATACGGATCATAAAAGTTTAAAGTATTTTGTGACACAGAAAGATTTGAATATGAGGCAGAGGTGGTTAGAGTTAATCAAAGATTATGATCTTGTAATTAATTATCATCCTAGGAAAGCAAACATTGTGGCTGATGCTTTTAGTCGGAAAACATTTGTTGCTTTGAGAACTTTGGATACTCAGTTGGCACTAAGAAATGATGGTGCTTTGATTGCAGAATTGCAGCATAAACCTACTTTGATAGGTCGATTTAAAGAGCTACAAAGTAAGGATGAAAATGCTTAGCAATTTTGAAACAGATTAAAAGTGGTGAGGCTAAGGACTATACAGTTAAGACTGATGGATGTCTTTATTATCGGGATAGAATATATATTCTAATGACGAGGAACTGAGACATGAACTTCTATATGAAGCTCATTATAGTCCACTACAATGCATCCAGGAGGTAATAAGATGTATCAGGATCTGAAAAATAGATATCGGTGGCTAGGCATGAAAAGAGCAGTGACAGAGTATGTAGCTAAATGTTTGACATGCCAACAAGTGAAAGCTGAACATCAAGTGCCATTGGGATTGCTACAATCGATTTCTATTCTACAGTGGAAATGGAAGAATGTCACAATGGATTTTGTGACAGGTTTACGGATGACTCCGAGTAAAAAAGATTCTATATGGGTGGTAGTGGATAGATTGACAAAGTCTCTCATTTTATTCCATTTCGGACGGATTATACAATGAATAAATATGCAAAATTGTACATTAAAGAGATTGTTCGATTGTATGGTGTGCCTATTTCTATTGTGTCAGACAAAGATCCGAGATTTACTCCGAGATTTTGGAGATCCTTGCATGAGGCATTTGGGACTCGACTAAATTTCAGCACTACTTTCCATCCTCAAACAGATGGCCAGTCTGAAAGAATTATTTAGATTCTTGAAGATATGCTTAGAGCTTGTGTACTCGAGTTTGAAGGCTCATGGGAAAAGTATTTGCTACTCGTCGAGTTTGCCTACAATAACAGTTACCAAGCAAGTATAAATATGGCTCCTTATGAAGCCTTATATGGTAGTCGATGTAGAACACCCTTGAATTGACTCGAGCTCGAGGATCGCAAAGTGATTGTACCTGAATTGGTTCAAGATGTAGAAGATAAGGTGAAAATAGTAAAAAACAAACTCAAGAAAGCTTCGGATTGGCAAAAATCGTATGCAGATCTAAAGAGGAAAGATATAGAGTTCGAAGTGGGTGAAAAGGTATTCTTGAAAGTTTTACCTTGGAAAAAGGTGTTACGCTTCAGGCGTCAAGAAAAGTTGAGTCCGAGATTTATCGGTCCTTGTGAAATTTTAAAGAAAGTTGGCCCAGTGGCTTATCAATTAGCGTTGCCTCTGGAGTTGAGCAAGATTCACAATGTGTTTCATGTCTCGATGCTCAAAATGAATCGATCAGATCCATCTCATGTGATATCACCGGTAGATATTGAAATTCAGCCAAATTTAACTTATGAAAAGAAACCAGTGAAGATTCTTGCTCACGGAGTTAAAAAATTGAGGAACAAAACCATTCCGTTAGTGAAAGTTCTCAGGCGGAACCATAAAGTAGAGGAGGCCACCTGGGAAACAAGAAAGCGATGAAAGAGCAATATCCACATCTTTGAAATCAGGTATGTTTTAAAATTCGAGGACGAATTTTCTTAAGGGGGAGAGAATTGTAATACCCCAATATTTGGTTAGTGACCAAAACGTAAAGAATTAAAAGTTGGTGGTTTTAGTTTAGTGACTAAAACGTAAATTTTTAAAGTTTGGTAGCTAAAGTGAAAAGTTGAGAAAAGTTTAGGGAAAAATATGGTAATTTTCCCAACTATCATCTGATAATCCATAAATGAATAATTCATCTCGGTATACGAATTTTGGTGGGAATCAAATTTTTGGTACGAGATTTGTGTGAAAAGCTATAAAAAAAATAAGTTTCAGTATTTAATTCGGATGATTGTTTGAGTTCAGAATGTTATAAAAATTTTATGGAAGTCTTAAGAAGACCCAAGGAACGTGACATTATGGTTTTGAATCGCTTTTGATTGTTTTAGAATCGATTGTATACAGAATTTTGTGTAGTGTATGAAATGGCATTTTTGAAGATATGATGACTCATTAAGGGCAAAATGGTCAATTTGCCTATACTTTATAAATATCTATAATTATGGAAAAGTAAGAAGCATAGGTGTCAACACCTTATTGGTTACAATTAAAGGGTAAAATAGTCATTTGACTATTAAGGAGATTTTTATTATAAAATATGGTTAAATAATGCCATTTGGCATGAAATAAAGAAATAGAAAATTGTGGAATTTAGCTCATCTTTCTCCTCCATTTCTGTGAGTCTCCAAGCTAGATATGAAAAATTTTGAATTCAATTTTTGATCTTGATTTAGTTGATTTTTGGAGTAAGTCATGAAATAAAGATTTGATCTCCATGGAATTCTCTTTCTTTTGATATAAGTTTTGCAAGGTTTCCATGCTTCTCAGTTAATATTGGTGATTAAGGTGGATGAAGGACGTGTTGAAAATTCATGTTTTAAGGTTTATTCATGTTGGAAATGAGGTTGTGATGTTGTTTCTATGCTTAAAGTGATGAAATTTCTATGGTATATGGTTTAGGGACCATTCGGCAATTAAAGAAAATTAGGGGAAGATATTGCAAAAATTATTTTAATGATGGAAATGGTTAGAATGATGTTCTCCATGCTTGAATATGTCAATTGGATGAAGAAAACATTCAATTATGACTATTTTGTATTTTGGTTAAAGTAAGAGACTCATATGGAAATAATGAAAATTTGAGCGTTTAAATGAAATCTTGATGTGTTATTGATATGAATTGGCATTTGAAGAATTTTTATGGATTCCCTATAATGAATGCCAAATTAGTCAAGGTATACTAATGTATACATTCGATTCTTTTTATTGCATGTTCGATGTAAACGTAGAATCAGGGAAAGTTCGGGATTGAATTGAATAAAAAGGAAAGTCAAGGATCAAATATTGAGTGATACTCTTCAAATTCGAGTATTTAGGATGGGCTACAAGGTGAGTGCATTTATATGTTTTAAAACGTATTTAGGAAGACTTGCGACAAGTCGACCTATATGATTTTATCGAATTACTAATATTAGTTTTCATATGAATTATGATATTTTCACAGGTATAAAGTAAAGGTTTGGTACATGATAGGGTATGAACTGCCTTATTGTGTTTTGTTTATGATAATTTTATTACCGTACAACGATTATATGTTATAAAATGTTTTATGATATAATGAAGTATGAATTGTTCCATTATTTTGATTTATCGATAATGAGCTATTTACCATCTACAGTATGATATATTGCAAAGGTAATGATATTGTTTTATTTCCCAAGAATACCATTGAAAGGTACAGTATAGTGGCATGCCATAGAGTCTAGCAACTGCACCTGGCACTTTATGTGTCAATCGTTTACTGGCACTTTATGTGTCTATCGTTTATCGGCACTCTATGTGTCTATTGAATATCGGCACTTTACGTGTCTAATGATCATCGAGCTTTATGGTCTATTGATTATTGGTCTTTATGGCCTAGTAGTCTGGGACTACACAGCTCCTATACTTGGTTTCTCTCTATATGAAATTCTTGGGCTAATGGTATAAAGAACTTTTATAGAATGAATTTTTATATGTTTCATCCTTGCTTTAAAGCAATATTGATTTGAAAAGGGTTTGAATAAGAATTGTCTATACTATGTTTTGCTTTAAAGCAATATCGATTTGAAATGGAATTGTCTATAATATGTTTTTTAAAATTAATTTTTATTGCATTTATTATCACATTATAATGCCTCACTAAGTTCGTACTTAGCGTGTATTTTTCCTGTGCACGTGTAGGTTGATCGATCGCATTCGTAAGCATCGGGCAGCACGTCAAGAGCGAGGGCATACTACAAGTTATCTTAGTAATGTTTTGACATCCTATATGATGTTTTTGATTAGTGGCGTGTATAATATTAAACTTGTGTATTTTGGGTAAGTTTGTAATGTTTATAACTAAAATATGATTTAGTACTACTAATATGTGAATTGGAATGATTTATGAGTAGTTAGTTGTCTTATAATTGAAATAGGTTGAAACAGCCCAGAAAATTTCATATTAGGCAGCAAGTTTTGAAATTGCCATAAATTCCTCAAATTGAATTAGAAGGTAAATCTTATATGTATGAAATGGACATTAAGTTTAGAGTCTTTTAAACCAAACGGTAACTGATTTCGATAAAATTACTAAAAGATATAAATTTTTATCCAAGAGTAGATTAGGCTGCCAATTTAAGTTTTGATTAGAAAAAATTTTGTTTAAACTTTGTTTTGTAACATTACCGACTCGTGTTTGGTAACAAATACGGGAAGGGGTGTTACAAAAATAGGTTTAAGAGTAAAACTTGGTGATGATTTAAGTAATTTACTCTATGTCTTGTTAGACCAATCGATAATTAATGATAATTCGTAGTTTTTAATCGTGCTTTATTTTCTAGAAGGAAAATGGGGCATTGTCACACCATTTCAGTGGTAATTAATAAAGAATTTTAGTGCTTGCTTAAGTGGTTTTCTCTATTTAAAAACTATTCTTCCCTTGTTGAATAGAATTTGATGAACTTTGGTCTTTGACCGTTTCTTGCATCAAAATTATGCTCTGGTCCCAGCATTTTAGCTTTCTTCTGGTTCTCTGGCATTAACCCCATGCCTTAGGCCTTAGGCCGCCTCATCTTTTTATTGTTCCGGAATCAAATACGTGTTCGTTTTACAGTATAAAGAAAGCCACTCCATTTGCAACTTCCTTCACATTGTTCGAACATCCATGTCTATTTCTGTGGGCAGGACCATGCCTCGTGACTTCAGTATCTTGCCTTCCCCCCCTCAAAACCAGTAAAAAAACAGGAAACCACTACGATCGGCCATGAAATTGGCATTGCCATGTGAATATCATTATCACTGCATTCAACGTCCAACCCCTCCCATATGCTAACACGTGGTGACAAGAGGTGGGTCAGTTGGACAAAGCTTGGGTCATACACTCATGGTTCATAAGCCTTGATTTAGTTGATTCAATCACTCCCATAACCCCACCAGTCACAAACAGGCTGTAAAGAGGAAGATTGCCATTTTATGTTCTTATTAGTTTAAATTCGAATCTTCTGAATATAGATCATAACACGAAAAAAAAATACTTATTAAAGGGTTCATTTCAATTTTGCTCATACGGGTCTTGAATTCATAACTTAAGGGAAGGATATCAACTGAAAGCCTTAACCACTTGCCAATTAAAATATCTATAGGATATCAACATATCTCGTAAAAAAATGTCATAGGTCTAAGGTTAAATCAAATAATTGCTATCAGATTCACCTTTCTATTAAAAATTTATAGCCAGCCAATTCCAACTTGCAAGCATTGACTCCTCATGTAATTTTCTACCTTTTTTTTTAATTTCATGTTTATCTTTTGGAATTAGTGCACAATGTCCAAGTTGTATATTGATTTGGTAAGTATGTCCAAATTCTGATACACGATCATATACATAAGTGATAGGCATTAATTTTTGTCGTTAATATTGGCTTTGGAAGATAGGGGAATCATAAAATATTCAATACTTATCTTATTAATCAAATTTTCAATGCAAGATCTTCCACAATCTAGTTGTGTAAGCAGAAGCCATGTGTCCAAAAGGAAATGAGATGCAAAGCAACCACCTTTGAACTTGTAAGAGAAGAAAAATCAATAAAAAACAGGAGAGAGGCCCCCCACCCCACGATTGAGATATGAAACGCAAAAATACTCATTGGGGGTGATAGGGAGGGGTGCTTTTGGCGTCACTATGTTCACATTTCACACCTCCATTTCACATATTCTACCCTAAAATTATATCCACAAAGAAATAAAGTTATTCCCCTCATCTCAAGATAGGTAAAAGTACATAAATAATTATTAGGAAACTACGTCGATGACCATCTAATTATGGGGTGGTTCAAACTATTTAAATGATAGTATCAATTAAGTGACTTGTCGTTAACATCTAACAGAAAAAGTGACAAGACACTTACTAGGAATTTTTATAATTACATATTTGATCTCCTTTTATTTATATATTCTATCAATTTGATTCTCATTTTAATTTAATTCAATAAATTTAGGTTCCAAGGAGAATCAAATCAGGGACATATAAGTGGGAGGGAAAGAGCTATTTTCTGTCTCGTAGTCTATTTTCTTCCATTCAAAATCCTTCAAAGCTCCAACCACATGAACAACAATGCAAGTGCAAAATTTTAGTAAAATCCTCCAATCATACGGTGACACATGTTAATATATGATTGGAGGGTTAAATTTATTGAATTAAATTAAAATGAGAATCAAATTGATAGAATATATAAGTAACATAGGCCAAATGTGTAATTACATAAATTTATGTTAACTTCCACACACTATCTACGTTAGGTGTTAACGACATGTGGCTTAAATTATATCATTTAAATAGTTAAGTGGTCTAATTGACAAAATTCATAGTATAGTGGTCAAATTAGAACACCCCATAATTAAGTGGTCATTGATGTAGCTTACCCATAATTATTAAATGAAGTAAAAATTATTTTTTAGTCACTAAAGTTTCAGAAATTACATAATAATCATTAAATTTATAGATTTGTTATAAATGATTGATAAATTTTATCAAACTATTATAAAATGGTCATTAAAACTTATCTAATTGTTACAAGCGGTGTTAAACTTATTGAAATGTGTACTATTTTATAACGTGTAGTGATAATTTGTAAAAGTTCAATAAATTTAATAATCATTTTATAATTTACAAATTTTCAATGGCCATAAAGATATTTTTACTTAATTTAGCGACCATTTGTATATTTTATCCTTTCATTTTTTTCTCTTAAGTAATAACTTCCCAAATCATTGGAGCATTGGTTCTTTCTTTCTTTTTATTTTTAATTTTGGAGAAAAGAGAAACAGATTCCATTTATTGTGGTCAAAATTTATTAACACAATTCATAAGAACATTTGGGAGTTCAGAAATAAAAAGAAAATAAGGTAAGAAAATATGAAGTCATTCAAGTAGTGTTATGCATGAAATATTTAATCAATTATGAATTTGATGAGAATCAAGTAAATGTATAGTATAAAAATCAATATTTTGATGAAAAACCTACAAACAATATAGGAGAATTTACTTAAATATGACTCCCAATTTTCCCCCCAAGTATGGCACAAACTATTTTATTTCTACAAATATTGTGATTGCTACAGTGCTTTTAAAGTCGGAATCATTAGAATCCGACTTTGAACAATAATTCAATTTATCGATTAAAAAAATAGAATACTGTTTAAAGTCGGAGCCTCTTGCTACCGACTTTCATGTATTTATTGTTCATAGTCGGATTCTAATGGTTCCAACTTTATTTTTTATTCGAAAAAATAGAAATAATGTTCAAAGTCGGATTCTAATGATTCCGACTTTAAAAGCACTGTAGCAATCACAATATTTGTGGAAATAAAATGGCTTGTGCCATACTTGGGGGAAAATTGGGTGTAATATTTAAGTAAATTTTCCAGCAATATATATATATATATATATATATATATATTTGACAAATCCTAAATCCTATCCAATGAGTCTAGAACCCATAACTTAAGAGAATATGGGGAACAAAAATGAACAGTTTGACCAATTATCCAAATGTACTTGCTCATATATATATATATATATTAAGGTTGAGCCACTTATTTACTATAGTGAATAAAAATAGGCTTAATAGCCAAATAGGTGCACAAACTATACTTGTGCCTCACTTTTGGTGCCTAAACTATTTTTTGCTCTAAATAGGTGCCTAAACTTTCATTTCGGTCATTTTAAGTGCCTAAACGTTAACTACCGTTACTTTTTTAAAAAATATATATAATTTTTTATTTTATTTCTTTTTAAAATTAATTTATAAAAAACCCTAAAATTTCAAAAACTCACAAAATGGACCCCAAATTAGAAATCCCCAACTTTCCCAACCGATGGTCTCACCGCCGCCCACCATATCCATCGTTGAACCACCACGACCATTCCCCCAATCACCCATCGCCGGTAACGGTAGGTGTGCCAATCGACTTTCTAACGTCGAAGGAAGCCAAACTTGCGAAAAGAAAGCCGATCGACACACCTACCGTCGGTTATTGGCGATGGGTGGTTGGAGGAAATGGTCGTGGTAGTCCGACGACGGTAGTGGTGGTATCCAGCAACAGTGACTGCATGTCACATGTCACATTTGGGGATTTTGGCGATAGCGACTGCAATTTAGGGATTTTGGGTTAGGGATTTGGGATTATTTTGTAAAAATTTAAAATTGTTAATTTTTTTATAAAATTTTGAATTTTATTTAAAATTTAATTAAAATAAATTAAAAATTAAAAACATGCTACATGTCACATTTTAATTGGCTAACGACTTTTTAACAGTCGGACACTAAAATGAACGAAATGAAATTTTAGACACTTATTTAGAGCTAAAAATAATTTAGGCACCAAGAGTGAGCCACATATATAGTTTAGGCACCCATTTAACTATTAAGCCATAAAAATAAAATAGATAAATTTAACGACAAAAAAAATTTGGAGTCAATATTCGTATATTGATCCGAAGTAAGATAAACTGAATAGTAGGCGAAGATTGGCTTATTGGATTAGAGCAATTAGAGAAACGACTCAATAAGAACACACATTTTAGCTACATTTCAATGTCATAAGAATATATTTATAATTCATGTTGTAATTAATGTATTTTTATTTTTACTTTATTTTTCTTCCTTATAAATCTTAGGGAAAACTACATAATTAGTACCCTAACTATGCCCATATTACTATTTTGGTACCCCAACTAATATTTTTGGTAAAATGGTACCTAACGTCAGGGTTTTAAAAAGCGGTCCGCAACCGCGATTGCAACCGCTATATAGCGGTAGCTTCGCCGGCCGAAACTGCTTTTTCGAAAAAATGCCCTGTGAATCGCATTCACACCAAAAACGACAGATTGCGGCAGCGATTTAACGGGTAGCGGCCGATTGCGGCAATAACGGACCTCTATTACCGCTTTAAGAACATTTCACGGATGGTTCGTCGATGAAAAAGGGTGGTGGACGGAGATGAAAAGGGGAGGAGGAGGAAAATGTTGCAGAGGTTTGCTCGGGATGAAAAGGTGAGGAAGATGAGTTATAACATTAAAAAGGGTAAATGCGGGAAAGAGGGTTCAAGTTTTAGTAAATTTTTGGAGAGGCTTAAAGGTTTTAGTATGCTTGCAATTTAATCCTTTAAGGCAAATTTTTAGTTTAATTAAGATGTTTTGTTTTATTCCATTTCCAATTAAGTCCTTAAATCCATAATGAAACTTCCAATTGAGCCTCTAAGTCTTATTTTCTTTCAATTAAATCCTTTTATAAGTGTTAGAAAACATTCTAAAATCATTAAAAAGTAATTTTTTATAATTATAATTAAAATCTCTCATTGTTGATATTTACCTTGATCATTTTTTTTAATTTAGGCATTGACCGATAGAACAAATATATAATTATTCTTGAGTTTGCCGTTGGAAAAGAACTCTTTGATAAAATCGTAAGAAATTCTCACAATTATAATAGGTATTTTTAATCAATTTTAATTTATTTATGTTCATTTTTATTTAGAAAATACTCTAAATATCATTAAAAAGACTTTTTATAATTATAAATATTATTATTATGTTTTACAATAAGTTGTGCAAATTTAAAAAAAAATCACGACCGCGACACCTGTAATGACCGCAATAGCCTCCGTTATGTTCGCAACTGCGATAATCGCGACGCGATCGCGAACGCTATTTAAATCCCTGCCTAACGTTATGTTTTTGTTCTATTTGGTACCTCTGCCATTTAAAATTAACAGAAATGGTGATGTGACTTGGGTTAATAACAGTTTTAGTCTAAAAACTTATACAGTCTATCAATTTAGTCTTAATTCTATCAATTTAAACATTATTTTAATTTTTGGATTAAAATTGTAAATTTCACATTTTTCTTATTCTTCCAGACGAACACTTTTTTGTGTCTTGGAGTTTAAAAAATACTCTAGGGACACTCAAAACTTTAGGATTTGGATATCAATGGGGGAGTCCATTGGAGTACCCAAACTCCATGATTGGGATACTATCGAGAATACGAGGGTTGAGAAAGGTATGATACAAAGTTCTATCAAAATTAAGATGATGTTTTACCCCGCAAAATTAAGATGATGTTTTAAATTGATTAATTTTGGACTAAATTGATAATATATAAATAAGTGTTTTGGACTAAAACTATAATTATACCAAGCCACATCATCATCTTTGTTAGTTTTTAGCGATCGGGGTACCAAAACAGAACAAAAACGTAACGATAGGTACTATTTTGCCAAAAATAATAGTTGGGGGTACTAAAATAGTAACGCAGACATAATTAGGGTACTAAATATGTAGTTTTCCCTAAATCTTATAATTTTGTAATATAAATTATAAATATTTTATAAAATTAATATATTTTAATTTATATTTACTTGATGTTATAATTATATTCTTATAATGTTTGTTAATTTATGTTATATTAAATATTTTTCATAAAATAAATATAATTAATTTCAGGTTTAACTTAAAAATTTTCAATTATATAATAACTACCTAGTTTGGTCTAGCGATTAAACATAAGTTCAATCCCCCCTTAATAATATAATTGCCTCAAGTTTTATTGATCAAAAGTGGTAGCACGTGACATCATCTTATCATAGAATATTAATTTATTAAATTATTTGTTGACATTGCATAATGTCACATTAACAATTTAGTACGCTTGATATGTCACATCAACAATAATCGTTGACCTTAGTTAACTAATAATTTCCACCAAAATTTTCCCAAAATTAAAATGTTGAATAGATGTGAAATGATTGTTTAATTATGAATTATAAAAAAGTTGTTCAATTAAATGTTAAGGACGGATTTTTACATTATGCATTTCAAAAAATTAAAACAACAATTTGAATAAGTTAATTGTTCTTGTAAGATAGACAAAAAAATTCATAGGTAAATCAATAAGAAATGTCAGAAATAAATAAATATAATCTGTTATGTTCACTAGTTTTTTTGGTATAACCTATAATGTGTCATATTATGCATGCAAAAAAAAAAATTATGGATAAATATCAAAATCACATGTACTATACGAAATTTCATTTTTCTGTAATTGTATATATGAAAATTTGATTTGATTCATCTTTTACAAAATATTAAAAATTGTTATCGACGTAGCATTATTTTATGTTAATATATTATATAAACATGTAATTATATTTATCCATATAAAAATACATGAGGTATTTATTTTTTAAATATGTAAAACTAAATAAAAATCAACGTTTTATGTGTATAATTAAATCAAAAATCAAAGTTCCATGTATATGATTACATAGAATCAAAATTCATATACCACATTACAAATTTTACTCAGATTCACGTATAGTCATAAAATTTACCTTCAAAATCTTATTAAATACATGCCACATTCAAATTTTTACATGTTAAATTAGGTATATATATACGTGTTAAACTAGATGTATGAACATATAATATTTAGATTTAATATTTGATGTATAAATAATGTAATTTTTTTTACATAAGTATGTTTATTCAAACACCGTGATATAAAATTTAAATATCTAATCTTAAACCTTAAAAAAATTAAATCGTAAATCCATAAATAACTAAACCCCAAAATAAACATGCTTATAGAAAATGTTTTTTTTTACCGCCAGTACATTAAATAGTTTCTCTAATATTATCCTATTGTTAGCATGTAAAGAAAAGCTAGGGTTCAAATATTTTCTTCAATTTGTAATGAATCCAATCTATATAGAGATGTATAGATATAAATAAGGTTTTCGTATGGTGTTTTTCTTGGTCACATATAAAGAGAGGTTGCTGAGGGGTAAAGCAAGCGGTGAGAAAGAGAGATACATGTGGATCGGGTAAAAGAAGCCTAAAGGGAAAGTGGAAGTACTTGGCGCGAAAGTGACGGAAACAAAATAATACAAAACACACGGGGTTTAGTGTTTTGTGGGGCTTTGCCTACGAACCGCATACCCATTCTTTTATTCTTACGTTTAGCTCTAGAGGTTTGAGAGGGGTAACTAAAGGTTGTTTTTTTTTTCCTTTACTACTTCACATGAGAATACAGGGAAGGGGCAAAATCTAACAAGGAAAAGAAAGATTTAGACGTGAAAACCATTTGGTAAGCGGCCCAACAGGACACCTTTGCAGGCAGCTACTAGTTGTTGTTGCTGGTATTAAGTACTGTATTTGTCTTTATTGCTTTTTGTTATTCAATTATTTGTTAGGAAGCTGCTCCTTATGACCTTTGCCTAGTCTCTTTCTTTTTCTCTCTTATTATCGCTCCTCTTTGTGGGTTATTCGGTAAATTATGTATTATTGTCCTTGTTAATCTCTCTCTTTGTTTCTTGTATAAAAGTATTTCATTTGATCTTTCAAAGGTCTTCTCTCTTGCTCCTGTTGTTGGGTTTTCTCTTTCTTTTCTTGAGAAAGGATAGCAGAATAGCTCAAGAAAGCTTTTTTTTCATCCGGTTTTGGGGTATAATTCTTCATCTTCTCATTCTCTTAGATCGACCAAGGTCTTTCATTTTCATACGTTTGGTGAGCCTTCTGGGTGAGTTTCTCATGTTTTTATTTGTTTGATCCGTTGATGGTCAGATGAAATAGAGGATATTCTCTCTGCCTTTTCTTTTCTTGAAATTTTTGGGTTTTTTTTGGTTTAATGAGGTATTGTTTTCCTTTTGAAGTTTTGATTTTTATGTTTTTTTTTTCCTTTTTGTTGTCTAAATCTGCATATTCTGTGTTTAAACCCTGTAACTCTTTGCTGTTTTCACATGTCGGTTGATTGCTGAGGCTCTTTTTAGTTAATTTTCTTTCTACTGTTGTTTTCTTTTTGCTCTGTTTTATGGTGCCTTTGGGATTCAGGGTGGCATATGATAAAGGCTCCTTTGTGTGTATTCAGTTTGTTTTTGCCTTTTGTTCTATATGGCGTAGCGAGGAATGTTGAACCTTATTTGATGTGTGCTTTCATTTTGTTCCACAGTTGGATATTTGCTGTTTGTGGATGCTGATTATTGTTTGGTTTTTGTTCCCCTTGAATTTTTTGCTTGCTGACCGAATTTAAGACTGTTTATACTTTTGTGATGCATGGAGATGCCTTGAGTATTGTGTGACTGTGTATTAAAATTTTCAATTACTTAACATTAGGATTGATTACTCGACCTAGATGCTAGTAGCTTGGTGAAGTGAATATAGGATACGGGTATGCCTTTTTCTTCAACGTGTTTGTAGGATCATACCTTATACTTGCTTCTGATCTGAATACTAGTCCGAGAGAGGTGTTGGAGATGGTTACTTTAGGGGAAATGAAGAGCCTGGGAACATAGGCTAGCATCACATTTGGTCGTCTTTGTTGATATATGGTTTATTGAGTGAGTTAGTGCCTTTGTTGAATGTTGATATAGTTACATTGTCTCCGTGCTACTGGTTATCACTGCATTCGCTTATAATTTCTGGTTGCTGTCGTGCTTCTGCAGCGTTGGTGTTATCTTTTTATTTATAACAATTGGTTTCTTGATGTCTGAGAGGCAAAATTTGTCTCTTTAAAGCAACATAAACTTACTTAGACTACTTCATTACTATTAGAAAAATTGAAATTGATTGAAACATATTTATAATATTTTGTTTTGTATTTTTATACGCTAGTATTTTATCCAGAATCATTTAAATGCCACTGCTTCTCTTTTGCTTTGTTATGCCAATTGGTTACTTACAATTTGCATTGGAATATTTTTCAGGGTTTCAGTTATAGTTGTACGGAAATTCATGCGAGACATAATGCAGGGGCAAAGGGGTACTCTTGGTTCCTTGCCTGAAGCCTTATTTGATCATAGCTCTACATCAAATAATGCTGCTATCGAACAGCAGGCTTGTTGGAATAATATTCAAAATCCTATAGAAAACAGATTGCCTAATTGTTTGCTGTCATCTAATGACTTGAACATTGGATATGTGAACTCTATTGGTCGCGAGGAGCAGCTGGGTAGATGGAGCTTGGGAGAGCCTAGCTCTAGTGGCACACAAAATGATGTCAGCTATAATGAGCGGAAAACAGATCATGTATGGTCATTGTCTATGAGTGCTTCTGCAAATGCTGGTCCGAGGTTAGAAGGGTGGAGGTATGAACAGAACTCTCTATTTATGCAAAGTTCCAATACTGATACACTTCCCCAGAATCAAAGGTTAAATGCTGGATTAGTTGGTCATGGCAATAACAACTATCAAGTTACAGGACGGTCTAACCTGTATAAGCCTAGTGGATCCGAAAATGAGCAGAAGTCTCTGGGTGCTGGTCCTGAAGCATTTCTACTTTCTCCCGGAAGTGCTGGGAATTTTGTGGATGATAATGATAGCAGACCTGGTTGCTCATATGAGGGTCGTCGTGCATCATGCAAAAGAAAGGCTCTGGAAGGAAATGTTGGGCAGTCTTCTTCGAGTTCTAGGTACTATCATAGTGCAGAAAGTAGTGCATGGCATGAAGTTTCTGCTAGCTATACTGCAGGAAGCAATGTGAACATATCTACCCCCTCAAGGCAGGCGCATGCTAGACTTGGATTAGACATCAGAGGATCAGCATCTGACAGCATTCCTGAGCCAATTGTTTTACCACCAACTGCAGAGAGCTCAGACACGAATTTCCGGCTGAGAATAGATCCTTCTAGTATACAAGAACCTATTGCTCGACCGCTATTTTCTACAGATAATATAGTTCAGCGGTCTGTTGTTTCATCTGCACCGCAGTCATCAAGACTTCTTCCAACTGATCATTCTCTGGATTTAAGTTCAGCACCAGTGGTACCTAATGCAAGTTTCGAAAACCCGAATGTTGTAGTTAATGTTCCAACTTTGATTCGAAATGGAGGTTCTGGCTCAAGAACTGGGATTTCATCAAATTCTAATCTATCTGTTGATAGAGATGTTGTACCACGAGCAAGACATCAATCAAGAAGTGCCAGAAACACATTAAATCATCGTATGTTGGTTCCTGCACCAGAACTAAGAACTTTGGTTAGAAATCCTGGTTTAAGCAGTGGAAGTATAAATGCTCCCGGAAATGTTGCTTCTGTTTCTCATGCTGGTTCAAATTCTGGTGCCAATGCAACGCCCACATCTACTTGGGTTCCTCATCCCAACTCTTCACAATACCCACGAAGGTTGTCAGAACTTGTTCGACAATCGTTAATGTCTTCCCTTGGCACTGAATCTGGAGGCCAAAGCAATCATTCCTCACTTCCTTCCGGACCTACTGCTTCTCCAGAAGGGATGATGCTTTCCTCTCGAGTAGCGAATCAGGGTCACCATCGTTCATATCCTAGGTCATTGCCACGGTTGGAAAGACAAGATGCTGGTTTGGTTAGAATTCCCCACTCATCGCGAACTTTAGCCTTTGCCACTGAAGGAAGAAGCAGGCTTGTAGTATCTGAGGTCTGCCTTTGAACTTCATCCTTTCTGATTGTGCTAGATTTTCTGTTTCCCTTCAAATTCAAATGATAACAAAGTACAATCCCGGCCTGGGTCCCTTTAACACTGTTACTTGATTTGCTGCCAATCTAATTTTCACTGGATATCACATGCCTGGTATATATAAATGAAACTTCTTGTTCAATAGAGCAATGCTAATTGTGGAGAATTTGTGTTTCTGTTTTCCCTTGGTTGCATTTGTCTGAGAGGCATGTCCTTGGACATCGTTATCGAAAATTCTTGCACTAGTCCATGAATCAGTCATTCATGTATTGCACTTTATTCTCTATTTTGATCACTCAAAGATAAATGCCACCACTTATCTTGTAAACTCTTGGTTTTACCTGCATACAAGACATAAAATACGGCCTTAGTTAAAACCCATTCAATTCGATCTGACATTTTGTTTTTGGGGCAGATTCGCAATGTCTTGGGCCGCATGCGCAGGGGGGAGAACTTGCGGTTTGAGGTAAGGATTTTAATAATAATGGTGTAATTTGATGCAGTTCTGTCTTCACCAACTGAAACACGGAAGCATGAAAAAAAATGCTGTTTCTTTTATCGGTCATTTTTTACAAGTATGAGAACTTGAAATAATTACGTAGTTTAGTTGAAATAAAATTCACCAAGGTCTTTTAGGGTTTTTGATAAAATTATGACTTAAACTTTTAGTCATTCCAATTAGCCTCTTTAAATAGGGGTTCAAAGTTTACTTGAAATAAAAAACTTGAACTAAAAGATAAATAAAAAAAGTACCCTGTCTCCTAATAACTCTCATAACAGTAATAATAATAATTTGACTCCTAATGATAATAAAACTGTTGTCTCCTAAATAACTAATAATATTTCCTTTTTCCTAAAGTAATTACATCAATCAACAGTTGTGACTAAGCTATCCTTTAACAAGTGGCCATGCATTTTGGACCTTACTTCTTCCCCAAGCGACAAGTTCTCTTCTAATTCTGCTTGTATGCAGGACATTATGATCTTTGATCAATCAGTACTATTAGGGGTAGCTAATATTCATGACCGGCATAGGGATATGCGGCTCGATGTTGATAACATGTCATATGAGGTAGTATCGATATTCTTTGCATCTTTCATCTTTTCTGTGTTTGAAAATTCTCACAGTAGAATTGTTTTGTGGTTAATAGGAGTTATTGGCTCTGGAAGAACGCATTGGTAACGTAAGCACAGGTTTGAGTGAAGAAACTATATTAAACCGTCTGAAACGACGAAAGCACTCTAGTGCACCAGAAGCTCAGTTAGAGGAAGAACCGTGTTGTGTTTGTCAGGTAATGAATTTTCTCATATGTATTTTTCTTAACTGATTTTACGAACCCCAAAAACAATTGTTTATCGACTTGCAGGAAGAATATAAAGATGGAGAAGATCTTGGGAAACTTGAATGTGGCCATGACTTCCATGCTGATTGCATTAAACAATGGCTGATGCACAGGAACTTGTGCCCCATTTGTAAAACAACAGGTCTGACTAAATGAAACGACTGGTTGTTTTCAGGCAATTAGTTCTTCCTCAGGTCAGAGAAACGACCCGGCATCGAATGTTTGTTGCTTTGCTTCTGCAATTCATTGAAACTAGATGCCTTAAGTGTGCCATATGCATGCAACGGTTTTCATTCCAAGATAATCAATCCATAGAACTTGGGCAATAAATTTTTTTTTTTACTTCCAGTTATGTTAAACAAGGCTACCTTTCTGGGTGGATGACACAAATATTTCAAGCACCTGGAACAAAAAGTTTAGTTTCTAACGTTTTTCATTTTCTAATAGTTGTATGTATGAATCTTCAGCCCATTGGCAACATAGATTATCAAATATCTTTCCATACTTCTTTTCTTTTTGCCGGTAAAAATTAAAAAAAAATAATTCAGTCGTAATTTAAATTGTGATTAATCAAGTCCTCTGTAAATTGATTGCATTGATTGTTAAAGTCCATCAATACAATAAGACATTAATATTACAGTGGTATGATTCAAGCTTTTTCTTTTTCTTTTTCTGAGCATAATTTATCAGAGAAATTTCCCTATAACGGTAACAAGGTTGATTCAAGTTTATAATCTTTAAGGCTAAGATATTGGAGGCTGAGAAGCAACCTCCATGTTTTTTTTTTCCGAGTTCTTAGCAACACTACACAAAACAAATGACACCCCGAGTAGAGGCAAACACTGCCCAGCTCCCCATTGCCGCATGCGAGCACCAAATCAACAGCAGAAATACAGCAGTAAACCAATAGAATGCAAGGGCAATTGAAACAATGCACCACTGTTGATTTTATTTCCACCTCGCACACGTACGCCCCAAGCAAATCAGGCCGTATGCACCACTGTTAATTTTTAAACTCGAAAAAAAATCTTTTAGTACCTCAAGTTGTGATAATAAATTGCTAAAAAATAAATCGTATGATTTATCAAAACATTTATATTATTTATAATCATACCATCTTGTGCAACACAATAGCAATTAAAAAAAAAAAAAAAACAGCCATGAACATTGATTAATGGCGAAATAATAAAAGCACGTAAGCAGCTTATTACCCGATTGAAAGGTCAGGAGATCAGGGCCACTATAGGACTTGAGACAGTCCGATTGGGATGATCAATCCATAAGTCGGCTCTGGAGGAGCATTTCCATCAATCTCTACGCTCACAACGAAACTTTGCTTTTGAAATTTCTTCGTGAGTCAGTGTGCTCAGTTCGACAATGACTCTCAACCGTGTGAAGTTTCCCACTACAGCCTGGTAAACTGATTTGATCATCTCCCACGTTTGTAACCACCTTGGAAAAGTTCTTTAATCTTGGAGAGTTGGGTTCTTTAAACGATGGGTAGTTCAGGTCGGTCTCGTTTAGGGTGCAATTCCATTGATTTCATCTAAGAAGAGCTCTCATCTCTATGTCATTGTAGCCTAGTCCGCACAGAAAATTGATGTGATCTTGTGTTTCCTTGTCGTAAATGAGTCGAGGATACAATGCTTTGTTGGGTTGATATGATTAGCACCGTAATCTAGAGGTGTTGCAGGAGAAACATATAATTGATTTGTCAAAGTAGTTCCATTGTTGTTGATGGTATAGACAGTGGTCATCAAAGTTGATCGGATGGCTGCTGGACTCCAGTTAAGGTTTGCTCCTTTCAGCAAAACAGCCACACCAACTACACGTGGAATTGCCATTGACGTGTTTGAGTCGAATGCATAATCTGTCACCAAAGCATAGTCACCAATACTTATTTTTGGAAATGGTGGTACTACAACAAGCACATCGACACCGAGAGCAATGACATCAGGTTCTAAAATACCAGGGGTTATAAAATTTGGTCCTCTAGAAAAGAAACAAATCACTTCTGATGCATGTTTTGTACCTAAACTTTTGAGGGTTTAGGTTCAACTTTAACATACTCTTGAACCAAATTTCCGGAAAAAAGAGGTAATGAGAACTGTAAGGTCATCTAAAACACCAAAAAGAATTTGGTCTGCCACGACTGTATCCGCACTTGCATGGATTCTGTAAAGCTCAGATATTTGATCCTGAATTATGATAATTCCAACATCATCGCAAAAGACTACATTTCCAGTGCTTTCATTCTTCTTTAATGATCATAACTGACATGTTGTTTTCTTAGAGTCACCTCTACTGTGGTAGAAAGATGCATGTGTTATAAGGACATTCTCTAGAAATGTTGATTTGTCTTCAAAAGTCGGTCTATTTTCTAGAGTCACTATTCCAATGAAACTTCAATCGAGTGTACCAACACCAACCGTTGTAATACATGGCGCAACATTTAGTGTAGAATTATATGCACCATCACTACCGATAACAAAGACTAACACCTTTCTCATAAGCTAATAGAGAACCTATCGCTATGGCATATGGCATTTGCTCAAAACCTAAAGACAACAACATGATATCGACGCCATCTAAAATTGCTTGGTCCATGACAGCTAGAACATCACTTTCAGCAACAACATATGTGTTTGAGACCTTGTACATTGCAAGATGCGCACGAGGTGCCATTCCTCTAGTTATGCCGCTTGTATAGCCTAATTAACTTGCACCGGCTACATGGTTACCCCTAGCTGGAGACAATGTGTGCATTCCATGTGATCTCTCGACGAATAGTCTGTTTGGTCCGAGTTATTGGCTTCGATTGCTTTAAAAAATGTATAAGCACAAATAAACTTTCTATTGCAAAGGAAAAGGCTAGTTGAATTGTTTTCACACTTTCCTTCCATCTTTAAGGGATTGGTACCATCCCATTATCATTGAAACTCATACTCTCGGGCCAAGCACTCCAATAAATAAGAATTATGATAATACCTTCATTGTACGATGAAACATGCCATAAACTAGAAGAATGTCTTAAACCAACAAACTTTGGAGAGTGAGTAGTCAACAACTTGCCAAAGGACTCCTCATGTACGACAACATTAGCTAGAGACTTCTTGATTTCATATACATGGGACGGCGTGAATCTGGCACTGAATCCATGCATAATATTCTTTTATGAATACAACAACCGGTCTTATTTATAAGCAAATTTGAACATTGATTGCATCATGGATAGATGCCACGATTCATGGGTTAAGGAAGAAGGTTTCTAAGAATGATACATATGAATTATACATGTCTTATATTCTTCAGTTTTTGGCACTGCATTGACAACCGGCAAAATAATAGTAATCATGAAAGAGCACTCATTGAGCATCTGCAGAAACGCATCGATGTATGCATGACGATGAATAGCAGAAAGTATAAGTATTTGAAGTCTATGATTATATTTTCCGAATTTATAGTCTTATATTCTTCAGTATTCACTGAGTGCTCTTTCATGGTTACTATTATTGTTGTCGGTTGTCAATACAGTGTTAGAAACTGAATAATACAAGGCGTACATAATCCATATAGATCATTCACAGAAACCTTCTTTCCTAAACCACGAATTGTGTCATTTATCAATGCTGCAATCAATGTCCAAATATGCTGACAAACAAGACCAGTTATACTCATACAATATTGTTATGCATGAATTCAGTGCCAAGCTCACGTCATCCCAGATATTCGAAATCAAGAAGCCTCCGACTCATGTTGTCATACACGAGGAGTCATTTGGCAAGCTATTGACTACTCAATCTCCAAAGTTTCATGGTTTAAGACATTCTTCTGGTTTATGGCCTACAACATCCTACGATGAAAGTATGATCATAAGTCTTATGATTCAGGTGTTTGGCCTGAGAGTACTAGTTTCAATGACAAAGGAATGCCACCAATCCATCAAAAATGGAAGGGTAAGTGTGAGAATAGTACTGTAATCACCCAAATTCGTTTGGCGCTCCTTTTTTCGGTTTTAATTTTTTTTTTTTTGTGTTTGAAAAACTCCGCCCGGTTTTGGAATTAAAATATGGAGTCGCCACCGATCATTTAAAAATAGTAGACCGAACACCAAAATAAAACCAGAGATTAAAAATATAGGTTCGGGAGTCGTTTACGGATGGGGAAGGATTAGCATCCACACCGCCCAAAATTGGTACCTAATCGATTATTTAATGTCTTGGTATTGAAAATTTTGAATTCGATTAAAATTTAAAATATGATTCTTGAATGCACGAAAATATTGAGAGAACCGCATCCCTTTGCGCCCAGGACACGGCTTCTCGCTTTGTTGGAAAAATTCGAAGAAAATCACATCCCTTTATTCCCGGGACATGATTTCTCGAGATTCTTAATGTTTTGATAAAAACATTAATTTAAAATATTTTTTTGATGTAAAAAAAATATGTATGATGCAAAATTATAAGGTAACATGTAAATATATATGTATATATACTTAAAATATTATACTTACGGTAAAACGTATTTAATACTTCTATTTATTAAAAAGGTTTAGTAGTTTTTATATATACATATTATTTTTACAAAAATAAGTATTTACTACTATTTTATATACATATTGTATTTAAAAAATACTTTATATTATTTTAAAATACATAAAACCTTATATATATAATATGTAAAACATAAATATATATTTATAAATATTATACATAAAAATATGAACAATATATAAAAAACATAAATATATATGTACATATATCTTATATGATATTAATATATAAATAAACTACTTAGTATCATAATAATAGTATATTATATACATAATAATAATAATAATAATAATAAAATATCTATAAATATATAACATAATAATAATATAAAACTTTAGTGCATAAATATGTGACATATTATATAATAAATATGCATATAAACATAATATAGTATAATCTATAAATAATATATATACATGAATGTATACATACTATATAATATACAAAATATAATATATTATAAGATACCATATATTACATAATATATACATACTATATACCATAATACATATATATAATATGAAAAATATAATAAAAATATATATAATATATAGAAGGGACCGAAATGAAAGGTTTGAAAAACTTTAGAGGACTGATATGGTAAATAAACCATTAAGAATGACTTTAATTAGAAAGTGAGGACTAAATTATGAGACTATTTAAAAGTTTAAGGACCCCGTGCGTGATTAGCCCATGAGGAAGGGCCAAAGTGAGATTATATAGCGGGAGGATTTATAGTGTGATTGTTCCAATTTTAACCAATGTAAAACCTAAAGAAAGCAGCAGAATCGCTATTTCCCATTTTTTCATTCGGATTAGGTTAAAAAAACCCTTAACTTTATCATATTCTCCTCTCTTCTACACTCAACAAACGGCGGCCGCTCACCCCTTCATTCACGCCGGTCATTGTCGTGAAGCCTCGCGGCGGCTACGGCGGTATGGCCGGTCAGGTAAGCTTCCAAACCCTATCTCTATTTTGATTTATTATTCGAAATATATAAAAAACCTAAAACTTTGGGTTTGAATCGAAAAATAAGAAAGATTCTTACTTTAAATTTCAGAAAATTTTCTTTGATTCTTTTTTCTCGAAATAAAACCTCTTTTTTTACAACTTTCAGAACTCTCTTTTTCTTTCCCTTAAATTTTTTTAACCCCCAAAATCTCCTCTATTACACTGTTGTTTTTTTTGAAATCTCTCTCGAGCCCCCCATACATTCGGTCTATCAGGGTTTTTATAACAAAAAATATACAATAAAAAACTAACAACTTGCCCTCTTTCATTAATGCAGATTTGATGGAAGCCGGACTTGAGTCGGAAATAGGGGCGGCGACAGAGATAGGGGAATGACAAATTTAGTTTAGGGTTTAGTTGGTAGGGTGGATGTAGATTTAGGTCAGGTTTTCAGTTTTGATTTGGGGATTTTTTTGGTTATAGGTTGATTTGAGTTTCGATTGATTTTGGTTGCTGACGAGAAGTAGTAACGGCAGCCAAAAAATGAGAGGCGGTGGCAGCTGATGGCGACGACAATTTGGATATTAGGGTTAGGGTAAAGTTAGGCTTAATATTAGGGTTTTTCTTATTTGGGTCGGGTCATTGGATTCGAGTCGGGTTAGGATATGGGTGATGTAAGGGTAGTGGGTTTAGTTTGGTTTTGATGGGTTTTGGTTTGGGTTGGGTTGGATAGTTGGATATTGGGTATGGGTATTTGGAGTTGGATTTTGGGGTATTGTAATTGAGAACAAGTTATTACAACTACCTCTCTTTGCTCATTATTGTGTAACAACAATAAAGCAAAGACTAAAAATGACATGTTTTGTCCGGTCCGGCTGAGTTTTTCCCTGTTGACGTATGTCTTCTTTCTTCGGTAGATCTTCTTAAGTCTTCTTTCTTGATTGATCCACCATGTCACTCTTGAGGAAGCAAAATCTTCAAAACGGGGTTGGGGAAACAAAATGTGTTCGGCTTGCTGCTTCTTTTCTTCGGCATCGATTTTTTTACTTTCGGCCTTCTGTCTTCGATCTTTGGTCTTCAGTTTTTGGTAGGTCTTCGATTTTAGCTCTTCAAGAATATTAAGTTCTTCGATCAATCCGCTCCCCTGTTTCCTAGGTTGAGACTTACCAAAGTACAATGATGCTCGTTTGAAAACAAATACCTTTTTGCTTGCCATTTTCTCATTTTTTTGGTTTTCTTTTTATTTTTTTATTTTTTTATTTGTTTTTTTCTTTTTTGTAGCTTCATCTTTTGTTGGATGAGCGACCCGCTCCATTGGAAGTTCAAAGAGATAAGGTCGGATGTTGTAGTCCATCTTTTATAGGGTGCTCTGCTCCATTGGAAGTTCAAGGAGATAGGGTCAAATGTTGTAGTTCATCTGCTCCATTGGAAGTTCAAGGAGAAAGGTTCAGATGTGGTAGTTCATCTGCTCCATTGGAAGTTCAAGGAGAAAGGTTCAAATGTGGTAGTTCATCTGCTCTATTGGAAGTTCAAGGAGAAATGTTCAGATGTGATAGTTTATCTGCTCCATTGGAAGTTCAAGGAGAAAGGTTCAGATGTTGTAGTTTATCTGTTCTATTGGAAGTTCAAAGAGAAAGGTTCAGATGCTGGTAGTTCATCTGCTCCATTGGAAGTTCAAGGAGAAAGGTTCAGATGTTGTAGTTCATCTGCTCCATTGTAGTTCATTTGCTCAATTGGAAGTTTAAGGAGAAAGAATTGTGCTGGTACTCATTTTACTGCCACTCTAGGGAGATGAGATTAATGTATCTTCACTTCATTCGTTTTGAATGTCTAAGGCCTCCTTATGAGTTCATGCCTTAGAAATGTTTGAAAAAGATCATTTCAAGGCGTCCATTTGGGTTTTCACATTGATTTTCATTTTTCTTTTTTTTTTTTTTAAATTTTTTCTTTATTATTTTTTTCTTTTTTTCTTCTTCTTTTTTTTTTTTTTTTTTTTTTTTCTCTTTTTTTTTTCTTTTTTTTTTTTTTCTTTTTTCTTTCTTTTTTTACAACTACAAAACTGATAAAAAAGGTAAACTTAACAGTTAGTAAATTTTGACCAAGCTGTCGTATCGCCGAGGAAACAAGGCCTGAAGTTTATAAGGTTGATCCAGCTACAACACCGACGAGGAGATATAATCGAAAGTTTGTATTTGACCAATCTGCCATATCGCCGAGGAGACAAGGTCTGAAGTTTGTATGGTTGATCCAGCTACAACACCGACAAGGAGGCATGATCTGAAATTTGATTTGACCAGGTAACCATATCGCTGAGGATACATGGTCTGAAGTTCATAAAGTTGATCCAGTTATAACACCGACGAAGAGGCAGGATCTGAAGTTTGTATTTGACCAGGTAACCATATCGCCGAGGATACAAGGTCTGAAGTTCAAAAAGTTGATCCAACTACAACACCGACGAAGAGGCAGGATCTGAAGTTTGTATTTGACCAGGTAACCATATCGCCGAGGAGACAAGGTCTGAAAGTTGGAAGTTTTGATTTGATTTGATTTGATTCTTTTTACTCCTTCGCGTCGAGAAGGCTAGATTTTTTCAAAGTGTACCTGCTTCTTTCTATCGTGGATGCCAAACAATTTTCTTCTCTCTCTTAAGTTCCACTCCTTCATGTCAAGGGCACTGAAACTTTGTCAGAAATGGTCTGCTCCACTCACTCCTGTCAAAGATGCTAAAACTTGCTGGCAGTGATCTGCTCCTTCGTGTCAAGGACGCCATACCACTTTTGCCCCATTCTTTTCTGTCAAGAACGCTAGAACTCATTGAAAATTTCACTTTTTATCTGAATGCCTAAGGCTTACTTTTCGGTTCGTGCCTTGGACATTACCAAAAAGGTCTTTTCAATGCGTTCTTTCGGGTTTTCAGCTTGATTTATTTTCTCTATTTTTTCTTCTTTTTTTGTTTTTTATTTTTGATTTTTGATTTTTTTTGTTTTTTTATTTTTATTTCTTTTTCCCCTCCTTAAGTAAGTATGGAAATAGGACATTTATTTTGTCAAAAAAATATCCTTATAAAAGAATAAAGCTAGAAAAAATGTCCTTACGAAAGGAATGAGTTATGAAACTCGGTTTTTGAAAATATCCTTTTAGAAGGATTGAGTTATGGAACCCAATTTTGGAAATTATCCAGAAGTTTGAAAAAATATTCTTTTGAAAAGATTAAGCTATGGAACCCAGTTTTGAAAATTATCCAGAAGTTTGGAAATAGCCTTTTGGAAGGATTGAGTTATGGAACTCAATTTCGGAAATTATCCTGAAGTTTGGAAAATATCCTTATGGAAGGATTGAGTTATAGAACTCGGTTTTGGAAATTATCCAGAAGTTTGAAAAAAAATATCCTTATGGTAGGATTGAGTTGTGGAACTCGGTTTTGGAAATTATCCTAAAGTTAGGAAAATATCCTTTTGAAAACATTGAGTTATGGAACTCATTTTTGGAAATTATCCAGACGTTTTGAAAAAATATCCTTATGGAAGGATTGAGTTTTGAAAAATTTTCAGAAGTTTGGAAAAATATCCTTATGGAAAGATTGAGAAATTTTTTCCATAAGTTTAGAAAAATATCCTTATGGAAGGATTGCGTTTTAAAATTTTTCCAGAAGTTTGGAAAAATATCCTTATGGAATGATTGAGTTTTGAAAATTTTCCAGAAGTTTAGAAAAATATCCTTATGAAAGGAAGTTTGGAAAAATATCTTTATGCAAGGATTGAGTTTTGAGAATTTTCTAGAAGTTTGGAAACATATCCTTATGGAAGGGTTGGGTTTTGAAATTTTCCAGAAGTTTGGAAAAATATCTTTTTGGAAGGATTAAGTTATGGAACTCCGTTTTTTGAAATTATCCAAAAGTTTGGAAACATATCCATATGGAAGGATTGGGTTTGCTTTTGAAGATTTTTTTTCTGTATTTATGCAAATGCTTTTGCGATGATGCAATGTTATGCATGCCATGATGTATGGTCATGTTTAAAAGATGCAATGATGCATATGCCTCCAAGTATGCTTTCATGATGCATGGACACATTTTGGTGATGCAATGTTCTATGTCATGATGCATGGAGATGCAATATTTGCAGGAGTCTTCTTCTTTTGGTTCAATTTGGATCTTCTGGTTTTCTTCGAGCAAAAGCTTGCACCTCAAATCTTCTTTGTTCTTATTTTTCATTTTCTTAATTCAAATTTCTGAGCTTGAATGAACTTTGCAAGCTTGTCTTTTTCATCTTCTCGAGGGAACGACAGCTTTGTTCGATCGAATGTTGCCCCATATATTATTTTGACTGAATACATTTGAAGGCTTTCTTTCTTGTTTTGAATAGCCATGGGCCTTAGGTCTTTGTACCTTATATCTCTGATGCAATATTTGTAGGAGTCTTCTTCTTTTGGTTCAATTTGGATCTTCTGTTTTCTTCGAGCAAAAGCTTGCACTTCAAATCTTCTTTGTTCTTATTTTTCATTTTCTTAATTCAAATTTCTGAGCTTGAATGAACTTTGCAATCTCGTCTTTTTCATCTTCTCGAGGGAACGACAGCTTTGTTCGATCGAATGTTACCCCAGATATCATTTTGACTGAATACCTTTGAAGGCTTTCTTTCTTGTTTTGAATAGCCATGGGCCTTAGGTCTTTGTACCTTATATCTTTGATGCAGGAAACCTTTTTGTTTCAAAAATATTTTCAAAATGATAATTTTTCTTTTTATGAAGTGGAGGGATTAAGTGCCTCCAAAATGTTTGGAATAAATTATCGGTTTAAAACCAATATGGTTTTTTTAAAAATATGAACAAAAGTTTTGCAAATGTATGAATGAATTAAATTTTGAAATTTTTGTTTATTTTTTCTTTTCTTCAAACTAAAACACGAGGAATGCATTGAATAATCACATGCCCTTACAAAAGGTTTCTCTTTTTACCTTTGGGCCTAGGTAAAAGGTTGATTTCATGCAGTACTCAAAAGATTTAGGCTACAAAGATGCCCAAACAAAAAACATTTAGCCTATGAAGGTCATTCATTCTTTTTCAATATTTAATTAACTCGTCTAGGGGACCCCATTGTTGAACCTTAGAGTGCCACTCTCGATCAGGCTCTGCACCTTGTTCCTCAATGCCCCACAATTCTCTGTGGTGTGGCCCGAGCTTCCTATATGATAGTCTCAAACAGCGTCAACATCATATCCTTCGGGGTAAGGAGGCTCTTTCGATTTAGACTGGACCAGGGATATCAAGCTTTTCTCAATAAGTATTGGAAGTAGCTCTGTATATGTTATCGAGATTGGATATGTGACTTTCTGAGAAGCCTTCAGTCGATGTGAGGACGTGTAACTGGGATGGTGTAGGGACCAAGGTCGGCTGGTCGAATAAGATGCCACCATGTAAACTTCTAACTCATCTCTTTCTTGGCTAGGGTTAGTAATCATCCCTTCTCTGATAGCCGCTTCAATGAGTTCGCCAGATATCACAAGGTCTTCCAAACTTTTGGTTACATTACCCATCATGTATTTTAGAAATGGACCTTTGAGAGTCCTTATAAATGTAGGCTTTATTTCTTTCTCGAGCAATGGTGGTTGTACTTGCACAGCAATATCTCTCCACCTTTGTACGTACTGCCGAAAGCTCTCATTGTGCCTCTTTTCCATGTTCTGCAGTGTTATATGATCTGGATCGATGTTAGTTATATGCTGGTACTGCTCGATGAAATCTTTGGCCAGATCTTTCTATGATTGTATCTGGTCTCGGCTTAGTTTGTTATACCACCTAGCAGCAGACCCTTTTAAGATTTCTGGAAAGCAATGGATCAGGAGTTTCTCATTGCCAACATGCCCCGTCTTTCTTCGGCAAAACATTGTAAGGTGGGCATACGGAGAGCTTGTTCCGTTGAACTTCTTAAATTCTGGCATTTTAAACTTTGGAGGTATCACCAGATCCGGGATTAAACTTAATTTTCTTGCATCTACCTCACAGGATGCACTTGCCCCTTCTGCAGCTTTGGATTTCTCTTGAACCCGCTTGTATAAATCTTTCATCCGTTCGACCACCTCGATCCTTGTTTGACCCCCTTTTGTTTTTTATGCTCGAATTATGAATAACATGCTCACTAGGGTTGTTTTGAGCATTAGTTTCTCCATGTGATGAAGACCCGGTTTGAAGATCATGTTGCCTTTCAACTGAAATAGACACTTGCAGATGTGCCTTGTTGTACGTATTTTCTGTCTTTTCTAGTGCACTTGGGTCTATAACCAATCATTTTCTTCTATTAGGATCTTCACTGGCTAGCATAGCAGCTATCTGAGTTAGCAGATCCTCGTGTGATTGCGCGATGTGATCGCGAGTTGCTTGTTGCGCCTTCTCGAGCTTCTCATTTATGTACTTCTTCATGTCTTCGTATGCTTGCTCTACTTTTGCTAGGCGACTCTCCATTTCTTGAGCTTTACTACAAGTGAAAAACTGATGCAGATGTAACTGACTCAGTTTCCCCAGAATGGCTACAATCGGAATTTACAGAATCAGACCCCTTGATTT
This sequence comes from Hibiscus mutabilis, assembly GCA_019671005.1. Classification (NCBI taxonomy): domain Eukaryota; kingdom Viridiplantae; phylum Streptophyta; class Magnoliopsida; order Malvales; family Malvaceae; genus Hibiscus; species Hibiscus mutabilis. Next base: position 7,512,191 of record CM033742.1, read on the forward strand.
GGAAATGATGATGTATTATGATGAAATGTAAATATGAAAATGCATGAGATGTACCTGCAATGCACAAACAAAATAAACGGGTTAGTACCGATAAAAAACAATAATTTTTATAAAAAGGTATAAAACCTACTGGTAGACTGCTTTATTTGAAAAAGGTAATCCTACCTGTCGTACTTTTCACCCGAATATTGTTATTTACAGAAAAACTTACCCGACATGGTATCTACCCGGCATAATGAAATATAAACAGATTCCTACCCGTCATGATATCTACTTGGCATATTTTATTCTGGAAAAAACCTACCCGACATGATTTCTACCTGATATATTATTATTTATAGAAAAACTTACCCGACATAATGAAATATAAACAGATTCCTACCCTGCATGATATCTACCCGGCATATTATTATTTACAGGAAAAAAGATCCTACTTGGCATGATTTCTACCCGGCATGATTTCTACCCAGCATATTATTCACGAAATAAATTTATAGAGCAAACAAAAGGTTAGAAGCGTTTCTCCTTTGGACATTTAACGAGTTCCATTTCTAAAGCAAGGCTCCTATGGTCCATTACACGTGGTTCGGTTCTAAGAAAGGGTACCCGAATTGTCCTCGATGTCCCTTACTAAAGGTAGCAATGCCCCTGATCCTCACCCATTATAGGTTTCAAACTGACCAAGTTCAATTCAGGGGGACACATCCCTTATGCCTATACGAAGGTAACCCACACGAAAGCACAGGAAATGTATCCCGAAAGTGATTCACCAACCTATACGGTGGTAACCCACACGAAGGCGGTATCACGCTTCCACTTAAAATAGGACGGAGCTCGGGTAGAAAGCTTATAGAATGCAATGCAAGTGCATTGTGTGTGAGGAGAATCTCTCAAACCTTTTGACACCCTATTTCTGTGTTCCCTTATACTAAGCAGTAAAAGTAAAAGCAGTTAAATTTACAGAAAATAAAATGCATGTTTTATTAACAAGACATAATCATATTTTAAATTTTAATCGAATTCGTCAATTTCCAATGACCAAGACTAAAAGATAATCGGCTTGTGGCTTGACTCTCTTTTTATTTTAAAAGTCCCTAGCGGAGTCGCCAGCTGTAATCACCCAAATTCGTCTGACGCTCATTTTCTTTTCAGTTTTAAAATTTCTTTCTCGTGTTTGAGAAACCCCGCCCGGTTTTGGAATTAAAATATGGAGTCGCCACCGATCATTTAAAAATGATAGACCAAACACCAAAATAAAACCATAGATTAAAATTTTAGGTCCGGGAGTCAGTTACGGATGGGGAAGCATTAACACCCCCACACTGCCCAAAATTGGTACCTAGTCGATTATTTAATGTCTTGTTATTGAGAATTTCGAATACGATTAAAATTTAAAATATGATTCTTGAATGCACGAAAATATTGAGAGAACCGCATCCCTTTGCGCCCATGACACGGCTTCTCCCTTTGTTGGAAAAATTCGAAGAAAATCACATCCCTTTACGCCCTGGACATGATTTCTCGAGATTTTTAAAGTTTTGATAAAAACATTAATTTAAAATATTTTTTTTGATGTAAAAAAAACATGTATGATGCAAAATTATAAGGTAACATGTAAATATATATGTATATATACTTAAAATATTATACTTACGGTAAAACGTATTTAATACTTCTATTTATTAAAAAAGGTTAGAAGCTATATATATATATACATATTATTTTTACAAAAACAAGTATTTACTACTATTTTATATACATATTGTATTTAAAAAATATTTTATATTATTTTAAAATACATAAAACCTTATATATAAATAATATGTAAAACATAAATATATATTTATAACTATTATACATAAAAATATGAACAATATATAAAAAACATAAATATATATGTACATATATCTTATATGATATTAATATATAAATAAACTACTTAGTATCATAATAATAATATATTATATACATAATAGTAATAATAATAATAATAATAATAAAATATCTATAAATATATAACATAATAATAATAATATAAAACTTTAGTGCATAAATATGTGACATATTATATAATAAATATGCATATTAACATAATATAGTATAATCTATAAATAATATATATACATGAATGTATACATACTATATAATATACAAAATCCAATATATTATAAGATACCATATATTACATAATATATACATACTATATACCATAATACATATATATAGTATGAAAAATATAATAAAAATATATAATATATATAATATATATAGAAGGGACCGAAATGAAAGGTTTGAAAAACTTTAGAGAACTGATATGGTAAATAAACCATTAAGAAATTAGAAAGTGAGAACTAAATTATGAGACTATTTAAAATATTAAGGACCCCGTGTGTGATTAGCTCATGAGGAAGGGCCAAAATGAGATTATATAATAGCGGGAGGATTTATAGTGTGATTGTTCCAATTTTAACCAATGTAAAACCTAAAGAAAGCAGCAGAATCGCTATTTCCCATTTTTTTATTCGGATTAGGTTAAAAAAACCCCTTAACTTTATCATATTCTCCTCTCTTCTACTCTCAACAAACGGCGGCCGCTCACCCCTTCATTAACGCCGGTCATCGGCCGTGAGGCCTCTCGGCGGCTACGGCGGTATGGCCGGTCAGGTAAGCTTCCAAACCCTATCTCTATGTTGATTTATTATTCGAAATATATAAAAAAACTAAAACTTTGGGTTTGAATCGAAAAATAAGAAAGATTCTTACTTTAAATTTCAGAAAATTTTCTTTGATTCTTTTTTCTTGAAATAAAACCTCCTTTTTTACAACTTTCAATACTCTCTTTTTCTTCCCCTTAAATTTTTTTAACCCTCAAAATCTCCTCTATTACACTGTTGTTTTTTTTGAAATCTCTCTCCAGCCCCCCATACATTCGGTCTATCGGGGTTTTTATAACAAAAAATATACAATAAAAAACTAACAACTTGCCCTCTTTTATTAATGCAGATTTGATGGAAGCCGGACTTGAGTTGGAAATAGGGGCGGCGGCAGAGATAGGGGAATGATAAATTTAGTTTAGGGTTTAGTTGGTAGGGTGGATGTAGATTTAGGTCAGGTTTTCAGGTTTGATTTGGGGATTTTTTTTGTTATAGGTTGATTTGAATTTCGATTGATTTTGGTTGCCGACGAAAAGTAGTAACGGCAGCCGGAAAACGAGAGGCGGTGGCAGCGGATGGCAACGGCGGTTTGGACATTAGGGTTAGGGTAAAGTTAGGCTTAATATTAGGTTATTTATGATTCGGGTCATTGGATCTGGGTCGGGTTAGGATATGGGTGTTGGATTTGGGTGATGTAAGGGTTGTGTGTTCAGTTTGGTTTTGATGGGTTTTGGTTTGGGTTGGGTTGGATATTGGGTGTGGGTATTTGGAGTTGGGTTTTGGGGTATTGTAATTGAGAACGGGTTATTACAAGTACAACTAGACCTTTTTCTTGCAACAGAAAGTTTATTGGCGCTCGTACATTTATTAAAGCAATCCAAGCCAACAACTCGGACCAAACATATGATTCGTCAAGAGATCACATTGGACATGGAACACGCACATTGTCTATAGTTGGGGGCAACCATATAGCCGATGCAAGTCAATTTGGACATGCAAGTGGCATAGCCAGAATGGCACCTTGTGCACATCATGCCATGTACAAGGTCTCAAACACAGATGATGTTGCTGAAAGTGATGTTCTTGCTGTCGACCAAGCAATTGCATCGATATCAGGTCATTGTCTCTAGATTTTGAGCAAAGGCCATAATTCAGAGATGTCATGGTGAAAGTTCTCTATCAGCCTATGAGAAATGTATTGTCGTCGTCTCTACTACTGGTAATGATGGTTCATATAATTATACACCGAATATGCACCATATATTATGACAGTTGGTGCTGGTACACTCGATTAAAGTTTCATTGGAATAGTGACTCTAGAAAATGGACCGACTTTTGAAGGCAAATAAACATTTCCAAAGAGTGTTCTAATAACAAGTGCATCTTTCTACCATAGTAGGGTTGACTCTAAGAAAATAACATGCCGGTTAGGATCATTAAACAAGAATGAAAGTATTGCGACGATAGTCTTCTTCGATTATGCTAGAACTACAATAGTTCAGGATCAAATATTTGAGCTCTATAGGATCCGTGCAAGTGCGGCTGTAGTGTGGTAGACCAAATCCCTTTTGGCGCCTTAGATGACCTTACAATTCCCATCATGGTTTTGCCTCTTTTTTCTGGAAATTTGGTTCGAAAATATGTTAAAGTTGAACCTAAATCAAAAGTGATGTCCATGAGATTTGTGCTTACAATTTAGGTACAAAACCTATACCAGAAGTGTCTTATTTCTCATCAAGAGGACCAAATCCTATATCACCTGGTATTTTAAAATCAGATGTCATTGCTCCTCGGGTCAACGTGCTTGCTGCAGTCCCACCATTTTCGAAAAATAAGAATTGGTGACTATGCTTTGGTGATAGATTAAGCATTCGACTCAGGCACATTTCTTTTTCTGAGTTCAGTTTCAAAAAATCCTAAGTTTGTCTTGGGAACTAGATGCATATCACGTGTGAAACTAAATTTTCCTAAGTTAGAGATCAATTTTCAAGCAACTCGTCCTTACTATGTCTACTGACTCTTACTAAATCTAGAGATTTCACAATTCTTCATCGAACAGGGGCATACTAGGATGAAATCTAACTATGCTAGCAATGTGCTTGGAAAAATTATCAGTTAAAAGCAAGCCTTGGCAGCAAAATTTTTTTAATGGTCTAGTATGCATGGTTCTACACTATCTACATGTCAATAACATAATAATAACATAAACATAAAAATGAATGTCATGGAAATAAATGTGAGGTAACACACACTCCCAAACCTAAGGGGGTATTGTCCCCAATGCATGAAAACACATATATACAAATGCAATGCATGCTTGAAATGAAAAACATGAATGTAACGAGTTAAGGGGATGAGGACTCCCATGAGGAATGATCTTGGTGAGAGGAGCGAATCTTTCTTCTGGTGAGAGGTACTCTTTTTGGTGTCGCCTTCTTCTTTCTCGTCAATTGTGGTCTCTTGGCAGCAGAACTCGGCATGGTTGCTTGGCAAAATTTCTTGTGCTAAGAACTAAAGAAACCTTTCAAAACAGAAAAAGAAATAAAAGAAAAACTAAACAATTAAACTGAAATATCCTAAGTATTGAAAAGAAAATAACTCTCCTAAATTATTTACAATGATCATACTGAGCTGGCAAAAAGTTACTAAATTTTCGCAAGGAGAATAGTCTCTTTGGCATTATTCTGACTTCGTTCCTAGTAGTGCTTCAATCTTTGGCCCTTGGTTGGTGGATGGTGGGTTGTGGAAATTTGTTGCTTGAATAACCAACTTAGAAAGCAGAAGAATTGTTTTCCTTTGAGCATGCCAAACTCTCGATTGCACAATGAAAGATAATATTTTGCCATGGTGGCTTTGAACAACCACCTTAGAAAACCGAAGAATCTCTTTTTTGTTGAGGCATAGTCATCCTCATCATGTTCTAGAATTGTTGTAGCAATCTTTATTAAATCTCCAGTTTCTAGCCGCAACATCTCTGGCATTTTTGTTGCAAAATTTTTCTACTTCAGCTCTTCGTTTTCTGTCATTTGGGATCCACTTTTCCTTCCAGTAACTAGCCATCTGAGCACACCTTGTTTCATGTTATCTTTCATGATCAGAATTGGTCTTCTTTGTCACTTAATTGATTTGCCACCGGTGTCTTCTAGTATGATCTTATGCGTGCAAGTAGTAAGGCTAGTCAATCGGATATCAGTTATGGTCCACCCTAGGGCTTGCTTATAGTTTCCCGTCGTCTTGAACAATCTTTTCTCCTGGTCCTCAGTCAAATCAGCAACAATTATCACTGGAAATGTGGAATCGTCTCCCAGGTAGGCATGTTTGAGGTGACTTGGCAATGGTTTTAGTTCCAATTTCGGTGGCTCCTCAATGGAAGGTTTTAGTGCTTTGATTTCTTGACCTGCTAACTCAAGTGATTTAGGCCTCTTGTGAAAACTAGTGACTTCATTCAGCACAGTCGATTCTTTAAATTCTTTACTCGCCCCATCTTCCTACTCTTGCTCTATGGCATCAGCTTCTGTTCCCTGGCAGATTAGTGCTATATTCTCGTCAAAAATTGATTACATTAGCTCAACAACGTGGCATTCCTCATGTTCATCTGCACACTTAAAAGCTTTGAAAATATTAAACATAACCTCTTAGTCATTCTTACGCATAGTCAGCTCACCTTTTTTGACATCAATCAATGTCCTAACCGTGGCAATGGATGGTCTTCCCAATATTATTGGGATATCAATATCAGCCTCATATTCTAAAATAATGAAATCAATAGGAAATATAAATTTGTCTACCTTTACTAACACGTCCTCAATCTTACCCTTGGGATGTACATAAGATCGATCTGCCAATTAAAATGTTACTGTGGTAGGCATTGCTTCTCCAATACCAAGTTTCTTGAAAACTAACATTAGCATCAAATTGATGTTGGCTCTCAGATCTGTAGCGATGTCCTTTTCTTCTCATCGCTAAATAAAACGCGGCTTTTTCGAAGAGTGTTTTTGAAATGTGTTTTTCGAGGAGTTTGTGACTCTTTTGGATATAAAATATTTATTCCGTGGGGTTTTAAAAAAACCGCATTTTTAAAAAAATGGAGTCGCCACCGGCCACTTAGGTAGGCCGGACACCATAAAACCACAGATTCAAAAAATGTTGGGTTCGGGAGTCGGTTACGGATGGGGAAGGATTAGCACCCCCACACCGCCCAAAACTGGTACTTTAATAATTACCGCTTTATTAATATTGGATTTTCCGGAATAAAGTGACGATTATTTTAAAATTCGGTCATAATTGCAAATTAATTTTAAGGGTCCCGTTATCCGAGAGTAAACGTCCAACCACTATCACTACGCCTGATACTGGCCCCGTTTACGCAAGTGATTTGTCCTTATAGAACATCTTTCATTCAGACCAAAAGGTTTCATTACATCCGGTATTAGGGTTTTACAAATAGTGGTGAGCCCTGGTACCTAACGTCTTGACCTCATTCAATAGTCCCGTCAGTTTTCCTTCGCGGTCCAATGCCGTGTCCATATTCTGGCATATTGGTGCTGCTACATCGGCTAAATCTGCTACCTGTTGAGCTACTTGTCGGGCTTGAGTCGTAACCATCTTCATGTCCCGGTCTTTCTCCCGTATTGTTTGCTCGACCTTTTGTAGCTTAACGGTCATTGCCCCAACACAGATCTCACTGGTATGTAAAGCAGTCTCGAGTCTCACTATCTGTTCTTTGAGTGTTGCGTTTTCCATTTGGAAGGCTTGTGATTCATTCCTTTCCTGGTGCAGACTTGATTTCAGGATATCTTCCATGGCCAGACTGCTTTCCAACTCATTTTGGAGAAAGTCGCGTTGGCCTTCACTTCTTCCAAATTTTTGATAATGATATGATTTTATTCTTACTATTCTTGCATTTACGCTTCCAGCGTTCAACCGCCTCACCTGAATCATACCATTGACCCACTCTTCCGCGGTGTCACCTGCATCAAACTCTTGAATTCAAAATGCAGCTTCGGTACTGCCTTGTACGCTCTTTAATTTCATGCTCAGACAGCCCTCATGCTCGAGCTGGTCGCGCTTGTGTGCAAGTTCATTTTTTGAGACGCTTTTATTATTGACTCCTAACTTTATCCCGTTTGAGTGACCCACTTCTGTGTTATCCGAACCTTGGGCTCGGTATTGACCTTCCTTCGACTTTGCCCCTCGGGCAACGGCCGGGCTGGTCAAGAATCGGGGTTGTCCGTCTTCAAATCCAAAATTCCCATTCTGATAAGATCTCGAACTCTGTCCTTCAGGGCCCTACAATTTTCAGTGTGATGACTCGAATCGCCTATGTGGTAGCTGCACCGGACACGCCTGTTGTAATCTTTCGGATAATGAGGTTTTCTTGGTACAGACTTCACTGGTATGACAAGGTTCCTTTCGACAAGCAACGGAAGTAACTCGGTGTATCTCATGGGTATTGGATAATGTCTTCTGATGTCATTAGATTCTCGAACTTCCCCTGGTTTTGCCTCTGTTCCCTGGGTATCTTCCCCAGATATGCTACTTGTCTGCTTCTTGAGATTGATCACAAAGGGATTCGATTTGTCATATTTAACGATGTTGTCTATTTTGACATTCTGACCATTCTGTTCCACATTCTGCTCCCCGACCGAATCTTTTCCGAGTTTGACATGCTGCTTGCCTTTCATCATGACATTCATCTGGTCCATCATCTCGGACATCTGCTTCTTTAGTTCTTGTATTTCATCTTGTTTGTCACCAGGATTGACACTGCTTACCGAATCTGTTATGGTGTCCTTGAATGGTTCTTCTTCGGCTGTCACTGTCCTAGTCTTGGGATGGAGTTTTGGGATTGGACCCTCTTCCTTCAGGTCAAAGAACCTTTGGTCCATCATGAACAATCTTCTATTAAAAAAGAAATCACCCGGGAATCAATGCCCCTGTGTAATGCGAATGCAATGGTATGTAAAAACAAAGCAAAAGAACACAAGTCAGTACCAGACAAAAATGATAAGTACATAATAAAAGGGCAAATTAAATGCGATAAGCAAATAAGGCAATCCTATTTACATTCCATCTAAGACACCTAGGTTATCCGCATGGTTCTAACAGGGTGGGTTTCTATGTGTTCTCTACATGCAATTTTGGTTCTAGGCGGTACCCGAATTGTCCTCGCTGTCCTCTACTAAGAGTAGCAAGGCCCCCGATCATCACCCATTATAGGCTCCTTTCAACCGAGTTTAATTCAGGGGGACCCATTCGCTTATGCCCGTACGAAGGAACGATATCCTTACGAAAGCATAAGGTACTCGAGCCCCGAAGGTACTTGCTAGGCCCATACGAGAGAATGATATCTCCACGAAAGCGTTAGTGTTTTCCCCCACTTAAAAAGACGGGTTTATATGCCATATTTTAAATGCGTTAAAATAAACGCGCAATTATGACCGAATGTTAATTTAATAGTCACTTTAATCCGGAATTTCCAATATTAGTAAAGCGGTAATTATTTTAAAAGCTTGACTCTCATTTGTTTTTGAAAAACAAAAAATTATCCCCAGCGGAGTCGCCATCTGTAGCGATGTCCTTTTCTTCTCATCGCTAAATAAAACGCGGCTTTTTCGAAGAGTGTTTTTGAAAGGTGTTTTTCGAGGAGTTTGTGACTCTTTTGGATATAAAATATTTATTCCGTGGGGCTTTAAAAAAATCGCATTTTTAAAAAAATGGAGTCGCCACCGGCCACTTAGGTAGGCCGGACACCATAAAACCAGAGATTCAAAAAATGTTGGGTTCGGGAGTCGGTTACGGATGGGGAAGGATTAGAACCCCCACACCGTCCAAAACTGGTACTTTAATAATTACCGCTTTATTAATATTGGATTTTTCGGAATAAAGTGATGATTGTTTTAAAATTCGGTCATAATTGCGAATTAATTTTAAGGGTCCCGTTATCCGAGAGTAAACGTCCAACCACTATCACTACGCCTGATACTGGCCCCGTTTACGCACGGATAAAAGGACACCGCATTAACAATTTATATATCATATGCAATCTCAGTGGCAAGAATATAAAACATGGCAAAACATTTAAATGCAATAAATATTGACATAACAGAATACTAATCTAACATAAATGATATATTAGACTAAAACATGCATATATACATATTATTCTAAATAATAGACAAAAACAACTTTAACAAGTCAGAATAACAATGCAGGAAAAATTACGTATATAGACGAACAAATATTTCAAAAAGACATACATGCTAGTAATAAAACATATTTCAACATATATGGAACAATATATTATACATAAAAGAAGACACACTAACACGTAACCTAAAAGTCAAGAAAACATACAATACGTACAAAAGTACAAGAACATGCTGTTTTACGAGTCAAATAGAACATAACATGCTTTAATATGAATAACCGGATAAAAAACATGACTATCATAAGCTTAACATATATATACATATAAACATAAAATACGAGTCATATACGAGGGATGTAAAATAAAATAATAGAATATCAACATATGCGATTATAATACGAACATAAATACTTACAAAGAATACAAGACTGAAATGAAAGAAAAATAAAAGTCAGTGGCAGAAATTAAAGAACAATAATATGTAATTTAGGGACGAAATTGCAAAACAAACAAAACCTAAAAGGATCAAAACTGTAATTAGACCAAGGGGCAGACCCAAAATGAAAAGTTCAAAAACGCGGGATGGTAAAGGGGGTAATTTTACCATTTAAAATCTGAATCGGTGTAATTTAGGGACTGGATTACAAGATTTTGAAATATCAGGGGGACTGGGATTGTAATTATACCATGCGGCAAGACAAAAACGAAAATATTGAAAACGCGGGATGGTTAAGTGTGTTATTTTCCCATTTAACGAAATAATAACAATTATATAAACCCTCTTTTTAGGCCGAAATCAAATTTTTGGCCATTCGTTTCATTTCTTCAGTTTTCATATAGCCCATGTTCTTCATTTTCTCTCAACTGTTCTTATAAAACCCAGAATCCGGCTGCCGGCCGCCGTGTTCTCCGCCGCCGGCCGCTGCTAATCGGCGCCGGCAAG